>OY986963.1:23075408-23232578 GCA_963920575.1 Narthecium ossifragum
CACTCTCTCTCACACTCTCTCTAAAGCTTGAAAATTAAATACATTACAACCTCCCTCTCTCCACCCGATCTCTTTCTCTCACTTCCTCATTCTCTGTCCAACCTCCCTTTCTCCACCCAACCTCCATCTCTCCTCTCCCTTGAAGTATTCATTAAAAATTGAAGGATTTCTCAATTAAAAATTGAAGGATTCTTCACTTAAAAATTGAAGGATTCCTCACTTAAAAATTGAAGGATTCCTCACTTAAAAATTGAAGGATTCGTTCCTTTCTCCCACTATCCTCCTCACTCGATCTCTCTCTTCCTTAACAATTTCTTCTTTCCTCCCTCTTCCCGCAGCCTCCCTCCCTCTCTTTATGACACAAAGAGGAACAATAAAGAAAATAATGAAGGAATTCTTATTTCGTCAAAAATTGAAGGAATTTGTATAAAAAATGGAATACATCTACTCTCTCTCCCTCCACTCTCTCCCACTCTCTCTCTTCGATAACATTTTCTTCCTTCCTCCCTCTTCCTGCAGCCCCCTTCCCTCTCTCTAATAGGTGACGGTGACGGCGACGGCGACGGCGACGGCGACGGCGACGGCCGCCTCTCTTCCACCGAACGCCGAGTCGACGCCAACCTCGAACTCTATATTACAATACGACGACAACCACTGTAAGAGGGAGTGTGTGTGGAGGGAGATAGAGTGATATCAACGACGGGGAGAGAGAGAAGAAGATAGACAATGTCATACATTTCTCTCTCTCTTACTTGTGTTAGGTGGCATTAAATGATGAGAAAGAGTTGACGAGAGGTATTTTGGTCTCGAATTCATGAATTTGGCCTGTTTTGTAAACAAACACGAAAGTGTCCTTCGATTGACAAATCGAAAGACAAGTGGATTTAAAAAGAAAATAATACTCCTATAAATAGGGTTATTCCATCTGAATTTTTGATCTTTTCGACTATCTTTGGAAAAGGAAGTAAGGAGAAGACGGCGAAGGATGCGGATGGTGACAGCTTCCAATTCCAATCCGATGGCATTCATCCAAAAGATGAGTTGCTAATTATTGTAGTTAGGATTATTCATGAAACTCTAGCATGTTTTTCATTGTTAATATACTTAAAGGAACAGAGTTCCCTTGACGTACTTTTAGTCCTACATGATTTTTGTGATTGATTGTAGAGATTCATAGGATGGTTTTCATGTGATTTATGGTTTGCTTTTGAGATAGGCTATGTTATTCTAGAATTGGTTGTACTAAGATCATTAGGAGTAGAATAAAGTAAGGTAATCGTAGAATCGAAGACAACCTATGCCAAGAAAGATAGGTTATGCTGTTTGGAACATAAATCTTAGGCCAACAAGCAGTTTAGTACCCTGTAGTTTCCCAGTTTTGTAGTTTAGTACCACATACTTTAAAAATTATAAAAAAATGCTCCAAGTTACATAATAGTTGCAGTTTAGTACCCATCACCCGACACCGTTACAAAAAATGCCTGAAGTTATAAAACTTGGAGCATTTTTAACCTAGGTTTATACCTGGAGCATTTTTAACTTGAAGCATTTGTAGTTTAGTACCACGTTGTTTAAAAGTATGTTGGATCCAAAATGACCAGTTTTGTAACTTCATGCATTTTTTTGTAATTTTTAAACAACGTGGTACTAAACTGTAAAATTTTTAAACTACAAGGTGCCAAAGTATGTTTTGGCCTTAAAATATATAACGGCGTCGGATGATGGGTACTAAAATACAACTATTATGTAACTTGGAGCATGTTTTTATAATTTTGAAAGTACGTGGTACTAAACTGCAAAACTGGAAAAGTACAGGGTACTGAACTGCTTTGTGGCCTAAATCTTATTTTAGGGATCTATGTAAGCTTAAGAAGCAGTGCGTTTATAATGTTTAGAGAAGAGAACAAGAGGATAACTAGAGAAATTGAAGGGAAAAATAGGGCAGATTGAGTAATTCCTAAGTCACTTATCCATTGATTCGAATTGATCATCTTTAATTGCTTTCCATAGATAGTTTTAATTAGTTCAAACCTATCATTGATTCTTTTGCTTAGGTTTAGGGTTTTGAAAATTGATTTCAATATTTCCTGGTAATTCCCTGTGGTTCTACTTCGGACTTCACCGTTATTCTACCTAGTAGTCTTGTCACGCCCCGACCCGTAAAAGCCCAACCGGGCCAGGGGACGTAAACCGGAACCTAACTAACTACGGAAATTTGATGAGGGTTCCCTCTAGTCTACTGATTTCCCAACGTAATCATTAAACACCCTCATTAAACAATTATAAATTACAGAAACCTCAAAACATATTACAAACCCAAATGTTACAAGTCTATAAATCCTCGAAGAGGGGAATTAAGTTATACAACATATTCCCGTAGGAGGCTAACAATAACAAGGGTAAATAGAAGATCATCGCTCCTCAAACACTGCAAAGCTCCGCCAAACACCTACCCGGTAGGGGCCGCATAAGAGGAGCTAACGCTTACACTTGCAAAACACAGCCCGGGTAGGAGTGATCAACTAAGCTCAGCAGGGAAACTACACTATGACACACACAAGGAAGAGGGAACACAACAATGTCGTCCTCAAGCAAAGTTTGGGTGTACACAGGGGCCCAATAACCCGACCGCGTGTCCCTGAGGGGCCTCAGTCATGGTCTTCCAGCTGAGCTGGTCACATACTGGGTCACCCTCAGCGAGGCAGGAAACCAGCACTGCCATCTCACGAGCAGGAAACCAACACTGCTAGGCGGGAAAACAACACTGCTGAGTAGGCACACCCTCTACTCAAGAGAAAAGAAAACCGAACACTGACTACACCTCAGAACCAGGCTCGAGGCCCACACGACTTCTAAAACCTTAGTCAACAGGTGTTGAAGTCATCTAGGCCTATCATCAAGTTCAACTGAACACAACCATCCAATCCTGGACCAAGCTACCCAGCCCCGGTCCTAGGGCTAAATCCGAGCTTCCAAACCTCAGGACGGCGATACTACATATCGCCTACGCCCTAACCTTATCCATCTAATGCACAAAGATGTGCATGCTATGTACACACATAGGAAAGCAAGTAAGCATGCAACACATGTGATGATAGAAAGCATGGTCTGCTCTTGACACCCTGCTGGCCCGGGGTGGTTAACAGGTAAATAAGCCAAGGAGTTGTTGCAGTGGTAACAACACCAACTGCCAGCCAACTCACAGAAAACAACCAGCAACGGTAAGCAACCTCGGTAAACACGGCTATCGATACAACATAACATATGCCCTCGGTGCACGCCGGTATGTGAGGCTAAGGAAAGCAGTAGGGCGACCCACCCATTTATTCTACACATCTTGGAAGTCATCACTCTCCCAGTTCACCACTACCCCTCACTATGGGGCTAACATGCTTAATCATATGTACAAGTTATAAAGCGCTAAAAATAACCCGCATATGCGAAGCTCCGCGGGCAAGAACCAAGGTCATTAACATGATCGATCATTTCCAAGAAATGATCGATCTTCTTAGTGAACAAGAAGCTTCGTCCCTGTCAAGCCAAAAAGGATTGATCATCCCTCCAAGATGATCGATCACCTTCGTGACCCGGGACCCCATCTATGTTACCCAAGAAATGATTGCTGAATCTCCACCAGATGATCGATCATGCACAGGCCAGGCATGACGCCCCAAGAATGATCGATCATTCCTCCAAAATAATCGATCCCGATGGGTTCTCCGATGACCTTTGCCAGAGAAAGAGATAATATCACCGTCAGAAAACTTTACCAAACCCCACAAAACCCTGGGATCTGGTAGTATGAAGGACCATGAGTCCAAAACCGGTACTTGCACTGAAAACCAACATGTATACAAGTAGATCTATACTAAAAGATCATGGGCAAACCAAAACTCTCAAAAACCAAAATGAAAAGTAGGTAGGATCCCTACCTAGACTAGAGCAACTTCAATCCGCGCTGCTAAGCCTAGGATCGCCCTTAATCTCCTCCAAACTCTCGCCAGATCTGTGCTCAAGAAAGGTGGATTTGAAAATAAGAGATTAAGAAGGGGGTAACGTCCGTTTTATAGACGGACGAACCGCCTTATGATGATCATTCCTCAACAATGATCGATCCTTCATGACGAGGTACTTTGACTTCCAGGCACCAAATGATCTATCTTTCTAGCTAGGAATGATCGATCATTTTGTGCAGAAAGCTAGACTTGGCAGAACGCAAGCCCAAGCTCAGATCTTTCGATCCCGGGTTCACCTAACCATTCTAATCAACCATTAACACAAACACGGTATGTGATTTTGCATGCATGCCCAAATATTATATGCCACCGGGTGAAACATCATGGGATTATCACATGTCATCGACATATGCACCTGCTTATACTGATGACACATATGGTTTCTCAAACCCGGCCTCTGATTCATTTTCCTATCATTATAATCCAGATTTTTGAGACCATACATACCCTAATTCACAGCAATATCATTAACAAGCACTCTCTGACCCGACTTTGTACACAATCATGAGTGCAATTGCAAACATGAATGCAAGTATTAATGCTAACCTGACTAAACTTAAGACTGAGCTTAAGAGCGAAATTGCTTTGATAAGAAACAATGTTAATTCTAATGCTCAATCAATTAAGAATTTAGAGATACAAATTGAACAACTTGCTTGCATGGTAGATTCATGTGATGATGTAGTTGAGAACTATGATAATGGTCCTATACCTCCTATTTGTGATAACAATGCCTGTGATGCTTATATTTCTAATGATAATGATACATGTTATTATGAGATGTGTTCTAATGCTTTGCCGGATCAGGCAACTATTGACAATATTTTACCGGCCCTTGAAAATAATATTCCTGAATATTATATTGATGAATGCATACCTAATGAAACTGGGCCTTATATGTATTTCGATCATGCTTTAGAAGCCCAATTTTTTGATAGTGATGATGAGGATTGTTGTGATGAGTTGCCGATTTTACATGATGTATTGACTGATGATGTGGTGCCTATTTGTATTGATCATAATGTGGATGAGTATGTTAGTGAGATCCCTTGTCAAGAACTTCAGTTTGAGCCTCTACATTCTTTATTAACCACATTACTTGAACATTATGAGGATAAGAAACCTAACATGAGTGAAGACCATGCCAATTTCTATTGTCCCTTCATCAAAGATCGTATCAAATCTTCTCTCCCCGTACATACTTTGTTTGCTATGGGCATTCTTGTTTTCCCTGATGAAACATGTCAGCATATCTTCACCATTCTCCGGGCCATGTATTTCTTTATATTGAATCATTGACCTCCTAAATTTGGTTTTGGGACGTCTAGCGAAAGACTTCAAACTACGTGCTTGCTGGGAGGCAACCCAGTTTTTAGGAGTTTTTCTTAATTGTTTTTAGAATTTTTCCCCAATTCTCCCCCAATTCGTTTTCATCTTTTTCTTTTATCTTTTCTATTTTCCTCTGGATTTTCTCTCTCCTCCACTGCCATGCTCGATCGTGGCTCACTCGAGCCCGATCTGAGTCAGGACATCATCGTCCCGGCTCCGCTGGAGCTCAATCGGCTCGTTCCCGAGCCGCTGACCTCCGCCACCTCTCAAGCCTTCTCTGATCGCCTCTGTCCCTCCATACGACAGCCACAACCTCTGGTGTGTTGTCGCAGGCAACCAAAAAAAAACAATGCTTTCAAAATAAATGTAGTAGTGCGAACAAGGATCGATCCCACGAGGAGTGTCTAACCTAAGTTTTGGGCTTTGAACAAAGATTGGGGGTTTTGAGTATAGCGGAAAAAAAAGAAATAATCTAAATTGAAGAATCGAATTTAATCAAGAGAACAAACCTTGGTCTAAGTCAATATCCACCATCGGAATCTTTATAACTGATCATCGATACAAGTATATATCAATCCACACCTTGAATACTCACCGTTGGAATTATTTCCGTATCTCTCCTTACCGTAGTTAATTAGAAACAAACAATCTAATGAACCCTGACTACTAAAAAACCCAAGACAAGCGCGGTAGATTTAATCTAGTAGCAGCCTTAAGATTCATAGAGATCGATGAAGTTAAATAACACAAGTACAAGCGGTTGAATTTAATTTAGTTGAACGTTCTTCCTAAGATCTAATAATCTCTGAAATGCAGTAGATCATTAAACCCTAGTTGCTTTGTAGATTAGAGGGATCAAACAATTACGGATTTGATATCCAACCTAGCAATAGATTGTAATGAATAATAAACTAGTAGGCCTCCTAGCAATTAAACAAGACAATCATAAATATAATCACAGAAAAACATTCAATACTCAAGGCATAAATTGAACAATAAAAATAGATTAGATCTCAATATTCATGGATTCTGAGGTTTCCGTTTCCTTGACCAAGTATCAAGCTTTAGCCACGCATGGCCATGAAGAACAATCTAGTAAAGAAAAAATTCCTCAAGAGAAGAGTCATAGAAATATAAAAGTAGTAGAAAGTAGCCGAAAAGTATGTAGAATTCACCCCCCTTAATCCCTAAAAAGAGTTCTATTTATAGCCCAAGAGTTTCCCATCCTCGGATTAGATCTGAGCCCTTTATTTTGCAAAGTCGGCTAACAAAGATTGATCTTTATATAGGAGAAGATCAATCTTTTCTTCCCAGATTTTGGCTGCGCCCCGCAGAAGATGGATAATTTATAGAGAGAAGATCAATCATCTACAACATAGCTCTCTGTCAACTCTGGGAAGATCGATCATTTCAAGTCTTGATCTCTATTAACTCCGTCATAGAGGAAAGAGTGATCATTTATACAAGGAAGATCGATCTTCTTTTTTCTGCATATTTCTTTTGCTATTCAGCCCTGCGCTAGTGGTACTAAATGCATTATAATTTTCTCTAGGAAGCTTCAAATCACAAACCGTAACATTCTCCAGAAACTAGACTTCTAGAGCTTTCCAATCATATATGGCACAATATTTGGTTCTTCATTATTAGGTACAAGGTAATCTTTTAATTTGACCCATCTTCCTTGCTATCTTCTTCGTACCTTCTGGCTTCGATTTCCTTGATGCAACCAACCAACATCTCTTAAAACTCAAAACATGAAAGTTGTAAAGATTTTCCTTGATTCATCTCAATCAAAGTTTGGATGGAAATGTTATACTCAGATTACGAACTGCTGTCAAAACTGTCCAGAATTGTCTATTTGGCCTTGTTTCGCACTTAAGGTCTCCAATTACATCCTAAACTAAAATATAAGAGTAATGAGTATATTTAAGTATCAAATAACCACAGAAGACTAGGAGTTGAGGGATAAAAATATGACATTTTTCATTCTCATCAACCTCCGTCTTCGAGCCCCCTATCTAACTGACCCATCCACTAACCTCAAGCGCCCCTTCTCCGACGCCGGCAATGTGAGGGCCCGTCCCTCCGACCTGGCTCGACCGCGTGGGTCGAGAGCCAGTTTCCTGTTGGTTTAGTTCCGCGTCGGGCACGATCGGGCGATCGTGTGGCGGTTTGGACCCCGGGGGCATTTTGGTAAATATGCCCTCTGGTGGTTGGTTTCACACCCGCCTTGCACCCACGGCCTTGGATTGATGTATGTGTTTGATTAGAATCTCTAGGGTGCGTCCGATCGGAAGATCGGAGCTCGATCGGGAAACATCGAATCGGACGCCTGAGATAGATCTAGATTTTCTATATAAGCCCTGTCCCTTTCTTCTCTTTCCTTCTCTTCTCCTGTCGTGTTCTCCCCTTCTCTCTCCTTTGGCTGAGCTAGGGCTCGGAGACGCGGCTTTCGGAGCGCGGATCTTGGCGGCTTGACTGGTTGGACGCGTGGAGGAGCTACCCTACTTGCTCAAATAGGTGTTTCTACCTCGATCTTAGGATCGGGTTCTCCTAGGATAGGTTTATTGCACTTTCGCTGTAGGAATACATGTTAGAATGCTTTGTAGTTCCTTGCACATGTAATGTAGTTCCTTTTCTGTATTCCTACGTTGCAAATTCGGTATTCTAACGGTTGGTTTCCGTATTATCGCCGTTTTGTCGGTTTTCGTCCATTTGGACCTAGATAGGAGATTTAATCGTCAAAAATGTGATTTCTTTATACCATTGGATTCCCCATCGAGAATTACACTTGCTTGCAAAATCTCATTGTTTTCCAACTTGATTTGATCCTTGAAATCCAAGAAAATGGATTTTCAGCACTGTTCTGATGAACTACACTAAGGCTCGACGGTCGATCGGTGCATCGACCGTCAATTATTGATTTGCTCTTTCTGGGCCTGACGGTTTACCGTCGCATCGTCCGTCAGGCTCTGTCGGGGTATTAGACTCCCACGGTCGATGGATCGATCGACCGCGGGCTCTCTCCCTTTTTCATCCCACCTGACGGTCGACCGTCGCATCGACCGTCATGCGCTGTTTGGTTTTGGGCTTCCCAGGGTCGATGAGTGGATCGACTGTCGCCCCTTGGTTTTCTTCGCCTTGGTCTCACGGTCGATCGCCGGATCGACAGTGACATCGTCTGTGGCCTCACTGTCGATCGCCGGATCGACCGTGACATCGTCTGTGGGGCCTTGAACTTGGTTTTTTGGCCTTTCTTGGATGAATTTGATTTTTGATTAACATCTAAACATGTTGGGAAGTATGTATGTAGATTTTATGGGGTTTTCAAATGATTTCCATCGAGTTTGAGGATCGATTCGAGTAATTTCCCTTTTTGGGCAAATCTATGGTTTCGTTTACATTTAATACATGTTTGATTGTAGTTAAATGCTTAGTTGATTGCCTAACCATTAACTAGCTATGAGTACTGGTTAATGAGGAATTGTGGAACCTTAGCCTCTTGCCGGCGAGTGCCGAGGGCTATTGTATATCTGTGAACCTGAAACTTATGGTGTGGCATATAGAGACATCTAGGATAGATGTTTGCATAGGTTCACACATTGTGTGCATTAGAGGCATTTGAGGTTAGGCGGGCGATGGTTTGGGTCACCGATCCAAGGCTCTCGGGTAGCTCGGATCTAGCCTTAGGGCCGTCGCTGGGTAGTCAGGTTTAGGGTGTGATTGTTTAAACAGAATATCTTGTTATTGAGGATAGGCGATAGTTGACTCTGATCAATGTTTGAGGTTTAGAGGTCGTGTTGTCTTCCAAGGCTAAGCCTTAAGGATGGGTATCGATGTCCCTGACTTGGTCCGTAGGCAGTGGTTTCCTGCTGGGTAGAGGTGATCCTACTGGTTATGGTCCTTTTCCTCCCAGCGTGTTGGTCGATGTTCCCAGCGTGGTCGGTTGAGAAGAGTAGGATCCCTTGGAGAGTCGACAGGGGTTGTGGGACCCCGTGGCATTCCTTAGGGTTGAGCGGGGAGACAACACTGTTGTTATTTTCCTCCTTTCAGTGTGCCGTAGAGTAGAACCCTACTGAGCTTATCGCTCACTCCTACCCGGGCTGCGTTTGCAGGTGCAGGCGGCAGTTCTTCGTCTGTGGAGCCAGCGGGATCGGCCTTTGGCGGTGCGAGTACATCCAGAGGCGCTTGAGATTGCTGGAGGATTTACTGTTGTACCTTTTTGATAATATATTTGTTGTAAACATTTCGAGGATTTTGGGATCATGTATGATATTTTTTTTTACCTTGGAAGTATTAGAATGGAATTTTGTAACTGTACAAATTGATGTTATATGAATTGAATATTTGTTCACCTCTGGAATACAATTGTTTAAATTATCCGTCTTTCTGCTTGTGTATCGCGCCAATTGAAGATGATTAGAGATAGGAACCCTCACGCCCCGTCCTGGATGGGTTTTCTGGGTTGGGGTGTGACAACTTGGTATCAGAGCAGGTTGTAGGTCCCAGTGATAGGATTAGGCTTGCGGTTAAGGTTTTGAGCACGGATTGGGATAGTTTTAGGAGTAGAGCATCCCCGTGTGCTTGATCGTGCTCATGTGTGTTATGCTTTTGCTTTAATGATTGCTGCTGTGTTTTAATTTCATACGGGTGGACACTTCTCGTCTCTGATAAATGTGCATATGCCAGGGAGCCGGGCTAGCTGTCCAGTGTTGGATCAGGGTACCGCGCGCGACCAGCGCGCTGCCCGACGGGCCTTAGGGGCCAGAGCCGAGGATTGAGGTCGTGGTGGAGGAGGATGCTTCGTTCATCGCCGAGGAGGTCTCTCCTCCACTCGACCAGCGTGCTTTTGCGACAGCGGTGGTCGACTTCCAGAGGCTGAACCCTCCTAGGTTCAGCGGTGCTAGAGGCGACCCAGCGGTGGCGGACGACTGGCTGGAGGGAGTCAGTCGCGTCCTTGACACTCTGTTCGTCCAGGATGACCGATTTCGGGTCAGACTTGCCGCGTTCCTGCTCGACGAGGACGCTTTGGACTGGTGGCGCTCTTTCCCGGCCGCCAGGGACGGGAGTGACCCATCGTGGGTCGTGTTTCGTTCATCGTTTCTTGGCGCGTACTTTCCCCGCAGTGCGCGCTCGGCCCTTGTCCGTGAGTACCAGACCCTTTCTCATGGTACTCAGTCGGTAGTACAGTACGCGGCTAGGTTCACCAGGCTTGCCAGATTTGCCGGAGCAGTGTCGGCGGACCCTCTTGCCAGAGCTGAGCAGTTCCAGTGGGGGCTTAGGCCCGAGCTCAGGTGGATGATCGTGGCTCAGCGCGCTAGCACGTATGCAGAGGTGCTGGACTGTGCCTTGGCAGTTGAGGCTCAGTTGCAGGAGCCAGGGCCCAGGGCAGTCCAGCCTGCATCGTCTGCAAGTACCAGTGGCGGAGGACAGCCACAGAGAGCAGCTCAGGGCAGAGGAGGTTCGTGGAGGCCACGGCAGAGGTACCCACGACGCCAGCAGCCATACCAGCGTTACCCACCCCAGTACCATCAACAGCCAAGGCAGGGAGGCCAGCTACTTCTTCCGGCTTGGCCTCAGGGGCAGACGTCCAGACGAGGCCAGAGCCAGCAGTTAGCGCTTGAACCTCCTGTGTGCTTCGAGTGCCGGCAGACCGGGCACTTTCGCCGAGACTGTCCGACGTTGAGGGCACAGTTCGCTCGTGGCGGAGCAGGCGGAGGTTGGCGGACACCAAGAGCCGGGAGAGGCAGAGGTCGCGGCGGAGGTCGAGGCGAACCCAGAGGGGGAGTGTACGCACTTCCAGACCGCGAGTACCCAGACTTTGTTCAGCCACCTTTTCAGCCCTACCAGTACCCGCCACCCCAGCAGACTCTAGCTCTTCCACCAGCCCCAGTTGACCCTCCTATTCTCAGAGGTACCTTCCAGCTTTTCAGTTCATTTGTTGATGTTCTGATAGATTCTGGGGCGTCTCATTCCTTGTTAGCTAGCGACTGTGTGGCATCGCTAGGGCTAGAGACTGAGCCACTTGGAGTCACACTGCACTTAGACACACCCGTCGGCGGAGGGGCTCGTGTTGAGCTGATCTGTCATTCCTGCGAGTTGGAGGTTGGGGGCCTGTCTTTCTAGACCTTCGGGTGCTAGACATGGTCGGGTTCGACATGATTCTCGGTATGGATTGGCTGACTTCATCCCGAGCCGTCATCGACTGTGGCTGTCGTAGGGTGACAGCTTGGACACCTGACGGCGCTCATTTCGTCTTGTTGGGGGATCGCCAGTCGGCCAATTCCCTCTTGTGTGGTTGCTTTCCCAGGCGCGAGGGCCAGCTGTCAGCTTTACTGGAGCGTCTTTTCTTGTTCGCTGCAGAGGGCAGTCGAGAGAGTAGTTTGCCTGCAGTAGTTTGTGAGTTTGCTGACGTCTTTGCAGACGAGCTACTGGGCCTTCCTCCTTCCAGAGTAGTAGACTTCCAGATAGATCTTGTACCGGGTACCGGGCAGATCTCTCTGCCAGCTTTCAGGATGGCACCAACAGAGCAGAGGGAGCTGAGGGTCCAGCTGGACGGGTTGATCGGTAGAGGTTTCATCCGTCCCAGCACGTCGCCTTGGGCAGCTCCTGTGTTGTTCGCAAAGAAGAAGGACGGTACGCTTCGTCTTTGCATTGATTACAGGAAGCTGAACAGGGTGACGGTGAAGAACAAGTATCCGATGCCGAGGATCGATGACTTGTTCGACCAGCTCCGAGGCTCTTCGGTCTTTTCGAAGATCGATCTCTGTACCGGCTATCACCAGTTGAGGATTCGGGATTGTGACATCCCGAAGACGGCTATTCGTACGAGGTACAGGTTGTACGAGTTCACGGTGATGCCGTTCGGCTTAACGAACGCACCAGCGACGTTCATGGATCTGATGCAGAGGGTTTTCCGACCGTACTTAGATCAGTTCGTGGTGGTTTTCGTCGACGACATCCTAGTCTACTCACGTACCGCGGAGGAGCATGAGCAGCATCTGAGGACAGTGTTGCAGTTGTTGAGGGGGCATAGGCTATATGCCAAAGCCTCCAAATGTGAGTTATGGCTTCCTGAGGTGCAGTTTCTGGGGCACGTGGTGTTAGCGGCAGGTATTTCAGTTGATCCGGCCAAGATCGAGGCAGTGCTACAGTGGCAGAGACCGGCGACAGTGTTCGAGGTCCGCAGCTTCCTCGGCTTGGTGGGTTACTACAGGAGGTTCGTACGGGACTTTTCCAAGGTTGCAGGGCCGCTGACCAGGTTGACACAGAAGGCGGTCCCATTTGTTTGGGACGAGGCTTGTGAGCAGGCGTTCATCCAGTTGAGGACCAGACTGACGAGTGCACCGATCCTTATAGTTCTAGAGTGAGGCGTCGGCTACAGTGTCTTTTGCGACGCCAGTGGGGAGGGTCTAGGCTGTGTGCTCATGCAGGAGGGCCATGTGGTGGCCTACGATTCCAGACAGCTGAAGACCCATGAGAGGAACTATCCAGTCCACGATATCGAGCTTGCAGCGGTTGTCTTCGCTCTGAAGACGTGGCGGCACTACCTCTACGGTGAGCGGTTCTCGGTGTACTCTGATCATAAGAGTTTGAGGCACATGTTTACCCAGCGTGACCTCAACCTCAGGCAGCGGCGGTGGATGGAGCTTCTAGAGGACTACGACTTCGAGTTGCATTACCACCCTGGTAAGGCAAACGTCGTAGCAGACGCTCTCAGCAGACAGACCAGAGACAACAGAGTGACCTTGGCAGCGATGTCAGCTCGGCAGTGGCAGATGCTAGAGACAGTTAGTCAGTTCAGGCTTGACTTCGAGGACCGGGCGACAGGTGGCTTCCTGTATGCTGTTCGCAGCATTCCAATTCTTTTGGCCAGAGTGATCAAGGCACAGGCTGGAGACCCAGGGCTCGTGAAGACCAGTGTTGCGGTCGGCACCGAGCACGCGGTTGAGGGCTGGACAGTGTCAGCAGACAGTGGTCTACTCTTCAGAGGCAGAGTTGCAGTTCCAGCAGACCCGGCGTTGCGAGAGGAGATCCTTCACGAGTTCCACCACTCCTGTTTCGCCGTTCACCCCGGGAGCACCAAGATGTACCACGATCTTCGCCGACAGTTCTGGTAGTGCGGGAGGAAGATGTCAGTAGCTGAGTTCGTTTCCAGATGCCTCACCTGTCAGAAGGTGAAGGCAGATCACAGGCGGACCCCAGGTTTGTTGCAGCCACTTCCAGTGCCAGAGTGGAAGTGGGAACATATAGCTATGGACTTCATCACCGGGCTACCCAGGTCACCGAGGGGGAATGATGCGATTTGGGTCATCATCGATCGACTGATCAAATCGGCTCATTTCCTCCCCATGAGGACGACAGATCCAGTTGCCAGACTGAGCCAGAGGTACATTGACGAGGTAGTACGACTACATGGCATCCCAGTGTCGATAGTGTCAGACAAAGATCTCAGATTTATCGGCAGGTTTTGGAGCAGCTTCCAGGACTCCTTGGGGACAACACTGATGTTCAGCACAGCTTTCCACCCTCAGACAGACGGGGAGTCAGAGCGGACTATCCAGATCTTGGAGGACATGCTCAGAGCATGTGTGCTAGACGCTGGAGGTACTTGGGAGCAGCACGTGACTTTGGTGGAGTTTGCCTACAACAGCTTTCAGGCCAGTATGGGTTTTGCACCCTTTGAGGCGTTGTACGGCAGACCGTGTCGCTCACCGGTGTGTTGGACTGAGGTTGGGGAGGCGTCCCTTACCGGTCCGGATATCATCAGACATTCGTCAGAGAGGTTGGCTCAGATCAGGCAGAGGCTTCTAATAGCGCAGAGCAGGCAGAAGAGCTACGCAGACCGCAGGCGACAACCCCTGGAGTTCGCAGTTGGCGACAGAGTGCTACTGAAGGTGTCTCCGCGCAGAGGGTCGATCAGGTTTGGTAGCAGGGGTAAGCTAGCACCGAGGTTCACTGGCCCATTTGAGATCGTCAAGCGCGTTGGAGCAGTCGCCTACCAGTTGGCTCTACCTCCGCACATGTCAGCAGTTCACCCCACCTTCCACGTGTCTATGCTGAGGAAGTATATTCCAGATCCTTCTCACGTAATCAGACACGACGACATTGAGGTGGAGGAGGACGCCACCTACATAGAGCAGCCAGTGCAGATCATGGACAGACGGGATCAGATACTGAGAGGCAGATCGTTACCATTGGTCATGGTCAGGTGGAGACATGGCAGTGCAGAGAGTCTGACTTGGGAGCTAGAGGATCACATGCGTCGGGAGTTTCCCCGACTGTTCACCTCAGCAGGTAAATTTCATGTTGTGGGCGTTGGCGCCCCTAGTTGTAGCCTTGTTTGTGCAGGTAGGCTTACTTGTTTCTTTTTCCTCGGCTTCAACCTTGAATTTCGGGACGAAATTCTTTTTAAGGTTGTTAGGATGTGAGGGCCCGTCCCTCCGACCTGGCTCGACCGCGTGGGTCGAGAGCTGGTTTCCTCTTGGTTTGGTTCCGCGTCGAGCACGATCGGGCGATCGTGTGGCGGTTTGGACCCCGGGGGCATTTTGGTAAATATGCCCTCTGGTGGTCGGTTTCACACCCGCCTTGCACCCACGGCCTTGGATTGATGTATGCGTTTGATTAGAATCTCTAGGGTGCGTCCGATCGGAAGATCGGAGCTCGATCGGGAAAGATCGAATCGGACGCCTGAGATAGATCCAGATTTTCTATATAAGCCATGTCCCTTTCTTCTCTTTCCTTCTCTTCTCATGTCGTTTTCTCCCCTTCTCTCTCCTTCGGCTGAGCTAGGGCTCGGAGACGCGGCTTTCGGAGCGCGGATCTTGGCGGCTTGACTGGTTGGACGCGTGGAGGAGCTACCCTACTTGCTCAAGTAGGTGTTTCTACCTCGATCTTAGGATCAGATTCTCCTAGGATAGGTTTATTGCACTTTCGCTGTAGGAATACATGTTAGAATGCTTTGTAGCTCCTTGCACATGTGATGTAGTTCCTTTTCTGTATTCCTACGTTGCAAATTCGGTATTCTAACGGTTGGTTTCCGTATTATCGCCGTTTTGTCAGTTTTCGTCCATTTGGACCTAGATTGGAGATTTAACCGTCAAAAATGTGATTTCTTTATACCATTGGATTCCCCATCGAGAATACACTTGCTTGCAAAATCTCATTGTTTTCCAAATTGATTTGATCCTTGAAATCCAAGAAAATGGATTTTCGGCACTGTTCTGATGAACTGTGCCTAAGGCTCGACGGTCGATCGGTGCATCGACCGTCAAGTATTGATTTGCTCTTTCTGGGCCTGACGGTCGACCGTCGGATCGACCGTCGTATCGTCCGTCAGGCTCGGTCGGGGTTTTGGACCCCCACGGTCGATGGATCGATCGACCGCGGGCTCTCTCCCTTTTTCATCCCACCTGACGGTCGACCGTCGGATCGACCGTCGCATCGACCGTCATGCGCTGTTTGGTTTTGGGCTTCCCAGGGTCGATGAGTGGATCGACCGTCGCCCCTTGGTTTTCTTCGCCTTGGTCATACGGTCGATCGCCGGATCGACCGTGACATCGTCCGTGGCCTCACGATCGATCGCCGGATCGACCGTGACATCGTCCGTGGGCCCTTGAACTTGGTTTTCTGGCCTTTCTTGGATGGATTTGATTTGTGATTAACATCTAAACATGTTGGTAAGTATGTATGTGGATTTTATGGGGTTTTCAAATGATTTCCATCGAGTTTGAGGATCGATTCGAGTAATTTCCCTTTTTGGGCAAATCTATGGTTTCGTTTGCATTTAATACATGTTTGATTGTAGTTAAATGCTTAGTTGATTGCCTAACCATTAACTAGCTATGAGTGCTGGTTAATGAGGAATTGTGGAACCTTAGCCTCTTGTCGGCGAGTGCCGAGGGCTATTGTATATCTGTGAACCTGAAACTGATGCTGTGGCATATAGAGACATCTAGGATAGATGTTTGCATAGGTTCACGCATTGTGTGTGTTAGAGGCATTTGAGGTTAGGCTAGCGATGGCTTGGGTCGCCGATCCGAGGCTCTCGGGTAGCTTGGATCTAGCCTTAGGGCCGTGGCTGGGTAGTCAGGTTTAGGGTGTGATTGTTTAATCAGAATCTCTTGTTATTGAGGATTGGTGATAGTTGACTCTGATCAGTGTTTGAGGTTTAGAGGTTGTGTTGTCTTCCAAGGCTAAGCCTTAAGGATGGGTGTCGATGTCCCTGACTTGGTCCCCAGGCAGTGGTTTCCTGCTGGGTAGAGGTGATCCTACTGGTTCTGGTCCTTTTCCTCCCAGCGTGTTGGTCGATGTTCCCAGTGTGGTCGGTTGAGAAGAGTAGGATCCCTTGGGGAGTCGACAAGGGTTGTGAGACCCCATAGCATTCCTTAGGCTTGAGCGAAGAGACAACATTGTTATTGTTTTCCTCCTTTCAGTGTGCCGTAGAGTAGAACCCTACTGAGCTTATCGCTCACTCCTATCCGGGCTGCGTTTGCTGGTTCAGGCGGCAGTTCTTCGTCTGTGGAGCCGGCGAGATCGGCCTTTGGCGGCGCGAGTACATCCAGAGGCGCTTGAGGTTGCTGGAGGATTTACTGTTGTACCTTTTGATAATATATATATGTTGTAAACATTTTGAGGATTTTGGGATCATGTATTATATTTTTTTTACCTTGGAAGTATTAGAATGGAATTTTGTAACTGTACAACTTGATGTTATATGAATTGAATATCTGTTCACCTCTGGAATACAATTGTTTAAATTATCCGTCCTGGATGGGTTTTCTGGGTCGGGGTGTGACAGGCAACCCCCTACCAAGATCGCCACCGCCATCGACTACCCTTCCCGGCCACCCTACTCCACCAAAAATCTATCCATGTCCACCAAAACCTTCCCAGAATTTGCCACCAACTTCAACTAACCCCAATTGGCCTAGACACCGCCTCCACCGCCGCCGATCCTTCTCCACCAAACCCACCTATGCCACCTCGATCTCCTCATCCATGGCCTTCCACCACCATGCAACACCTCCAAAAGCTTTCTCATTGATGAGTCACTGAATATTCATACTTAAACCCCTTAATTTACACTTGTTAGCCCGATAGTGTTTGTATTTGATAGTTTGTTAGTTGATTTCAGGTTTAATGAAGATCCAAGTTAGAAAATACAGAAAAGGACTAATATGTGGAAATTACGCTGCCCCGCTGTCTGTTTGAAAAGAATTCACTAAATTCTCCAGATAAATCCTAAATTCCTGAACTGTGAAGGACTTATAGAAGACTTCAAGATGAACAACTTTCATGTTAGACACTTCACAAAATTCTGGGCAGATTAATAGCACTTTTCAAGAATATGAAGATAAACAGATGCTGGAAGACTGGTCCGTCGACGCTCAGGAAAATATTCGCCAAATATTCTAGATAAGTCCAAATAATGTCAAATCTTCGGGAAAGGACAGAAGGCTTCCTAATCTACATCTTTCATGTTGAGAATATTTCCCAATTTCAGACGGATTGAACCCAGTCGCGACCGGAAGAGGCTGTCAGAATTAAACTAGGAATTCCGAGTTGCACTAGAGGTCCAACTCAACCCAAAACCCTAATTCCGGGAATACACCTATAAGAAGGTGTTTGCTGGCCGAAAATTGGGGAGCCCATGGAGAGAAAGGAGAGAACTAGAGTTTGGAGGATTCTATGGAGAAGATGGAGCTACAACGTGAATCCCAATCGTTCTTCATCGAATCTAAGGCTTCCATCACAAAGATGAGTAGCTAATTCTGTACTTAGGGATGTCATGAAGCTTTAGTAGATCTTCTTGTATTTTTTTAGTTTGATTCTTGTTATCTTTTCAAAGACATGATCCTATGAATATGGTTTTATTTTATAAAGAGTTGAGGGAACAGAGTTCCTTGATGTACATTCAGACCTACTTGATTGTTGTGCTTGATGGTAGAGATTCGTAGGATGGTTTTCATGTTGCTTTTGTGTATGCCTTTGAGATAATCTATGCTAGATGAAGATAGGTTGTACTCAGATTAAGTTCGAAGACAATCTATGCTAAGTTTAGATAGGTTATGCCTTAGGGAAGTAATCACGTTATTTTGGGGATTCATGTAAGCTTAAGAAGTTGTGAATCCATAATGTCGAGATAAGAAAACAAAAGGATAACTAGAGAATACAGGAAGTGAAACTAAAGTGGATTGAGTAATCCCTAGGTTTTCTCTCATTAATCTATTTCAATTTCGGTAATCGCTTTCTTAATTAGTTTTAATTAATCAGTTTCAAAAATCCAAATCAATCCTTCTTCGCCTTAGGATTAGAGTGTTGAGAGTTAATTAAAATGTTTCTTTGTTAGTCAAAGTTTTCCCTGAGGACCGACCTCGTATTTGACCATTATTCTATCTTATTAATTTAGTGTTGAAAGAAAGGTTTACAAATTTCTAAATTGTGTTTTGCATCCGTTTTAACGACGACGTTTGTGAGCGATCAATTTTTGGCGCCGTTGCCGAGGAGATCTTCTGATTTACAACGGAGTATCGATTTAATTTTCTCTTAACTCTTTTTCTAAGCGTAGTTAGACTGTTATTTTTATTTACTTTATTTTACAATTTTTAGGATTTTTTTGACAATTTCCTGGAATTTTTGCAGCATTAGAACGATTTTGCCTTGAAGCATACGGACGGTCGACCGCCGGATCGACCGTCGTTCTCTGTCACAGAAAAAGCTTCGCAGGATCGATACGAGGATCGACCATCGCATTTTCAAGTAAGGTTGCATAATTCCACGGTCGACCGCGAGCCATCCACGGTCGACCGCGAGCAATCCACGGTCGACCGTGGGATCGACCGTGAGTGCACTCAGGTTAGTTTTATTGCTTCAATACTTTTCCTTTCAATCTTTGTTTTTCGGATTTTCTCCTCTCCTTCGAATATTCTGTTTTCTTTTTCTCTGTTTGGTGTGATCTTGCATGCAAGGCAGACGATCCCTACATAATCCGTTGGAACCTTTAGATCTAGAAATAGAGGTCACATTTCGAGCAGCTAGAACCTTAGGACAAAAATCTCTTAGTAATTACCAGGAAGCTATAAGCAACTTGCAATCCTTAATGGCTGAACACGAGGAACATGTCATTGACCCTAATGATAATATGGGTAGGGGTGAAAATGATAACAATAATAGAGAAGTCCCAATTATAAATCACTTCCTACCTGGACCTTATACCTATGCTTCTTGTATCAACCCACCTACCATCAATGCTACACATTATGAGATTAAGCCTAACTGGATTACAGCCTTACCTTCTTTCTATGGGCGTGAGAATGAGGACCCCTATGGACACATTGCTAGCTTTCTTGAAATCTTTTCCATGTTCAAACTTCAGCATTTTAATGATGATGCCTTTAGACTCAAACTCTTCCCTTTATCTTTGAAAGACAAGGCTAAACATTGGCTCCCAACCTTAGCTCCAAATTCGATTTCAACATGGGATCAACTTCAGGATGCTTTCCTTAAGAAATATTTCCCTATCATTAAAACTCAAAATTATCGAACCGTGATTATTTCTTTTAAGCAAAATGAGGATGAGATGTTTCATGAAGCCTGGGAAAGATTTAAGGATCTTCTTAGAGAGTGTCCCCATCATGAGGTACCTGAGTGGCAGTTAGCCCATTCATTTTATAATGGTCTTAATGATCGTTATAGGACAATGGTCGAAGCCTGCTACGGGGGTGTTGTTCTTAGTAAGCCATGAACTGCTCTTTGAGAAATGTATGACAACCTTGCTGAAAATTCACAACACAATGCTTCAGTCTCTAGGAGTCAGTCTACCACTGTTCGTAATCCTCGGGGAATTCATGAAATTTCTGAATTCTAAAGTCTCTCCGCACAAGTAGCTCTCCTAACTAAAGATTTAAACCAGTTGAAAACAGGCCAATCTCTTGCTCAACAATTGCCTAACACTTCCCTTGAGACCTGTGCCCTTTGTCTTATCTCTGATCATCATATCACTGATTGTCATTTGGCTCCCAATTTCCCTGACGTTGTTCAGGAATAAGCTAATGCAACTTATGGTTTTTCCAAACCTCAGAACAATCTCTATTCTAATACCTACAATCCAGGTTGGAGGAATCATCCTAATTTTAGTTGGAAGCCACAACAATTAAGTAACTTTCAAGGGCAAAACAATCCAGCTAATACTTCTACTTTTAAGTACCCACCTAAACCTTTTGCAAATCCAAATCCTGGGTACCCTCCACAATCAACTATAGCCCCTCAAACCCAATCCACCTCTGAACCAACTTTAAGTTCCCTCCTTTCGGCTATAACAGCCATGAATGACAACATCAATTCAAACATTAATGAAAACATTAGTGGCATAAGACGTGATTTAGCGAGTGAAGTCTCTAAAATTCAGAATTATGTTTCTAGAATAGAGAACCAATGTAACTCTAATACCCAATCCATTGCTAAACTTGAGAATTCACTGGGCCAACTTTCTAACACTATAGCCAAAAGAGAGGAACGTCACTTGCCAAGTCAACCTGTGACAAACCCCAGAGGCCAGCACTATGTAGTAAGCCAAAACATTGAGAGTGCTAAGGCAGTTGTGACCCTTAGAAGTGGTAAAACAGTAGATAATCAAATAGGTGAACCTGGCAGTACGGACAATCGATCGACCAAACCGCCGATCAATCGTCCAACTCGAGATTACTCTTCTCTTCCACCTGATTATAATCCAACTGATTCTAGAGAGCCCGATCCAGCTAAATACATTCCAAAAGTGCCATTTCCTACAGCCCTTAAGGACCCGTACCCAACCATCAAAGCCCGAAGAGCTACTGAGGAAATCCTTGAAACTTTCAAACATGTCAACATAAACATACCCTTGCTTCAGGCCATTCGTCAGATCCCTTCGTATGCCAAATTTCTTAAGGACCTATGCACTCATAAACGCCAGACAAAACCCTAAGGGGACAAGAAAATCCTTTTACCTGAACAAGTCAGTTCGATTTTGAAACATGACACACCACCCAAATTGAAAGACCCTGGTACTCCTACCATACCCTGTTGCATAGGAGACTACCAGATTGATGGTGCCTTTCTCGACCTAGGAGCCAGCGTTAATATTTTGCCCTACTACCTTTATAAGGAATTTGGGATGGAAGAACTCCAATCGACACCGATCAGCCTACAATTGGTTGATAGATCCATTAGGACTCCTAGAGGCATTGTAGAAGATGTTTTAGTGAAGGTGGACAACTTCTTTTTCCCGGTCGACTCGTCTTGGATATGGAAGCCGCTGTTCACTGTAAAAGTGCCTATCATCTTAGGACGTCCCTTTTTTGCTACAGCAAATGCGAATATCAACTGTCGAACTGGTGTCATGGATGTCTCTTTTGGCCATATGCATGTTAAACTGAACATCTTTAAGACTGCATGTTTGCCTGAGCGTGAGAATGAATGCTTCCATGTTGATAGTTTGATTGCCTGTTTTGATGATAAGTCTCATGTGGTAATGATTGATAGATTGTCTATAATTTGGGATGAGTATGATTATGACAATATTGGCAATGATGCGAAATTGCATGATGATAGATTGCCTACAATTTGGGATGAGTATGATTCTGACGATGATGATTATGATCTTAAACTGCATGATGATAGATTGCCTATAATTTGGGATGAGTATAATTTTGAGGATGATGATGTTGAATTAAAGAATGACATTCTGTCTGATAGTTTGAATGCATATGCTTCTGACTCTGATGATGATATTAATTTGGACACTGCACAATCGAAAGATGACATCAAACCACACATCTTGTCCAAAGCTATTTCTTGGGTGGTTGAGCCCCTTCCACCGTTATCTCTTACTCCTGCACCTGATTTACATCCTGGACAAGTTCGTGCTTATTATATTGACACGCACTTTTGTACAAATGCGTCAGTATATTCTAAACTTGAGCCAGCACCTATTCCATTACCTATATTTGCACCATCATCATTGCCTACATCCATTCTGAGATCGAAACCCCCGCCATGTTTATTTCCGGTTAGCAATAGACTTCTAGGTAGACCTTGTGCCGGGCACCGGGCCGATCTCTTTGCCAGCTTTCAGGATGGCACCAGCAGAGCTGAGGGAGCTGAGGGTCCAGCTGGATGGGTTGATCGGCAGAGGTTTCACCCGTGCTAGCATGTCACCTTGGGCAGCTCCTGTGTTGTTCGCGAAGAAGAAGGACGGTACGCTTCGTCTTTGCATTGATTATAGGAAGCTAAATAGGGTGACGGTGAAGAACAAGTATCCGATGCCGAGGATCGATGACTTGTTCGACCAGCTCCGAGGCTCTTCGCTCTTTTCGATCTCCGTACCAGCTACAATCAGCTGAGGATTCGGGATTACGACATCCCGAAGACAGCCTTCCGTACGAGGTACGAGTTGTATGAGTTCACTATGATGTCGTTCGGCCTGTCGAACGCACCAACGGCGTTCATGGATCTGATGTAGAGGGTCATCCGCCCGTACTTAGATCAGTTCGTGGTGGTGTTCGTCGATGACATCCTGGTCTACTCACGCACAGAGGAGGAGCATGGGCAGCATCTGAGGACAGTGTTGCAGTTGTTGAGGGGGCATAGCCTATACGCCAAAACCTCCAAATGTGAGTTCTGGCTTCCTAAGGTACAGTTTCTGGGGCACATGGTGTCAGCGGCAGGCATTTGAATCGATCCAGCCAAGGTCGAGGCAGTGCTACAATGGCAGAGATCGACGATAGTGTTCGAGGTCCGCAACTTCCTCGGCTTGGTGGGATACTATAGGAGGTTCATGCAGGACTTCTCCAGAGTTGCAGGGTCGCTGACTAGACTGACACAGAAGGCGGTCCCGTTTGTTTGGGACGATGCTTGCGAGCAGGCGTTCATACAGTTGACGACCAGACTAACGAGTGCACCGATCGTGATAGTTCTAGAGAGAGGCGTCGGCTACAGTGTCTTTTGCGACGCCAGTGGGGAAGGTCTAGGTTGTGTGCTGATGCAGGAGGGCCATGTGGTGGCCTACGGTTCCAGGCAGCTGAAGACCCATGAGAGGAACTATCCAGTCCACAATCTCGAGCTTGCAGCAGTTGTCTTTGCTCTGAAGACGTGGCGGCACTAATTCTACGGCGAGCGGTTCCTGGATTACTCGGATCAAAAGAGTTTTAGGCACGTGTTCACCCAGCGTGACCTCAACCTTAGGCAGTAGCGGTGCATGGAGCTATTAGAATACTACGACTTTGAGTTGCATTACCACCCTGGTAAGGCAAACGTCATAGCAGACGCTCTCAGCAGGCAGACCAGAGATAGCAGAGTGAGCTTGTGAGGACCTGTCCCTCCATTCCTGGGTCGACCGCCTGGGTCGGGCCCGTGGCTCGTTGTGAACCACAAGGGCAATTTAGTAGATTGCGCCTTGTCGGTTTGTTTCACACCCGCGTGTGCATACACAGCCTTTGATTGATGATCGTGTTTGACTAGATCCTTTTAGGAGGATTTTGACCTTTGGATCGATCCAACTACTGTAGCGAGCAACTACTGTAGCGAGCAGTTGAGCGGCGAGGACGGTCGGCATGGCCGTCGCACTCCGTTGTCAGAGGAGAGGACCTCTCCTTCACCTTCTCCTCCACCTTCCCTCTCCTTCCCCGGCCTTACCCTTCCTTCTCGTTCTCTTCTCGTTCTCTTCTTCCTTCTCTTCTTCTTCCTTCTTCTTTCTTCTCTTCCGCGGTTCTGTTTTTTTTTCATCTGTTTCCTTCCGGGGCAGCCATCTTCTTCTTCTCCATTATCCCTCCTCCGACCACCGTTTTGAGTGTTCCAAAGCTTGTTGGATTCGTGGCAACGAGAGGAAGATCCCTGAAGTGGTTTGGAACCTTGTTGGTGACTGATTAGCGGGGAATCAGCCGAGGATTAGCGCAGTTCGGTAGGTTTTTCTACCTACGAGAGTGTTTAATGGGTTTCTCTTAATCTAGCCGGTAGATCTTGTAGTTCTTTGTGTTGTTAGCTTCCTCTTGCTTATTATAATTCCTGGTTTAAGTTTCATGATCTTTGGTTGAGTTTTTAGTAGGATTTATGCATGATTAATCTCGGATTTTTCGATTTTTTGCTATTCTTGAAGAACAGCCGGCTTGCGGCGCGTTTTCCGATCGGTACACATATGATCTTTGGTTGTGATGAGCATAAGTGTTGTAGATCTTTGAATCTACTCTCAAACCCAATTGATTTCATAATTTGCTGATTTTTCTACGATTTGTTATGGTTTTCGTACGGGTGGGCTGCGTTGCAGCAAGCATTGGTAAGTTAGTTTTGATTAGTGGTTTTGATTAGTGTTTTCCCGTTAATCCAGCCGTTGGATGTTTATGGATTTTTGATATATTGATCCTGGAATATTGATCTACTGGAGTCTAATTTGGATCTTGAATCCAACGTCGTTTGGACGTCGGATCGATGGGGTCAACTAGCTGCTTATAGAGAATGTTTTGGTGTTTTGAATATAATATTATAAGCTCGGATTATAATATTATACTTTTACGGTTCATCGAAGTTTTCGGGGTTCCTTCCCATTGCAGGAGTCCGCGGTTTACGATCGTGGTACCGTCGTAATGCCGGGATGTCGCGCCCCGACCCAAGGACGCCAAACCGGGCCGGGACACGAGGGGGAAAAGACCTACAACTACTAGCTTCAACTGGCGAAAATAGCTAAAGACAAGAACAAGGCAGAAGCAAAAGAACAACGTCTATTAACATCTATTACAAAACAGATATAATAGAGTTAAACAAGGGTTCTAGTACAACAGGTTTACAAGGGATCAACAACAGTCCCCAAAAAGATACAACACCCCACCGGGGTCTCCGCAAAGGCACAAACAAAACCCTCCTGACCCTCAGACATAGTCAGGAGCCGGCGCGCTACCACGGGATGACCGACGGGGAAGCACCGGAGAGGAGCTGGGACCTGCACCTGCAAACAACACAGGCCAGGTAGGAATGAGCAACAACTCAGCAGGGTCCTACTCTACGACTGTTGCAAAGAAGGCAACACCAAACGAACAACTCTGTGCCAAGTACTGAGGCTTGCCAAGGATCCCATAAATCCCGTCAATAACCCGAAGGGCTCCTGTCCCAAGTACGCCCCTCCGACAGCCACTGCTCAGGGGTGGGCAACTCCGACAATCCCTGTCACAGGGTGGACATGGCGCAACTAGTAGAACACCCTTCTCCAAGCGGGATCTCCACACTTGGCGGAATGACCATGGTTAAGACTACCATCTCTCAGCACTCCAAGCAGCAAAGCCAACACGACCCCTAACTCCCGACCAAAGACTAAGACTAGCCAGGGAGTCCATCGATCCCATCGATACTCCCCCCCCAGGGTTCCTGTCCAACGTACATCCCTCCGACAGCCACTGCTCGAGGACTGGGCTACCTCCGACGGTCCCTGACACAGGGTGGGCAAGACGATACCTGTAGGACACCCTTACCCATGCTGGACACCAGCATGGGGATGCAAGTCGGGGTAACGGCATCCACCACTTAGCCTTTGATTACCGGAGTCCACGGGTCAACCCCACCCAGCCTAGCCTAGCATGTCTAATGCACAGGAGAGCAGCGCAGGATAAATATAAAACAGTAACAGGCAACGCAGCAAAGGCACACCTTCGGCCCATTTATTCTAAGCACTCCCGAGGTTCATGACTCCCTCGGTTCACCACAAAGCAGTAAGGGGCATACCGTCAGCCCATTTATTCAACACATCCCGAGAGGCATCACCCTCTCGGTTCAACTACAAAGCAGTAATAATAAGCAATTATGCAGGATAAGAGAACATAGTAAGCCCCGAGGGCAAAACGGCATTTAAAACAAATAAAAGTCTCCCCTGCATCAAAGGAGATCGATCTCCTGTAGCAATGAGATCGATCTACCTCGAGGTTAGAAGCACCCGTCCTGGTCACTCCAACGGGATCGATCCCCACCCATATGGAGATCGATCTCGTATGTGACCCGTGACGCACCGACGCCAACCACCAAGAGATCGATCTCCCTCCCAGGGAGATCGCTCTCGCTCGGGCGGGGCGTGCCACCCCAAACGAGATCGATCTCATCCCATGAGATCGATCCGGATGGGTTTACCGGCGGCCGGACGGCAAGGAATGCCGCCGAAAACCGCAACCAAACCTCACCAAACTAGGTGGGCTGGTAGATCCAAGTACCACGAAGCTACTCAAGGCTTCAAAACCGTAAAACATCAACTACACAAGGAGATCTATTGAAATCAAAACCTGATTCCAAAACCCTTAAAAACAAGCCAGAGTTTTGAGTAGGATACCTACCTCCATAGAGCTGCTTCGATCCATGAGGCCAAGCCTAGGATCGTCCTCACGCCGTCACGGTTCCAACGAGCCTTCAAGCTCCTAGAACGGGGGCCGGAGGAGGGAGAACGGCGGCGAGCAAGGTTCAGCCAGCCAAGGGGAAGAAGCAGAGCCGGAAGGAAGAAGAAAGGAAGAGGAAGCCGAACCCCAGGAGAAGGGAAGGAGAAGGGGGATAAGGCCAGGGAAAGCCGGGAAGCCCGGGGGAAAGGAGGGGAGCAAAGTCTCCCCTCCCCTGATAGGGGAAGCGACGGCCATCGCAGTGGCCGTCCTCTCGGACTTCACCGACGAGGACTTTCGGGGCAGGTGAGATCGATCCGCATGGCATGTCGAATCAATCCGGCTAGCAAGGCCAGATCGATCTCCCCTGAAAATGAGATCGATCTCCTTCGCCCAAAAAAGCAAACTTGGGCTGAGACACGAGCCCAAGCCCAGATCTTCCGATCTCGGGTCCACCTAACCTTTCTAAACAGACACAAGCACCAAACAAGGTCTGCACACACACACGCGGTACGAAACGACCGACAAGGCGCAATTTCCCAAATTGCCCTTGTGGTCAACCACAAGCCACAGGGATAGAGGGGCGGATCCTCACACGGGACCCGCTACGGATCGGCTGGCAGTGATTGGTGGTACCGCTGCAGCGATCCGGTTGGACTTGTATGCTGCCTTGTCATACTGTTGCATGCCTATTCCTCTTGCTTGTGTATGTTCATAGCATGCATTCTTTGTTGTGCATTAGTTGCATAGTTAGGGCGTGGATGATCTGTGGGTCGTCGTCCCGAGGCTGGAAGCTCAGATTTAGCCCTAGGACCGGGGTTGGGTAGCTTAGTCCATGTTCGAATTGTGGTGTCCAGTCAAACTTGATGATAGGCTTAGATGACTGGTACACATGTTGCTTGATGATTATAGAGGTCATGTCGGCCTTGAGTCGGATACTGAGGTGTAGCCGATGTCCTACTGTGTTGACCCTTGAGTAGAGGGGTTGCCTACTCAGCGGTGTCGTTTCCCGCCTGCAGTGTCGTTCCCTGCTTGTGGGCCAGCAGTGTTGTTTCCTGCTACTGAGTGTGACCTGACATGTGACCAGCTCTGCTGGAAGACCATGATCGTGGGCCTCAGGGACACGCGGTGGGGTAATGGGGCCCCTGTATACACCCAGGTCTTACTTGAGGGCGACACTCTTGTGTTCCCCTTTCTTTTGTGTGACGTAGTATAGAACCCTACTGAGCTTTATGCTCACTCCTACCCTGGCTGCGTTTTGCAGGTGCAGGCACCAGCTCTTCTTCAGTAGCCCCTACCGGGCAGGTGTTTGGTGGTGCGGCGGCGTCTGGCGGTGTCTGAGGATCGGTGATCACTTTCTACACTTTTTGTTATAGTTAGTCTCCTATGGGAGTATGATCTATAAACTGTTGTAACCCCTTGAGGTTTTGGATTATTATATTATATTTGTTGAGGTTTTAAATTTGTTGTAATATTCAGGGGTGCTTATAAATTGTTTAGTGAAATCAGTAAGTTGGGGGGAACCCCTCGCCTTTATTTCCGCATTTAGTTAGGTTCTGGTTCGCGTCGCCCGGCCTGGTTGGGCTTTCGCGGGTCGAGGCGCGACAGAGCTTGGCAGCGATGTCAGCTCGGCAGTGGCAGATGCTAGAGACAGTTAGTCAGTTCGGGCTTGACTTTGAGGACCGGGCGGCAGGCGGTTTCCTATATGTTATTCGCAGCATCCCAGTTCTTTTGGCCAGCGTGATCGAGGCATAGGCTGGAGACCCATGCTACGGTCGGCACTGAGCACGCAGTTGACGGCTGGACAATGTCAGCAGACAGCGATCTACTCTTCAGAGGCAGGGTTGCAGTTCCAGCAGACCCTGCGCTACAGGAGGAGATCCTTCACGAGTTCCACCACTCCTGTTTCGCCGTTCACCCCGGGAGCACAAAGATGTACCACGATCTACGCCGATAGTTTTGGTGGTGCGGGATGAAGAGGTCAGTAGTAAAGTTTGTTTCCAGATGCCTCACCTGTCAAAAGGTGAAGGCAGAGCACAGACGGACACCTGGTTTGCTACAGCCACTTCCAGTGCCAGAGTGGAAGTGGAAACATATAGCGATGGACTTCGTCACCGGGCTACCCAGGACACCGAGGGGGAATGATGCGATTCTCGTCATCGTCGATCGACTGACAAAATTTGCTCATTTCCTCTCCATGAGGACAACAGACCTAGTTGCCAGACTGAGCCAGAGGTTCATCGATGAGGTGGTACCTCTGCACGGCATCCCAGTGTCGATAGTGTCAAACAGAGATCCCAGATTCACCGACAAATTCTGGAGCAGCTTCTAGGATTCCTTGGGGACAGCACTGACATTTAGCACAGCTTTCCATCCGCAGACAGATGGACAGTCGGAGCGGACGATCCAAATCTTAGAGGACATGCTCAGAACATGTGTGCTAGACGCTGGAGGTACTTGGGAGCAGTACGTGACTCTTGTGGAGTTTGCCTACAACAACAGTTTTCAGGCCAGTTTGGGTTTTGCACCCTTTGAGGCCTTGTATGGCAGACCATGTCGCTCACCTGTGTGTTGGACAGAGGTTGGGGAGGCGTCCCTTACCAGTCCGGACATCATCATACAGTCATCAGAGAAGTTGGCTCAGATCAGACAGAGACTCCTGACAGCGCAGAGTAGGTAGAAGAGCTACGTAGATCGCAGGCGACGACCCCTGGAGTTCGCAGTTGGTGACAGAGTACTACTGAAGGTGTCTCCGCACAGAGGATCGATCAGGTTTGGTAGCAGAGGCAAGCTAGCGCCGAGGTTCACTGGCCCTTTTGAGATCGTCAGAAGCGTTGGAGCAGTCGCCTACCAGTTCGCTCCACCCTCACACATGTCAGCAGTCCACCCTACATTCTATGTATCGATGCTAAGGAAGTACATTCCATATCCATCTCATGTGATCATACACGACGACCTTGAGGCAGCTGAGGATGCCACCTACATCGAGCAGCCAGAGCAGATCTTGGACAGACGAGACCAGGTACTGAGGGGTAGATTGTTACCATTGGTTTCGTGTCGGGTACGATCGGACGATTGTATGGCAGTTTTGACCCCAGGGGCATTTTGGTAAATATGCTCCCTGGTGGTCAGTTTCACACTCGCGTTACACACACTGCCTTGGATTTATGTGTGTGATTGATTAGAACCTTAAGGGTGCATTCGATCGGAAGATCGAAGCTCGATCGGGAAATATCGAATTGGACGTCCGAGATCAGTCCTGATCTCTATAAATACCCTGACTTTCTCTCTCTCTTTCTTTCCTTTCTTCTTCTTCTGTCGTTGTCTCCCTCTCTCTATTTCGACGAGCGGATCTTGGCGATCAAGCTTGGGGGACGCGTGGAGGAGCTGCCCTACTTGATCAAGTAGGTGTTTCTACCCCGATCGTGTGATTGGGTTGTCCTAAGATAGATTTATTGTGTTTTCGATGTAGGAATATATGGTAGAATGTTGTGTAGCTTAATACATGGGTGTTACAGCATGTTTAGAGTAGCTCTACCTCTTGGTTTTCATATTTTATCGGATGATTCCCGTATTATCGCCGTTTCGTCGGTTTTCTACCATTGAGACTTAGATTTGATATTTAACCATCAAAATCGTGTTTTCTTCGTATCAATAGCTTCCCCATCATTTATTACACATGCCTGCAAAGTTTCATTGTTTTTGAACAAGATTTGATAGTTCAAATCCGAGGAATTGGATTTTCGGCACTGTTCTTAGGAACTGTGAACTAGGCCTGACGGTCGACCGTCGGATCGACCATCAAGTGTTGATACGCTTCATCCAGGCCTCACGCTCGACCGTCGGATCCACTGTCGCATCGACCGTCAGGCTCTGTCTCATTTTTGCTCTCCCAGGGTCGATGTTCCGATCGACCGCGGGCCCTTCCCCTTTTCACACATCACCTCACGTTCGACCGTCGGATCGACCGTGAGGCTCTATCTCCTTTTTGGTTTCCCAGAGTCGATGTCTGATAAGTCACAAATTATATATAATTAAACCCCTTAAATTACCTTTGTTAGGCCTAGAGTAGGTGTATTTGATATCATATTGCTTGATTTCAGGTTTAAGTGGGATTTGAGAAAAAATGCAAGAAATTCGGCTAAAATGACTAAATAAACTGCTTCGTCGACCGTCAGTAATATATTTGTTAAATATTTTACAAAGGTCCAAATATTCTGAAACTTTGTGACGTGGTAGAAGACTCAGAGATGAACAACTTTCATGTTGGACACTTTGCAAAATTCCTGATGAATTGATTCCAGTTTTGAAGAAGATCAAGATACATAGCTGCTGGAAAATTGATCCGTCGACGTTTAGACGAATATTCGTTAAATATTCCCTATAAGTCTAAATATTATAAAATCTTTAGGATATGATAGAAGACTTGAAGATCTAAAACTTTTCTGTTGAAGACATTCTCAGATTCCAAGCCAATTAGTGCCAGAATTGAGTTAAAGTCAGAATCCTGAATAGGAGTTGAAATACGAAAAGAGGAAAGTCAAAGTTTAAGTCTAGATAGGACTCTTAAGTCCAAGTTTAGGGTTTCTCTATTTAAAAGGCCTTTTCCAGCCGAATTTCTCATCTTTTTGACAATCTTTGGAGGAGAAAGATGAAGACGGAGAGGATGTGGATAGTGACAGCTTCATACTCCAACCCGATGGCTTTCATCCAAAAGATGAGTTGCTAATTATTGTACTTAGGATTATTCATGAAACCCTAGTGTAGTTTTGGTTTTTCTTTAGTTGGATTCTTGTGAACTCCTCAATGCATGATTTCATGAATATAGTTTTATTGTTAATAGAGTTGAAGGAACAGAGTTCCCTTGACGTATTTTCAGTCCTACATGATTTCTGTGATTGATTGTAGAGATTTATGAGATGGTTTTCATGAAGTTATTGGTTTGCCTTTGAGATAAGCTATGTTACGCAAAGATAGGTTGTGCCAAGGTCATTAGGAGTAGTATAATTTAAGGTAATCGTAGGACCAAAGACAATCTATGCCAAGCAAAGATAGGTTATGCCGTTGGGAACATTAACTTTCTTTTAGGGATTCATGTGAGCTTGTAGCCATATGATCCATAATGTTGAGAGAAGGGAACAAGATGATAACTAGAGATGACTAATAATGAAACTAGGGTGGATTGAGTAATTCCTAAGTAACTACTCCATTGATTCAAATTGATCAACCTTTTATTTATTTTCTTCATTAGTTTAATCTATTCTATCTTTGATTCTTTTCCTTAGTTTTAGGGTTTCGAGAATTGATTTCAGTTTCCAACGTTTTCCCTGTGGATCGACTCCCGACTTCACCGCTATTTCTACCTAGTAGTTTAGTGATTGGATAAGGATATAAATTTATATTTGATTGAGTTTGCAACGTTTTAACGACAACGTTTGTGAGCGATCAATGTCCCGATCGACCGTGACCCTTGTGTTTTTCCTCTTTCCGGTCTCACGGTCGACCGTGGGATCGACCGTGGCCTCATAGTCGATCGTCGGATCGACCATGCCCTCACGGTCGACTGTCAGATCGGTCGTGGCCTCACTGTCGACCGTCGCATCGACCGTGAGCCCCTGAGCAGTGTTTTCTGGCTTTCCTTAAATGACTTTCGTTCATGATAGATGCCCAATCATGTTAGGAAGCATAAACGTTGCTATCACGGGGTTTTTAAGGGATTTCTATCGAGATTGAGAATTGAATCGTGTACTTACCATTTTTGACGAATTTACGGTTTTACTCACATTTAAATACTTGGTTGGATAGTAGTTTAAATACTTATTAGTTGCCTAACCGTTAGCCAGCTATGAGTGCTAGCTAACGTGGTATTGTGGAACTTTAGCCCGTTGCCGGCAAGTGCCGAGGGCTATTGTATAATTGTTGAACATATAATTGATGTTGTGGCATATAGAGACATCTAGGATAGATGTTTACATAGGTTCATGCACTGTATGCATTAGAGGCATATCAGGTTAGGCGGGTGATGGGTTGATCGCCGATCTGAGGCTCTCGGGTAGCTCGAATCTAACCTTAGGACCGCGGCTGGGTAGTAAGGATTAGGGCGTGATTGTATAATTGGAATCTCATGTTATCGAGGATGTGTTATAGTCGGCAATGATTATACTTGCTTCGAGGTTTAGAGGTCGTGTTGTCTTCCCAATGCCCAGTCCTAAGGATGGATGTCGATGTGTTCCCGAAGTGGGTCCCCAAGGCATGGGAATCCTTCTTGGGTAAGGGTGAACCTGCATGTTACTGTTTCGTAGCCTCCTGATAACTTGTTCAGGAGAGAGGTTTTATGGCAGAAGCCTTTGGGACATCAATAGGGGTTGTGGGACCCCGTGGCATTCCTTAGGCTTGAGCAGGGAGACATCACTTTTGTTGTTTTCCTCCCTTCAGTGTGTCGTAGAGTAGAACCCTACTAAGCTTATCGCTCACTCCTACCCGGGCTGTGTTTGCAGGTGCAGGCGCCAGTTCTTCCTCAGTAGAGCCGGCGGGATCAGTTTTTGGCGGCGCGACTACTTCCAGGGGCGAATACCGACACCTAGGTACCTCGGGTCTCACAACCGAACCCCCTTAGAGGTCCAGCGTCCTCGCTGGCACAAACTGGCTAATAGACTTACAGTCTGATACCATCTGTAACGGCCCCCGCCGTCCGGGACCGCCCAGGGCCTGCGAGCTCCGTCTAGGATCCATCCGAGGGCCCTACCCGACACAATATTGTTTGTTTTTGGCTCACCATAGAAATCTGGGAAAACTTCACAGTGGGTCACCCATCCCGGGACTGCTCCAAGGCAAGTATACTTAACGTTGGAGTTTTCTGGCGGATCACTGTCATCACGGCAACGCGATAAAATCATCCAACGAAGGATTTGAGGATGGGTATGGTCAAGTTGGAAACAGGAAAAAAAGAACAAAATCGTCCAAATAATGATTGGATGATGGGTATGGTCAAGTTGGATATGAAGGATCAAATCGGTCAAAACAGATCAGGTAAAGGCAAAATGGAAATGGACAATGCAATCAGCCAAAAAAATAGTTCAATAGCCATGGATGATTCAATTGGTTAACAAAATAGTCCAATTACCATGGGTGATTCAATTGATCAACAAAATTGTTCAATGGCCATGGATAATGCAATTGGCCAACAAAATCGTTCAACAACCGTGGATGATGCAATTGGCCAACAAAATCATTCAATGGCCTTGAATGATTCAAGTGGCCAAAAACCTCCAACAATCAAAGTGAAGATGGACAAAAAAACACCAAGTGATGAGTTTGAGATGGAGGATTCAATGACGAAAAATTTTGAAGTAATGAGTCTGAGATGGACAATTCGACTAATAAAAACTGTCCAAATAATGATTCGGTGATGGACGATTCAGCAACAGCATTACATCCGAACAGTTTTATAAGGCTTCAATTTGATAAAGGAAAAATCGAGAATAGAGAGAGTGGATGAAGCCTAGTAGGAAAAATGGGAAAAATATGAACGCTAGGCTTGGAGGGCAATTGAGTAAAAATTGTGAAATTCGGTCTTTTCAAAAAATTTCATTTTCAAAAAGACCATGGGGCAAAATATTACCATAAACAATGACCGATGAGTAAGACCAATAACTGTCATACACGTGATGTATCATCAGTCATCAAAGTAACATATAAGCATTGTTGACGGTCACATGCATGATGTTGATCGATCAAGTAACTTGATCGGCCAGATGATTGATTGTTACGAGCCTCCGTAAGAGACCTTGTAACAGTGCTACAGGGAGATCAGTAGGACAGGTTCGACCTGCTTTCCTTTCTTCCCAATGATGATTGGTGGAATAATAAATGAGGACAACAAAAGAGAAGGAGAAAGGGGTGGGCTTAGAGAGAAGCCCCGACACCTACAACAATTACTGAATTCTTCTTGCTTGCATTTTTATTCATCAAAACCTCCTTTAAAAAAACTACAACCAGTAATCCTTCCTTCTAAGATCAACATAAGCAACTACATGATACAATACATATGTATCCAATTCAAACTAACAATAAACTAAGAAACAAATCTGAACTAAAACAACTCAGATAGCGGCAACTAAAAACAAGCTTTATTCCTTATCTTTGTTCCTCCTTATCCAGATTCTCCATGCGTAACATGCCTCCCCCCTTCCAATTCGCCCTTGTCCTCAAGGGCCAAATATAGAAACTCAGCTTGATATCGTCCAGTAGTTCCCAAGTAACCTCAGACGGGTCTAAACCTAGTAGTAAAATCGCAGGAATGTCCCCATCACTAATTCGCGCCTTTAACTGAGAAACATGAAACACGGGATGGACCTTAGAACCTGGAGGTAACTAACACAAGTAAGAGACATGCCCCTGATAAGTCACTGAATATTCATAATTCGACCTCTTAATTTACCTTTGTTAGCCTGAGAGTGTTTGTACTTGATAGTTTGTTAGTTGATTTTAGGTTTAGTGAAGACTCAAGATAAAAACTGCAGAAAAAGGTTAATATGCCTATATTTGCTGAAAAGATGCGGTTGCGTTGTCAGTTTGAAAAGAATTCATCAAAATCTACAGAAAATTTCTAAATTCTTGAAAATTGGAAGACTACTAGAAGACACTAAAATGAACAACTTTCATATTGGAAGCTTCAACCAATTATTTACAAAAGTTTGAGAATTATCAACACAAAATTGCTGAAAAATAAGTATCAACGATCAATCATTTGCCTGGATGATCCATCGATGGCATCAAACGATCGATCGGTGATGCGGAAGATCGATTGGTGATACGGAAGTCCAAGTTTTAGAAACATTAGGAATTTGAACCCTATTTGAGTTGCTATTATTTTGGCCAAGTTCCTGCCAACAAAAATGAGTTTTCTAGCCAAAAATTAGGATATATCACAGAGAGAATAGAGAGAATTAGGGTTTCAAAGATTTTCTGAAGACGGTGGAGTCGTGGTGTGGATCCCTAGTATTCTTCATCGAATTTATGACTTTCATCCCCAAGATGAGTGGCTAATTCCTCTACTTAGGAATCACGTGAAGCTTTAGGATAACTTCTTTGTATTTTGTAGTTTGAATCTTGTATTCTTTTTCTAGACATAATCTTATAGATTTGATTTTAATAATAAAAGAGTTGACGGAACAGAGTTCCCTTGACATATTCTAATTCTTTGCGCTAGCTTCTTACTCTGCTTATCGAACCCATCTTACTAAACATCATTCATAGATCACCACTCTGTTGAGCTGCAGCTTGCTACAGAAGAGGATGTTAACTCTTTAGGCCTACATGATGTTTGTGATTTATTGTAGAGATATATAAGATGATTTTTATGTGGTTTGTAAATATCGGATGGGAAACTTTATGCTTAGTGATGATAGGTTGTGCTTAGATTACCCAGAAGAGACGCTATGCTAATCAAAGATAAAGTATGCATTTCTAAAACACTTACCTTCTTTTAGGGATTCATGCAAGCTTAAGAAGCTATGATTCTATAATGTCTGGATAAGAAGACAAGAGAATAACTAGAGAATACAGGAAGTGAAACTAAAGTGGATTGAGCAATTCTTAGGTTTTTCTCCGTTGATTTATTTCAATCTTTTTCCATTGATGTTTTAATTAATTTTTCCAATAAACCCTTCTTTGCTTTAGGATTAGAGTTTTTAGATTTAATTCTGATTTCTCCATTTAAATCAAAGTTTTCATGTGGATCGACTCCGGACTTCATCACTATTCTACCCTATAGTGTAGTGTTTGGATAAGGGTTGATAAATTTCTAAATTGCGGGTTGCACATGATTTAATGACATCGGTTTGATGCATCAATCAATTTTTGGCGTGTTTTCCATGGATTTTTTTATGATTTTTTGATGAGTGTCGGTTGATTTTTATCTTTACTCTTTTTCTGGGCATAATTAGATTCTTATTTTTCTTTATTTATTATTATTTCTTTTTAGGATTGTTTCTCAAAAAAATCAGAATTTCCGTAGCATTGAAATTGGAAAGCATTAAAATCATGGTTGATTGTTTCGATGATGTCAATATATCTTTGATGATAAAACCTTGGTTTAATATTAATTGGAAAGCATTAAAATCATATTTAGTTTGTTTTTGTACTGACGGACGATGCATGGATCGACCATGGGGTATGGAGGTTGATGCAAGGATCGACCGCGGAAGATGTTCTTCGAAAAATAGACTGACAGTCATTGTGACGATCAATGGACCGATCAACCGTGGCCTATGTGACCTGGCTCAGAGGAGCGACGGTCGAACGAGGTATCGACCCTAAGAAGCGGTTTTCGTAACAGAGCCTGACGGACGGTGTCACGGTCGATGCGACGGTCGGCCGTGAAGCTTGACGAATGATGTGTGGATCGACTGTGGCTCAAGAAGAACCTGGTGGACAATGTCATGGACGATGCGACGGTCGACCGCCAGCCCAGAAAAGAGCTGTTAAAGGGGGAAGAAAATAGCCATTGGGAGGCTATTTGGAGGTCTTTGGAGCTCAGCTATAAAAGAGAAGTTGCAGCAAACTTGGTTAGGACTTAGAAGGAGCTAAGGGATTATTGTAATCATATTCTAGCAAGTTTCTATCTCTTTATTAGTTAGCTAAACCTTTGTAAAACTACTTCAAGTGTGAAGTAGACTTTGAGAGAAATATCCAAGAGAGAGCTTGGAGAGATTGTAAGGTTGTCAAGCACCCGTAAACTTTGTAGATATGTTGCCAAGCACCCGGAAGCTTGGTGGACAACTTATAAGAGGTCTTGCAAGTAGTGGAACCTCAAGGAGGGCCTTGAGAGAAGTGGACGTAGGCAAGGTTGGCCGAACCACTACAAAAATTCTGGTGCAATCTCTCTAACTCTCATCTCCTATCCTTGCTTTAATGTATTGATGTGCTGTCGCGGGCACTCAAAAATAAAATCAATACTCTTCAAAACAAATGTAGTAGTGCGAGTACGAGTCGATCCCACGAATAGTGTTCAGTCTAGTTTTGTGCTTAGTGAACAAAGATGGGGGGTTTTAAACGTGAGGAAAAACAATAAAGAAATAATCTAAAGCGAAGAAATGAGTTGAATCAAGAGAACAAACCTTGGTCTGAGTCAACATCCACCATCGGAATCCAACAACTGATCATAGATGCAAGTATCAATTAATTCATACCATGAATATTCACCGTCCGAATTAAATTCGAATCTCTCCTCGATCATAGTTAATTAGAAACAAGCGATCTAATCAACCCTAACTACTAGACAACCTAAGACAAGCGCTGTAGATTTAATCTAGTAGCAGCATTAAGAATAGGGAGATCGATGAAGCTAAACAACACAAGCACAAGCGGTTGCATTTAATCTAGTTGAATATTCTTCCTAAGATCTAACAAGATCTGATCAGCAGTAAATTATTAGATCCTAGTTGCTTCGCAGATTAGAGGGATCAAATAATTCCGGATTTGATATCCAACCTAGCAGTAGATTGCCATAAATAATAAACTAGTAGCGCTCCTAGCAATTAGACAAGACAATCATGAAGATAAACACAGAAGAACATTCAATACTCATCTATAAACTGAACAATAAAAATAAATTAGATCTCACAGTCTCATTGATTCCGAGGTTTCAGTCTCCTCGACCAAGGATCAAGATTTAGCCACGCAGGGCCATCGAGAACAATCCTCAAAAGATTCTAATAAAGAAAATAAAACCTAGAAAAAATATAAAGGAGGAGAAAGAGCAGCCAAAAGTGTCCAAGAATCCCCCCTCAAACCCTAGAAAGAGTCCTATTTATAGCCCCAAAGCCTCTCCATCAACGGATTAGATCTAAACCGTTGATTTAATTCACTGAGAAAGTCCGATCGATCGGACCTTGGATGCTGGATCGATCGGTCTCATTAAAATCTTCAACTTCTATTCACGCCCGAGCCCGATCGATGCATGGATCGATCGAACTGCGCTCCTTTAGAAAGCATACGTTCTGTCAACTTTAATTCCCAAGTCCGATCGATCGAACTTTAAGTGCTGGATCGATCGGATGCATAAAAATCCACCTTCTCTGACTATTTTTGAGTCCGATAGATCCAACTCTAGGAGTCGGATCGATCTAGCTCAATAGGAGGGATGATTCGATCGATCGAACCATATTCAGCCAAAAACTACATGTTCTGTCACGGTTTTGCCAGGTCCGATCGATCGGACCTTCGCTCGGACTTCCAGCTTATTTTCCTTTCTGCCATTCAGACTGCGCATCGGTACTGAAATTGCCGTAACTTCCTCTAGGAAACTTGGAATCACGAACCGTAAAATTCTCCAGAATCTAGACTTCAAGAGCTTTCCATCCATGTATGGTACATCCTCTGGTTCTTCATGAGCAGGTACAGATAAATCTTTAAAGTTGATCCATGCACTCTTTTCAGCTTCTTTTCGACTTAAGGACTTCAATTGCATCCTAAATCAAAATATAAGAATAATGAGTGTATTTAGGAACTAAATAAGCATAGGAGACTAAATATTAAGGGATAAAAATATAACATTATGCATTCTCATCAAATTCCCCCACACTTAGCTTTTGCTCGTCCTCGGGCAAAACTAAAATTCACTCTACTCAAGATATCAAGGTTGCAACACCATCAACAAAGAACAATCAAGCTCTTCACAATTCATAACACATCATGAACAAACATTTTTAAACAACTTAAAAATCAACCAATAAGCATTTTCACTTGAAGATGAAGCAAAATAAATAAGTAGACCCTCACGGAAATTAACACTCAACTCTCATGTGTTTGAAGGGTATGTATTTCACTCAAATTCATTCCAATGAAAATGATCTACCATAAGCTTGCATATCTTCTCATTCTCCACCACTAGAATCACATGCATAACACAAATCATAAGGACTTCAAAAGGTTGTAATGGGGTCTAGGATCAAGGTAGGAAATATTTGGGAATGTAGCTCAAAAGCCAATGGAACTAATGGAGCAAAAATGCATCAATAAGACATGTACAACCAATCACTCCATTCAACAACTTTCTTTAACTTAGCTTTAACATACTCGAACCATATAACATTACCACATTGGCAAAGAGATTGTTCAAAGGAATACTTTTTAACTGAAATAGTGAACAATCTTTTGCAAAAACTTCTACCTTTGTAGAGATCATACAGAACTATTGGGAGGATTCATAAACATATTTTGCAACATGAGAAACAATTTCCTCCTTCACTTTCTTCTTTCTTTCACTTTCCTTTTTTTTTTTTTTTTCAAATATAGCCATACCACAAATCCAAACACCCCCACAGTTGAACTTTTGCACCCATACATGTCATAATGATGATCAATGCTCCACTAGTTTTATGGCTTGGGTAACGGAAATATATTTCAGGTTTAAGGCTTGTACTATGGGTTAACAATGAAGTCAATAAAGCTCAAAGGTGTTTAGCAACAGGAAAAATTAATTGCAAGGTAGGCTATTTGGCTTATGTAGCTTAAAACAAAAAATGGCCTTAATCATGTTCATGTATACATATGTCAATGTGACCTCGAATAGAATCAAAGCAAGTTCTAGAAAAACAAATTCATGGAAGAATATCTCTCATGAAAGAAATTAGTGAGACTGATATGAATGTGTCAGTCTAAAGGCTCAAAATCTCACCAGCTTTTGTCTACTCATTTAGTCACTACCATTTCAAGGAAAATAACTCAACTAATTAATTCCAAGTCGCAAAATTACTCATTCAATCATGTTATGAATATGTCAAGCTTAACTAGTTCTCGCTCATGGCATATGCAACCTAGATCTCCTCCCCCACACTTGAAACTGACATTGTCCCCAATGTAAGGTGGAATGAAAGAAAAGCAAAAATGACTAAAAAGAGAAAGGAACGAACTCCCCTTGGGTTGCCTTCCAAGCAGCGCTTTTGTTTATTGTCATTGGCTCGACTGCATGCTTTCTTCTTTGAATACTGTGGGAGTCGCCAAACTTTGAATTTCCATGACCACCATGGCTGGGCGAATTCTTCAGGTATGATAGGGAATGCTCGATCACCTAAAAACAAAAGCAAAGCAAAGCAAAACAAAAGCAAACATGCAAGCACATAACCTAAAAATAATTCAAGCACTCTCAAGCACACAAGAAAGTAAATAAAACAAACTAAACTACTATATACAATAGAAAAAATTTTAATCGTGCCTTTGGTGGCCGTTCTCTAGCACGATGGTATGCAAAATCACTGGGTGCTATAATCTGAATATTTAACCTCAATAATGCCACCAAGGTTAATTTACCATAAGAGTCCAAGTGGTATTTTTCAAAAATGAGAGTTAGCTTTTCCATACTAACACCAGTAAACAAGATAGCTAGATCTCTCAAACAAAAATGCATGTCATCATGGTGATCAGGAAGAAAGGAGTCAACATTATGCTCAAATATACTCGACTCATCCATTGAACTATTAATAATGTCGTCGTTCGGAATGTCAAAGATGTCAAGATTACATGATCGAAAATAAATCCGTCGAGATATGAAAATATCTACTAAGGTCATCTCCTTTTTAACCACTAATGAAGAAGAAATAGTCACAGGAAATATACCTCGTGGCGTAACAGGAATGCTTTCAACTTCAGTCGGAGGAGGGTCATCGAATAAATGCTCCTGGTATTCTCGGCGCTCGACCGAATCTTTCTCGCGGTAGACTGGACATGGTTGGACAACTTCTTCATCTACCTTCTGTAGAATCTCCCCCGAAGCATCTCCAACCTCAGCAGTCAGTGAAATATCATCATTAATTTCATGCACCGACAAAGAATCACAAGTATTATGACATATATCATTATTATCAGAAACAAAAGCATCACAAGTATTATCATTGCAAACATGAGGTATAGAATCATATCTATCAACTTCTTTATCAAAAGAGTGACTCACATTGACTTGGTCAATTATTAGTGGCTCTTGTTGCATTTGTGACTGAGCAATGAAGAGGTTCTCAGTTTTTTCACGTTCCCTAGAAAATCTTTCCTCCCAAAAAATACGTGATTCTCTTAAGGAATTAATATTTTCTTCCATTTCCTTCAGCATCGCCAGCATTTCTGCTTGAAACTCCCGACTTGGGTAGGTATGACCTCTAAAATCCGAGTTATAAGAATATGAATATGAATCATAGGCCGGGTTTGAGAAATCATGAAACTGCCAACTAGGGTCGGTATGATCTCTAAAATCCGAATTAGAAGAATATGAATATGAATCATAGGCCGGGTTTGAGAAACCATATGTGTCATTATTGTAAACGGGTTCATAACCAAAAGACAAATCATCATTCCATATGTCACCCAGTGGCATATTATAATTGGCCATACATTCAAACCATAGAAACTATATAATTTTTTTATTTTTTATTTTTTTTATTTTTTTATTTTTTGATGAAAATAAAGATCACTATAAGCACAAAAATCAACTAGAATCACTCCCCGGCAACGGCGCCAAAATTTGATGTGCTGTCGCAGGCACTCAAAAATAAAATCAATACTCTTCAAAACAAATGTAGTAGTGCGAGTACGAGTCGATCCCACGAAGAGTGTTCAGTCTAGTTTTGTGCTTAGTGAACAAAGATGGGGGGTTTTAAACGTGAGGAAAAACAATAAAGAAATAATCTAAAGCGAAGAAATGAGTTGAATCAAGAGAACAAACCTTGGTCTGAGTCAACATCCACCATCGGAATCCAACAACTGATCATAGATGCAAGTATCAATTAATTCATACCATGAATATTCACCGTCCGAATTAAATTCGAATCTCTCCTCGATCATAGTTAATTAGAAACAAGCGATCTAATCAACCCTAACTACTAGACAACCTAAGACAAGCGCTGTAGATTTAATCTAGTCGCAGCATTAAGAATAGGGAGATCGATGAAGCTAAACAACACAAGCACAAGCGGTTGCATTTAATCTAGTTGAATATTCTTCCTAAGATCTAACAAGATCTGATCAGCAGTAAATTATTAGATCCTAGTTGCTTCGCAGATTAGAGGGATCAAACAATTCCGGATTTGATATCCAACCTAGCAGTAGATCGCCATGAATAATAAACTAGTAGCGCTCCTAGCAATTAGACAAGACAATCATGAAGATAAACACAGAAGAACATTCAATACTCATCTATAAACTGAACAATAAAAATAAATTAGATCTCACAGTCTCATTGATTCCGAGGTTTCAGTCTCCTCGACCAAGGATCAAGATTTAGCCACGCAGGGCCATCGAGAACAATCCTCAAAAGATTCTAATAAAGAAAATAAAACCTAGAAAAAATATAAAGGAGGAGAAAGAGCAGCCAAAAGTGTCCAAGAATCCCCCCTCAAACCCTAGAAAGAGTCCTATTTATAGCCCCAAAGCCTCTCCATCAACGGATTAGATCTAAACCGTTGATTTAATTCACTGAGAAAGTCCGATCGATCGGACCTTGGATGCTGGATCGATCGGTCTCATTAAAATCTTCAACTTCTATTCACGCCCGAGCCCGATTGATGGATGGATCGATCGAACTGCGCTCCTTTAGAAAGCATACGTTCTGTCAACTTTAATTCCCAAGTCCGATCGATCGAACTTTAAGTGCTGGATCGATCGGATGCATAAAAATCCACCTTCTCTGGCTATTTTTGAGTCCGATAGATCCAACTCTAGGAGTCGGATCGATCTAGCTCAATAGGAGGGATGGTTCGATCGATCGAACCATATTCAGCCAAAAACTACATGTTTTGTCACTGACCTTCGCTCGGACTTCCAGCTTATTTTCCTTTCTGCCATTCAGACTGCGCATCGGTACTGAAATTGCCGTAACTTCCTCTAGGAAACTCGGAATCACGAACCGTAAAGTTCTCCAGAATCTAGACTTCAAGAGCTTTCCATCCATGTATGGTACATCCTCTGGTTCTTCATGAGCAGGTACAGATATAAATCTTTAAAGTTGATCTATGCACTCTTTTCAGCTTCTTTTCGACTTAAGGACTTCAATTGCATCCTAAATCAAAATATAAGAATAATGAGTGTATTTAGGAACTAAATAAGCATAGGAGACTAAATATTAAGGGATAAAAATATAACATTATGCATTCTCATCATGTATTTTCTACTCTTATCATTTGCAAGCATATGATTTAACTAGACTCCTCCTATTTAGATTTCCTTAATTGATTTTATTGTACAAGGCCTAAAATAAACCCCCCTCTTAGACCTTCACTAACTGAATCACTGCCTTACCTTCTTTCTATGGGTGTGAGAATGAGGACCCTTATGGACACATTGCTAGCTTTCTTAAAATCATTTCCATGTTCAAACTCGAGCACTTCAATGATTATGCTTTTAGACTCGGGCTTTTCCATTTTTCTTTGAAAGACAAGGCTAAGCATTGGCTTTAGACCTTAGCTCCGAATTCGATTTCAACATGGGACCAACTTCAGGATGTCTTACTTAAAAAATATTTCATGAAGTCAGGGAAAGTTTCATTAAAACGCAAAACTATTGTACCATGATTATCTCTTTTAAGCAAAACAAGGATGAGATGTTTCATGAAGTCTGGGAAAGATTTAAGGATCTACTTAGAGAGTGTCCTCATCAGGAAATACCTGAGTGGCAACTAGCCCATTCGTTTTATAACGGTCTCAATGATCATTATAGGACGATGGTCGAAGCCTACTGTGGGGGTGTTGTTCTTAGTAAGCCTTAGACTAATCTTTGAGAGATGTATGGCAACTTTGCTGAAAATTCACAACATAACGCCTCAGTTTCTAAGGGTCAGTCTACCACTTTTCATAATTCTCGGGGAGTTCATGAAATTTCTGAATTCCAAAGTCTCTCTGCATAAGTAGGTAATGCACGTAAATGATCGATCCTTTTATGATGTGATCATCGATCATTTATGTTGGAATTTTCCAAATGTACTCGTTTTGACTCCAAACTTGATCTAACTCTTACTGACGTCTTTTGTACCAGAAATAGGGTAAAGATAGTAAGTGAAGTATTGCTCGGAGATTTACAAAGTCAAATTATAAGGGAGATTAGTGCACTTTTCAAGTCTTATCAGTAGCCCTCATAACTAAATATTTGAATTAGCTGAAAATAGGTGAAACTCTTGTTCAATCATTGCCTCACACTTCCATTGAGACCCATGCCCTTTGTTTTAGTTCTGATCACCCTATCATTGATTGTCACTTGGCTCCGAATTTCCCTAACTTTGTTCAAGAACATGTTAATGTAACTTATGGTTTTTTCAAACCTCATAACAATCCTTATTCGAATATTTATAATCCGGGTTTGAGAAATCATCCTAATTTTAGTTAGAAGCCACAACAGTCAGGTAACTTTCAAGGGCAAACATATAGCCAATCATGTTGCTTTCATGTACCCACCGAAACCTTCCGTAAATCCAAATCAAGGGTCCCCTTCAGCCCAACCCACCTCTGAACCAACATTGAGCTCCTTTCTTTCTGCTATGACTGCAATGAATGATAATATTAGTGAAATAAGACATGACCTCACAAGAGAAGTTTCAAAAATTCAAAATTATGTATCCAGAATAGAGAACCAGTGTAATTTAAATACCCAATCCATTGTTGAACTTGAGAATTCATTGGGCCAACTCTCTAACACCCTATCAAAAAGAGAGGAAGGACACTTGCCAAGTCAACCCGCGACTAACCCTAAAGGTTAGCACTGTGTAGAAAGCCAAAACTTTGAGAGTGCCAAGGCCATTGTGACCCTTAAAAGTGGAAAAACCATAGATAATAAAATAGGTCATTTGATGATCGATCGGCAGAGTAAACGATTGATCGTCCAATCCGAGATGATGCCCATATACATGTCACGCCCCGATCCAGAAAACCCATCCGAACCGGGTCGTGAGGGGTCTTACACCTGTTCACTTCCAATCTGATGTGATACATTACAAATTTCATGATTAATTTGAACAATTTACTTCTAGGGGTAAAACAGTAAATTTAACAACCTACTAACAGATCTAGATCCAACTTCAAAATCTATAAATTTACATAATATCAATTGATATAGAATTCATTCGGTACAAGATACAAGTCTTCAATTACATAATATAATATGTTAAAACCTCAAAGAGGGAAATTATAATACATGATCTAAATTGATATAGAATTCATGGTTGAATAAGGATGCTTAAGAGCTGCAAGAAAAGGGACTTTTGAAATTTAGCATGATCCGACTCTCTAGAATCAATTGGATCATAATCAGGTGGTATTGTGAGAACCCATAGCTCAAACCCGGTCCGACCGCGTTAGGTCAAGGGTCTAGTTTCGAATTGGGTGTGATCAGGCGATCGCATTGTTCTTTTCGACCCAGGGGCAATTTGGTAAAATTATGCCCTTGCGGTCGGTTTCACACCAGCGCAGTGCACACACAGTCTTTGATTGATATATGTGATTAATTAGAACCTTAGGGGTGCTTCCGATCGAAAGATCGGAGCTCGATTGGGAGAAATTGAATCGAACGGCCGAGATCAGTTCAGATCTCTATAAATACCCCTTAGCCTTTCTCTCTCTTCTCTTTTCTCTCACTTTCTCTCCTTCTCTCTCTCCTATTGGCTTCTGGTTGAAACCCTTGGCTACAGATTTTCGAGGAGGATTTGGAGCCGGGGGATTGGTAGATCGTCTCCTCATCTACATATGTAGGTGTTTCTACCCAATTCCAATAAATTGGTAAATTTAGGATTTGATTATTGTTGATTTGGTGTGGTTTCATTGTTTGAAATGTTTTGGAACTTGATAGGGTAGTGTAATAGCATGTTTAGAACATTCCTACCGGTTCAGTTTCGTATTTCTTCATATGAATCTCATATTTTCTTGGTTTTGTATATCAAATCCAAGAAATTCAATTTTCGGCACTATTCATATGTGCTGCCTACATGTGGGAGATCGATCATCATGCATGAAGAAGACAGGCATGAAGAAGATCTTAATGCATGAAGAAGATCTTAATGCATGAAGAAGACAGGCATGAAGAAGATAGATCTCTTGTCCTGGCAGAAAACATGTATAAGGAAGGATAGATCTTCATGGGCATGAAGATCGATCTTTTATACACAATTAATTAAAATTGATACTAATTTCAAAGTTTATGATTTCTTTTCAATCCGTATTTCTTGTGTGTCTTTCCCAATGACAAATAATGACTAGTATGATATTTTAATTGGGATTTTGAAGGATATATCTTCGGATTATGGCGATTGGTATTTAGGGTTGATTTATCAAAATTTATCGATTTGAAGCAGTTTTATGTCAAGCATGTATATAGAAATATAGTTTGTGATTGCTTCAATTGCTTTCCTAACCACTTGTACATAGCCCTTTATCGCTTTGTGGTTAACCGGGAGAGTGATGACTTTCGGGAATGTGTAGGATAAATGGGCCGAAGGTGTGCCCTACTGCTTTGATTGCCTGTATAAATTAATGATTAACTGCTTATTGCTTATTATTGACTGTTTGGTCCGGGGTGTAACCCGCTATAGAATTTGATTGACAGGCTATGCCGTCGTAATGCCGAATTTTAGATTGAATGTAACGATTATTTGTTTGTTTAGCCTCGTGAAGACGTGTAGGCCTGTTGCGCGTATTCATTCGCCTTGTTTAGACCTTTGCTATGTTTATCCCCTTTGGCGAGCTGTATGCTATGTCTAACCCTGTATATATTGTTGTTACATATTGTTGCATGCCTATACTCTTATTTATATGCGTGTGAACATTCATGCATTTGATTGCATTATAAAAGGCTAGGACGTGGGTGAATAAGGGTTTTCACCAATCCGAAGGCTCGAGCATCTCGAATTTAGCTCTAGAACCGAGGCTAGGTAAAAAGGTCTAGGATGTGATTGTATTATTGGAATCACTATGTTATCGAGTTTAATGTCTACTTGGCTACAAATATATTGTTGATTGAGGTTTAGAGTTGGTGTCGCTTTTCCAAGACCAAGTACTTTTGCATATTCTTTTATTGTACAATTATAATTTGAGAATTTTTGTAAATAGACATCTACCGAGGACTATATTAAATGTATAATTTCCCTTTTTGAGATTTTAACATATTATATTGTGTAATTGAAGACTTGTATCTTGTACCGATTGAATTCTATATCAATTGGCATCATGTAAATTTATAGATGTTTAAGTTGGACCTGGATCTTTTAGTAGATTGTTAAATTTACTATTTTACCCCTAGAAGTAAATTGTTCAAATTAATCATGAAATTTCTAATGTATCGCGCCAGATTGGAAGTGAATAGGTGTAGCATCCCTCACGTCCCGGTCCGGATGGGTTTTCTTGGTCAGGGCGTGACATGATGGCATCGAAGTTGTTGGGCCTATTTTAGTCGCGGACGTCGGTCTTCCTTCTAGGATCGCCAGATGACGTGATCTCCATGACTTAGCATCGTACAATCGAGCCAATCTGACGGCCTAAGATAGAGAAATAGGGAACCCAACTTGGACCTCCAACCTGATGTAACCCTTCAGCTATCACGCCCCGACCTAGAAACCCCATCCGGACCGGGACATGAGGAATCTAAAACTATTCAGTTCATCTCTTATGGATTTATGTAACAAATATCATGACTAATTTAAACACTTTTAATCTGGGGTCAAAACTATAATTTTAATAATTTACTGATGATCACAATTTTAGTTTATACATTTAAATATAATGCAAAGTTTACTGATAAACATTAATCCTCAAATAGACATATATACATAGATATCAAAATCGTCAAAAAGGGAAATTATACATTTAAACAATCTATCAAGATAAACTTGACCCCAACTACTCAGACACTTCCAGAAGTCGACGCGCGTCCAAAAGCATGTCCAGCTGATGCTACAGAAGAAGAGCTGGCGCCTGCACCTCCAAAACGCAGCCCGGGTAGGAGTGAGAGATAAGCTAGGTAGAGTTCTACTCTACGTCACACTGAAAGGAAGAAACAACAACAGTGTCGCTTCTCTGCCTAAGTCTAAGGTATGCCAAGGGTCCCACAACCCCATCGATGTCCCAATGGCTCCTGTCATGAAACCTCTCTCTTCAACATGTTACGAAGAGATAACGAAATAGTAAGATGCAGAATCACCCTTATCCGAGCAAGATTCCCATGCCTGGGGACCACGTCAGGAACACATCGACAACCATCCTTCACACTTGGCCTTGGAGAACTGACACGACCTCTATACCTCAAATAACACAATTTGTAGCCAACTAACACAAGCCTCGATAATACAGAGATTTAATAATAATATCACGTCCTACACCTTGCTACACAGCCTCGGTCCTAAGACTAGATCCAATCTGCCCGACTCCTTGGATCGGTGATTAACCCTTCGCCTAAGCCTAACTTAGAATGCTTCTAATGCATACAGTGCATGCACCTATACAAGCATCTAACTTAGATGTCACTATATGCCATAACAACAGATTAACAGTTCATTAAGTCAATTATCACAAATAATTGACATCTAGGTTCAAACCCTCGGCATCAAGCCGACACACACATCAAATAGACCAAACAACAGTTAAGCATTGAATTTATCATTCAATTAGGCATTCAGACAGTCTAACAATACAACGGTTCTAAGTTAACTCCCCCAGTGCACGCCAGCAATCAGTAGGGCTATCAATTAATCAAAGCATGTAGGGTGCACTGTCGGCCCATTTATTCTAAGCAGTTAGGGTACACTTTCAACCTATTTATCTACACATTCCTTGGAGTCATCACTCTCCCGATTAACCACAATACTTATTAATAGGGCTCGACCCCACATACAGGTCTAATAGATATAAGACTATGTACAAGTGGTTAGGAAAGCATAGCATTCACAGACATTTAATTGCTCAGTTGGAATGAAATCGTATAATACTGGTAATTTCGTAATATTGTCCTAACTACAAATCACGGCGTAAAAGCCTTCAAAATTCATCAGAAAACCGTAGAAATCCACATATTGGTTCTAGGCACGCATTAGTAGGACACACTAAGGTATTGAGTCAATCGGAAAATTATTGATCGATGAAATTGGCAAAAATCTTGGCTGACTGGTACTGTAGACCGACTGATCAACTACATGACCGATCGATCGATACTATTGACTGATCAATCAGCCAAAATGGTGAATAGTGCTGAGAATACAATGTCTGGGGTTTGACCTATCAAACCTTATCAAAACACATTGAAACTTTACAAGGCAGTAGAATTGAGAGTGGGGAATCTAATGGTAACAAGAAATCAAAGTTTTGACGGGCAAATTTCATATCTGCCCCAATTTAGCCAAAAACCGATAAAATCGACAAAAATACGAATATCGTCCTAAGAATATGAAATTCAACCGGCATGAGTGTTGTATACATGCTATTACACTACCCTATCGAGTTTCATAACATTTCAAACAATGAAATGACACCAAAACTAAGATATTCAATCCTAGGTATTTCAATTCACTGGAATTGGGTAGAACACCTACTTGTATATCTGGGCCGACCCTCTATCAATCCCCCAACTCCGATCGTCCTGAATTCACCTTGAAAAACCGTAGCCGAGCCTCCAATCCAGCAGCCAACAGGAGAGAGAAAGAGAGAAACAAGAAGACAGAGAGAAGGGTTAGGGGTATTTATAGAGATCTTAAATCCATCTCGACCGTCCGATTCAATCTTTCCTAATCGAGTTCCGATCTTCTGATCAGAAGCCTCCCTAAGGTTCTAATCGATCACATATATCAATCCAATGCAGTATGTGCACTACGCGGGTGTAAAACCGACCGCCAAGGTGAAATTTTATCAAATTGCCCATGGGGTCCAAAACAACAATGCGATTGTATGATCGCACCCGACGTGGAACTAGACCAACAGGACACGGCCCTTGACTTACACGATCGAACCACGTTAGAGGAATGAGTCCTCAATTCAACCCACTTACGAAGCATCTGACTTGTTCCATCCTTAATTAACCCACATGACTCAGCAATCTCACGAATTGAGACGGGTATCCTCCCACTGAGCCAATCTGCTTAAGTTTCGTTAGATCACCCAAATAATCTTCATATATTGTGCCCCCATACTGTAAATGAAGCCCTGCGTTTAAGGTCTCCCATGATATGCATTCTTGACTGCCCTTGAATAACCACATTTAAACTCCCCATTCTTGACTGTGTTGTGGGGAAGCTTTTGGATGTGGTTCAGGGCGGTGGGAGGCTGCGGATAAAGAGATTGGGGTGGTGTGGCGGAGGTGGGTTTGCGGGTGGTCATCGGCGGAAGGGAAGGTGGGTTGAGGCCAATGAACGGGTTGATTGGATCGAGGTCAGCAGCTCGGGGTGGAGCCAGGACGATGATGTCTCGGCTCAGATCGGGGTCGAGTGAGCCACGATCAAGCCAAGGCGAGAAGGAGAGAGAATCAAGGAACAATCAAGGGAAATTGGAAAAAAAATATCTACAAAAATTGGGAAAACTTCTAAAAATCAGAAGAAGAAGAAATTCCTAAAAAAAGAATTAAGAAAAACTCCTAAAAACTGGGTTGCCTCCTAGCAAGCGTGGGGATTTAATGTCCCTCACCAAATGTCCTGAAAGAGTGATTTATAGTATGGATCCGTCTGATTGACGGACTCGATCACATCACCAACAATATTTTCCTCCACATAATGATTTAAACCATACTCTGTCCCGCAGTATGTCAAGTATTTGATGATGTAGACCTATTGATTCCTTCCTCCCAACAAATATATTAGAAACCCTACCCTCTATAAAAGACAACCTAACGTCCTTTTGTCGAATTTGGATTAAATGTTCATGTTTCATCTTACAACCAGTTTTACGATAGGCTTCCCCCATAGTAATGAAATCATGCTTGAGATGAACCGTAAGTGAAGGCGTAGAAGGTTTTAAATTCAAAATAGATGTTGTAGGCATGGATGACGGTGCAGATATCTGTAAAGGAGGAGGTGGTAGTTGAACTTTAGAAAATAATGGCATCTTTGTGCACAAGTTTGTTTCAATATAATCAGCACAAAATTGTCCAGTATCTATGTCAATGTCAAACAAGGATGAATCGAAAATATAGACAAAATCATTGATAACATCAACAACAAAGTAGGAATTATTTGCAGGAAAACATACATCCTTAAATATATTCACACGTATCTTCATGTTGCCAAAAGAGACATTCATAACACATGTATGACAGTTAATACAAGTATTCGCAGTAGCTAGGAAAGGTTGACCTAAGATAATAGGCACGGATTTCTTGCACGTAAAGACGAGCTCCATATCCAGGACAATAAAATCAACCGAAAAGAAGAAGCTATCAACCTTAACTAGCACATCCTACAAGATTCCTTTGCTTGTGGTGTGGGAAGGCGAGCTTTCAGCCTTGTTGGCCAGCATGTCCCTATTTGGTTCTGAGGAAGTGCAACAGAGTAGTTTTCCCAGGATCATTTGCGACTTAGCAGACGTATTCCCGGAGGTGTTGCCAGGGCTTCCACCATCCAGAGAGGTCGATTTTGAGATCGACCTAGTACCAGGTACCGCACCTATCTCTCTTCCAGCTTTCAGAATAGCACCAGCTGAGCAGAGCGAGTAGAGGACTCAGTTGGACGAGCTGACCAGCAGAGACTTCATCCATCCCAGCATGTCTCCCTGGGGGGCGCTGATGAATAAATTTTATATCTCGCAAGTATACGAAGCGGTGCAATCAGTATAGTAGCAAGACGAGTATCGTACCCACAGAGATTTGTAGAGATTAATAGCGTAAAATGCTAAAGAACAGAAAAGAAAGAAAATATGGAAGAGAAAAGAAGAAATATGAAGTCTCGAAAATAGATGACCTAATAATGAAATAAGAAAACGATAGAAATATGATGGATGAATACTAAGGTTCCGATTTCACCATAACATCCTCATTCTATGCATTGAATCAATCAAGATCTCAGTTTAATTCCAAGGGCTCGTTCTTCCGGTATGATGATCCGTTCGGCCGCGGTCTTCACCAAGTACCCCCAATTAACCCTAGTTAATGAACCCATAACTAAGTGTTAACCAAGAATCCATTAAGCTCTGAAGAACAATTATGAACCAAGAATACTCTTAGCTTGAACCCGGCCTCGACATAAACTCATTCATTCATAGATCCTGCAAGATTAGGGAATGAACCCTCGCCCAATCTTACATAAAACAATCTATAATACTTTTATTGGCCAGATAAAGGTATTTAAGATCTCAATTAAAATAATGAATAAATCAAGGAAAATAAACTGATAAAATAATCATGATCCAATAACATAGAATGATTCAGTTAGGGCTACATCGGTACCTTAGAAAAGAAACTAGCCACTCATGTTCACCATGAGGGCAACAAAACTAATGGAGAAATAAAGAAGAAATAAGAAAAGAAAACCAAGCCTGGAACCCTTCTCTTCGCCTCCAAATGCTGCCAAAAAGTCCTCCAAAAGTCCCCCATTGATAACCCTAAGTATCCTATTTATAGGCCTAAACTCGGGTTAAATCAAAACCATTGATTTAATTTACTGGAAACGTCCGATCGATCCTCCTCGGGATGTTGGATCGATCGGTCTTATTGAGATCTCCAACTTCTATTTACGCCCGAGCCCGATCGATCGGACTAAGGGAGTTGGATCGATCGACTTCGTAAAAATTCTTCATCTCTGGCTCTTCCTGAGTTCGATCGATGGTCCGATCGATCGAATTGTGTTCCTCTAAAAAGCATACGTTCTGTTACCCTTTAATTCCCAAGTCCGATCGATCGAATTATGAGTGTTGGATCGATCGGTTGAGTAAAAATCAGCTGTTTTTGGCTTTTTCCGAGTCCGATCGATCGGACCATTGGTGTCGGATCGATCGAACCCCATAAGAGCGATGGAGGGATCGATCGGATGTGTTGTGGCTGAAAAACACATGTTCTGTCACGTTTTTGCGTGGTCCGATCGATCGGACCTTCGCTCGGACTTCCAGCTTATTTCCCTTTCTGCCATTCAGACTGCGCATCGGTACTGAAATTGCCGTAACTTCCTCTACGAAACTCGGAATCACGAACCGTAAAATTCTCCAGAATCTAAACTTCAAGAGCTTTCCAACCATGTATGGCACATCCTCTGGTTCTTCATGAGCAGGTACAGATAAATCTTTAAAGTTGATCCATGCACTCTTTTCAGCTTCTTTTCTCCTTTTTCCTGCATTTTCCAAACAATTATGTGAAGCAACATATAGATATAAAAATAGGAATAAAGATGTTGATTAAAGATAATAATCTAGCAATTGAGATGGTTATACGGCTATTTAGAGTGCACTTTCATGCACTCATCAGGCGCCAGTGTTGTTCACAAAGAGGAAGGATAGTACTCTTCGACTTTGCATAGACTATAGGTGGCTCAACAGGGTAACGGTGAGGAACATGTATCCGATGCCATGGATCGACGACCTGTTCGACCAGTTGTGAGGATCTTCAATCTTTTCGAAGATCAACCTTCGCACAGGCTACCACCAGTTGAGAGTTTGAGATTGCAACATCCCGAAGACTACTTTCTGAACTCGTTACGGCTTGTACGTGTTCGTGGTGAGGTCGTTTGGGCTGACGAAGGCACCAACAGTGTTCATGGATCTGATGCAATGGATCTTCCGGCCGTTCCTAGACTAGTTCATGGTGGTGTTCATCGATGACATTCTAATCTACTCTCGGTTAGAGGAGGAGCACGGGCGACACTTGCCGATAGTATTGCAGCTACTTCAGGAGCATCGGCTATATGCCAAGGCTTCCAAGTGCGAGTTCTAGCTTGCACATGTGGGATTCCTTGGACACGTGGTGTCGGTAGCAGGGTCCTCAGTGGACACCGCCATGGTCGACGCAGTGGTGTAGTGGCAGAGACTAGGGACAGTGTTCGAGATTTGCAGTTTCCTAGGCCTGGTAAGATACAACATGTTGTTCGTACGGGACTTCTCCTAAGTTACCGGACCGATGACCAAACTGACACAGAAGGTCATCCCGTTCGTGTGGGATGATGCTTGTGAGAAAGCCTTTATGGACCTGAGGACGAGGTTGACCAGTGTTGTCACGCCCCGACCCGCATAGGCCCAATCGGGCCGGGCGACGCGAACCGAAACCTAACCTACTGCGGAAATTTTGGCGAGGTTTCCCTCTAATCATGGTGGTCTCCCTAGCAATTCATAATCATCCTGTATTAAACATCAATCACAAAATCTCAAAACTGAAACTGAATATATACAAATCCTTAACAGAGTAAAAGTTATACAAAATCTCTCCCGTAGAAGGCTAACTAAGCAAAAGGGTATAACTGACGATCGCCGCACCTCAAGCTCCGCCAGACGCCGCCACGTCACCAAACACTGGCCCAGTAGGGGCGACCGAAGAAGAGCTAGCGCCAGCACCTGCAAAACGCAGCCCGGGTAGGATTGAGCACTAAGCTCAGCAGGGACACTACACTACGACACTCACAAGGGAGGGAACACAACAGTGCCGCCCCCAAGTCTATCCTAGGTGTATACAAGGGTCCCAAAACCCTACAAGAAGTCCGTAAACGCAGGCCCAAACACTGCAGACTCTCAACAGGACACAGGACACTGTTTGGCGGGCAAGGACACCGCTGGGCAGGCACACCTCCTCCCAAGAGTCAAGAACACCGGACACCGGCTACACCTCAAATACAACTTGGAGATGACACGACCTCTAAACATCAAACAACAAGTATTCAGGCCATCTAACCCTATCATCGATATCGACTGAATACTACAAATCGAGTCCTGGACCAAGCTACCCGCAACGGTCCTAGAGCTAGATCCGGACTACCCGAAAGCCCCAGATTGGCGATCAACCCATAGCCAGCGTCCTACACAGATGCAACTAATGCACAAACAATGTATGCTATGATCACACGTAGGATATATAATACAGATACGCATGCAAATGAATATGATGATATATTAAACAAGGTCTGGGCACGGCACTCTGCCGGCCCCAGGTGGTGAACAGGTAAGTAAGGTCTAGGAGCTGCGACAGTGGTACCACCACCAACTGTTAGCAGTCCACCACAACACCTGCATCGGGAAGCAGCCCCGCAAACAACAGCTCACAGACATCACAGATAAAGCCCTCGGCGCACGCCGGCATATAAGCCTAAGGAAAGCTGTAGGGCTACCCGCCCGTTTAATCTAAACCTCCCGGGAGTCATCACTCCCCCGGTTCACCACTGCCCCTATTATAGGGCTAACATGCTTAAACGTATGTACCAGGTATAAGGCGGTAAAGAAAACCGTCATACAAAGCCCCGCGGGCAAAAGCCATTCGAAAAGACCCCTCAGCCACTAAGAGATCGATCCCACTTCCAGGGGAGACCAATCTTGTTAGTACTTGGGAGAAAACTCGTCCCTGTCAATCGAAAGAGATCGATCTTCTCCACCAGAAGGATCGATCTTTTTCGTGATCTGGAAACCGCCATACCAACCAAGCCAAGGCAAGGATCTTCTTCTTCTCCAACCGAGGGATCGATCCTGCTCGGGCTGGGCATGACGCCCCACAAGGGATCGATCTTCCCTTAGGGGAGATCGATCCGAATGGGTTCTCCGGCGACCGGACGGCGAGAAATACCGCTGGAAAATACAACCAAACCCCCCAAAACTCTGGGATCTGGTAGATCAAGGAACCACGAGTCCAAAACCGGTGAGATCATGGAAAACCAACATGTATTTTAACAGATATAAGCAAAAGATCACAATCAAACTGGAAAAACTCCAAAGACCCGAAAGATTGTAGGTAGGATCCCTACCTATGCAATAGCAGCTTCAATCCAAGCTACTAGGCCTTGGATCGTCCTCAAACTCCTTCAAAATCGCCAGATCTGAGCTCAAGGTCCCCGAATTTCAAAAGGGTTTAAAGAAATCCGTTGCATCCGCTTTATAGGCGGACGAACCGACCTATGAGGGATCGATCTTTCCTCAAGAGAAGATCGATCTCTCATGACGATCACAGCTTGACTTTCTGGCACAAGGAGATCGATCTCTTAGCCAAAGAACATCGATCTTATTTGTGCAGAAAGCTAAACTTGGGCAAGAGCTCAAGCCCAAGCCCGGATCTTTCGATCCCGGGTCCCACTAACCATTCTAGCCAAACATTATCACAAACATGGTCAGTGTGTGCACACACGGGTGTGATACAACCCGACAAGGCGTAATTTACCAAATTGCCCTTGTGGTCCACAACGAGCCACAAGAGTAGAGGGACGGGTCCTCACATCCTAATACCCTTAAAGGAAATCTAGTCCCGAGATTCGATAAAGGTCGGGCTCGGAAACAGAAAGAAATAGCTACACTAGAAGACAGGACAAAAGCTATCTCGAGAAGGAAACAAGTGTGGATACTCCTGCCGCATGCGCGCCTCGTGCTCCCAGGTCATCTCCTCGACGCCTCTGTGCCTCCACAGTACCTTGACCAAGGGAATCGTCTTGCCCCGCAAGACTTGATCCCTCCGGTCAAGTACTTGAACTGGCTGCTCAACGAACGTCGTGTCTGCCTCAAGCTCGATGTCATCCACTCTTATGACATGCGATGGGTCGGGGTGATACTTCCTCAGCATCGACACGTGAAAAGTCGGGTGGACAACAGACATGTGGTGAGGAAGGTCCAAGCGGTAGGCTACCTCGCCGACCCTCTCTGGGATCTCAAATGAACTGAAAAGCTGAAAGGTACAAATGAACTGAAAAGCTGAAAGGTACCTCTGAGGACTGGAGGGTTAACTGGGGCTGGTGGAAGAGCTAAAGTCTGCTGGGGTGGCGGGTACTGGTAGGGCTGGAAAGGTGGCTGAACTCGGTCTTGTTACTCGCAGTCTGGAAGTGTGTAGACTCCCCCTCTGGGCCCGCCTCGAACGAACTGTGCCCTCAACGTCAGACAGTCTCGGCGAAAGTGCCCTGGCTGCTGGCACTCGTAGCACACAGGAGGTCCAAGCGCTAGCTGTTGGCTCTGGTCTCCTCCCCCAGACGTCTGCCCCTGAGGCCCAGCCGCAAGAAATGGCTGGCCTCCCTGCCTGGGCTGCTGCTAGTACTGGGGTGGGTGACGCTGGTATGGTTGCTAGTGTCATGAGAATCTCCGCTGCCTCCACGAACCCCCTCTGCCCTGAGCTGCTCTCTACGGCTACCCTCTGCCACTGGCACTCGCAGATGACGTCGGCTGGACTGCCCTGGGCCCTGGCTCCTGCAACTGGGCCTCAACAGCTAAGGCACAGTCCAGCGCCTCTGTGTACGTGCTAGCGCGCTGAGCCGCGATCAACCTCCTGAGCTCGGGCCTAAGCCCCCACTGGAACTGCTCCACTCTGGCAAGAGGGTCCGTCGACACCGCACCGGCGAATCTGGCTAGTCTAGTGAACCTAGCTGCATACTGCACTATCGACTGAGTACCCTGAGAAAGGGTCTGGTACTCACGGACAAGGGCCGAGCGCGCACTACGAGGAAAGAATGCGCCGAGAAAAGACGAACGAAACACGGCCCACGATGGGTCACTCCCGTCCCTGGCGGCCTGAACATAGCGCCACCAGTCCAAAGCGTCCCCGTCGAGCTGGAACGTGGCAAGTCTGACCCGGATCCGGTCATCCTGGACGAACAGAGTGTCAAGGACGCGACTGACTCCTTTCAGCCAGTCGTCCGCCAGCGCTGGGTCGCCCCCAGCACCGCTGAACCTAGGCGGGTTCAGCCTCTGGAAGTCGACCACCGCTGTCACGACAGCACGCTGGTCGAGTGGAGGAGAGACCTCCTCAGTGATGAAAGAAGCATCCTCCTTCATCACGACCTCAATCCTCGGCTCCGGCTCTGGTACAGGTACACGGGGAACGGCTGCGTAGGCCCCTAAGGCCCGTCGGGCGGCGCACTCGTCGCGCGCACTACCACGACCCAAGACTGGACAACTAGCCCGGCTCCCTGTCATCTGCACGTTTACCAGAGACGACAAGTGTCCACCCGTAAGAAATCAAAACACAACAGCAATCAATAAAGCAAAAGCATAACACACATGAGCACGAACAAGCACACAGGGATGCTCTACTCCTAGAACTATCCCAAACCGCGCTCAAACCTTAACCGCAAGCCTAATCCTTTCCCTATGACCTACAGCCTGCTCTGATACCAAGTTGTCACAACCCGACCCAGAAAACCCATCCAAGACGGGGCGTGAGGGTTCCTTTCACTATTCATCTCCAATTTGCGCGATACAAAGTGGAAAAGACAGATAAATTTAAACAATTTATATTCCAGAGGCGAAACAGAAATTCAATTCATATATATACGTCAAGTTGTACTGATACAAAATTCTTTATCAAACTCCTCCAATGGAAAGACTTTACACAATAATCCAAAATTCCTCGAATGATGTTTATAATATACAAACTATCAAAAAGGTACAACAGTCGTCCTCCAGCAACCTCAAGCGCCTCTGAAAGTACTCGCGTCGCCAAACGCAGATCCCGCCGGCTCTACTGAAGAAAAACTGACGCATGCACCTGCAAACGCAGCCCGGGTAAAAGTGAGCGATAAACTCAGTAGGGTTCTACTCTACAGCACACAGAAAGGAGGAAAACAACAACAGTGTTGTCTCCCCGCTCAAGTCTAACGGATGCCACGGGTCCCACAACCTGTCGATGTCCCAAGGGCTCCTGTCATGAAACGTCTCTCTTGAACATGTTATCAGGAGGCCAAGGAACAGTAACATACAGGATCACCCTTACCCAAGCAGGAAAACCATGCCTTGGGGACCACGTCGGGAACACATGGACAACCATCCTTAGTACTTGGCCTTGGGAAGACAACACGACCTCTAAACCTCAAAACATTGATCAGAGTCAACTATAACACATCCTCGATAACATGAGATTCAATTAATCACGTCCTAATCCTTACTACCCAGCCACAGTCCTAAGGCTAGATCCGAGCTACCCAAGAGCCTCGGACCGGCGATCAACCCATCGCCCGCCTAACGTCATATGCCTCTAATGCATACAATGCATGAACCTATACAAACATCTACCCTAGATGTCTCTATATGCCACATGGTCAGTTATAGGTTCAACAGATATACAATAGCCCTCGGCATCGCCGGCAAGAGGCTAAGGTTCCATAATTCCTCATTAGCTAGCACTCATAGCTAGCTAATGGCTAGGCAACCACATAAGCATTTAACTACTTATCAAACCAAGTATTAAATGCACTTAAAACCAGCATTCGCCCAAAGGGTTTACGCACGCACTTCAATCCTCCATTTCAATAGAAATCCCTTGAAAACTCCATGAAATCAATATGCATGCTTCCCAACATGCTTAAGTATCTGTCACAAATGAAAGCCATTCAAAGAAACCCAGAAAATAGTGTTCAAGGGCTCACGGTCGATGCGACGGTTGATCCGACGGTCGACCGTGAGGCCACAGTCGATGTCACGGTCGATCCGACAGTCGACCGTGAGACCAAAGAGAGGAAAAACACATGGGTGACGGTCGATCGGTACATCGACCCTGGGAAGCCAAAATGGAGACAGAGCCTGACGATCGATGCGACGGTCGACCGTGAGGCAAAACGGAAAAAGAGAAGATCTCGCGGTCGATCCGAGCATCGACCCTGGGAGACCAAAAACCAGACAGAGCCTGACGGTCGATGCGACGGTCGATCCGACGGTCGACCGTCAGGCCCAGAAAAAGCGTATCAACGCTTGACGGTCGATCCACCGATCGACCGTCGAGCCTAAGGCACAGTTCATCAGAACAGTGCTGGAAATCCAATTTCTTGGATTTGAATGATCAAATCAAGTTGAAAGTTGATGAAACTTTGCAAGCATGCATAAAAGATGATGGGGAAGCTAATGGTATGATTAAAATATGATTTTGATGGTTAAATCTCAAACCTAGGTCTCAATGGCCGAAAACCGACAAAATGGCAATAATACGGAAATCATCCGATAAAATACAGAAATCGACTGATGGGAATACAAGAAGCAAGCTATACAACACATGCTATAAGCTACACAACATTCTAACATGTATTCTTACAACGAAAGCACATAAAACCTATCCTAGGAGAACCCGATCATAAGATCGAAGTAGAAACACCTACTTGGGCAAGTAAGGCAGCTCCTCCACCGATCCCTCAACTCCGATCGCCGAAATCCGCTCCTCGAAAGCCGCGCTCCGAAGCCCTAGCACAGCCGTAGGAGAGAGAGAGAGAGAAAATGACAGGAGAAGAGAAAGAAAGAGAGAGAAAGGGACAGGCCTTATATAGAGATTAGGATCGATCTCAGCCGTCCGATTCGATCTTTCCCGATCGAGCTCCGATCTTCCGATCGGAAGCGTCCTTAAGGTTCTAATCAAACACATACATCAATCCAAGGCCATGTGTGAAACGCGGGTGTGAAACTGACCACCAAAGAGCATATTTACCAAAATACCCCTAGGGTCGAAATTACCATATGATCTCCCGATCGTACCCGACGCGGAAACAAATCAACAGGAAAATGACTCTCGACCCACGCGGTCGAGCCAGGTCAGAGGGACGGGCCCTCACACGGGTTCTGAGGTGTAGCCCGTATCCAATGTTCTATGACTCTTGAGTAGAGGGTGTGCCTACTTAGCGGTGTCATTTCCCACCAGCGGTGTCGGGTTCCTGCTTGTGAGTCAGCGGTGTTGGTTTCCTGCTTACTAAGCGTGACACGGCTATAACCGAGGAAAATATTCGAGTATCAATTGATGGATATCCATCGTCGAGATAGACAATTGGCATTCATCTAACAAACCACAACCAGCTTACCTACGACGTCGTACAGGTATGAGACGTGGATGAAGTAACGTCGACCCTAGTGGAATCACCGCAAACGAGACTGCTCTGAAGCAGAGACGTCGACCAAAGAAGGGAGATACAAATTAAATGCTACTCGATACCCGAATTCAAAAATCATCATCACGCTGCCTTTATCATTATGACGATACGAGTCAATAGAGTGTCAAACAAGGTGCATAGTTACCCTATCACTCCATGGCAGTCAAAAGATGTGTATAGTATAACAACACCAAAGTCGAACCCGAGCTGCTCAAGTCAAATCAGAGCTACATCGAGGAGATGTCAGAGTCAAGATGGAGACCCCGAGATCGAAACAATAGATCTAAGGCTAAGAACCAAACCCGCATTAAGGCTTGAGACGTCACATAAAGTAAGTAACCCCTAGGTCGAATTCCAAATCAGGCGTGATGAAGCAATTCAAGGTCGAGTGGATATATGAAGCCGGATACCAAATCCGAGGTCCAAGCGACAGGAAGAGTCGAACCTTCACCATGATCCCACAATTTATAAATCCCCTAAAACAAGGCGTGAAGGACGAAATGAGAAAAACAAAGAAACAGTTATCTTCAGGCTACGTGTCAGGATGACAGCGAAATCTGACCCATGATGAACCACGAATGATCATGGGTGGTTGGTCGTGAATGATGGCTAGCAATAGCCCACGTGGAGGCGGTAACCCGAGGTATAAAAGGATGAAGCCGAAGTAAAGAAGACCCCCCCCCCCCCGACATCCAAACTTCTACTACTACTTTGCTAGGTTTTAGCTATTGTAATCTTTCTTAGTGCGTTCTCATAGGAGCTTTCATGAGGGTTGTAACCATCCGTTGTTGTTCAATGGAAGTAAGTAATTAGTCATTTCTTTGCTTTATTATTCGCTTATCTTCTACTTAGAAGTAGCTTAAACATTTACTCTAGGAGTAGTGCGGCCATTCTTAGGAGTAGTCTACAATTCTACCCTTAGGAGTAGCCTATAATTCAAGCTAGGAGTAGAATAATCCTTATGATAACTGTCACCCTGTACTTCATCACCATCATTCTAAAAATCCTACGACATTCCACATTTCCATAGACTTAAGTGTTACACAAAGTCCTCTTAATTGAGGCACGACTAAACCCATACACCCTTTTGATAATCCCTGTGCAATGGTTGCCACACCTCACGCGCCTGGTGACCACGTATCCATCTCGGGTACAATGTTTTAGCAAAGCATGTGACTAGTTCTTCTAGAAGACCATGTCTGAGGCCCTCAGGGAAACGCGGTGAGGTTATGGGGCCCCTGCATACACACAGGCTCTGTTTGAGGGCGACACTATTGTGTTCCCTCCTTGTGTATGTCGTAGTGTAGTTTTGCTGCTGCGCTTAGTTGCTCACTCCTACCCGGGCTGTGTTTTGCAGGCGTTAGCTCTTCTTCGGTGACCCCTACCGGGCAAATGTTTGGTGGCGCAGCGGCGCCTAGCGGTACTTGAGGAGCGGTGATCGTCGTATGTACCCTTTTGTTTAGATAACCTCCTACGAGAGTTTAAATGTAAATGTTAACCCTTTTGATGATTTGAATTATTATATTATATCTGTTGAGGTTGGTTAATTAATTGCTTAAATAAGGGTGCTTATGAATTGTTTAGAGAGACCTATAGATTAGAGGGAACCCTCGCCAAAAAAAATTTCACATTTAGTTAGGTTCTGGTTCGCGTCACCCGGCCCGGTTTGGCCTTTGCGGGTCGGGGTGCGACACTAAGTTTCCTCGCATTTCGACGTCGTTTGATAGAGATTTGATCTATTTTTCGTTGATGTTTTCTGAATCTGCCTAGTTGGGATCGATCCCAACCTAATTGGGATCGATTCCAATAGAAATGGGGTACTCAAGTTTTTACCCAAGTCCTCTCTTTGCTATCTATTCGCATTCAATTCTGGTGCTAATTTACGAGAAATCTGGTGGAACCGTCAACACCAAAGTTATAGATACACGAATCTACTTTCAAATACCACATATTTCATGCTTTTCTTATTTTTATACGATTTATGGTGAACTATCTCTTGATCTGCGATGAAATAGAATATTTGTTAAGCAAGAAAGCTAGTTTTTCATGAAATTTGGAATATCTGTGCGAGATTTATAAAATTTTTAGTTAATTGCTAAGTTTCAAACAAGTTGGGAATTTTATATCGAACTGATGCCATGCTTTATATATGTACCTGTCACGCCCCGACCCAAAAAAACCCATCCAGATCGAGACGTGAGTCACCTAAACCTGTTTACATCATCAATGGAAGCACAAGTGTATCTGCTATGAATTTAAACCATCTAGTCCTCCAGTTCAAAAAAATTTTAGGCCATGCTTTATATATGTACCTGTCACGCCCCGACCCAGAAAATACATCCAGATTGAGACGTGAGTCACCTAAACCTGTTTACATCATCAATGGGAGTACAAATATATCTGCTATGAATTTAAACCATCTAGTCCTCCAGTTGAAAAAAATTTTAGCAAAATTTCCCTTATAAATATAGCACAAGAAACATATAAATTTAATAGTTTTACAACTTTACAACTTCGATATTATTACTTTCCTCAATATCTACATTATAGAATATTACAACATTTCTCAAATAGAACTGAATCAATAATCATACAATTCTGTTCTTGAATACATCAGATTATACATCATTGATTAAAACTGTAAATGAATTGTAGAAGATCTCCTCGAAACTCCAAGTCCTCGATCACCTCGAATTATCGCGCCATCTGAAAGAAGGAACTACATCGACCTGCATCGCCGATGCAGCCCAGGTAGGGTGAGCAACAATGCCCAGTAGGGTTCTACTCTACGGCATTCTCAAGGAAAAGAAAACTACAACTGTGTCGTCTCTGTCCAATCCTAAGGCAACAAAGAACAAGTCTGGACAAGGGTCACGCATCACCGAGCGCCCCTCTTCAGATCAGGGAAGGACAAGGGGCAAGTGCATCCTCCGTGCACTCCCACCTCTACAACCCTTAACAAGATAACATCCACTGCCCTTAGTGATTGACGCAGAGAACGACACGACCTCTACACCTCAATACCACCATTCAAATGGGCATATCTATATAACAACCTCAATCAACACAAGATCTTAATCACACAATCTCGCCCTAGTCCTTCTACCCAGACCCCGGTCCTAGGGCTAGATCCGGGCTACCCGAGAACCCCGGCTCAGCGATCGAATCCATCGCCTACCACCTAGCCTGAATGCCTCTAATGCAAGCATCATGCATGAGCCTATTCAAACAACTAGGCCTAGGTGTCTCTACATGTCATATCATCATTCAACTGTCCCACAGAATATAACACAACTATAGAATAGCTTTACCATTAGAAAACTAACATAAGGCATGCATGACCTTCATGTATCCGAACCATACGATCATATCATTCAACATACACACAGGACCAAAAAGGGTGACACATGAATGCATAGACCCGGTTCAGGAAATTAACCTCGCAATGTAACATTCATCAAATGACCTACAACATGAAATCAACCGACCAAGAACGCTGAATGCAACGGGGGGGCAGTGACGCGCCCAAACCACTCGTCGTTAAAAGTGACTAGGGCGTCAAGATTACAATTTATACCGAATCCTAACTAACTACTACGTAGTTAGCGGGAGTCTGGGTCGATCCGCAGGGAAATGAGAATTGACTAACGTACTCGATAGATAACTCCAAACAACTAGCTAAAATGATTTGGGTTTTGGATTAATGACTATTAAAGTAATTAACTAAGTGAAGAGAAATATAACTAATATAGAGAGGTCTTGGGATCTCTATTTCATTGTAGGTTCTAGTGTAGCCTCCTAAGGAATTGAGGTGTGTAATCCAATTGGGACGATCGAAATCAAAAAGTCGACAAGCGGGTGATTAGCCTCACTTATCGCTCGACGGAAGTCGGGTTAGGATCATCCGCCGGAAAGAAGCACATTCACAAAGTCGAAGAATGAGTGATTAGCTTCTATCGTCGCTAACGAACCTTCGATTAAGATCGATTCGTTGCAAGGTAAAGGTATTGTATGGAGTCGGGCATTGGATCGAGATGGTTCTAGCACCTCGAATCCAATGCAAGAGAAAGATAGAATGGATCCTCTAATTAGAGAGATAGGGATGGTTCTAGCATCCCTAATCTCTAATCTCGGGCTAATCATCCTCCCAATGTAATTGGATGTGTTTCTAGCACATCCAACTCACTGGGACATAACAACAAACACCTATCATGCACAAGTTCTAACTCATACCAATAAAAGGCATTCATCCATTCAACAAATAAGATCCATATACAAAGACAGAGAAAGCATGCTCAAATCCATACAATAGATCATCCCCAAAGATTACACATCCGAAAACCCTAAGAGAACTACCAAAGAATCCTACAACTACATGGAAATCCCAAGAGAAAGGAATTTAGCTACTCATCTTGGATCGATCCATGGATGGAGGGTGATGAAGCTCTCCTTCCATGGGTTTCCTCCAAGAAGTCCTCCTCTCAATTGAGTAAGAAACCTAGAAGGGCTGGAGAAAGAACTAGGAGAAGACCCCCAAAATCCCCCATAAGGGGTCTATTTATAGTAAGCAAGCCTCCCCCACTCGGATTAGATCTGGACCATTGATTTTGCTCGGCTGGCACAAAAGGATCGATCTTCCGCTTCGTGTGATCGCTGGTCCCGTGGAGGATCGATCCTCCTATAGGCAAGGATCGATCTTTTCTTTCTTGAATTCTGGCTGCGCCCCGATGAAGATCGATCCTTCAAGTGTGTGGAGATCAATCCTCTAGAATTTGCGTTCTGTCACTGGAAAAATGCACATGAGAGATCGATCCTTCCCATAGTGAGGATCGATCCTTTAGAACTTGCGTTCTGTCACTGGAAAATGCGCATGAGAGATCGATCCTCTCAAGATGGAGGATCGATCCTTTTTGTCCCGCTTGGATTCTTCTTAATGTGCTTCAAAGGATCGATCCTTCTTCAATGAAGGATCGATCTTCTTCATAAAAACTGGCCCGAATGACATCGTTTAAGCTCAGAACTTGATCCAATCCTCGTTGAGGGCTCTTGTACCTGTATTAGGGTAAAATTCGTCAGTAAGGCCTTGCTCGGAGACTAACAAGGCCAAGTTAAAAGGGTGATTTATGCACTTTTCACGTCTTATCACACCCCCTAACTTGAACTTTACTAGTCCTCGAGCAAAGCAAAAGAAAAATAGCTTGAAGGGAAAGAGAAGAAATAAGAACTATTAAAGAGCAGTCACCCGATCTACAAGTAGTCTCTTCTCAAATAGATTTGGTTCCTATGCAATCAAGATTCATTCATATGCACACACAGATTCGAATGTATAGCTCCATCCATCAACCCATAGTACAAGTAAAATGCAAGCGAATAATTCCATCAATAGCATCATTCAAACACTTCAAAACACTTGAACAAGATTAAAGCTCATCTACGCAATCCGTGTAGTGAACGATGCTACTCAAGTACTCGGGGTCTCATAGTTATTCAAGTAGGGTTCCAATCAAAATTAGACATCCTTAGTACCTTACACCGGTTGAACAAATGACAAGTGTTATTTAAAACATTTTATATATATATATATATATTTTTATGAATAAAACTTGTGGTCGTGCAATGCCATGATCCCTTAGGCTTTCTGCTAGTCCCATGTAACGAGATTTGGGCCAGTGGCTCCTCGGTCAGATGACCTAAAGGCACTAGGTGTTGAGGCACCCCTCGGGCTTAATTTCCCGAACCTAGCAGGCCACGAATCACAGCTGACCAACAAGCTTTTATTTTATACTAGGGTGACCGTGCAATGCCTTGATCCCTTAAGCTTTTTACTAGGCCCATTTAACGAGTGTTAGGTCAATGACTCCCAAGCCAGATGGCTTTGGGGCATTAGGTGTTGAAGCACCCCTCGGACCTACATACTCGAGCCTAGAAGGCTACGAATCAAGACTAGTCACTTTTATTAACCTGGTTCTTGGCCTCTACTTTGGCTTCAAACCCTACTACAAGTCATCTCAATCGAGTGTAAATAGCCTTGGACCCCCACTCAAACACTACTTGACCCCTCATATAAGTGTAAGTGCACAAGTGGATTGGATCACTTAAATGTCCTCAATGCATGGCAAGTAGAATTAAAGTAGAAGAATAACACTACTCATGAAATGATTTGCCAAATTTTACAGAGCATGAGAATCAAGATGAATTATGCAATAGTCATCCATGCTAGCATAAGAATTGAAAATTTTTCGCATATTTGCCAATCAAATAAACGTGTGACTAAATGTAGATCGATCACAGGTTATCTATAAACATGATGCAATCATACCCCCTAACTTAAGCGGGTTTGTCCCCAAGCACGGAAGAAGGGTAAAGTGTCGAGATAACCTTGTGACGAAATAGACGAAAATGTAACCTTGACGACAGGTATGAAAAGAGTTAGGGTCAAGGTTAGTCGTGAAAAACAGTACTGTTGTGATGTCAAAAAAAATCGTATTTTGTGTTGCTATCCATAGCTCGTATGCCCTGTAAAAACATAGAGGAAATACCCATCATAGCATTATGGAAATTAAAGAATAGAGATGAAAATTTTTGAGAAAAATTGGGCAGCATTCCCTCTATTTATTCGATAAGCCCAAGGGCTGTACAAAGATGCCAATTGCATCCAACCATTTTTACATTGATTCAAATTGAAATATAGAAATTTAACCATCGCAATCCTCATTTACAACCATACATCCACATTTATAAACATACACCCACAGACAGACAGACACACCGGGGCACACCCCCATACCAAAAATCATGTATATATATAACCACTATCATCGATGCCAACCAAATACAAAGGTAGAGCAATGGAATACAAAAAGTTACCCATCCTCCAATCACAAAAAGAAATACACTCCAACCATCCAGAAAATACAGAAAATAACCCTAGATACAGTCTATCATCCCTGAGGTCTCTGCTCTGGAAAGTGAAGAGGTCGGTAAGGCACAATAGCAGTGACCGGCGGAGGTGGTGGGTGGATGGCATCGAGACGTGCAAGGATACTCGAGGCTACCTGGTGAAGCGCGGTGGTGTCCTAACGAAGGGCGGCGATGTCCTGACGTAGGGCGGCGTCACGCGCGTCTACCTCGTCCAACCGCCGCAGTACCATGTCCTGGAACGCCCTGTGCTCCCGATAGATCTCACCCATGGTAGGGTGCTCCACGGGTCCGAACTCAGGTGGGGGGCACCGAGGACGCGGCTGCCAGACAGGCGCCCCGGCCTTCCGCATATGGCCGAGGACCTTGCCCCAGGTGGGGCCACCGAAGCGCGCAAACCTGAGGGCCTCGTCGGAAACGGTCGGCTCGCCCTCGGGGACTAAGTCCTGGCTCGCCAGAAAAGCAGAAATATGGCACGGGTGCGGCACGGCCTTCTTGGCATAGCTCGTCGTCTTGTCCTTGATCGCCCCGCGGTAGAACTGCGTCATGTCCTCCAAAATCTGCTGGGGTATGTTGACCGCCCACCCCTTGGCCAACAACCACAGAATGCAAAGCCAATGACCAGTTCGATACTGGTCATGGCCATTCTGGAAGACATTGCGACGCAAGATATCGTCGAACAGCCAGAATTGAGGCGACAGCTCTGCCCGTGTGAATTTTCCCCCGCCTATGCGATCCGGGTTAAGGACAAGATGAGCCTCGCTGGGATGCTGGAATAACTCCTCAGGCCGGGGCTTATGAAGACCGGGGCAACGTGACGGAATTGCCAAGACTTCACAGATGGTCTTCTCTGTCAAGGTAACATCAACCCCATCTATTGTGGATGTGAAGCCAAGGCAGCGGAAGTACTCATCAACAGCATCGTCCCGCTCATCCCCGTAGGCGATGGCTGCCATGTTCTAGTAGAACATGCAGACAAGCCTAGGGTACACCGTGGTCTCAGGTGTACAAATAGGAAAACGACCATGGGTCTCCAACATCTCAATAGAATCCTGGGCATGCTCGACAGTACGAAAGTGCTCCACATTGAAGGTAAATTCGAGGTTTACCTCTCACTTGCAATCTGGATGGAGACCTCGGACGAGCGTGGGCGCTGTGGACGGCCGGGATTGCTTCTTGATCTTCTTGGACTGGCGAGGGTTGGTTGGAGCTGCCTTCTTCCGCTTGGAGGTTGCCGGAGCCGTGGGTGGTGCAGCCAGAGCACGCGTGGAGGATGTGGAAGCCGCCCTTGGAGTCCTTGCTGGCCGGGACGATGAGGATGGACGTATGGAAGCTCGAGTGGGTGAGGCTGGTGGGGAAGACGGTGAAGCCGGAGGTCTAGCCGAAGGTGCGGAGGGAGGGCGTTGATGAGTGCATGAAAGTGCACTCTGAACAACTTTAAAACCATCTCAATTGCTAGATTATTATCCTTAATCAGCATCTTTATTACTGTTTTTATATCTATATGTTGCTTCATATGGTTGTTTGGAAAATGCAGGAAATTGGAGCTAAAAGAAGCTGAAAAGAGTATATGGATCAACTTCAACAATTAATCTGTACCTGCTCATGAAGAATCAGATGATGTGCCATATATGGTTGGAAAGCTCTTGAAGTCTAGATTCTGGGGAATTTTACTGTTCGTGATTCCGAGTTTCCTAGAAGAAGTTACGGCAATTTCAGTACCGATGCGCAGTCTGAATGGTAGAAAGGAAAATAAGCTGGAAGTCCGAGCGATCCGCCGATCGATCGGACCTGACAAAATCGTGACAGAACATGCGTTATTTGGCTGAATATGATCCGATCGATCCCTCCTTCGCTCCCATAGGGTCCGATCGATCCGACACCAATGGTCCGATCGATCGGACTCGGAAAAAGTCAAAAACAGCGGATTTTTACTCAACCAATCGATCCAACATACATAATCCGATCGATCGGACTTGGGAATTAAAGGGTGACAGAACGTATGCTTTTTAAAGGAGCAGAGTTCGATCGATCCGTCCATCGATCGGACACGGGCGAAGCTAGAAGATTGGAGATCTCAAGAGACCGATCGATCCAACATCCCGAGAAGGATCGATCGGACTTGCCCAGTGACGAAAATCAACGGTTTTGATTAATCCGAGTTTACTAATTCTTGGACCCTATAAATAGGAAACTTAGGGCTAATCAAAGGGGACTTCTTGGATGTTTTTGGAGGCTTTTTCTGGACGTTCTCCAAGGGAAGAAGATGGAGGAATCTCCATCTATGGCCGAGTAATCTGCGGGCATGGCGGACGGATGATCTAGCGAGGACTAGGGCTTCTTCTCCAACAATGGTTCATAGTTTTTAATCTTTATTGTTAAACTCTTCTTATGTATTGGATCTTCACAGATTGCTTTGTGGTTAAACATTATTATAAATCCAGTCATGCTTCTTTTATGATATTGTGATCCCATAGTTATCTCCTTTGATTCTCCTATCGAGTCTCGTGAGACCTTTGCTATGCATTGCCCGTATTGACAGCTGGTATTGTGTATTCTTAGGGATCTGGTAAGACAAGGTTGGGGCTCTAACCCGTGAGATCTTTGCTATGCATTGCCGATTGTGAGAGTTGGTATTGTGTATTCTTAGAGATCCGGTTAGAGTTAGGGCTTTGTCCCGATGAACTTTTGCTGCGCGTTGCCTGTAGTGACAGCCGGTATCGTGTATTCTTAGGTTTGGTTGGATGAAGTTAGAACTATAAAAAAAAAGAACCAATCGTATGAAGAGACATTTATATATTTTATCAAATTCATAATTCTATATCTTCCGGTTAAGGTGATTGGGATGTGAATCCCTTAACTGAGTATTATATGAACCATTGAGAAGAGAAGAACCTAAATCCGAGTGAAGTGATTCCTGAAGCCTAGCCTTATCAAAAGCCTGATATCTTTAGTTAACATTATATTATCATTAATCCTTTGATCTAATTTAATTTAGTTAGCTTTCTTCATTGTCTTCAATATATTATTATTTGTGTTTCTGGATCTTTCCTGCTTGTCTCTCTGTGGGATTCGACCTCTCTTATGCTGTACTACACCGCGACCGCTGTGCGTGACACATTTGAGCGACATCAGGCGTGCCGGTCGTGTGGAGGACGAAGCGGCGGCCTTGCCCTTCCCGGCGGCCTTCTTGGTGGCGGCGGTGTGCTTGCGAACCATCGGAGGTGAGTGGAGAGGATGAGGGCACCTTGGGGTGAGGTGGAACAACGAAGGTGGCCGGCGACGAGGAGCTTGGAGGATGCGGCGGCACCGGCGACTCGAAGGGAGGTGATGGTGAAATGTGGACGGCGCCGGGGTCGATTGAGGGAAGAGGAGTGAAGGAGAGGGGTCGTGGAGGGACTGGGAGGTGGGAGGCGGCGGCTCGATGGACGGCGGCGGCGATTTGCGTCGGAGGCGGAGACGAAGAAGGGCAGGGCGGCGTCGTCTCTCGAGGGAGGAAAGGGGGAGGATCGATCTTAGGGCTTGTGAGCCCTAAGTCGGTCCCTCCGGGGTTTATATTTTTTTACAAAACCCCGCAAAGGATCGATCTTCCTCAAGAGGAAGATCGATCTTTTGCCACGTGGCAGCATCATATCGGTTCTCACTTAAGTCGTGCTGACGTGCCCAAGTGAGTAGGATCGATCTTTCTATGCTTAAGGATCGATCATCCAGAAACCATCCCTCTGTCACGAATAAATTCGCACAAATGATCGATCCTTAAAGATGGAAGGATCGATCTTCTCAGAACCAACCCCCTGTCACGAATAAATTCGCACAAATGATCGATCCTGAGGTATTGAAGGATCGATCCTCTCACCCCTAGGTTCTAGCGTACAATCAATCGGACATAAAGGATCGATCCTCGCCGCTTGGAGGATCGATCTTTTATGTACCAAACTGCAAAACTGGGCTGAAAACCTGGGAATTCGCCCCATACACCCCCTAACTTGAATACTATGCTCCTTAGGCATTAAAATACCACAATAACAAACCTTCTAAACCAGACAACACATCAATCATCCCACAAATTCAACATATCATCTTGACATCACAATTATTCCAACAAAGATCAATTCAAAAACACACCAAAATCAAACATGGAAATAATGGGAAAAACAATCAATCATGCAAAGAAGAAATAGCAAACAAATTTCAGAAAAATACAAAGAAAGGATGGGCTGCCTCCCACCAAGCGCTAAATTTACCATCTATAGCTAGACGCAACAACGCTCAAGTGTCGTATGGTTCCGCCAACATAACGGTTGGCTCAAGAGTGATATCAAGAGGGAAACTATGAATATAAGGTTTCAAACGTTGACCATTAACAGTGAATGTAGCCCCCGAGAAAGGATTTTGCACCTCAACAACCCCATGGGTGAAAACCTTAGTGACATCAAATGGACCATCCCACCTAGTCTTAAGTTTTCCTGGGAAAAGCCGAAGACGTGAATTGTAGAGCCAAACCTTATCACCAACATCAAAGGTTTTCTGAACTATAAGTTTATCATGAAAAACCTTAGTCCAGGCCTTGTAGATTTTGGTATTCTCGTAGGCCTCATTTCGAATTTCTTCAAGCTCATGAAGTTGGAGTTTTCTATTGCTTGAAATATCATTAGCGTCCCAATTAAGAGCTTGAATTGCCCAAAACGCTTTATGTTGAATCTCTACCGGGAGATGGCAAGGTTTTCCGAAGACCAATCGGAATGGCGACATCCCGATTGGCGTCTTGTAGGCCGTTCGATAGGCCCACAAGGCATCATTGAGCTTAAATGCCCAATCCCTCCGGTCACTTCTCACAACTTTTTCTAAGATCCGCTTGATCTCGCGATTGGACACCTCAACTTGGCCACTAGTTTGAGGGTGGTAGGGTGTGGCTACCTTATGGGTAATTCCATATTTTTCACATAGAGATTTAAAATGCCGGTTGGTGAAGTGAGGGCCACCATCGCTTATGATGGTCCTCAGGAAACTGAAACGAGTTAAAATATTGGCATGCAAGAATTTCAACACGACTTTATGATCATTTGTTTTCGTGGCAATTGCCTCCACCCATTTGGAGACATAGTCCACCCCTACCAAAATGTATAAGTAGCCATTTGATTGAGGGAATGGCCCAATAAAATCAATACCCCACACATCGAAAACTTCACAAACAAGAATGGGAGTTTGGGGCATTTCATTTCGTCTAGAAATTATGGCAACTTGTTGACACCGGAGGCAAGCTTTGGCAAAATTATGTGAATCACGGAAAATGGTGGGCCAATAGAAACCGCATTCAAAGATCTTTGCGGTGGTCTTCCTACCGGAGAAATGTCCACCACAAGGATGAGAATGACAATGAGTGAGGATGGACGTAACTTCCGATTCGAGAACACACCGTCTCAACAATTGGTCCGGGCATCTTTTTAGCAAATATGGATCATGCCAAAAATAGTTCTTGATATGTAAGAAGAATTTATTTCGATCATTTTTGGATCAAAAGAGTGGAATTTGCCCGGTGGTGAGATAATTGACAATATGAGCAAACCACGGCTTAGGAAATTGATCGATGGCCAAAAGATGCTCGTCCGGGAACAACTCATTGATCGGAATGGAGTCTAAGATGTGCTCGGACGATAGCCTAGAGAGATGATCCGCTACAACATTGGAGGTGCCCTTTTTATCCTTGAATTCAAGATTGAACTCTTGGAGAAGCAAGATCCATCGAAGTAAACGTGGCTTGGCATCCTTCTTGGAGAACAAGTACCGCAAAGCGGCATGATCGGTGAAGATAATGATCTTGGAACCAAGGAGGTAGGATCGAAATTTCTCCAAAGAAAAGACTACCGCTAGCAATTCTTTCTCGGTAGTCGTGTAATTGACTTGAGCCTCATTCAAGGTTTTGCTAGCGTAGCATATGACATGAGGGAGTTTATCAATCCGTTGGCTCAAAACAGCGCCCACGGCATAGTCCGAGGCGTCACACATGATTTCGAACGGGAGTGAATAATCGGGTGCGTGCACAATGGGTGCAGAAGACAAGGTCTCGCGAAGAGTAGTATAGGCATGCATGCAAGGCTCATCAAAGTTGAAAAGAACGCCTTTAGCAAGTAAAGCACAAAGGGGGCGAGAAATTTTGCTAAAATCCTTGATGAAGCGACAATAGAAACCCGCATGCCCAAGAAAAGATCGGATTTGTCGAACCGATGATGGAGGAGGAAGTTTAGAGATGAGCTCAAGTTTGGCCTTATCAACTTCGATCCCCCTACTTGAAACAACATGACCCAACACAATCCCCTCATTTACCATAAAATGACTCTTCTCCCAACTCAAGACTAGGTTTGTTTCCTCACACCTAGCTAAGACTTTGGTAAGATTCTCAAGGCAAGAGTCGAAAGATTGGCCAAAGACTGAAAAATCATCCATGAAGATCTCTAGAAAGTGTTCGATCATGTCTCCGAAGATGGCTAACATGCAACGTTGAAACGTTGTCGGTGCATTACAAAGACCGAAGGGCATCCGCCGGTAGGCGAAAGTACCAAAAGGACAAGTAAATGTCGTTTTCTCTTGGTCCTTAGGATCAATTGCCACTTGGTTATATCCGGAGTAGCCATTAAGGAAACAATAGAAACTTTGCCCGGCAAGTCTCTCTAAAATTTGGTCAATGAAAGGAAGTGGAAAATGGTCCTTCCTAGTGAATGAGTTCAACTTCCGGTAATCAATACATACTCGCCATCCCGTAGTTTGGCGAGTAGCAATGCTTTCTCCCTTCTCATTCTTAATCATGGTAATGTCTAATTTCTTGGGCACTACTTGGGTTGGACTCACCCATTTGGAGTCCGAGATGGGGAAAATGACCCCCGCCTCAAGGAGTTTAAAGACCTCCTTCAACACAACCTCTCTCATGTTTGGATTAAATCGACGTTGAAACTCTATGACACTCTTAGACTCATCTTCTAAATGTATGCGGTGCATGCATATAGATGGGTCTATCCCCTTTAGGTCGGCAATGGACCACCCAATGGCCCTCTTGTGCTTGGTGAGCACCTTAATGAGTTTCCCCTCTTGTGCAAGAGTCAAGGATGAAGAGATGATCACCGGGAGGGAGCAATTTGGCCCAAGATATTCATATTTCAAATTGGATGGCAAGGGTTTCAACTCTAAGGTTGGAGGCTTAATCAAAGATGGGGGTGCCAGTGTGGAGGAAGGTGGCAATGGCTCAAAAGAAGGTTTTCGAAAGGCCATGGCACAAGCATGTTCAAATTCATCGAGTAAATCCGAAGTGGGTAAGTCCGCATCTTGCAACGCATTGAAAACCATCGAAAAACCATCGAAAGTCAACACTTCATCACGTAAAGCCGGAAAATCCTCTTCACAAATCGGCAACTCATCAAAATTCAAAACATCATCACCACTCGATAAAGAGTAATCACAAGCATCAACAAATGATTCACAAGCATCATCCATATCAAAGTTCGCAATCATCACATCATTTGCACATTCATCAACAATATCATCATCCACCAAAGCATCAACCATAAAACATTCATTCCCATGCATAGATTGTTTAGTAACATCAAAACTATTTAATTTCAATTCTATATTCCCGAAGGTAACGATCATGATGCCACTTCTACAATTGATGTATGCATTGGCCGTAGCCAAGAAAGGTCGGCCAAGTATGATGGGAATGGATTTCTTATGTCTAACACCCGGTTCCATGTCAAGTACAACGAAATCAACCGGAAAAACACGTCTATCGACCTTGACTAATATGTCTTCAATAACACCCCGTGGTGTCTTGATAGATCTATCGGCCAATTGCAAAGTCATTGAGGTCGGCTTGAGCTCTCCTAAGCCAAACTTACAAAACAAGGAGTATGGCATAAGATTCACACTAGCTCCTAAATCAAGAAGAGCCCCCTCAATCAATTGATCTCCTATGATGCAAGAAATGGTAGGAGTACCGGGGTCTCTCAATTTTGGAGGTAGATCGAGTTGAAGAATAGAGCTAACTTGCTCAGTTAGGAAGAGCTTTTTAGAGACATGAGACTTGGATTGCCTCTTATGAGTACACAAGTCCTTCAAAAATTTGGCATAAGAAGGCACTTGCTTAATGGCATCCAACAAGGGAAGGTTGATGTAGACCTTCTTGAAAAGTTCTAGCATCTCCTCATATTTGCCATTCTTCCACGGTTGGGATGTGGCTTGAGGATCAACTAACGCTTGAGGGTATGGAGCCCGAGGAATGTATGCTTTGGTTGGTAGTGGATCAAGTGAAATAGGCTCATTTTCCTTGGAAGATGGCAATGAACTTGAGGAATCATGAGGGGCATGATAAGGTGATGCTTGAGAGTCATTCATTGAAGTTGATAAATGAGGTTCATGCCCTTGCTCTAATGTGGTGTCTATGGACATTTCAACATTAGGAAAAATCTTTCCACTCCGGAGGGTAGTGACCGCTTGCACTTCCTCATGAGTGGAATCGACGAAATGTTGGCCTTTAGGGTTTGCTATGGGTTGACTAGGAAGCCTACCCTCCTCCCTTCTTGCCATAGTATTGGCCAATTGGCCTATTTGCACTTCCAACTTTGCAATGGATTGGGAATGAGAATGCAAAAGTTGGGTACTTGACTCAAAAGAGTCCAAAGCCTTGAGAAGCCTTTCCTCAATACAAGGATCACGTTTCGGAGCTTGAGGGGCTTGATGAGCTTGATAGGGAGCTTGGTATGAGGAAGGCCCAGGTGGCCTTTGATTCCAATTTGGAGGATGAGAGGATTGAGGATAACCCGCCACTTGAGGTGGATATGCATGAGGAGCTTGAGGTGGCCGGTAGGTGGATTGATTTTGTGGAGGTGGGTTAGAATGATATGGCGCTTGGTACCTAGGAGGATAGCTTGGGGCTTGATTGCCCGCAATCGAAGGCCGAGAATTGTATGAATTTGGAGGTTGTTGGCCGGGATTTCTCCATGAGAAATTTGGATAATCCCTAAGACCGGGATTGTACGTATTTGAGTACGGGTCATAGGTCGGCTTTGATTGATTAAAGACCGCATTAATGTGCTCTTGTACGAGCTCCGGATAATCACATGCCAAATGGCATTCGGTAACTAGGTGACCGGGAGTCGAACATAAGAAGCAAAGTTCTCCCAATGATGGAGAATTCGGTGGGTAACTCGATGAAGAAGGAGGAGTAGGAATTTGATTCAAAGAATGAACAAGTACTTGATCAAATTTTCTACTTAGAGTATCAATTTGTTGTGCAACACGGGTGGCTTCCGATAACTCTAATACTCCTCTAGAGTTGGATTGTCCCTTAGGGCTTGAAGTATCCCTAATATTCCTTGAAGTGAATATATGATTTTGGGAATTAATGGCAAGCTTTCCAAATAAAACCCATGAGTCCTCATATGGATTGGTCATGAATACCCCACCGCACGCGGTGTCTACGTCTTGTTGATGACGTAGTGTAAGGCCATTGTAAAAATAATCAACAAGAGACCATTTAGGGATTTGATGGTGTGGGCATTTTCTAAGAAGCTCTTTAAATCTATCCCAAGCATCATGAAAAGGTTCGTCATCTTCTTGACGAAAGGTTGCTATTTGGGTTCTCATTTCATGAGTCTTAGCGATAGGAAAGAACTTTTCTAGAAAAGCACTTTGTAATTGGTCCCATGTAGTGATGGTTTGGGGCTCAAGGGATCCTAACCAATGCTTGGCTTTGCCCTTCAAGGTAAATGGGAATAACTTTAATCTCATTGCATCCTCAGTAAAGTTTGGAATTTTGACCGTGGAACTCTTTTCGAGGAAATCCTCTAAGTGATAGTAAGGGTCCTCATTACTCAAGCCGTGAAAGTTTGGAAGGAATTGAAGGAATTGAGGCTTAAACTCGTAATGTGCGGCTTGAACAACGGGTTGTTCTATGCCCGATGTAGGTGCAAAAGTAGCAGGGACATAATAGTCCCTCATACTCCTACGGTCTGGAATGAGATTGGCATTAGGATTGGGGTCCGGGATGGGAGCATCCATGATTTTAGGAAGCGGGAGGTCCTTATGCAAGGGTATGCTTGAAGATGTCCTAGAATCTAAAAATGCTTGCAATGTGATATCTAGATCTGAATCATCTTCATCACTCATTCATACATATAGGAATTTGGACCATACAAGGTAAGAGATAAATTACAGTGGGCTGGTCCAAGAACCTTGTATCTTCGCCCGTAGATGAGTCGCTTCGCCGCTCGAAAACTTCACCTACAAACACAAAAAGATATACAATATAAGCAACGTTCTATTTTTGGTATTTTATAATAAAAGAAAGTAAAGCAATCTAATTGAAGGAAGGAATTTATCAAGTAAGAAATTCAAATCATCAAATCCCCGGCAACGGCGCCAAAATCTTTGACGCGCCCAAACCACTCGTCGTTAAAAGTGACTAGGGCGTCAAGATTACAATTTATACCGAATCCTAACTAACTACTGCGTAGTTAGCAGGAGTCCGGGTCGATCCGCAGGGAAATGAGAATTGACTAACGTACTCGATAGATAACTCCAAACAACTAGCTAAAATGATTTGGGTTTTGGATTAATGACTATTAAAGTAATTAACTAAGTGAAGAGAAATATAACTAATATAAAGAGGTCTTGGGATCTCCATTTCATTGTAGGTTCTAGTGTAGCCTCCTAAGGAATTGAGGTGTGTAATCCAATTGGGACGATCGAAATCAAGAAGTCGACAAGCGAGTGATTAGCCTCACTTATCGCTCGACGGAAGTCGGGTTAGGATCATCCGCCGGAAAGAAGCACATTCACAAAGTCGACGAATGAGTGATTAGCTTCTATCGTCGCTAACGAACCTTCGATTAAGATCGATTCGTTGCAAGGTAAAGGTATTGTATGGAGTCGGGCATTGGATCGAGATGGTTCTAGCACCTCGAATCCAATGCAAGAGAAAGATAGAATGGATCCTCTAATTAGAGAGATAGGGATGGTTCTAGCATCCCTAATCTCTAATCTCGGGCTAATCATCCTCCCAATGTAATTGGATGTGTTTCTAGCACATCCAACTCACTGGGACATAACAACAAACACCTATCATGCACAAGTTCTAACTCATACCAATAAAAGGCATTCATCCATTCAACAAATAAGATCCATATACAAAGACAGAGAAAGCATGCTCAAATCCATACAATAGATCATCCCCAAAGATTACACATCCGAAAACCCTAAGAGAACTACCAAAGAATCCTACAACTACATGGAAATCCCAAGAGAAAGGAATTTAGCTACTCATCTTGGATCGATCCATGGATGGAGGGTGATGAAGCTCTCCTTCCATGGGTTTCCTCCAAGAAGTCCTCCTCTCAATTGAGTAAGAAACCTAGAAGGGCTGGAGAAAGAACTAGGAGAAGACCCCCAAAATCCCCCATAAGGGGTCTATTTATAGTAAGCAAGCCTCCCCCACTCGGATTAGATCTGGACCATTGATTTTGCTCGGCTGGCACAAAAGGATCGATCCTTGTAAGGTAGAGGATCGATCTTCCGCTTCGTGTGATCGCTGGTCCCGTGGAGGATCGATCCTCCTATAGGCAAGGATAGATCTTTTCTTTCTTGAATTCTGGCTGCGCCCCGATGAAGATCGATCCTTCAAGTGTGTGGAGATCGATCCTCTAGAATTTGCGTTCTGTCACTGGAAAAATGCATATGAGAGATCGATCCTTCCCATAGTGTGGATCGATCCTTCAGAACTTGCGTTCTGTCACTGGAAAATGCGCATGAGAGATCGATCCTCTCAAGATGGAGGATCGATCCTTTTTGTCCCGCTTGGATTCTTCTTAATGTGCTTCAAAGGATCGATCCTTCTTCAATGAAGGATCGATCGTCTTCATAAAAATTGGCCCGAATGACATCGTTTAAGCTCGGAACTTGATCCAATCCTCGTTGAGGGCTCTTGTACCTGTATTAGGGTAAAATTCGTCAGTAAGGCCTTGCTCGGAGACTAACAAGGCCAAGTTAAAAGGGTGATTTATGCACTTTTCACGTCTTATCAGACAGCATCAGAAACTCCACGGTCCCAAGCCAAGGTTCCATCATAAAGCTCATGCCACGGAGCATACTCAAGTTTTACAGGAGGAAAGAATAATAGCTATTTTAGTTAAAGGCATGCAACACATATGGTGGAAACCAATCAAGGTAAGCAATCACACCCCCATTCACTACAGATCACAAGACCCTACGAGCATTAGCAGAACTAACAACCGAGTAGAACAACAAAGATCCAGATCCGAGAGCAAGGGAGAGCAAGGAAGCCCAAACACTTGAAGCAAACCAGTCAATCAAGAACCCCAGCCAAGAACAAGGGAGAGAAAGCATCCAGCAAAACCAACACTCAATCGCAGCAAACCAAAGCTCCCACCTTCCAGCCACCGATCCAAGAACAGAGCCACAAATGGAACTCAAGGGTCGGCAGTGATCTAGAGGAAATCCAACAACCACCGGTAACCCAAGAACATGAGAAAGAAAATAGGGAGGAAAACTCAACGATCAAAACCCAAACGCATGGAGAGAGCTCTCGTCTAGCTCCAACAGAAATCCCAAAGGAGGAAAACACATCTCAAATCCGGCAAGCCATCAGAGAATCCAAGCATAACATAATATGGCAGCAGGGGAAGAACAGAGCATCGCATAGCATGGCAGTAAGGGACATAGCAATTGCAGCTAACTCGATGAATCGAAGCATAGCATTTGAAATCCAACACAACCAGAGATGAAGGGAAGAATTCTCTCATCAAAGCCCGCTGTTAACTCATAGATCCACCGTAGGAACAAGGGGAAATAAGGCAAGAGGCAGACAAGATTCCAAGCTAGCATACCTCCCGGCGGAACAGCAAGGAGAGGAAACAACGAAACAAAAAGGAGAATCCAGAAACTCCAAGCCATCATGCATCCGCAACCATTCCTAGGATCCTAATTAAGGAGTAGGGTAGATCCCCTACCTTTGGGCGTCGAGATCTTCTTCTCTCCAGTCGTCGCCGAGCTCTCTACCGTCGTCGTCGACCTCTCCGTCTCCAACACGATCACCAGGTTTGCCGGCGCCTTGCTCTCCGCCGTCGACGCCGCCAAGTCCTCTCCTCTACGGATCGCCGTCGCCTCTGGTCGCGATAGCCGCCGTCTCCGGCTCTCCCTCGACGTGGATCGCGGGCCTCTCCTCTCCCTCTCCCGATCTCGTCTTCTCTCCCTAACGGCGGAAACGAGCACTAACGAGAGAAGGAAAAGGGTTTAAGGGGATTAAATCCCAGCCGTCCGATCAACCAAATCAGATCCCAGCCGCTCAAATCTCGATCCCTACGATCTAACTCAGATCCTCCGATCTGGGTACCCCTAAAGGTCTAATCAAACACATACATCATCCCAAGGTCGTGTGTGTTCAACACGTGTGTGAAACCAACTCTACCAAGGGTAATTTACCAAATTACCCCCGGAGTCGCAACGATCAAAGGAGATCACGAAGCAAGACCAACCGAGCCAACACGGCCGAACCAGACCCTCGACCGACGCGGTCGGACCGGGTTGGAGGTACAGGTCCTCACATTACCTATATCTATTAGGACCCCTTGGTCTAACCTTACATAGGCTTTGTGGTGAACAGGGTGAGTCATGCCCCCCCCCCCCCCGAGAATGTTTCGTATAATCAAGGCCAAAGGTGTGCCGCCCTTGTAGTGTTTGTTGTAATGCTTGTTAGAGGCCGAATGTGTGCCGTTATTAAATGTCTAATTGAATACATAGCTTGGATGTTTAGCCTTGAAAGGGCATGTTTGGTTATGTTGTACTTAGTCATTTACCATGCCTTATATCTTGTCTACCCCTTTAACATGCTATAAGCTATGCTTACAAGGGTAAAGTGACATGTTGTTGAACGCTAAGCCAAATCTATGTTATGTTTTCCATAACTCATTATATGTATGGCTAACAGCACGTGTGGTTGGTAGCATGAATGGTTTTGGTTTTGCTAGTTGTGGAATGCTTTGTCATTAGCATGTGTGGTTTGGATATCTCGCATGTTGGTATTGTGAGGACCCTTTACTCTAACCTGGCTCAACCGTGTAGGTCGGGGGCCATGCCCTGTTAGTTTGCTTCTGCATCGAGTGCGATCTGTCTTATCGCATTGTCGATTTTGGACCCAAGGGCAATTTGGTAAATTACAGTTTATCGGTCGGTTTCACACCCGCGTAGTGCACACACCGCCCTATGAATGATATATGTATTTGTTAGAACCTTAGGCAAGCTTGAGATTGAAAGATTCAGGCTCGGGTGCAATAGTTGGATTTTAGGACCGCTGTTAGCCCAGGGACGATCGATCGTTCAAGGGACGATCAATCAGTTTCGAGGTCAGCACCGACTTTAACGTGTCCGGATAAGAACGTTGAACTAACCTAATCCGACCGATCTGTACTATTGACTGATCGATCGGACTCGGGTCTATAAGAACCCTTGAACCGCTATATTTTTCTTTGTTTCCATCTTCCTTCTTCTTCTTTCCACTGTTTGCTTCAATTCTTGAGGAGAGCTTGATCCAGAGGCTTGAGGACGTTGCTCGCAAGGGGAGGAGTAGATCTGGACCTTACCCACACGGATTAATCACTGATTAATCGTGAATTAATGTAGTTTGGTAGGTTTCTTCACTTAAGCTTTCTGTTACGTCCCAACCCAAAAAACCCATCCGGACCGAGAAGTGACGAAACTTACTACAATTCACATGCAACTAGCGCGATACAAGCGAAATTCAAAGTTAATTTAAACAAAGTAACTTCCAATGGTAAAACTGTAATTCTGACAATGTATAACTCCACATTAGAAGAAACATAATTTTTATTGAATTAACATCAAAGTTGTACTATTTACACATCAGATACAGATTTATCAAAAGGAGGGAAATTATACATTTACAAAATCCTCAAAAGATGTTTATTTATATAAAAAAAAACTACAAAAGAATGCAACATATCTCCCACAACAACCTCAAACGCCTCCAGAAGTCGTCGCACCATCAAGAGCTGGTCCAGCTGAAACTACAGAAGATGAGCTAGCGTCTACACCTGCAAAACGCAGCCCAGATAAGAGTAAGGAACAAAACTCAGTAGAGTTCTACTCTACGTCGTACAGAAAGTAAAGGGAACAACAAAGTCCCGCCATTCCATCTCATCTTTAGGGGAAACTCGTGTCACGTCCACCGCCTACCCTAGGGCACACGCTCGGTGACCTCCACTGTCAACCGTTGTCCCTCTCTTTACAACCAAGCGCTCCAGCGCTGAACAACAGGGCGTAAGACCCACGGTAGTATGTAACTTCACCTAAAACAGATATTGTGACTGGAATCCTGAGCGACCTCTACAGCTCAATCAAAATAATTATAGCCAGCTGGACACCAACCTCAAGAATACAATAATTCAATCCAATACAATCACGCCCTAAATCTTACTACCCATCCTCGATCCTAGAGCTAGATCCGAGTTGCCCGAGCCCTCGGATCAGCGATCAACCCATCGCCCCGTCTAACATGAAATACGTCTAATGCATACAGTGCATGAAACTATACAAGCATCTAACCTATATGTCACTATATGCCACATAATCATATGAGTTCAACAAGTTAAGCTACAGTATTATAAAAAATTCAACCTGATCATTAAACAACAATCGACAACACCGTTATACATTAGAAACGGGCACATTGTCGGCCCTATGCATTTATTCTAAGCATACAAGATATGCCATTAAAATCTTACAACGAAAAACCTTTACATAAAAACCTCCCTAAAAATCCCTCAAATCCATAGAAGGTCAATGGGTAGTCCTAAACATGCATCAACATGATATACTAGGGTATCCAGTCGATCAAGAAAAAATTGGTCGACAAAATCGAAGAAAATCGATTAAAATCGATAAACCATAAATTCTCTCAAAAATATGTGTCTCCGATCAAATCCGTTCAAATCTAAAGCAAAACATCATACTCATCACTAAACATCGTTTCAAAAGATATGCAAGAAATCTGAATAGAAAAGAAATCAAAATCATTAAAATCCGAATCATTCATAACAATCAGCATATAAGAGATCGATCTTCTTACCCAAGAAGATCGATCTTTCATCTACATGCACTCTGCCAAGGAAGAGATCGATCTTCCTTAAGAGAACGTTCTCTCTGGGGAAAAAGGGATCGATCTTTCGATCTTTGTCAAGCAAGAGATCGATCTTCTTCAGACGAGAAGATCAATCTTCTTCAGACGAGAAGATCGATCCTACTACATACGTCGGTTGGTATAGTGAATAGTGCTGAAAACTAAATTTCTTGGATTTGATATATCAAAACCAATCCGAATTAAACCAAACTTTGGAGGGTTGTGCATTTGCCAGTGGGGAACCTAATGACACTAAGAAATCCAAGTTCTGACGATTCAATTCCAAATTCAAGCCAAAATAACCGAAAATCGATGACAACAGACGAAACGACGAGAAATATTGTGAGGGCCCGCCCCTCAGACCTGACTCGACCATGTGGTTCGAGAGCCGGTTTCCTGTTGGTTTGGTTCCGCGTCGGGCACGATCGGGCGATCGTGTGGCGGTTTGGACCCCATGGGCATTTTGGAAAATATGCCCCCTGGTGGTCGGTTTCACACCCGCGTTGCACCCACGGCCTTGGATTGATGTATGTGGTTGTTTAGAATGGTTAGGTGGGCCCGGGATCGGAAGACCCCAGCTCGGGCGCGCTAAAGCTCGTTTTCGGGCTCGTTAGCGGGCCGGTGGGCTTTAGGCCCGTTAGTGGCCTGGTGAATGGAGGGTGGTTGGAGCAGTTGGCTCCAACCCCCACCCGCTCCCCTCTCTTCTCTCCTCTCTTCTCTCCTTCCCTTCTTCTACTTTTGCTGGTTCTTCCTTCTCTTCTCCACCGACGTCTCCTCTTCTTCTCCCTTTCTTCCCTCTCCTTCGGCTGGGCTTGATCTTGGAGGGGCTGAGTAGCGGATCTTCGTGGCAAGGTTGGCTGGACGTGTGGAGAAGCTGGGATTGCGTTTAAGGTAGGTGTTTCTACCTCGATCCTTGGATCGGGTTCTACTAGCTTAGGATGTTTGTGTTATTGCTGTGAATACCATGATAGCATGTTTGTAGATCCTTGCCTATATAATGTAGCTCATTCCTTGTATTTTGCATTGCAAAACTGGTGTTATAATGGTTAGTTTCCGTATCTCACGGGTTCGTCGGTTTTTGGTTTTCCGACCTAAAATGGGATTTAACCATCAAAAACTGGATTTCTTTACATCATTGGATTCTCCACTTCAAAATACACTTGCCTACCAAGTTTCATTGTTTAAAAACATGTTTTGATCCTCGAAAACCTAGAAATGGGATTTCTGGCATTTTGCGTCGCGAGCTCGACGGTCGATCGGTGCATCGACCGTCAGGCTCGACGGTCGATCTATGTATCGACCGTCAAGCTTTGATATATTTACTCTGGGTCTGATAGTCGACCGTCAGATCGACCGTCGCATCGACCGTCGGGCTCTGTCGAGATTTTGGGTCCCCAGGGTCGATGGATCGATCGACCGTGGGGGCCTTCGCTTTTTCGCCATTTACCTGACGGTCGACCGTCGCATCGACCGTCAGGCTCTGCTTGGTTTTGGGCTTCTCAGGGTCGATAGTTGGATCGACCGTCGCCCTTGGTTTTCTTCGTATGGGTCTCACGGTCACGGTCGATCCACGGATCGACCGTGGCATCGTCCGTGACCCTTTGAGCAGTGTTCTTTGGTTCTTCTTGAGTGGCTTTCAACTTTGATTGAGTCTTAAACGTGTTGGGAGGTTTATAGATGGATTTGATGAGGTTTTCAAAGGGTTTTCCCTCTGGTTTGAGAATCGATTCATGTGACTTCCTTTTTGGTAAATATATGGCTTTACTTGCATTTAAATACCTGTATGATTGTAATTAAATGCTTAGTTGTTTGCTTAGCCATTAACTAGCTATGAGTGCTAGTTAATGAGAAATTGTGGAACCTTAGCCCCTTGCCGGCGAGTGCCGAGGGCTATTGTATACCTGTTGAACTTAATTGATGATGTGACATATAGAGACATCTAGGATTAGATGCTTGCTTAAGCTCATGCATTGTATGCATTAGAGGCATTTGAGGTTAGGCGGGCGATGTCTTGGGTCGCCGATCCGAGGCTCTCGGGTAGCTCGGATCTAGCCTTAGGACCGTGGCTGGGTAGTCAGGATTAGGGTGTGATTGTCGATCTGAATCTCTGATGATTGAGGATTGTGATAGTCGGCTTGAATCTTTGTTTGAGGTCTAGAGGTCGTGTCGTCTTCCAAGGCCAAGTGCTAAGGATGCAACCGAGGAGTTCCCGACGTGGTCCCCAGGCAGTGGTATCCCTGCTGGGTATGGGTGAGTGATCCTGCATGGTTCCGTTCCCCTGTCAGTGCTTAGGGTGATCTTGGTAGAGAGACCAAGAGAGAGGTTCATGAAATGAGCCCTTGGGACATCGGTGGGTTATGAGACCCGTGGCGTCCGTTAGACTTGGGCTGGGAGACAACACTGTTGTTGTTTTCCTCCTTTCAGTGTGCCGTAGAGTAGAACCCTACTGGGCTTTTTGCTCATTCCTACCCGGGCTGCGTTTCCAGGTGCAGGCGGCAGTTCCTCCTCAGTGGAGCCAGCAGGTTCGGCTTTTGGCGGCGCGAGTACATCCAGAGCCGTCTGAGGTTTGGTTGGAGGATATGGCTGTTGTAACTTTTGATATATAATTATGCTTGTTGTACCCTTTTTGGAGAACCTTTGAGATGTTGTATAAATCTGTATTTTGAAACTCAGATATTGTAAGACTTGATGTTATATTATGATTAAAATCTGCTTAGCCTCTGGAATACTTTTGCTTAAATTGTTTATCCTTTCCGCTTGTACTGCGCCGGTTGATGATGAATAGTGTTAGGACCCTCACGCCCCGTCCTGGATGGGTTTTCTGGGTCAGGGCGTGACAACTTGGTATCAGAGCAGGCTGTAGGTCCCAGAGATAGGATTAGGCTTGCGGTTAAGGTTTTGAGTGTGGAATGGGATAGTTCTAGGTCTAGAACATCCTTGCATGTCTGTTTGCGATTGTGTGTGACATGCTTATTTATCTGTTTGCTGTTGTGTTTTGCTGCTTTCCGGGTTGCGTCATGACGTCTCAAGGGGAGATGTGCATGCGCACCGGTGTCGTCCGTTCCCTCGCCTGACAGTGTCTCCCCCCGTGCTGGAGATGAGCGAGTAGGGAATAGGATGTGTCGCCTTTATACTCTTGGAACCCTGAGAGGTGGACCCGTAGTGGTCCAGGGACGATGTTGGAGATCCTTCGACAGTAGAGAACTGATTGAAGGAGGTGTCCCGGATCCCGGATGTTTTGGACATCCTGGAGTATCGCTTGCTTGGGAGGTTGTTGTTTTCTTGCCTTCCCAAGAAGCGATTCGTAGTGGCGCTTGTCGGGGCCACTAGGGACACTGTTGGTTGTGTGTTGGGAACAGTTCGCGTACTGTTCTCTGGCATCTACCCTTGGAGGGTGGTGCGGTTGGGAGTACCCTCCTCTAGCTCTGGGTACTCGCACCACGTGGCGACACGTGGGTTGGCTGGTTCATCTGGCTCGGTAGGCTAGCGCGACAGCAGGGTGCACCCTGGACTGTGTACTAGCTACTGAGACATGTGACTTGAGGGTTGACACCGGGCAGTTGGCCGGTGGTCGTGGTGAGTTTCGGGGTTGTCGTTCCCGCTTCTGGGAAACGGCAGGGTAGCCGTTGGCAGAGGCAGTGGTTTCAGCATCAGCGACAACCGTGGCAGCAGCAGCGTCGTGCCGGTCCTTTGAGAGGTAGCCTGGACCGCCATACTGAGAGGTGTTCCACCGGGTGCTCGAGTGCTAGCCGTTGAGGGTCTTTTCCGCCGACGGTGCTGGTTGCGAGGGACGCTGGGCGTTTACCGCAAAGCAGTCGGGCGTGACACACGGCGTGGGCCAGAGCAGTGGACTAGTGCCTCAGTTGGGGCAGATACCTTGGGCAGACGCGGGAATTCAGATTCCCGATGGTAGCTTCAGCAGCAGCCAGTTTCAGAGCCGCCAGCTTCGACTTTCAGCTTTCAGCTTTCAGCTTTCAGCTTCAGCCTTCAGCTTTCGGAGCTTCTCGCAGCTTGCGATTTCTTTGTGGCTCTGGGTTTTTCCCCTTGTGACTCGTCCCTATGTAGCCGTGCCGGCTTGGGACTGGAGTCGGGTGTGGCTTTAGGAGTAGCCACTGATTGGGACAAGAGCTTGGGTTGGTTGCTCTTGTCGGGGCGTTCCCTAGAGGTTGGAGACCTCTAGGTGTTCGTCGCCCGCGTGTGGTACACGTTGGGGTTCGACGGCTTCCTCGGTTGCGTCGGTTGGCCACGCATCGGGTTGTGCTTCTTTTGCCATGAGAAGGTGTCGTGGGTACACCTGGCGGCGTTGTTTTGCTCTCGTTGAAGATCGCTGTTTGGCGATCCTTCTGCTCGTCGAGAGCTGGGGTTTGTTCACCGGCTCGTGGTGAACTTCCTCCCCGTTGTTTTTGAGGGTGCTCTGGAGAGCAGCTTCCCCTCGCGTTTTGTTGTTGTTGTTTGTGCAGCTGTCCCTTCTGAAGAGCTTTCTGATTGTCGCCTTCGCGGGGCACCGAGTTCGAGTTCGAGTTTCCTTTGGGCAGTCTTGAGCGTTGCGAGATCGCACGTGGATGCTGGCAGTATTTGGAGAGTCGAGGACTCAGTCAGCCGAGTCAGTAGCTCGGGACTTCTTTTGCCCAGTTGTGTTACCTCGGAGTGTGTTCCGGTTCTCGTTGTAGATGGTCTCCCCCATAAATGCATAGACTTCAGGAAGCTGGACGGTGTTGCAGCACAGAGTATGCGCCCGCTGCAGTGTAACGATGATGGATTGGCATTTGAGAGACTCGTCGACTCCTTCAGGGTTTGACCTTCGCATCGGCTACACCAGCTGAGGATTCGGGATTGCGACATCCCGGGGACAGCCTTCCGTACGAGGTACGAACTGCGCGAGTCCACAGTGATGCCGTTCAGTCTGACGAACGCACCAGTAATCTCCACAGATGTGATGTGGAGAATCTTCAGGCCGTATCCTGACCAGTTGCAGTGGCGTCGTCGACAGCATCATATCTACTGGCGCGTTGAGGAGGAGCACCAGCGATATTTGGCGTTTGCATCGCAGCTGCCGAGCGTGTATCGGCGTTATTTGGCTCCCAGCGCGAGGTGTTGGCCTTCAGAGGCAGGTTTCGACGGACGGGCAGCGGCAGACATTTCAGTTGATTCAGCTGGGCTCGACACAGATGTGCGATGGCAGAGGTCTGAGACGATATTCGAGATTCAGTAGAAGCATCTCCAAGATTGCGGGATCGTTGACCAGAGTGGCCAGGAGACTGGAACTTTTGCCTTAAAGTCACTGCGTCAGTGCCTTTAAGGGTAATAGCCACCAGCAGTTGCTAGAGAGGCTAGAGCAGATTTGGCAGATTATTAGCTCATCGGAGATGGACAGTCAGTTGGATCGGGTTTCGAGGATCAGATTCCAGATGACTTCCTCTTTGGTGGTTGCAGCATCCCAGCTCTCCCCGCCAGAGTGGTGTAGACCCAGGGTATATATATCCGGAGCTCGTGGAGATCCATGTTGCGGTTGGTACCGGGCACGTGACTGAGAGCTGGACAGCATCAGCAGACCGCAGATTGTGCTTCGTTAGCAATGTTGCAGATCCGGCGGATCCATAGCAGCCCCTTCCAGTATCAGAGTGGGAGCGGAAGCACACCGTGGCGGACGTCATCACCAGATTGCAGGAGGCAGCTGAGAGGAGTATCTTCCTTGTTGGAGTTTGCCTTCTTCAGCAGCCATCAGTCCAGACGGATGCAGTACCATTCGAGGCATAGTACGGCAGTTCGGGCCGTTCTTTTGATTACTCAACAGAGGTTGTTGAGTCACCATCCCCCATTCCAGACGTCGTCAGACAACCCTCAGAGAGATTAGCACAGAGCATACGAGAGAGCTACTCAGGTCAGAGGCGATGATCTTTGGAGTTCTCAGTTCCTGGCAGAGTGTTTCTGAAGATTCCTTCGCACAGAGGATCAGTCGGAGTTGGCAGAGAGCAGAGGCCATATGAGGTGGAGGCCGAGGCAGCCCTACTCCGAGAGTCTGTACCAGGACCATGACGGCGTGGAGCGATGATGACATCGAGCCTATAGAGATTCCTGACGGCATTAGCAGACAGTTGATTGTACTCCAGAGGTGGAGTAGTATACTCCAGATGTGGAGTAGTAGGTCCAGAGGTGCACGAGGACATCCTACGTGAGGTTCACTCCTCTCCTATTGCTGTTCATCCAGGAGGCATGGAGGTGTATCATGAGTTTCATCATCAGCTCGGTTGACACCAGATGCAGAGATCAGATTCAGGGATCAGATGCAGAGATCAGATTCAGGGATCAGCTGCAGAGATCCCAAATTCACTGGCAGGTTCTGGAGCAGCTTCCAGGATTCCTTGGGGACAGCACTGACGTTCAGCACAGCTTTCCACCCTCAGACAGACGGGCAGTCAGAGCGGACTATCCAGATCTTGGAGGACATGCTCAGGGCATGTGTGCTAGACGCTGGAGGTACTTGGGAGCAGCACGTGACTTTGGTGGAGTTTGCCTACAACAACAGTTTCCAGGCCAGTTTGGGTTTTGCACCCTTTGAGGCGTTGTACGGCAGACCGTGTCGCTCACCGGTGTGTTGGACAGAGGTTGGGGAGGCGTCTCTTACCGGTCCAGACATCATCAGGCAGTCGTCAGAGAGGTTGGCTCAGATCAGACAGAGGCTTCTGACAGCGCAGAGCAGGCAGAAGAGCTACGCAGACCACAGGCGACGACCCCTGGAGTTCGCAGTTGGCGACAGAGTGCTACTGAAGGTGTCCCCGCGCAGAGGGTCGATCAGGTTTGGTAGCAGGGGCAAGCTAGCACCGAGGTTCACTGGTCCGTTTGAGATCATCGGACGCGTCGGAGCAGTCGCCTACCAGTTGGCTCTACCTCCGCACATGTCAGCAGTGCATCCCACCTTCCACGTGTCTATGCTGAGGAAGTACATTCCAGATCCTTCTCACGTGATCAGACACGACGACCTTGAGGTAGAGGAGGACGCCACCTATATAGAGCAGCCAGTGCAGATCTTAGACAGACGGGATCAGGTGCTCAGAGGCAGATCTTTACCGCTGGTCATGGTCAGGTGGAGGCACGGCAGTACAGAGAGTTTGACTTGGGAGCGAGAGGATCGCATGCGTCGGGAGTTTCCCCGACTGTTCACCTCTTCAGGTAATTCCTTGTTGTGGGCGTTGGCGCCCCTAGCTGTGGCCTTGTTTGTGCAGGTAGGCTTAGTTGTTTCTCTTTTCCCCGGCTTTAACCTTGAATTTCGGGACGAAATTCTTTTTAAGGTGTTTAGGTTGTGAGGGCCCGCCCCTCAGACCTGACTCGACCACGTGGTTCGAGAGCCGGTTTTCTGTTGGTTTGGTTTCGCGTCGGGCACGATCGGGCGATCGTGTGGCGGTTTGGACCCCAGGGGCATTTTGGAAAATATGCCCCCTGGTGGTCGGTTTCACACCCGCGTTGCACCCACGGCCTTGGATTGATGTATGTGGTTGTTTAGAATGGTTAGGTGGGCCCGGGATCGGAAGACCCCAGCTCGGGCGCGCTAAAGCTCGTTTTCGGGCTCGTTAGCGGGCCGGTGGGCTTTAGGCCCGTTAGTGGCCTGGTGAATGGAGGGTGGTTGGAGCAGTTGGCTCCAACCCCCACCCGCTCCCCTCTCTTCTCTCCTCTCTTCTCTCCTTCCCTTCTTCTACTTTTGCTGGTTCTTCCTTCTCTTCTCCACCGACGTCTCCTCTTCTTCTCCCCTTCTTCCCTCTCCTTCGGCTGGGCTTGATCTTGGAGGGGCTGAGTAGCGGATCTTCGTGGCAAGGTTGGCTGGACGCGTGGAGAAGCTGGGATTGTGTTTAAGGTAGGTGTTTCTACCTCGATCCTTGGATCGGGTTCTACTAGGTTAGGATGTTTGTGTTATTGCTGTGAATACCTTGATAGCATGTTTGTAGATCCTTGCCTATGTAATGTAGCTCATTCCTTGTATTTTGCATTGCAAAACTGGTATAATAATGGTTAGTTTCCGTATCTCACGGGTTCGTCGGTTTTTGGTTTTCCGACCTAAAATGGGATTTAACTATCAAAAACTGGATTTCTTTACATCATTGGATTCTCCACTTCAAAATACACATGCCTACTAAGTTGCATTGTTTAAAAACATGTTTTGATCCTCGAAAACCTAGAAATGGGATTTCTGGCATTTTGCGTCGCGAGCTCGACGGTCGATCGGTGCATCAACCGTCCAGCTCGACGGTCGATCGATGTATCGACCGTCAAGCTTTGATATACTTACTCTGGGCCTGATGGTCGACCGTCGGATCGACCGTCACATCGACCGTCGGGCTCTGTCGGTATTTTGGGTCCCCAGGGTCGATGGATCGATCGACCGTGGGGGCCTTCGCTTTTTCGCCATTTACCTGACGGTCGACCGTCGGATCGACCGTCGCATCGACCGTCAGGCTCTGCTTGGTTTTGGGCTTCTCAGGGTCGATAGTTGGATCGACCGTCGCCCTTGGTTTTCTTCGTATGGGTCTCACGGTCGATCCACGGATCGACCGTGGCATCGTCCGTGGCCTCACGGTCGATCCACGGATCGACCGTGGCATCGTCCGTGACCCTTTGAGCAGTGTTCTTTGGTTCTTCTTGAGTGGCTTTCAACTTTGATTGAGTCTTAAACGTGTTGGGAGGTTTATAGATGGATTTGATGAGGTTTTCAAAGGGTTTTCCCTCGGGTTTGAGAATCGATTCATGTGACTTCCTTTTTGCTAAATATATGGCTTTACTTGCATTTAAATACCTGTATGATTGTAATTAAATGCTTAGTTGTTTGCTTAGCCATTAACTAGCTATGAGTGCTAGTTAATGAGAAATTGTGGAACCTTAGCCCCTTGCCGGCGAGTGCCGAGGGCTATTGTATACCTGTTGAACTTAATTGATGATGTGACATATAGAGACATCTAGGATTAGATGCTTGCTTAAGCTCATGCATTGTATGCATTAGAGGCATTTGAGGTTAGGCGAGCGATGTCTTGGGTCGCCGATCCGAGGCTCTCGGGTGGCTCGGATCTAGCCTTAGGACCGTGGCTGGGTAGTCAGGATTAGGGTGTGATTGTCGATCTGAATCTCTGATGATTGAGAATTGCGATAGTCGGCTTGAATCTTTGTTTGAGGTCTAGAGGTTGTGTCGTCTTCCAAGGCCAAGTGCTAAGGATGCAACCGAGGAGTTCCCGACGTGGTCCCCAGGCAGTGGTATCCCTGCTGGGTAAGGGTGAGTGATCCTGCATGGTTCCGTTCCCCTGTCAGTGCTTAGGGTGATCTTGGTAGAGAGACCAAGAGAGAGGTTCATGACAGGAGCCCTTGGGACATCGGTGGGTTATGGGACCCGTGGCGTCCGTTAGACTTGGGCTGGGAGACAACACTGTTGTTGTTTTCCTCCTTTCAGTGTGCCGTAGAGTAAAACCCTACTGGGCTTTTTGCTCATTCCTACCCAGGTTGCGTTTGCAGGTGCAGGCGGCAGTTCCTCCTCAGTGGAGCCAGCAGGTTCGGCTTTTGGCGGCGCGAGTACATCCAGAGGCGTCTCAGGTTTGGTTGGAGGATATGGCTGTTGTAACTTTTGATATATAATTATGCTTGTTGTACCCTTTTTGGAGAACCTTTGAGATGTTGTATAAATCTGTATTTTGGAACTCAGATATTGTAAGACTTGATGTTATATTATGATTAAAATCTGCTTAGCCTCTGGAATACTTTTGCTTAAATTGTTTATCCTTTCCGCTTGTACTGCGCCGGTTGATGATGAATAGTGTTAGGACCCTCACGCCCCGTCCTGGATGGTTTTTTGGATCGGGGGGTGACAAATATGATATTCGTTCGATAGAATACAAAATTGGCAAGGTAGAAGTGTTCTAAACATTCTATTACACTACTCTATCAAGTTACAAAACATTCCAATAAACACAAACACATCATAACCACATAAAACCAATCCTAGGTTTACCAATTCACACACCTACATGTATAGACGTGCAGGGAATCTACAAGATCTTCAACTCCGATCGTCACGGATCCGCGCCGAAAAGCCACAACCCAAGCACCAGCTGGCAGCCAAGGGGAGAGAGGAGAGAAAAAGAAAGCGAAGGGAAGAGAGAAAAAAGAGAAGGGGTATTTATAGAGATCTGAAACGATCTCGGCCGTCCGATTCGATCTTTCCCGACCGAGCTCTGATCTTCTTATCAGAAGCACCCCTAAGGTTCTAATCAATCACATACATCAATCCAAGGCGGTGTGTACATAACACGGGTGTAAAACCGACCGACATGGCATAATTTTACCAAATTGCCCCAAAATGCCAATATGATTGCCTAATCGCACCCAACGCGGAACCAAACCAACAGGAAAACGACCCTCGACCTACGTGGTCTAGCCAGGTCAGAGGAACGGATTCTCACTTTTTAAGTGTTCTAAGCTGATTAGATGCTTGTTTTCTTCATTAATCTATGTTAGATGATGCTTGTAGGCATCCTTAATATCTTATTGAATTTTGATTGAGTTTTGATTGGATTTAAATCGGATTTAAGCAACTTTTCCTTGAGTTATTCCTAGAATCTCTGTTTAGTTAAGACAGCTATGTTTGAGCTTGATGTTCAATATGAAAATTGTAGCTCTCTGAGTTTTCCTTCAACTCCAACTGATTTTGTATTTGTCCAATGTTTCTATGAGTTTTGGCGATTTTTCTAGTGACTTGTGACTAGACCGATCTGAAGCTGTCTGAGGAGTGGATCGATTCAAACCAGTGTTGGATCGAGCCAAACCAGTTTTGGATCGATCCCAAACTCGCTGATGGGGTTTTATTGACCGTTTTTTGATGGTTTTCAAGGCTTTCTTCGATCCGATTTTTGAGGGGATCTTTGTGTCGATAAATTGAGTTAACATGATAGCTTTCATGAATTTGAAACATTTATATAAGGTTTATATATTGTTTAATTTATTGTTGCGTTTCTTACCTGTTCTGAATTTTTTTAAATGTTAGCATGCTACATATCCGCTTATTCTAGACCCTTGCTATATTCACCCCTTGGCAAGCTTTGTGCTGCACCCAGCCGTGTATATTATTTTATCATATTATTGCATGTCTGAAATCTTATCTATGTAAGTGTGAACATACATATGATTGATTGCATTAGATGCATTCCAAGTTAGGCGCGGGTGATAGCCGATCCGAGGGCTCGGGCAACTCGGATCTAGCCATAAGACCGAGGCTGTATAGCAATGTCTACGACCGAATTGTATGATAATCTACGTTATCGAGGATACTATTTAGTTGTCTGAAATTACTCTAATTGAGGTGTAGAAGTCGTCTTAGGCTCCAGTCTCAGTCTCGTTCTCAATACAGTGATAGGGGAAGTTACGTACCACCTTGGGTCCTACTGTGATGAGTCCCTAAATATTCATAATTAAACCCCTTAATTTACCTTTGTTAGGCCTAGAGTGTTTATATTTAATAGTTTGTTAGTTGATTTCAGGTTTAAATAGGTTTTGAGAAGAAATATAAGAGTTTCGGCTAAGAAGATGAATTTATTTGATAAAGACTGCTTCGTCGCCTGTCAGGAAAATATTCGTCAGATATTCTGTATAATTTCAAATATTTTGGAAATTTAGTACATGATAGAAGACTTCAAGATCTACAATGTTCATGTTGGACACTTTGCGAGATTCCTGATGGTGTGATAGCATAATTGAAGAATACATGAAGATACATAAGCTGGAAAGCTGCATCGTCGAAGCTCAAGAGAATATTCTCCAAATATTCTACATTAATTAGAATATTATGAAATAATTTGGAGATGACAGAAGACTTCCATATCTATAACTCTCATGTTGAAGATCGGCTCAGATTCCGTATAGATTGGCCCTAGAATTGACTCCAAGTTAGAGTTTGAGTAGAAGTTGAAGAATAAGGAAACTGATGACGTGGCAGTTATTAACCCAGTCAAACTGGGAAGTCCGATCGATCGGTTTGAGTCTGATCGATCGCTCCGATGACGTCAGCAATCCAAAAATTAGGGAAATTAGAGTTTAACCTCTGTTAGGACTCCTAATTCGGGTTTTTAGGGTTTCTGATATATAATGGGGTTATTCCAGCCGAAAATAATCATCTTTTGGAGCACTTTTGGAGGAGAAGGTTAGGGTTTTGAAGACGGCGATCTTTCCGCGGGGATCAATGGCTTCATCATCTACTCCTATGGCTGATTTCCAAGAGATGAGTGGTTAGTTTTCTTGTTCTTAGGAATACCATGAAACCCTAGTGTAACTTTTGATCTTTCTTAGTTTGATTTTTGTGAACTTCTCTACGTATAATCTCATGAATATGTTTTTAATGATTATAGAGTTAAAGGAACAGAGTTCCGTTGACGTATTATTAGTCCTACATGATTGTTGTACTTGAGTGTAGAGATTCATGAGATAGTTTGCATGTGGTTTGTGATTTACCTTTGAGATAATCTATGCTACGTGAAGATAAGTCATGCTAAGGTCATTAGGAGTAGAATAACTTAAGATAATGGTAGGACCGAAGATGATTTATGCCAAACAAAGATAAGTTATGCCGTAGGGAACATAAAACCTTCTTTTAGGGATTCGTGTGAGCTTGTAGCCATACGATCCATAATGCTTAGAGAAGTGATCAAGATGATAACTATGGAAGATTAAGGGTGAAACTAGGGTGGATTGTATATTTCCTAAGACATCTTTTTCCATCTGATTAAAACCTTAATATTTTCTTTTGCTTTCTTAGATAATTTCAGTTAATCTATCATTGAAGTGTTTGGTTTAGATCTAGAGTTTTGAGAATTGATTTTGGTTTTCCTAATAATTCCCTGTGGTTCGACTCCGGATTTCACCACTAGTCTACGTAGTAGTATTAGTGATTGAATAAGGATATAAATTTAAGATTTGATTGAGGTTAGCAACATTTTAACGACAACATTCGCGAGCGATCACCCCTATTGTTTCAGCGCTGGAGCGCTTGGTTGGTGGAGACAACTATTGACTGCGAATGTTTTCAGAGTGCGTGCCGTAGGGGTAGGCGATGTTCATAACGTGTGTTTTTCCCTTAGAGATGATGTGAAACCTAGGACTTTACTGTTCCCTTCCTTTCAGTGTGACGTAGAATAAAATCCAACTGAGCTTATCACTCACTCCTACCTGAGTTGCGTTTCACAGATGTAGACGCCAACTCTTCTTCCGTAGCACCAGCTGGACAGGCTCTTGGTGGCGCATCAACGTCTGAAGGTGTTTGAGGTTTCTGGGAACTCTTTTGTACTTTTGGTTGTTTTTGCATATAGACATCCTTCGATGATTATATTAAATGTATAATTTCCCTTTTGAGGATTTTTGGCTTCTATCTATAAATCAATAGTTTGTGATCCTTATTAAATTAGTGAAATATTATCTTGTCCCGGACCAATTGTTAAGTTTATAGATGCAAGTATCTAAACCCGACTCCGATCTAAACTCATCTAGATCCAAGCTACTCGAGAACCTCGAATCGGTGACTTACTCAGTCACCACGATCTAATTATACAATGCATGTTTGATATCAAATAGAAGTTCACGTTCGAAACAAAGAAGAAAAGAGGAAGAGTAAAGCTTGCATATCTTAACATAGTGTCCTGTTCTTCAATTGCATAAAAACAATGCATATCTTAACAGAGTGTCCTGTTCCTCAATTACATAAAACAATCAGTTTTCTTTCAGGTGCATTTAACCTGGCAACATTACATAGCCAATAGAGCACCCCAAAATACGATTAAAAGCACAACAAAATAGCATAACAAGTACATAATACTCTAAAAGAAACAGAGATGGACATGATCAGCACAAGCCAAACTGCAAATTAAGCATCACACGCCTATGAAACATACAGTAATCCAGCGATCCTGTTAGATGAGTAAACCATGAACCCAGAGAGCTAGGATTGCCCAACCCAACCCATACCAGCTCTCCACTCCCTTAATAGACCCACTATCAAATGCGTTGTTATCCACCAGTGGCAACTGGCTACCAATCCCAACAGGCTGCTGGTTGCTCTCCTGATCACCCTCCAATGGCTGCAGCTGTTGTTCCAACCCCTCCGGCGCCAGCTGCTCCTGCTGCTGCCCGGCTTGTCCCTGTTGTCCAAACGGCAAGTCCGGTCCGCCACCGATCGGTCTAGCGAAGGGCGGCGACTCAGGAGCGAACCCCGACGACCCTGCCAAGCCGCAACCCTGATTATCCCGCGGCACGTCGCTCGCCTTCCATGCCAACTCCCCACGCCTGTCGATTATCCTCATGTCGCCGCCGTCGACCAACTCTAAAGTCTCCAGGAAGTCTCCTTCGGCCCTGTCGTCCCAGACCGAGTGGCTGCCGTCGAAGACCTCGAGGCCCTTGTCGGAGAAGATAAGTGCGCATGTGTTGGCGGTGCTTACCGGCGCGCATTCCGACTCCCACATGCTCTTTTCGCTGCTGGTGTCTTGAACCTGGATGTAGCAGAAGTCGTTGCCAAAGCCACCAGCGGCGGCCGCGGTTTCTCGGCGGAGGAGGTACGCGGTGTACTTCCCTGATGGGGATGTGAGGAATGGCTGGGTGCTCTCTCCGGCGTTAGGGGGAATGATGGCGAGGATTTGCTGCTTCTTGGTCCTCTCTATTGTGCCTGATGGATTGGTTATTGCTTGTGAGAGTGGGGAGAGAAAGAGGAGTATGATTAATATGAGCAGCTTGGCTTGCAAGCTTAGAAACTGATCCATAGTGAGAGCTAGACTTGTTTTTTTGCGTGGGGTTGGATGGAGTGATGAAGGATGCATGAGAATTGCCTGTTTTATAGGGAAGTTAGGATACATAGTTTAGTTGGTGTAACTTCTCTTAAGATGCTGTAATGGAGTAGGATGAGGGGATGTTGCTGGAAGTCAATGATCAGGGAAGGACATGATGAGGTGGGTTTAGTTCAAGTCTAAAAAATTTCTTTAGAAATCTACACACTCAGAGACCATTATATTCAACACATTTCTTTATGATGTACTTACCTGTTCCAATAGTTGGAGGATTAAGAGAGGAGATGGTGCCTATGTGTTGCCAACATTGGCTCTGTTCGGCTGTCAGCTAGCTTTCTCGAGATGGTTAGTTTATCATGTGTTCTCAGATTTTACTAAAAATAGGGTTCACCCAATTTGATCTTCGGAATGTAGTAGCTGCATGTCTCCAAAATAATGACCACTCCGTGCTGGTCGCGTGGAGGGTTTTGGATGGCTCTTTATAGCAAGTGCCCCCTCTCGACTCACATAATTGTATTATGTAACTATAGCCAGGGACGCTAGTGGGGTCAAACTTAAACTTATAAATATTTTAAAAAAAATTATTTAAATAGAACTAATAATAGATGTCTGATGATTTTCTTATAGTAAATTTTCAGTACAATAAATGAAGACTAAAATACGAAATATTAAAATATTATTTAAAAATTTAATAAATGTCGCCTCATTACACTTGTCCTCAACGATTCTTCATATTTTGATGGCCTCCTTATCATTGCTATCAAACATCAATAAAATATTTTCTTAAGATCTCAAATGTACGAAAAATACTATGCTAGCAACTCGTAACAACTATAAATCATTGTTACTCAAAAATTATATTCGAGATGGATACGTGGTCGTCATGCACGTGAGTTGTGTCAACCGTAGCGCAGTATGATCAAAATGATATGTGGATTCTGTCGTGCCTCAATTAAGAGAACTTTTGATAAAAACATAGGTCTAAATAAAGGTAGATTTTTTGTATTTTTATACACTACTTCTACGATAGTGATTAAACTACTCCTAGAGTAATTATGCTGCTCCTAAAGATGATTACACTACTCCTAGAGTAATTATGCAACGCCTAGATGATGATTACACTACTCCTAAAGTAATTATGCTACGCCTAGAAGTGATTATGCTTCTCCTAAAGATAATTATGCTACTCTTAAAGTACCTATACTACTCCTAGGGTTAAAGAAAGAAAGGAAAAATAAAGCAGGAAATTAATTACTTACTTTAATTGAAACATCAACTGAAGAATTACAGCTATGATGAAAGCTCATAAGAGTACAAACTAGGACTAGGCTAGCAACAACTAAGGTAATAGTAGTAAGAAAGGGTCTGGTTGGTTTGGGGTGCTTTTTCTCTTTTGAATTGGAGGCTTTTATATTACCTAGTTGTTACCTCCACGTAACTAGTCGTTAACCGTCACCCACGACCCTTGGTAGTCCTTATCATGGGTCGGGTCTTGCTGAAGTCTCGACACGTAGCCCACTTGGGATAACTGCTCCGCTAATCTCTAGCTCCACCCCCTATTCTTCCGCTTTAGGAGGTTGTTTGGTTGGTTCTGGGAACATGGTCTGACTGAGATGGTTGGTGACATGAGTGTGGACATTGATCCGGTCTCACGCTTGATTCGACCTTATGACTTTTCGACTTCATAGGGTGATTCGACCTCGAGGTCGCTTGGCTCCGGGATTAGTGACGTCGGATTTTAATTGTTGCTTCCTTTTGAGCCGAATGTTGGATAGTAAAGGACAGTTCGAGGCCTCAGGCATCACATTGTTGGATCGAATCGCAATAAATGCGGTGTCATTATCATGTTATGGGTGAAGCGACGTGATGATGGGGTTTGAACTTGTGTGTATTGTCCTTATTGGCCGACGCTTCTTCTCCCCGCGTGGCCTTGTACACTATGGTCCATTAATCTCGCAGCCGGTTCGTCCACCTGGGGAGTACGTATGGTGTGCCAAATATCATGATTGTAGCCTGCCAGATAGGTGCCACGTGTTCGAATCGATGACTATTGATTGCCTGATGTGATGGATGTGCGTCAGCCCGCGTTTGAATATTTTCCCCGGTAACACCGTCATAAATAAACTTGTTGAAAACTGAAATTATATTAGGGTAACTAACTAATAGACATGTTATGGGAAATCAGAGAACATAAAACAGACCTAAAAGTGTTGACATTAACCATGGAGATTGCTTCGAGCTATTGTGGCTTTTAAACCACCGCAGAATGGGACAAAGTTGCCGCTCATGTTGACCTTGGGAAGTATTACTGCTAAAAATTACCTAGGAGTAGCATACCCTACTCTATATAGGAGTAGGAGTAGCCATTAATTTCCCTAGGAGTATGAGTAGTTTTCAACCTTCCATTGGAGTAGTTGCAGCGATAACATAGACTTAGATCTAGAACTTCCAAAAGTTCTCTTAATTGAGGCACGACAGAACCCATCATCATTTTGATCTTCTCCACGGTTGGTACACCTCACGTACCTGGTGACCACACGCCCATCCCGGGTGCACATGTTATTGTTCTCTGTTTTTTCAGGGAACACGTTTTGGCGACCACAGTAGGAGGCCAAAAATGATATCTAAGTCTATGATTGTCGGTCCCCATGACCAACATGATCGTAACGATCAACAACCCAAGCAAAACCCATGAGGTTTGTCACACCCTGACCCAGAAAACCTATTCGGTCCGGGGCGTGAGGGGAAACCTACTGATATTTACATCCATACAGCGCGATACATTGCGAAAAACACGGATAATTTGAACTTAAGACTTCCAAGGGAATAACAGGAAAGCTAGATATTACATTGCCGAACAAAACTCAATTAAAGGAGGGAACATGATTTCATAAATTAAACGTTGAGTACATCATCCTCAAAGGTAACTACAAACCAAAAGGCTGCCAAAAAGTAAGAATGTCCCTCCACGACCTCAAGCGCCTCCGGAAGTCGACGCTCCGCCAAGACCTGATCCAGCTAAACTGCAGAGGAAGAGCCGACGCCTGCACCTGCAAACGCAGCCCTGGTAGGAGTGAGTAACAAGCTCAGTAGGGTTCTACTTTACGTCGCACAGGAAAAAGGGGAAACCACAAAGTCCCAGGTTTTGTCTCATCTATAAGAGAAACTCACGTTACGTCTACCGCTTACCCCAGGGCACGCGCTCTGCGACCTCAACTGTCAACACCCGTCCCTCTCAACCACCAAGCGCCCAGCGCTGAACAACAAAAGGGGTAGGACTCAGGGCAGCACGTAACTTCCTTAACATAGATACTGAATATGAGACGAGAACTCTGGGCAATAGATAATAGCCAACTAGACCCATCCTCGAGAATACAAAGATCTGGCATAACAATCATGCCCTAGTCCTTGCTACCCAGCCACGGTCCTAGAGCTAGATCCGAGCTACCCGAGAGCCTCGGATCGGCGAAGACCCTATTCACCCGCGCCCTGGCCTTATGCTCTAATGCAAACAAGATGCATGCGATGCTCTGGCGCAGATAAAGAGATATAAGCATCTAACAACATGACATCAATTATACAGGGCTAGGCATAGCCTATAGCTACCCAAAGGGGTGAGCATAGCAAAGGTCTCAAATACAGATATACAATAGTATTCAGTGCTCTCCGACACTTGACAGACTAAGGCTCCACAGTTACCCCGCAGGTAACTGGCCAACAGCTAAGCAACAACCGCAACGAGCCAATTTCGGCATTACAACGACGTCCACAGCCGTCAACTGAAGTTGCTACAGGGGGATACAACCCCGCCCAAGTCAACAAGCCACACATACAAGATATAATCTACCAATACAACGGGTTATGCCCCCGGCGTACGCCGGCAATCAGCGGGGCTATTAATCAAAGTAGTAAACTATTCTAAGCATGCAGAGCACACCCTCGACCCATTTATACTAAAGATTTCCGGGGGTCATCACTTCCCTGGTTAACCACAAAGCAATAAAGCAACCACAAACTATATCTATATAGGTATAACATGCTTAATCGGGAAACTGCTTGAAAATCGGTAGAAATCGATAAACCGATTCGAAATGCAACTTACGGCGTGATCCGGAAGTAAACTCGACAAAATCCTGGTAAAAATAATATAATACTCACTACTTATCATCAAGAAAGCCCCACAAGAAAATCGGGTCGAAAGGAAATCGAAAACATCGAATTCGGATCAAATATGTTGGCAGCAAGATAAGAAATCGATCATCTCTTCGTAGCCAACCGTCAACAAACAAATGATGGATCTTCATGGGACATGAAGATCGATCACCCACGAAGGGGTCTTATGTCTGAACAAAAAGAATCGATCTTCTCATCCAAGAAGATTGATCTTTCTAAAGTGGGTGTTCTGTCTGGGGAAGAAGGGAATTTGTTGGATTGGATCTGTGAAATGGCGATGGAATCCATTCAAACTTTGCAGGATGATCTATTTGATGGTGCGGAATTCATTCATGCAATAAAAACTAAACTCAGATCGTGAAATATCATATCTGAGTTCGTCCCCGTCGAAAAACCGACAAAAATACGAAATTCGTCCAAAAGAGTACGGAAAGGAAACCATAGTTAACTCCTAAACATAGCAAGGAATAAGAATACCAAAACTCACAGCATTCCAATACACATAACAACCATAAATCACAAAATAAACGATCCTAGGGTTGCCATTTCACTAGAAATGGGTAGAAACACCTACTTGTAAAAACAAGCAGCCGATCTACGAGATCCTCGCCTCTGATCCTTGCGGATCCACGTCGAAAATCCACAGCTCCAAGCTCCAAGCATCAGCCGGCAGCCCAAGGGAGGAGAGAGAAGGAGAGAAAGAGACAAGAAAGAATGAGAGAGAAGAACAAGGGTATTTATAGAGATCCAAACCGATGTCGGCCGTTCGATTCGATCTTTTGCGATCGAGCTCCGATCTTCCGATCGGAAGCACCCCTAAGGTCCTAATCAATCACATACATCAATCTAAGGCAGTGTGTGCAACGCGGGTGTAAAATCAACCGCCAGAAAGCAATTTTACCAAATTTCCCCTGGGTCAAAACAATCATACAATCATCTGATCGTACCCGACGTGGAACCAAACCAACAGAAAACGCCCCTCGATCTATGCGGTCAAGCCAGGTTAGAGGAACGGGTCCTCACAAGATTCATCCTCGATAGCTGACAGGTACGGCGAGGACTTTTGGCAAACTAAGATTCAGAAGGCCGACGCCAACTTAAGGAAGGCCATAAATAAGATCAGGGATTTGCTCGATGCACTCGTGGAGCAGTTAAACCGAGCAATCGACACCTTGACTGCGCAGAAACATCCCTCCAACCAAATCTCTCAAACCACAACTATAACCCAAACAGAGTCACTCATCCCAGAGGAGCCGTAACAGTCTACATATGAGATAGTGGTTGATCCCCTCCTTGAAGAGCACAACGACCACAAGCAAAGGTTGATTTCCGAGCTTGGACATGTCATTATCATGAAAGAAGATTCGAAGCTTGTGATGGAAGCAGAGGCGGATCCATGAGTGGGCTGCACCGGGCTGTAGCCCGGGCAGTCCACATGGAAATTCTCAAAGGCCTAAATTTTTTAGTCTATTTAAATTCAATATAACACATTGTACCAACCTAGTCTAATGGTTATGGTTAGCCACCAGCCCACCCAGCCCCAAGTGAAAATTAAAAAGAGTCAAAATTAAAAACTAGGTGTTAGACTTGTTAGTGACATCATCGTGCCCAGCAGTTCGTGAAAAAGTCAAAATTAGTTAAAATGGTGTTCGTGACATCATCGTGCCCAGCCAGTTCCGTCAAAGAGTCAAAATTAGTCAAAATTAAAAAGCTAGGTGTTGACATCATCGTAAGAAACGCCTGCTAGGTCTAGTAAAGGGGGCGGTGGCTGAGGCATTGGGCGGCAAGGAAATTTGGGCAACTGTCTCGAATTCAATATTGAGCAAGGGTGAAATCCGTAGATTTGCGAAGAAAAGAAAGAAGAAAAGGAAGGCTATGTTCTCCCGAATTCAATATTGAACAGCCGTACGGGCTGAGGTATTATATACAAATGCCTAATTTTTATTTCTCTCTATCTCATCTCCTTTTCTCTGTGCTCAAAAGAATCGTCGGGCCCAAATTCGATTGTGTGAGTTTACGTATGTTAATTTATTCACATTTGTTTACTCGTTTATCAAAATGTTTACTAAGCATATAATTTATTCACATAGTATTTGATTCTTGCATGACACCCATGGATTCAAGGCTTCAAGTTAATATCGTTGCTCTTGATAGTCCCTTGATTTTGTTATTTTGTCTCTCTTAAAAGCAATTTTCTACCGCGTACAAGGTAAAGAAAACGACCCTAAATGGTTAGTAGTTGCATTATTGAGAGATTAGACCTCACTTGCAATTTTTTGTTTTCAAAATTATTTTATGAATTATTTTAGTGTTCAAAAAAGAATGTGCTTTGAATATTGAAAACTTTACTTGAGCATTACCTGTTTGGATATAGACTTTTGTTCTTGTGTAGAGTAACAATGACTGAAACATAGAAGCATACTTTTTGAAATCCATTAGAGATATTACATTAAAATATAAGCTTGTGATTGGTATAGTTTCCATCAAGCAAACCACTAGGATAATGTTAGCCCGGGCAGACTTTAAATCCTGGATCCGCCCCTGGATGGAAGATCAGCTCGAGCTCGGGGGTAGCAAACCAAGGGTGAAAACATCGATGGTGTTGATGACGACGGTATTGACGACGTCGGAGACGACAACATCGACAATTTCAACGATGACGACAGCGTCATCAACGATGATGACAGCGTCATTAACAACGAAGACGAAGACATCGATGAGGACGATGACGACATCGACAAGGACGATGACGACATCGACAACACTGACGATTATGTCTACCCCAAGTATACCTGGGTCGACCCTATAACGACCGATGGTCACAGCGAAATTTCCGTCCGACCAGGGCAAGCTTTAGTCATCGTATCACATGCATGCATACCACACCAAACAAAACTTCCAACGCTCGAACGGCAATCCAAGCCGCCATCACGCGCTACGCTGTACCCCATTTCCATGCGCTGTCGCTCAATTCCCCAACCTTTCTCCATCGAGTGTCAGAAACCACCTAGCTCACATGAGAGGAGTGAAGAATGGGGAGGAGGACTCAGTGACGGGCACGTCGCCACCACCAGACCCTCCCCTCGACGGGGTCATCACCAACTAGCTCGCTCGCCGAAGCCATACAATCGCAACATGCAAAGCCGCGGCTACAACATATCTTCCCCCATCCGGCGAGATCCGAGGCTAGAGGTCCCTCCTCGATGACGCCGATCTACTCGACGCCGTTTCGCAGAAGATCGCCCGAGAAGCACTTACTCCAGCGGTGGCCAGGGGAGTTGAATCAGCGAGGGCGAAGCGGGAGAGGTGGAAAAGGATGATTTCTTGGAGGCAAAGACAGCGACGACATGATCTTGATCCTAAGGATGTCGGGGCCAGGATGAGGTCGACGGAGGTCGAGCTCGATCTTGAGGATGTCTGTGCCGGGAGGAGGTCGAGGGAGCTCGAGCTCGATCTGGAGGATGTCGGCGCCGGGGTGTGTTGTGGATGCTTGAGCTCGATCTCGAGGATGTCGGCGCCGGGAAGAGGTCAGGACGAGCTCACGGCCTCATACACGATCGCCTTCGGATGAAGCCAGAAAACGCCGACGCCGAGTCGCTGATGAGATCAAGGGAGCTCGAGCTCGATCTTGTGGATGTCGGCATCGGGATGAGGTCGAGCTCGCGGAGGTGTAGACGCTTTGACCACCGACGACGGAATAAAACTAGAAGGACCCATCGCCTTCAGCAACACCGGATTGCTCCAATCGGCTTCTTCGTCTTCTCCGTCACCCTCTCCGCCGATCTCCAGGCCTCCGTCACCAAGCAAACAGAGCACCACTTCACCGAACACCCGAGCCCCATCCGACGAGATCCGAAGGGAAGGGTCCCTCCAGACCTCCTCGATGATGCCGATCTACTCGACACCGCTTCGCAGGAGGTCGCCCGAGTCCCATCCGACGAGGTCCAAGGAGATCGCCCGAGCCCCATCCGACAGGTTCCAAGGTGATGCTGATCTACTCGGCACCGCATCGCAGGAGATTGCCCGAGCCCCATCCGATCTGATCTACTCAGCGCCGCTTCGCAGGAGATCGCCCGAGAAGCATCTGCTCCGACGGTGGTCTCGCGAGTTGGATCGGTGATGGTGTAAGCGGGAGAGGAGGAGCGGGATGGTCGAAATGGTGCATACAAGCCAAGACGATGCATCCAGGCCATTCATTTTCCTCGACTAAACCAAGTCCAACCAGATATGTAAATCAGAGTGGGTTAAGTGGGTTTGGGGCCTTTGGGCAGGAGCTGGCCAGATCGGTTCTTTGAGCGCGATCCTTTGCTTAATACGCAGCCTCAAAGACCTCCACCCGATCACGCCATCGACCCCTCCGAGCCTTAGCTCGATCTCGTCATCAAACTCTCCGAACCACCGCTTCAAGCACATAAGTCGAACCCCTCAACGCCTCCATCCCGAACGCACATGTCGGGTCCCTCGAGGCCCCTTCAAGCTTCATTCGAGAGGTGCGAAATAGAGGACGGGCGACGTAGTAGATCGGGGGCTTACATGGCCTGTGCTCGACGGTGGTAGAACCACGACTTGTTGGAATAAAATCATATAAATCTACATATATCAATCATGCAGATCTGAAATTTTATGCGATTAAAACATACCCGACATCGCTAAATCCTTCTTGAGTGTGCGGAAGCTTTGATCTTCGACACAGTGGCGGAACCAGGGGGCGGCCGCCCCCCTGGCAACGCCGGAAACACCCCCCTTTTACATAGTTTTAGTCCAATCAAAGGTGAGGAGTAGTATAGTTATTGTGGACTCTAGCAAAGAGGAAAAAAGAGTAATTAGTGGGTTTGTTGGTTTGTTGTGTGGTTGTCTTATTGAAGAGAGAGAGCTTAAGATAAACTGGGGAAGTTGGTACATTTAAGATGGATGTAGCTGGAGTGGGGGGGGACACGTGAAGTGGTTTAAGCTGGAGATGGGTCATTGGTTGGATTTTTATTTGAATTTAGGATATACATATATGAAAAAGCTGATGTCAATCCCATATATATAGATACTACCCAGGATGTTTCTCCTACGTCTTAGTCATTAATTTCTACATCTAGCTATTTATTATATAATATCAGATGCATTCTATCAGACAGCTGATGATACCCGATCCAAATTTTGTTACGATATATGAGGCGATCGAGATGAAACCATATGGAAGGGAGCAATGGTGGGTGGTGGTTACCCAGTGTTAGGAAAGAGAGAGAGAGAGAGAGAGAGAGAGAGAGAGAGAGAGGAGTAGTGGGGGTTGGTAGTTATCCGTGTCATGTGACACGGGAGGTCCACCTAATAGATTATCAAGTCTGATTTACGTAATAAGATGGGAGATAACTTGATGAATGATTACATGGTAGTATACATCGAGCGGGAAATTTTTGAACCTATTGAGAACGAAGTCATTTTGTAGCGTTTTAAAAAAATACAAAAGCGTTAGATCCAACTTCCACCTCTCAATCGCAACACATAGTACGGTACATATATTTTAATATTTGTATTGTTTTTATTCCTTAATGTTCGATATTGTAATTCTAAGGTATACTTTGCATTACTTAAAAGAAAAAAAGTTGGTAATTTTATTTTAGATTTCGCCCCCCCCTTAAGTCTCATCATGGTTCCGCCACTGCTTCGACAGTCCCTCTTTTATGTTCTTCTGTTCTTCAGATCTGATCTCAGAGATTGGGATTCTTGGTTTCCACTCCCTGCCTACTCCATATGTGTGCTAGATGGGGAACCCTAAAACCGTACGTAGCTGAGAGGGGACCAAGTCCCTATTTATCATAACAGATAGATAATCCTAACCCATCAAGGAATATCTCCTGTTAAGATATGTAAATATATGGGTTATCACAATCCAACTGACATATCAATTTAAATCAGGATTTGAATTGATCTTAAACCTTATGAACCACTTAAACTTGGTTTGTTGCGAATGTGGTCCACCTTATGTGGACAAATTGGATCAAGTCCAACATTCTCTCACTTGGACTACGAAGCACACAAACTTCAAGGTATATATATATAATGAATAAAAAACTTTGTACATAATATATTTATAGAAAACTTTATGTAGTTCAACAATTTAATATAAATCATATGCGCGCGCTTTGAAAAACAACGAGTTCAAAATGTCAGTAAGGTTCCTTAATTTGATTTTCGAAAAGTATCAATAATAGGAACTATGGCGGTTCTACCACAGTATAATCGAGTAGTTCCTTCCATAATCACGCTACTATTGCCTTTTCTAAACCAAACACTTTATATGATCTCAAGGATTTGAGCCTTATCTTTATGCTCATATATGAATAGACTATTATTTATGTCTATTCCTTGGTCAAACTTTATTGTCCTCAAGAGACACAACACTTTATCAACACCAATGTATTGAAAACATGAATGAATAATATTATTAATAAATCAAAGCATTACATAGCATCCGAAAAATAGATAAGACCCATCTTTATTACATGTTCCTTAAATACCTCAGGTGCTAGACCATTGGTCATTGGGTCTACTAACATCAAAACAGTGCTAATATGACTAATAGACACCAAGCCTTCCTAGATTCTCTCTCTTACCGCATAATATTTGACATCTATATGTAAAGATTTTTTTGATGTCTTTTTATTATTGGTAAAGAGAACAGCTGTAGAGTTATCACAATAAACCTTTATTGGCTTGGATATGGAATCAACGACCTTCAATCCAGCAATGAAGTTCCTCAATCCTAAGGCTTGGGATGTGGCTTCATGGCAAGCTATATACTCGGCATGCATAGTAGATGAAGCCGTTAACTTTTGCTTCTCACTAACCCAAGAAATAGCTCCGTCTGCTAGTAAAAACGAATATCCTGATGTTGACTTGCGCTCGTCAGAGCAACCAACAAAATCTGAGTCTGAATATCCAATGACCTCTAGATCCTTATGACGTCAATATGTGAGCATGTAATCTTTTGTCCCCTGCAAGTATCTTAACACCTTTTTGGCTGCTTTCCAATGCTCCATGCCTGGATTACTTTGGTATCGACCAAGTAGTCCAACAGCATAGGCAATATCTGGTCGAGTGCATGTTTGAGCAAACCTGAGCACTGTCTAGCAGTCGATCAAGACATCAAGCTGCCAACAACAGATGCATATGAAATTTGATCCATTTCAGCTCTCTCCAAATTATTTTGTGGACACTGTGCTTTATTGAATTTGTGACCTTTTTGAACAGGTGCAACTCCGGGTTTACAATCACTCATACCAAACCTCTCAATTACTTTAGAGATGTGACCACTGTAGCTACAGTACCGTGTATATTACCCCCCTCTCTCTCTTCTCCTTCTTCTCTTTTTTCTCTCTACTTCCCCTGTTTTTTCCCGGCAGCCCCTTCTTCCTCTTCGTTCTCCCTCCTCCGGCCACCGTTTTGGGAGTTTAAAGGCTCGTTGGAACCGTGGCGGCGTGAGAAAGATTCCTGGTGTAGTTTGAAGCCTTATTGGTGACTGGTTTGCGGGGAATCAGTCAAGGAGTGTGTTTCTGGTAGGTTTCTACCTATGAGAGTTGTTTTTGGGTTTTTGTGTTTCTTGTAGCTCTCCTTCGGAAGGGGCGACCGAAGAAGAGCTAGCGCCAGCACCTGTAAAACGCAGCCCGGGTAGGAGTGAGCACTAAGCTCAGCAGGGACACTACACTACGACACTCACAAGGGAGGGAACACAACAATGTCGCCCTCAAGCAAAAGCTGGGTGTACACAGGGGTCCCATAACCCCTCCGCATGTCCCAGAAAGGAGGCCTCAGTCATGGCCCCCAGCCGAACTGGTCACATGCTGGGTCGCCCTCAGCGAGACAGGAAAACGGCACTGCCATCTCACTAGCAGGAAACCAACACCGCTAGGCGGGCAACCAACACCGCTGAGTAGGCACAGCCTCTACCAAAGAGACAGTGAACCGGACACTGGCTACACCTCAACACTCGGCTCGAGACCAACACGACTGATGATTGCATGAAAGTGTACTCTGAACAACCTTATAACCATCTCAATTGCTATATCTTCACCCTTAATCAACTTCTTTAGCACTATTTTTATACTTTTATATGCTTCACATAGTTATTTGGAAAATGCAGGAAATTGGAGCTAAAAGAAGCTGAAAAGAGTATATGGATCAACTTCAAAAATTAAACTGTACCTGCTCATGAAGAACCAGATGATGTGCCATATATGGGTAGAAAGCTTTTGAAGTCTAGATTCTGGAGAATTTTACGGTTCATGATTCCGAATTTCCTAGAGGAAGTTACGGCAATTTTAGTACCGATGGCGCAGTCTGGATGGTAGAACAGTAAATACGCTGGAAAGTCTGATCAATCCGACACCTAGAGTCCGATCGATCCGACTATGTAGAAACCTGACAGAACACATATTTTTCAGTTGTACATAGTCCGATCGATCCCTCCATCCCTCCTACTGAGTCCGATCGATCCGACACCTATAGTCCGATCGATCGGACTCGGGAATAGCCAGAAATGGAGGATTTTTACGCAACGGATCGATCCGACACCTAAAGTTCGATCGATCCGACTTTCCCAGTGAAGAAAATCAACAGTTTAGATCTAATCCGTGGATGGAGAGACTTTGGGGCTATAAATAGGAAACTTAGGGTTAATCAAAGGGGGTTCTTGGACGTTTTTGGAGGCTCTTTCTGAACATTTTCTAAGGGAAGAAGATGAAGGAATCTCCATCCATGGCCGAGTAATCCGCGGGCATGGCGGACGGATGATCTAGCGATGACTAGGGCTTCTTCTCCAGAAATGGTTCATAGTTTTAATCTTTATTGTTAAACTCTTTTCTATGTATTGGATCTTCAAAGATTATTTTCAGATTATAGATTTCTATGTGGATGATTAATATTATAAATCCAGTCATGCTTCTTTTATGATATTGTGATCCCATAGTTATATCTTTTGATTCTCCTACCGAGTCTCGTGAGACCTTTGCTATGCATTACCCGTAGTGACAGCTGGTATTGTGTATTCTTAGGGATCTGGTTAGACAAGGTTGGGGCTCTATCCCGAGGAATCTTTGCTATGCATTGCCGATTGTGAGAGTTGGTATTGTGTATTCTTAGAGATCCGGTTAGATAGAGTTAGGGCTTTGTCCCGATGAACTTTTGCTGCGCGTTGCCTATAGTGACAGCCGGTATCGTGTATTCTTAGGTTTGAGTTGGATGAAGTTAGAGTTATAAAGGGAAGAACCAGCCGTAGGAAGAGACATTTATACATTTTGTTAGGTTTATAGTTCCATATCTTCCGGTTAAGGTGATTGGGATGTGAATCCCTTAACTGAGTATTATATGAATCATTGAAAAGAGAAGAACCTAAATCCGAGTGAAGTGATTCCTGAAGCCTAGCCTCATTCAAATCTTGATTTCTTTTGTTAACTTTATCTTATCATTACATCTTCGATTTATTTTCTTAACTTTTATCGCTCTTGATTGTTTTCGATATATTGTATCTGTGTTTCTGGATCTTTCCTGCTTGTCTCTGTGTGGGTTTGACCTCTCTTATGTTGTACTTCACCGCGACCGCTGTGCATGACACATTTGAGCGACATCAAAAAATTGGCGCCGTTGCCGGGGAGATGGTTCAGAAAAGCGTCAGAATCATCAGATCACGATGATTGAAGACATCGAAGGCGGTAACTTTGTTCCCTTTTCTTTGGATTTTTATTTCTTTTTCCTTAGTTTTCTTTATCTTCTTTTTAGTTTTATTTTGATTTTTTGTTTTACTTTTACTTGCTAAAAAAAACTGACCCAAAAAAAAAATTGAAAAAAAGGATGGAAATGAATTATATCAATACTATTTGAGATCATGTTCTATGAAGTTGAGAGATGGAATGTCTCAAACAACAGTTCGTAAGAAAAGTATATACGAATTGAGCTTGGAGAATAGAACGAGTCATATTTCTGTCAATGAGTATCTTCCTAATTATATGATTAATGCATTGAAAACAAAGATTTCATTCTTTGCACAAAAGGATGATGAGACATTATGTGATGCATGGCAACGATTTAACAGTTTAATAGCTTCATGCCCTCAACATGGTTATCCTAATTGGCGTTTAGTTAGCTATTTTTATTATGGATTAACTAAGCATGAACGTCAAATTCTTGAAACAAGATGCAAGGGTGAGTTTTTGCAGATTAATCCTGATGAAGCTATGAAGCACTTGGATGAGCTTGCTGAGACGACTGTTACACAGACGGTTCCGGGGCGTTGGGATGATTATGATGTTCATATCGATGCCAAATCCTACAAGCATCCCAATGTCGCCTTAACGTCCAACAGCTATCTGCAACACAATGAGCCTTTCTACTCTTATTTTAGTGCTTATGATGATTATGTGCATGATACTTATGTTGCTACTTCCCATGATGTGGATGTTGATGAGCCTAACACGTATGATGCATGTGTCGATGACTTTAGTGCTTGTGATGCATACATCCTTGATTTTAATGCTTATGGTGCACATGCTCAAGATGTTTGTGTTGATGATGCATATGCTCATGACTGTAGTGCTAGTGTGCATGTTCAAAATTCTAGTCCTATTGATGCACAAGTTATTGATTCTAGTATGTGTGATGCATATGTACATGATTTTAGCGCTCATACGCATGTTCATGATACTTACATTCACTATGCCTATGCTCATGATTCCAATGTTAGTAATGCACATGTTCATGTCCCTGATGTTGCCAACGCACATGTTTCTCCTCAACTTTCTGTGGCAGAGATTTTGGACTTACTTAAGGAGGCTAAAACCAAGCCTAATTTTGACTCTTTCATTCTGCAATTACTTATGAAGGACGAGGAGAAAGCACGCCAACTATGCGAGGTAATCACATCTTTTAGCGTGCACGAACTCGGATGGACACATCATATGGAAGAAGACGAAGTACTCCAGTACGGGCCAGCCAGCAACTAGGAAGATCTAGATGACTTCCAAGACCACCAGGACCAGGTATTCGTTGAACCTCCATCGGCTGAACTTCAAGTCATTGCTTCTAAGCCGCGATGTATATTTCCAGTGTTTATTTCATCTCCTTGGATAGTCAGGAAGAACATGACCTTGATAGATATTTTTAAACTTCGACGGATTTATTTTAGATTCTGTGATCTTACCATCTTTGACCACGAGCATGATGACATTATTGATAGGTCATTGGATGAGTCACTGACACTTGAGCACAATGATGACATTATTGGGATGAGTCACTGACACTTGAGCATAATGAATACACATATTTCTATTTGAGAGATCTAGCTATTTTGTTTATTGGTGTTAGAATGCAAAAGCTAGTTCTCCTACTTGTAATATGCCACTTGGATTCACACGATGAATTACCCTTGGTGATACTACTGAGGTTAACCCTTCAGATCATGGCACTTACTGATTTTGCATATCATCGTGCTAGGGCACGGCCGCCAAGGGCGCGGTTAAAAATCCTTGTCTTATATATAGTAGTTTAGTTTGCTCGATTTGCTTTCTTGTATGCTTGAGAATGCTTGAGTTATTTTTATGTTGTGTGCTTGCATGTTTGCTTTTATTTTTGGTTTGTTTTGCTTTTGTTTTTAGGTACTGGAGCAGTCCCCGCTTTCCCTTAGAGAACGTTATCGCTGATCACCTATCAAGGTTGATGGCGGAAGTAGCAGAAAATGAGCCACCGATCATGGATGACTTCCCTAATGAGCAACTCTTTTCAGTTGCACGGATGCCTTGGTATGCGCACATCGTTAATTACTTAGCGACAGGTGAGATCCCTTCCTTTTGGAGTGCGCAGGAAAAGCGTAGAATTTTTGTTGAGGTAAAGAACTTTTATTGGGATGATCCTTGTCTGTTTAAGTATTGTCCTGACAAGATTATGCGCCGTTGTGTCCCTGATTATGAAATAGAAAGCATTATTACATTCTGTCACTCTCATGCATGTGGAGGCCATTTTTCGATGAAAAAGACTGCTGCTAAAATTCTTCAATGTGATTTTTTCTGGCCTACTATGTTTCGTGATGTTAATATTTTCTGCAAATCCTGTGATAGATGCCTAACATTAGGAGCTTTATCTAGGAGACATATGATGCCTTTGAACCCAATTCAAGCTGTAAAGATTTTTGATTGTTGGGGTATAGACTTTATGGGACCCTTTCCTTCTTCTTTTGGCTATTTATATATATTATTGGTTGTGGAATACGTGTCTAAGTGGGTGGAGGCTATTGCATGTAGGAATAATGATCATTCCATTGTCATCAAGTTTCTTAAAGAGCATATTTTGTCTAGATTTGGTACTCCTAGGGTCATTATTAGTGACCAAGGTTCCCATTTTTGTAACCGCTCTTTTGAGGCTTTGATGCGCAGGTATGGAGTTACACATAAGATTTCCACTGCTTATCATCCACAGACGAATGGTCAAGCTGAATTAGCCAATAGAGAGATAAAGCAAATCCTGGAGAAGACAGTGAGCCGAACCGAAAGGACTGGTCCTTGAGGCTGTCAGATGCATTGTGGGCCTATCGCACTGCCTACAAGACTACCCTGGGGATGTCGCCATTTCGCTTAGTTTATGGAAAACCCTGTCATCTTCCAGTTGAGTTAGAACATAAGGCATATTGGGCTATTAAGTCACTAAATTTTACTTTGGATGGTGCAGGTCAGGATCGGAAACTCCAGCTGTCTGAGCTGGAGGAACTCATGAATGATGCTTATAAGAGTTCCCGGATCTTCAAGGCAAAGACAAAGGCCTACCATGACAAGAAGATCCTACGGAAGACGTTTCAAATAGGACAACAAGTCTATCTGTATGACGCACGACTGCATCTCCATCCTGGGAAGCTGAGATCTCGCTGGACAGGCCCCTTCACCGTTAGTAGAATATTTGAGAATGGGGTTGTGGAAGTTGAAGACCCAAAGGATGGGAGGCTGTTTACAGTTAATGGACAACGCTTGAAACAGATTTCAGAGAAAGCGGACCCTGAGGAGCACACCGTTTCTCTCGTAGACCCTGTCTACGAGAGATGATCTCTCTACTATCTACCATTTCTATTTTATTTAGGTTAAATTGTTTTAGTTTGTTTGCTTTCATTCTCATTTGCTTGTGTTTGCTATTTTATATTTTTATGATGCTTGGACTTCCGTCTTCCTTGCTTGTGAAATTCGGCCACAATGGAGAGCCCTGTGCAAGATTTCGGATATTCTGTCAGGTGGCCTCACCATTATTTCGATTTCCTATTCTTATTTATGCTATATATGAAAATTCAGCCAACACCCTTATGCTTATTTACATGATTAGCACACATTGAGGACAATGTGAATTTCAGGTTGGGGGGTGTAGGCATGCATGACCTTCTGCATGCTACCTTATTGAATTTAATAGTGTTGAATTGATTATGTTACTAGAAATTGTACATGAGCTGAAATTTTTATGTTTATTATGCATATTGCTTTCATATGGATTGACCAATACATCGATTGCATGCGTGATAACCTGAAAGTATAACATCATGTGATCCACACACGAACACTTTATGTGCAGTGGTAATTATACTCACTAGAGGAATAAGCATGCTATTGTCAATCGAGACCATGATTTCAACATTAGCTAGTGTTGAGTATTGCATGCAGAAAAAAAAGAAAAAGTTCTGGAGCTTGTTCAAGCTGTGCCTAAACAACTATTAAGTGATCTACTGGGTAACCGGGTGTTCTTGCCTCAGGAAGTAGGGAGCTCGCGTAAAAAGGTAGAGCCACTTATAGCTATCAAAAAAAAAAAAACTATTAACTGTTTTGCTAAGTAACCGGGTCTCTGCGCCACAAGAAGCGGAGAGTGCTCGCGTAAAAAGGCAAAGTGTCTGATAGTTGAAAAGAAAAAAAGAAAGAAAGAGCATGCTGTACTTAAAGTGCGAGGGTTGGATGATTGGTCATGAAGATAGTAGTGTGTTTGGACTAATGGTGGGTAGAAGTTGCTTCTGTACGTAACATTTATTTGTCACGTCACATGTGTTCTTCTGGATGGTGATTAGCATGTTTTGATGTGTAGAAGTTGATTTCATGTGTTGGTAGTTGATGAGAATGCATAATGTTATATTTTTATCCCTTAATATTTAGTCTCCTATGCTTATTTAGTTCCTAAATACACTCATTATTCTTATATTTTGATTTAGGATGCAATTGAAGTCCTTAAGTCGAAAAGAAGCTGAAAAGAGTGCTTGGATCAACTTTAAAGATTTATCTGTACCTGCTCATGAAGAACCAGAGGATGTGCCATACATGGTTGGAAAGCTCTTGAAGTCTAGATTCTGGAGAATTTTACGGTTCGTGATTTCGAGTTTCCTAGAGGAAGTTACGGCAATTTCAGTACCGATGCGCAGTCTGAATGGCAGAAAGGAAAATAAGCTGGAAGTCCGAGCGAAGGTCCGATCGATCGGACCTGGCAAAACCGTGACAGAACATGTAGTTTTTGGCGGAATATGGTTCGATCGATCGAACCATCCCTCCTACTGAGCCAGATCGATCCGACTCCTAGAGTTGGATCTATCGGACTCAAAAATAGCCAGAGAAGGTGGATTTTTACGCATCCGATCGATCCAGTGCCCATAGTTCGATCGATCGGACTCGGGCGTAAATAGAAGTTGAAGATTTTTACGCATTCGATCGATCCAGCATCCAAGGTCCGATCGATCGGACTTTCTCAGTGAATTAAATCAACGGTTTAGATATAATCCGTTGATGGAGAGGCTTTGGTGCTATAAATAGGACTCTTTCTAGGGTTGGAGGGGGGATTCTTAGACACTTTTGGCTGCTCTTTCTCCTCCTTTATATTTTTTCTAGGTTTTATTTTCTTTATTAGAATCTTTTGGAGGATTGTTCTTGATGGCCCTGCGTGGCTAAATCTTGATCCTTGGTCGAGGAGACTGAAACCTCGGAATCAATGAGACTGTGAGATCTAATTTATTTTTATTGTTCAGTTTATAGATGAGTATTGAATGTTCTTCTGTGTTTATCTTCATGATTGTCTTGTCTAATTGCTAGGAGCGCTACTAGTTTATTATTCATGGCGATCTACTGCTAGGTTGGATATCAAATCCGGAATTGTTTGATCCCTCTAATCTGCGAAGCAACTAGGATCTAATAATTTACTGCTGATCAGATCTTGTTAGATCTTAGGAAGAATATTCAACTAGATTAAATGCAACCGCTTGTGCTTGTGTTGTTTAGCTTCATCGATCTCCCTATTCTTAATGCTGCTACTAGATTAAATCTACAGCGCTTGTCTTAGGTTGTCTAGTAGTTAGGGTTGATTAGATCGCTTGTTTCTAATTAACTATGATCGAGGAGAGATTCGAATTTAATTCGGACGGTGAATATTCATGGTATGAATTGATTGATACTTGCATCTATGATCAGTTGTTGGATTCCGATGGTGGATGTTGACTCAGACCAAGGTTTGTTCTCTTGATTCAACTTGTTTCTTTTATTTAGATTATTTCTTTATTGTTTTTCCTCACGTTTAAAAACCCCCCTATCTTTGTTCACTAAGCACAAAACTAGACTGAACACTCTTCGTGGGATCGACTCGTACTCGCACTACTACATTTGTTTTGAAGAGTATTGATTTTATTTTTGAGTGCCTGCGACAGCACATCAGTAGTATGTGTATGAGTATAGGAAGTTTTCATACTCTGTACTGTATGAAACACTATTGACTTGATAAGGTAGAATTTTTATCAGGCATGTCTACATCCTTGAACCGTTGGTGTGCTTAATTATATTTTATGCGCTTTGAATTGCTAGAGACTAGCAATAAGCTGGTTGGGGGTGTGATGAGTGCATGAAAGTGCACTCTGAACAACCTTATAACCATATCAATTGCTATATATTCACCCTTAATCAACTTCTTTAGCACTATTTTTATACTTTTATATGCTTCATATAGTTGTTTGGAAAATGCAGGAAATTGGAGCTAAAAGAAGCTGAAAAGAGTATATGGATCAACTTCAAAAATTAAACTGTACCTGCTCATGAAGAACCAGATGATGTGACATATATGGTTGGAAAGCTCTTGAAGTCTAGATTCTGGAGAATTTTACGGTTTGTGATTCCGAGTTTCCTAGAGGAAGTTACGGCAATTTTAGTACCGATGGCGCAGTCTGGATGGTAGAACAGTAAATACGCTGGAAAGTCCGATCGATCCAACACCTAGAGTCCGATCGATTCGACTATGCAGAAACCTGACAGAACACATATTTTTCAGTTGTACATAGTCCGATCGATCCCTCCATCCCTCCTACTGAGTCCGATCGATCCGACACCTATAGTCCGATCGATCGGACTCGGGAATAGCCAGAAATGGAGGATTTTTACGCAACGGATCGATCCGACACCTAAAGTCCGATCGATCCGACTTTCCCAGTGAAGAAAATCAACAGTTTAGATCTAATCCGTGGATGGAGAGACTTTGGGGCTATAAATAGGAAACTTAGGGTTAATCAAAGGGGGTTCTTGGACGTTTTTGGGGGCTCTTTCTGAACGTTTTCTAAGGGAAGAAGATGAAGGAATCTCCATCCATGGCCGAGTAATCCGCGGGCATGGCGGACGGATGATCTAGCGATGACTAGGGCTTCTTCTCCAATAATGGTTCATAGTTTTAATCTTTATTGTTAAACTCTTTTCTATGTATTGGATCTTCAAAGATTATTTTCAGATTATAGATTTCTATGTGGATGATTAATATTATAAATCCAGTCATGCTTCTTTTATGATATTGTGATCCCATAGTTATCTCTTTTGATTCTCCTACCGAGTCTCGTGAGACCTTTGCTATGCATTACCCGTAGTGACAGCTGGTATTGTGTATTCTTAGGGATCTAGTTAGACAAGGTCGGGGCTCTATCCCGAGGAATATTTGCTATGCATTGCCGATTGTGAGAGTTGGTATTGTGTATTCTTAGAGATCCGGTTAGATAGAGTTAGGGCTTTGTCCCGATGAACTTTTGCTGCGCGTTGCCTGTAGTGACAGCCGGTATCGTGTATTCTTAGGTTTGAGTTGGATGAAGTTAGAGTTATAAAGGGAAGAACCAGTCGTAGGAAGAGACATTTATATATTTTGTTAGGTTTATAGTTCCATATCTTCCGGTTAAGGTGATTGGGATGTGAATCCCTTAACTGAGTATTATATGAATCATTGAGAAGAGAAGAACCTAAATCCGAGTGAAGTGATTCCTGAAGCCTAGCCTCATTCAAATCTTGATTTCTTTTGTTAACTTTATCTTATCATTACATCTTCGATTTATTTTCTTAACTTTTATCGCTTTTGATTGTTTTCGATATATTGTATCTGTGTTTCTGGATCTTTCCTGCTTGTCTCTATGTGGGTTCGACCTCTCTTATGCTGTACTGCACCGCGACCGCTGTGCATGACACATTTGAGCGACATCAACGACCTCTAAACATCAAACCACATGTATTCAGGTCATCTAACTCTATCATCGAAATCGACTGAATACTACAAATCGAGTCCTGGACCAAGCTACTCGCAACGGTCCTAGAGCTAGATCCGGACTACCCGAAAGCTCCGGATCGGCGATCAATTCATCGCCAACGCCCTACACAGATGCAACTAATGCACAAAGCAATGCATGTTATGAGCACACGCAGGGTAATACAGATAAGCATGCAACAGTATGTGAGTGTATATTAAACAAGGTCTGGGCACGGCACCCTGCCGGCTCGGGGTGGTGAACATGTAAATAAGGTCTAGAAGCTGCTACAGTGGTACCACCACCAACTATCAGCAGTCCACCACAACACCTACACTTGGAAGCAGCCCCGCAAACAACAGCTCACTGATATCACAAATAAAGCCCTCGGTGCACGGCGACATGCAAGGCTAGGGAAAGCTGTAGGGCTACCCGCTCTTTATTCTAAACATCCCGGGAGTCGTCACTCCCCCGGTTCACCACTGCCCCTATTATATGGCTAACATGCTTAAACATCTGTATAAGGTATAAAGCTGTAAAGAAAACGATACATGCAAAGCCCCGCGAGCAAAACAAGATGAAATTCTCTCTCTGCCGTAGACGGATCGATCTCTCCATATCGTGCCGAGTAAGATCGATCCGTCCCCCAGGGGACGATCGATCCTACTCACGACGAGGGAGACCCCATGCTACCCAAGGCACAATGATCGATCATTCTCACCCGAGAATGATCGATCCTGCTCGGGTTCAGCATGACCAACAAAGAAGGATCGATACCTCTCACAAAAGGATCGATCGCGATGGGTTCTCCACTAACCCTCCGGCGAGAAATACTGTCGGAAAACTCCACCAAATCCCACTAAAACCTGGGATCTAGTGGTACGAAGGACCACGAGTCCAAAACCGGCGGAAATACGACAATCTAACAAGTGTATAGCAAGATCTAAACAAAAGATCACAGACAGCCGGAAAAACTTCCAAAAACCAGGAAGAATTGTAGGTAGGATCCCTACCTAAGCAATAGCAGCTTCAATCCCAGCTGCTAGGCCTTGGATCATCCACAACCTCTTCGAAATCCAGAAAATCTTAGCTCAAGAACTTGGATTTCAAAAGAGATTCAAGGAAGAAGGTTACATCCGTTTTATAGACAAACGAACCGACTTAGCATGATCGATTCGTCCAAGAGGAGCGATCGATCCGTCTCAAGAGAGCGATCGATCCGTCCCAAGAGGAACGATCGATCCTTCTCAACGATCCGACTTCCTAGCATTGACCGATCGATCCCTCTAGCAAGGAAGGATCGATCCGTCCTTCGCAGGAAGCTGGACTTGGGCTAAAACTTAAGCCCAAGCCCGGATCTTTCGATCCCGGGTCCCACTAACCATTCTAGCCAAACATTACCACTTACATGGTCAGTGTGTGCTCACGCGGGTGTGAAACCAGCCGACAAGGCGCAATTTACCAAATTGCCCTTGCGGTCCACGATGAGGTACATGAGTAGAGGGATGGGTCCTCACACTATATTATAATACGGCGACAACCACTGTAAGAGAGAGAGTGTGTGTGGAGGGAGATAGAGTGATATCAACGACGGGGAGAGAGAGAAGAAGATAGACGATGTCACAACTTTCTCTCTCTCGTGATTGGGTAAGGTGGCATTAAATGATGAGTGAGAGTTGACGAGGGGTATTTTGGTCTCGAATTTATGAATTTGACATGCTTTGTAAACAAACACGAAAGTGTCCCTCGATTGACAAATCGAAAGACAAGTGGATTTAAAAAGAAAATAATAGATGACAGTAATCCAAAAAGAAAAACTATTTGAACAATCACAAAAAAAAAATCTGGGGAGTGCAGAATCAGATTGCCTTCTTCACCATAGATGGGAATAAGTAGCTCAATAACCACTATTTTCATACCAAGACTATAATTATGCAAGCAAGAAGATTAAATCAAGGACACAATGCAACACAACCAAGGATAAAATTGAACAAACTAACCAATCGACGATGCCAACTACAATTCAATATAGGATTACTTTCTACAATGAAAACATTCCGGACATCTACATGAATGCTTGAAGAACACATACATCACATTCGAATATCATGAAAAAGACCAACTAGAATTCAACATAGGATTCAAGTATAGAGAGAAACAGAACAAGACAAGAGTTCAGAGTTACAAATAAGAAAACGACATACTCAGACCAGTTTAGAAGCTTATTGACTTCCTTCTGTAGCCACATATCCCATAAATTATTATTGGGAAGAGACATGAAAAACTCCCTAAGTGACTGTTTATTAAAGACCACATCCAACATAATAAATTTGTCATCTGTCATCCTAGACATGCCCTTCGCCACCTCCATGCAACGTTGAATGGAGTATTCAGATACTTTATCAAATAACATTTGTTTCATGTCAAGCTTGCGTTGCCACAGTTGCGCAATAACGTGTGTAATATCACGTTCACCATCATCCCTCTTCTTCTTACCTTTCCTCTCAACCTCTTGCCGACAACGCTTGCTTCCGGAAGAACCAGACGCATCGGCGCATGTGGAACTACCCCCATGTGTAGGATGCGCTTCTGGCGTGACTTGCTCTGTCGGGATGTCAGGGTTCACACGTTGCGTCCGCGTAGGACGTCGGCATGGAATTCATCATGTAGTATGCAAAATCATCACTATTCTGTATCTGAGACACACGTGATGGATGATATCGAGGTGGAGGAGATTGGGCATCCGCCGGAGTATCAGAGGATGTCGTGTTCTCTGAATCTACATCTTTCCTCTTATTGACAGAGGATTCAGCATACTCACCATTGACGGTATTCTTGCAAGTTAGGAAATCCATGATTTCCATGAATTTGTAAGTCTTCCCTTTGAGGGCCTTGAACTTCCTACTCTTCTGGACAACATCAAAAACATGAATGAGAATGAATTCAATAGATGTCCTGTCCTGATACTTGATACTAATTTCTGAAGTATTCAGTTAAAAACATATACCATAATCATCTCATCCCAAGCCTCATTATTTGGTGCGGTGGGTATATTCGTCGACACATCCCAACCCCATCCAGTTATAAGCAGGAGCTCTTTGTAGACCGCATGCCTTTTCTTCAATGTTTTCCATCTAACCTTCAAGTTATCCAAATCCAAAGCCTTGCCCATAGTCTTGTTGAACTCTTGCAAAACATCCCTCCAAGCATTTTTTAGAAAAACCCCTTGCGACATATTACCGTTCAATTGTTCTGTCCTAAGCAGTTCCAACAAACACTCGTCCTCAGCTTCAATCCAATTACTTTTCCTCAACATTGCATCGCGTTCTCATTGCCCCTCCTCGACATATTTCTGACGCAATTTACATAAACGACAGGAAAATTGAAGTGAAAATGCAAATGCTGCAATCATCCCACATTTACACGCGTCTATAGTTACTTTCTACATGCATTAACACAGTTTCACTAAACCATGAAACATTCATTTCAACATTTCAACATTCATTTCAACATTTGAACATTCATTTCAACATTTTATTTCTACATACATTAACACAGTTTCACTAAACTAAACCATGAGACATTCATTTCTAACATTCATCTCAAAGATTTAGCAAGAACAATACTTAAAGCAGAATTATGCACGTAATACACCATGCTAGGGGAGGACGAGTGAGGAATTCAAACTTCGGATCGTCCCGGGAAGGAGCGCCGTCGGGGGTGCTGATGGGGATGGCGCAGGTTCAGAATCGAGTACCTGGAGGTTCCTGAAACCATTTCATCCATCAATATCCCACCACCAAAGCGAGATTGGAAATAAACAAGAAAATTCAGAAATCTCCAGAGAATGACCAAATCTTTCATACCGGCTCTGGATCAGTTCTTACCATTCAGAGCGAGGGCAGTGAGACCGACGGTGCCGAAGCCATCCCAGTACCACGGGAGGAAGCACACGGAAGGAGGGGAGGGATCGGGCTATGACTAGGACAACAGTGTCGGCAATGGTGATGCGCCTAAGGTCGCCAGAGGTGCCGAAGCCGTCGCAACAACACTTGGAGAAAGCTCACGGAAGGAGGGCAGGGACCGGGCGATGACTAGGAGATCAACGTCGGCGATGGTGATGCGCTTGAGGACGCCGAAGGTGACGAGTGTCGCGGGAGATGGAAAGTGGCCTGCGAAGGCCGGCTGCAGCGGCTGGAGGTAGAGACGCTCTGCTGGCTCGAGGTAGAGAGGAACCACCAGCTGGATGGATTGGGGTTGGTGGGTTTGTCAAGGAAGGTTGGAGGAGCGGGCGATGACGGCGAGATCAGCGTCGGCGATGGGTGAAGGGCGGCTGCAGCTGCTGGTTCCAAAATTGTATATCTGGCTGGGTGGATGTGAGGACCCGTCCCTCTACTCCTGGGTCGACCGGCTGGGTCGGGCCCGTAGCTCGTTGGTTTGCTTTGCGTCGAGCGCGCGATCCGGTGGATCGTATTGTTTCTTGGACCGCAAGGGCAATTTGGTAAATTGCGCCTTGTTGGTTTGTTTCACACCCGCGTGTGCACACACTGACCTTGTTTGTTTTAGTGCTTGATTAGAATGGTTAGGTGGACCCGGGATCGGAAGATCCCAGCTCGGGCGCGCGGAGGCTTGCTTTTGGGCAGCTTACGGCCCTTGAGCGATCGATCGCTCCTAGGAGCGATCGATCGGACTGTTGAGCGAGTCGGTGGCTTTTTCTCTTTCGCGAGGACGGCCGCCGACCGTCGCTCTCTCTTGTCAGAAGGGGAGGACTTTCCCTCCCCTCCTTCCCCTTTTCCCCGGCTTTCCCCTGGGCTTTCCTTCCTCTTCTTCCCTTCTCTTCCCTTCTCTTCCCTTCTCTTCTTCTTCCTTCTTTCTTTTCTTTCCCACGGCTCTGCTTTCTTCCTCTGTTTCCGGCTGAAACTTCTTCATCGTCGTTCTCCCTCCTCCGACCACCTTTTTAGGAGCTTGAAAGCTTGTTGGATTCGTGGTGACGAGAGGAAGATTGCTGAAGTAGTTTGGAGCCTTGTTGGTGACGGGTTTGCGAGGGATCAACCGAGGAATGCGCAGTTCGGTGGGTTCTTCTACCTACATGTGTTCTTTAATGGATTTCTCGTGATCTAGCCGTTTGATCTTGTTGGTCTTGGTGTTATTAGCTTCCTCTTGCCTAGTAGAATTACTAATATAAGTTTCATGATATTTGGTTGAGATTTGAGTAGGATTTATGCATGATTAATCTCGGATTTTTCGGTTTTCTGCTGTTCTTGAAAAACAGCCGGCTTGCGGCGAGTTTTTCGGCTTGTATATGTATGATCTTGGGTTTTGATAAACATAAGAGTTGTAGATCTCTTCGTTAGCTTTCCATTCCAGTTTATTTCGTATTTTTCTGATTTTCGTACGAATTGTTATGAATTTATTACTGGCGGGCTGCGTTGCAGTAATTAATTGGTAAGTTAGTTTTGATTAGTGGTTTGGATTAGCATTTTCCCGTTAATCTAACCGTTGGATGATTATGGATTTTGGATATGTTGATCATGGTATATACATCTACTGATGGCTAAGTTGGATCTCAAATCCGACGTCGTTTGGACGTCGTATCGACGAGGTCAAATAGCCTCTAGTAGAGAAATTTTGTTGTTTTAAATATAATATTATATGTCGAATTATAATATTATATTTCTACTGTTCATCAGCGGTTTTCGGGGTTGCTTCCCGTTGCAGGAGTCCGCGGTCGACAGTCGTGGTACCGTCGTAATGCCGGGACCCGCTGCGGATCAGCTAGCAGCGGTTAGTAGTACCGCTGCAGCGATCCGGTTGACTTGTTCGATGCCTTATCATACTGTTGCATGACTATCTCCTGTTTGTGTATGTCATAGCATGCATTGTTGTTTTGTGCATTAGTTGTATTGGTTAGGGCGTGGGTGATCTTTGGGTCGCCGTCCCTAGGCTGGAAGCTCGGACTTAGCCCTAGGACCGGGGTTGGGTAGTTTGGACCCGGTTTGAATTGTAGTGTCCAGCCAAGCTTGATGATAGGCCTAGATGACTGGTGCACTTATTGCTTGATGATTGTAGAGGTCGTGTCGGCCTCGAGTCGGATCTGAGGTGTAGCCGGTGTCCGGTGTTCTCAAAACTCTTGAGTAGAGGAGTTGCCTACTCAGTGGTGTCTCTTCCCACCAAACAGTGTTCAGTGTCCTGTTGAGAGTCAGCAGTGTTGTTTCCTACTATTGATGGCTGCTCAAGGGCCTCAAGGACATGCGGTGGGGTTATGGCACCCCTGTATAAACCCAGGTTCTACTTGAGGGCGGCACTTTTGCGTTTCCCTCTTCCTTCTGTGTGGTGTAGTGTAGATCCCTACTGAGCTTAGTGCTCACACCTATCCGAGCTGCGTTTTGCAGGTGCAGGCGTCAGTTCTCCTTCTGTGGCCCCTACCGGGCAGTTGGTCGGCGGTGCGGCGGCGCATGGTGGACTTTGAGAGGTGGCGATCTTTACTGCTTTTATACCTTTTGTTAGATAGTCTCCTACGGGAGTAATGTTGTATTTCGATATTCCCCTCTCCGAGGATTTGTATATTAAACACTTTGGGTTTTGAATCTGTGGTTCAAGGTTCTGCTAATTAGTTGTTGTTTTAAATTGGGGGTTTTTGATGAATTGCTAGGGAGACCAATAGGTTAGAGGGAACCCTCGCTGTCTTTTTTCGTGTTTTGTAGGTTTCCGGTTCGCGTCGCTCGGCCCAGTTGGGCTTTCGCGGGTCGGGGCGCAACAGTGGAGGTCGCGAGGCAGGATCGGAATGATGACGATGGAGTGGGTGGATCAGGGTTGGGTTGGTAAGAAATTGGATGTGAGAGAGGGAGATAAGAGTGGTGGTGTTGGAGGTAGCCGGAGATGACGCCAGAGAGGTGACGGGGGACGACGAAGGGCGGCTGTAGCGGCTGGATCTCCACCAGATCGGGCTAGCTGGAGGTTGGGAGGGTGGATCGGGTTGGTGATGATGGAGAAGGTGGATCGGGGATGGTTGGTTGGGTGTTGGATGTGAGAGATGGTGGGAGACATGGAGAGCGAGTGGTGGCCTTGGTGGTTGCCGGAGAGGACGCCGGAGGTGACGGGGGCCGACGAAGGGCGGCTGTAGCGGCTGGATCTACACTGGATTTGGCTGGCTGGAGGTTGGGAGGGTGGATCGGGGATGGTTGGTGGAGTGTTGGATGTGAGAGATGGTGGGAGAGGGACAGGGAGAGTGGTGGTGCTAGTGGTAGCTGGAGAGGACGCCGGAGGTGACGGCGGCCGGGCGGCGAAGGACGGCTGCAGCAGTTGGATCTCCACCGGATATGGCTGGCTGGAGGTTGGGAGGATGGATCGGGGATGGTTGGAGGGTGGATCGGGGATGGTGGTGGTGGTTACCGGCAACCACGGGGGTCGCACAGATGGATGACGTCGAGCGTTTTCTGACTGGTTGGAGGTTGGGATGCTGACGATGGAGAAGGGGCACGAGCAGGCCTGGGTATATGCGCTGAGAAGAGAAATTAATCCCATGATAGATCTATGGATCCCGGGATCAGAATCCCATGTTATCCTGGGATTCCTATCCCAGGATAAAATGGTTGTTTGGGTCTTATCCCGGGATAAGGGTAACCAATCCCCGGATTTGGTGCTCTTATCCCAGTACCAAACATGGCCGAAATATTCCTGAATTCACTACTTATTCCATCCCTTAACTCCAAACACCTTTTCGCTTATTTCAAGTAATTATTAAAAAGTTATTTCCATTCTTCACTCTACTTTTCCCTTATTCTAAATAATCATAACAAAGTTATTTTCATAACCTAAATAAAATCTCTTGATCGGAATAAAATTAACCCATACTAAAACGATGCCAAAGTTTCAATCACCTAAAAGCCCACCATCCTAAAACCCCATCGAGAGAAAACGACGCCAAAAACCATAGCAAAGGACTTTGATTGGGGTAGAAAAAGGAAACGATTTTCCGAATCCATGGAGGATCCCAACCGACACAGTAAACCGGTTGTCGCCATCCCCATTATTATAGTCACCACCATAGGTCCGAAGAAACCAGATCCCCCATCGACCACCTTCTTATATTATATGAGCACCTCGACCATTGGGGACCGACTTAGAGATGAAGAGGAGCTCCATGGCATCCCCGTTGGTGTTGGTGATCACATTAGTCTTCTCGAGTGCTTCTTGCTCTGTTAGTGGGTACTATTTTAGCTATAACACGAGCGCCGGGATTGCTGAGGGGAAGCTGAACGTCCACCTGGTGCCGCACTCTCATGATGATGTGGGGTGGCTCAAGACCGTGGATCAGTACTTTGTTGGATCAAATAATAGCATTCAGGTTGGGAATTCGATCAGCTTCTTTTTTAGCATTTCTTTTCAAGATAAATAGGATAAGTTTTCTTGGTTTGTGGAACGTGCTTAGGGTGCTTGTGTCCAGAATGTGCTGGATTCAGTGGTTGTTGCGCTGCAGAGGGATCCTAACCGGAAGTTTGTTTATGTCGAGCAGGTAAGCAGGATTTAAATATGGTAACAGTGTATAGTATCATCTGATGATTGACGTTGCTTTTTGGCTAATTTATTGCTGTAGGCTATATGAATAATATGAATAATAGGGAGGTGGTTGTTTAAACTTACTGAGTTTCCATTGAGGAGCTTATTGTACATGTACAAGGGTCGACAAGGGTCGACTGACCATTACCAATGATTAAAAGGTTGCATTTTGACACAGTTTGAAAATTGAAAGTTTGTAAAACTCTAGTACTTCGTAGTAGCGAGCAGTTGGTTTTTCATAGATGCTTGGCGTCAAAAATTGAAATGCCTTAAGGTGAAGATTAATTGGGATTCATTTTACTTAATTTTGAGGAGACTACAGTTGGTCAAATGGGTTGGAATGTTATGTTTCGTTAGCAGGTTTTATCCCAAGTTTGAAACTAAACATACCCTTTAAACTAATACATGAACTTTGACATAGAAAGTCCTCTCACAAAGCTCTCAAAGATACACGAAAAGGAGCTATTTTAGTCACTGTCAAAACTCTTGCAAAGACATCATTTAAATCTGCTTGTGGTTTGTACGAAGTCCAAAAAGCACATAAAGTCAGTGAGCTCTTGACCATCTAAACAATCTTTAAATGAATATCTATTGTCCTATCTTTACCTGCTATGAATTTCACGTTAGTATTTAAAGGAAAAAGGCAGCAGTATCAATCTTCAACAAAAAAAGTCCCCTATACGCGTGCAACTTCATGTCATCCGTGCCTATCCATATCCATAAAAAGAATATCAAGAAGACCTATTGATCCCAATCCGACCACTATTTAATACTTGAAGTGTGCACTACAAGAATCCATCTTGCAGCCACAAATAAGCCTAACTATTACTTCATGTAACACAGTTATTTGAATTTGCAAGATCAGCTGAGATCACCAACCATCAAAGATATGATGGCACAGTTGCACTTGTATAGGATGGTTTTGATGTCTTTTTCTTTGGCATCTGATCTAGCCGAAGATGATACTAGCAATCTAGTAAACATTGCTCAAAGAGCAGGCATTTGATGTGCAGTTTACTTCTGAATTTTGACTCAGTAACTTGTTATCTTCCTTCACAAAAAGTTGAACATGCGCATGCTTAACATTTGCTTGTTACTCCATATACATATAGCTTAGTTGAAATCTTGAAATGGCCATACTTGTCACAGCCATTATTTGATTTATGAACTAGTGATGAATACTCATAGGAAAATGCTTTTAATGAACTCATTGATTTAACATTACTTTCAAGTATTCTTGTATGATTGTGAAAACAAAAAGTCACGTATAATTTCCTTTTTAGCTGCTTAAACCAGCAAATGTCCTTTCTCTCCTTCAATATTAAAGGCTGATTTATGTAGATCTCCTTCTAATAATGCCTTACAAGAAATTCATTTCAAGGCTGAGCTTTTCCACTTCAAGTTGTCTAATCATCCGCAAACAAATCATTGATGTATGTATGGTTGCAACAGATTCTCTTTTAGGAAGTGCACAACATCTTGGAAACATTAGTGCTTAGGATCTAGCATCCGTTGTATGTAGGAGAACCCTCCTTTTCTTTGAGCAAGGTAAGAAAAACTGTAACGTTGGATAGAGTATATTAAAACCTTTGAACGTGATGAATCTAGCATCAAACAACTAGTCCTGAGCATTGAATTTCATGTGGCTTCCTTCCAAGTTCTCGGGTACAAAGTTTTGATGGTCATCGGTCATCCTGTGCTATAGAGCTCACTTATGTCGGGCCTGATAATAAATTATCTAAGTGAATTTAGTTCTACTTTGGCCAAAAGAACAATAGAGAAGTAATTTGGCTTTCCTATATGATACCAAGGATTATCGTGGCAGTAAAAGACATGCTCAATTAATTAACCCTATGGTTGCAGGGTAAAATTGTGCATGTGCTAGTCAGCACATATGACAGGCACATGCAAAATGTTGACAGGACAGATCAGCATGGGCAAAGTATCGAACAAGTGAACAACGAGGGCTAAAGAAGAGGAATCATCAGTACTAAATATAAAGGCCAAATGATTGGGGGATCATATAAATCCACCCAATTAGCTTTCCCCAATTTTTCAGTCTAAATGTTGAAAATCTGACACAAAATCATTAGTATTACCTAAACTAAGGCTGATCAATTGGGGATCTTATTGATCTGTCTAATTTTGGTTGGTTGCAACCTAATTTCCTAATTTCGATAGAATGAAATCATTAAATTGTACTTCGATTTGTACCTTAACTATGTTTTTTATATAATGTCATGTGCAGTTTAGTTATTCTTTTCAATTGAAGTAATCTAAACCAAGTGATAATAGAAATATCTGCACTGGGGAAGCTGAGAAACCCAAATTGCCATGCCAGTTTTCTGGCACTGTAGCGCTAGTGATTAGTCTAATTGTTGCTGGCAACAGGTAATCTTTGCTTGCTTATGGTTTGTATGGTGAGACTTGACAAAACTTACCTTGCTGGACCCTTTTCTTAAAATGCCCTCATGATGTTATTGCATAGAATGGTTTGTTACAAACAAAATAAAGTGCAAAACAATGAAGTCACATCCGTTCTATATATGCCTATTAGGCTTGTAGGGATGACCTGTATTGAATTGTATTCCGCTCTAATTCCTTGTGCTCCCAATTTTGCAAAACCATCTACTATATAGTTCTCTTCTCTATAGACATGCTCAAGGGTAAAGAGGTAAAAATAATGTAAGGCCATGGTAGTTTCCTACAAGTCCACATAATGCCAAGGGGAGTGAGACCGATGAGTAAATTATTATATACCAACAAAGAAAGAGTTTCAATTGTGAGGTGCCAAATTCCCAAATTGATAGAAAAGCATCAATTCACGAAACAATGCAAGAATTTCAGCATGAGTGTTGGCCCCTTGGGTTAAACTGTGAGAGATCATGAAAAAAACTGCCATCAATATTTCTTATGACACCACCATAACCTGAGTGTCCTGGATTTTTTAGCAGATGCCATCTACATTTAACTTGAAATTCACATCAGAGGGTGTCTACGTTAAGAGTATTGGCTTTCTAACTTTCAATGCCAAGAGGGGAATTGAAAGAGTCTCAAGATTAAGGCTTGAGTGAAGGCTTGAGTTCATTCAACTACTTGAGAACTTTTTGGTTTATTGAGGTAGCATTCATCTTTGTTTCCTCAAAGCGAGCCATATTATGGGATAACCATCTTCCCATGCTATGAGCATTGGGACAAACTGAGCCAACAAATTCACTTGGCTGTTGCTTTAAAGTGTGAATTCGATAACATGATCTTCCTTTCATCTTAGCTATGCTGGAATGTTGACCCCCAAAAGTAGAAGAAAAGAACTTCCACATTTCTGTCGCTATGGAACTGCAGCTAAATAGATGTGGTACAGAATGCATAACAAGTAAAAGGCAGCAGGAGCATCGAGAAGCTAGGAAAACACCACATTTTGAACTTTTGAATCCTCAAGAACTCCATTATGCCATAGCTTCAAGGAGAAAAAAGCTATCTTTAACGGGAGTATTTTGTTCCATAAGGCTTGAGTATGGTAGTTGGACTTCCACTACCATACTCAAGCCTTACGCAGCATATGAAAATTTCGGAAACCTTGCAGTCCAAAACCCAAAAGTTTCATCTGAAAATTCCAAAACTTCACACACTAGTATATCTCGACTAGATACACGTGCGAGGAGAAGAAGTGGGGCCAAAGGCCCACCCAACACACATGTTTCACACTGTGCCACCGATGCTTAAGAATACGGATTTCTTCTCGAATCGAAGGGTCACTTGACTCGCAAGCTTCCTGATTTTGAGTCCAACCAATGCATTAGGCTCCACCGAGCCTAACCACATTTGGTCTAACCCGTATTTAACCTACAGCAAGTATCGGGTCTTCACAACACGTGCCACTGAAGTCCTTGCTTGTTGATACATTAAACCACATTGCTAAACAACATCATGCAGTTCTTCAAGTCCTTGATACTCTACTTCGAAAGGACCGCTGATGTATAATCTCAAGAAGCTCAACCACATGCCAACTTTCTCTCTTGCTTCTAGTTTGTGCCAATTATGCACCAGAACTTACCAACCCTTGTACTTGAAGATTAATTACGGGAATGTGTGACTAGGAATAACCACTGGAGAAAAAAGGAAGTTGATTGTTTCAATTTACATACTGAGAAATTGTGATTCATCATTATGACAATTGGACCTGATCGCAGCACATAGATATTCCCTGTACTCAAAATCTCTCCATTAGTAGGCTTGCATTAGTACTACTCCACTGAGTCTACTCTATGCCTATAATGGCATCATCGCTTCAGCTTGAAACTACACTCCTGCTAGTGGATGTTTCTATTTTTAGTTTGAGTCTTTGAGATAAGTCAGAACTTTATGGACATATGTTTGATGTCATGCTGAAGTGTAGGGACATCTGATTGGAAATTGCAAGTGAATATGCTGCAGATGGTCTTGATACACAAATTAAGAGATTCATGCTTTCAGTCTGTATATGTTTGAACTAGCTTCTTAATTGGCATTACGCAGGCTTTTTTCCAAAGATGGTGGGCAGAACAAAATGAGAAAACCCAAGAAGTAGTGAAGAAATTGGTAGATTCTGGCCAGCTAGAATTCATGTGTGCAATTTTATGCTAAGTTTTTCTGCTTAAGTCATGCTACTTTTTAATTTCAGTTTATTAGTGCTGCTAGTGCATTTTGATGCAGAAATGGTGGCTGGTGTATGCATGATGAAGCTGCAGTCCATTATATTGATATGATTGACCAAACAACTTTGGGTCATCTCATGATCAAGAGTCAATTTAATAAAGTCCCTCGAGTGGGATGGCAGATTGATCCGTTTGGACACTCTGCTGTCCAAGGTTACTTACTTGGAGCAGAGGTAGATTATTTGGAATCTCTTTATCTATGCAAGTTTATAGAATGGATTTCCAACTAGTGAACTACTAACTGTATAAATAGCTTGTAAGTTGGTATGTCCTTTTGGTTCTCGAGACTCATTTGAGCACGAAACATCTTTTCCCTTGGTTACTTGATTTTGATAAAAATGGATCTCAATCTGCTACTTGTTCATAACCTATCAATTCGGATGCCATAATTTTTGTTGCTTTATTAAGTTCCTTAATTTAGTCCGATCTTATACTGGTTTTCTTTTTGAAGTATTAGGGTGGACAAATACTTAGCTTCCTAATGAAACCTAATTACTTTGGCAATTCGCATGTGATATGTCGGGTTATTTCCTTTCATTGCAGTTATTCCACTTCAGGTGTCAATTGTTTTCTCTTAATCAGCTCTTTGACATTGTTTTGGCATGCTGTTCACCTTAGGGTGCAATAGATCAGGTAGCATCCAGGTTCCTAGATTTGAATCTAGAAAGAAAACTGTATTAGCTTAGTTATCAATTAGGTTTGCTCTTGCACTTATGAAGGTATCAAGGCTAATGGCATCTTTACTGTTACTTCAGTCCATGACCTCATGGGTAGATCTACAACAAGCTATGTTGTCTTTCTTTGTATTATATTTTGACCCATATTATTGTGGATTAGAGATGCCTCTGGATATTTGCAATATATATTTAGCTTTTCATATATATGCTCATTTTCTGTTGTTCTTCCTATAGTTTTTGGTCATTTTTGGGGCCTATAATTAGCTTATTATGGTGTCATAACTAACAACTCCTAGATTGCGAAATATTTGCCAAACTTTTCTAAATGTTTCCTGGATGAACTTTTATGAGTTTGGCTTGAGCATTGTTATCATACCTGCTCCATGAACGCTCCAGTTCTTGATTAGGCAACTTTAACAGCACAGGTCATTGAGATACGTATCCTTGCTTTTTCCTTGTTGTCTTTGTATCTCCAGCTTCCTCTTGTTTTTTGGTTACCTAAGTGTGATTCGAAGTTGGGTTCTATTTATCGCATGATATGATACTTGATGGTTCTATTTAGCCTTGAACATGTTTTTGCTCATCAATCAATCCTCTTTCTTCTTGATGATTCTACTGATTTTGCATCCTATTCTCTACCACTGCAAGTAAACAAAATGTCATGAAAGTGTTTGGTGGTATTAAGTTTATTGCTCTCTTTGTCTTTATCTTTTTGATATGTCCAAGCTGTTTTAAAAGATTGAAATATGCCAAGATGTAGTATAAAGCTTTCATCAATTGTATCTTGTTTTCTATAGACTTGTGGCATGTTAAGTATGACTATAATGATGATAATAGCTTATTACCTCATTAAACACTACTTTCTTGATTTTTAACTGCTGTCCATTATGAAAAGTGAAAATGTGCTGGGGAAACTACAGGGCATATGACTGTTTTTCCCTTAAACTTTACTCTTATTGGTTCCTTATTTGATCATTTGATATTTTCCTTTTTAATGTCAGATATTTCTAACATTTGACTGATATTGTCGAGTTCTGTCTTGTTTATGATTGAAGATATCTTTTGGAAACATGTTCTATTTTATTGCTTGTTGTTAGCACTTCTAGTGAATGAGTGGAGATTGTTAGGGATTTTCCCATGATCGGGCGATAATAATCCTACGGACAATTGTTAATAGGATCGTTAACCCTAGTTTTAGGTCTCAATCAAAGACACTAATCATGCTTTGATCGAGTCTTGACCTAGGATGTGAGGTCTTGAATCGGGAAAATATTGAGTAGACCACGTCAAGGATTTCCTCAAGGATAATGAAAATATGAATAAAGAACTCAATAGAACATTCAAATTGTGTTATTTCGATCTTAATCTCAACATATCTTTAACGAAACCATTCAACAATAAAGACATGCAATACATCATTCAACGTAGACATTGCTTGTCATTACACGAGAGTTAAACATTAGGGCTAAACGTTAGTTTCATGCTTGGTTGTAAATGAGAGTTAATCATTTAACTTAAGGCTAAACATTAGGTTCATCATTGGCTTTATACAAGCCTTAATCCTTTAAATTAGGGCTGCACATTACGTTCGTGCTTGGCTGTACATGAGAGTTACTTAAATCTTATCGGGTTTAACCCGATATGCCTCTTAAAGCCCGAGCCAATATGAAACATAAGTCTTCAACATGTCCCAAACGTGTCCTAGCAGTGTCCCAACCATGTCAGAATTAAAAAATTAAATAAAAAAGCACGACAACTTAGTAAGGTGTCTGACACGTGCCACCACCGTGTCCGTGTCCGATACGTGTCCGACACATACACATTTGGCTCTAGAACGTGTCGGTGCTTCCTAGCATAAAACTAAATCCTAGGGCTTCTGCAAGCCCTAAGACGCCCAATATCATCTTTAATCTAATTAACAAGGAAGATAATGGGTTTCCCTATTTGAGAAGAAATAGAGGAAGAAGAATTCCTCCCAAGCTCCAACCATCCTTCAAGTCTCTAATTAACAAGGAAGATAATGGCTTGTAAATGAGCCGGCCCAACCCGGCAACTCAGAACCGGCTCAGGTCGGCTCGCCCTCGGCTGGGGACGATGAGCTAGCGCCAGAGACGGCGGAGGGTCTCACCGAGAAAACAGGTAGGAAGGGTCGTAGGATCCGTAGGGGGTTGGATCTAGGGGTATAGGAGATAGGGAAGGCTGGAGGTGATGGTTTTAGGTCGATGATGGTAATGATGGGAGGTCGCATGCGCCGTGGACAAAGAATTGGGTTTGGAAGGTGGTCGAGGACGATAGGTGAAGGTGCTGGAAGGTGCTTAGGGGGGTTCGATGAGGGTTTGGGGGAAGCTCAAGGCTGATCTTGGCTTGCCGTGCGTTGAGAGCGGTGGGAGACGATCGTGGCCATCGTAGTAGGCTGTCGAAAGTGGCGTTGATTGATGTGGATAGTGACATGAGGGCATTTTATGCTTTTTGAGAGATCGGTGGTGGAATGAGGCCGATACCTAGGTGGACTCGGGGTTGGCGGTCAACGGGTGGAATAATGGTCGTGGGAGGCAACTGGTGTTAGCTGGGTGCTTGGCCGACAGCGAGGGAGGTTCAGGAGGTTGCTGTCGACGGGAAGGAGGGGAGGAGAGAGAAGACTGCAGTATAGAGGAGAGAGAAAGTAGAGAGAGAAAGTACCGGAAAAGAGGGGAGAGAGAGGCAATGGCAAATCTGGCTGGAGCCGAGGTTGGGAGGAAACGGCAGAGAAGTGACAAGCGAAGGTAGAGGTGAATGGTGTAGATAGTTGAAGGATCTTTGATGATGCGTGAAATGTTAACAATGCACATGTTGTGATGCCGTGCCTAGCCGGTCAAGGATCAGCACAACATGTGCGCACGAGACTTCATACTACATAGTGCAATAGTATCTATTTTGCTATGTACTTTTTTATTTCCATATATTTGGTTTGACTCGTACTTTGCTCTATTAGGTTGCTGTATTAAGGCATATGTACGAGGTCAATATGTGAGAGTTTGACATAAGTGGGCTCTCGAAATACTATCAAACAATGATGACCTTTATATGTCGATCCTAGTACATTTTGGCAAGTTCTGTAGGCAGGTTTTGTTTCCATCTATAGTTATATCTCTCCCCTACCTGATCAGTTTTTTTTTGAAAATGTAACTGCATGAGTTATGGGTGGCATTCTTTTACGAATTAGCATATCTCGTGCAAAATATTTCACGTTTATCTACTATTGAAGATGCATGATCACACTAATGTACATAGGAATCTGTGATTCTTGTCCCAAAATCAGTGAAAGTAAGTACAAGACTTATCAGTTGCATATCATGTAATTTGTAGCTCGGTTTCGACTCTATACATTTTGCAAGGATTGATTACCAAGACAGAAGAAAACGTAAGGCGGACAAATCTCTTGAAGTCATATGGCATGGCTCAAAAACATTTGGCTCTTCATCTCAGGTTGATTATCTTCTAATACCTTCTATATTTATGACTTATCTTAATCAAATTATTGAATCTGCAGATATTTGCTAGTGCCTTTCCTGTTCATTATAGTCCTCCAAATGGGTTTGGTTTTGAAGTCAGTGATGACTCTTCACCTGTTCAGGTACTAAAGGAAGGTTTTTCTTCCACCTTACTAAAATTCCCATATAGCTGTAGTTCTTCAATTGATCGAGTTTTTGCAGGATGATCCTCTTCTATACGACTACAATGTTAAGCAACGTGTAAATGACTTTATTGATGCTGCTTTAACTCAAGTGAGTCTGGCTGTTATGCATTTTTCTTAATTATCCATGTTGGAACTTGTATATTCCAACATGACATCTAATTGTCCATAGATTCTGGTGTCTTCTTTTAATGTTGATTCCACACTGCATATCAGGCTAATGTAACACGTACAGATCATGTCATGTGGACAATGGGTGATGATTTCTGCTACCAGTATGCTGAAACTTGGTTCAAGCAAATGGACAAGCTTATCCATTATGTTAACAAGGTAGTTTCAAAGAACACGAGTTTCAGTTGCTTAATTAATACACTGTCTCTGTAGGATAGCTGGAGCATACATTTGAAGTTGAAGTGTAATAAATGCAATAAAGTGTGGAGTCTGAGGGCCAAAATAAGTTTACACTTAAGTGCCTTTATCTGAAGATAATTATTGTGCTATTCCTGTCATTTCCTCCAAACTTTTTCATCATTTTGCATTTCTGTCACCACCGACGAAGCATTTTCCTTGTACACCAAATGAAACTCTCAACTATAAATAATGAGTGGTTAAATCTCTTGGTTAGTTTGTTACTCTTTTCTGCTTGAATCTCTGAATTAATTCTTTTCAGACCTTTTATTCTTGTTTACATTTAGCTTTATATATCATCTAACACATGAACCTCAATGAGTCCTATACATATCATTCTAGCAACTGTTAACATGCTCAGTTCATCGACTAATGTTACAGCCTTACATGAGTTATTAGCAGATGGTAGTTTCCTTCAGAAGTGTCCATTTCTAATTTCAGAAAATAAATAGATAAGGTATCATATAGCAAAAGTATGACCTCCTAGCTGAGTTTTCTGAAATAGGATTTTTCTAAAGCAGAGAGCATGTTTTGCCCAGAAGGAGGGTCCTTTTTAGCGTTGAATTTTTTTGATAAACATGTTTTTCATGTTTTGTAAATGCCAGAGCCTTGAAAGCGAGTTTTATTCACACCTGTCAATAAAAGGTTTCCGACAAGTTTACATACCTTTTTGTTCTAAAAAGATCCTGTTTCGTTGAACATTGGTGACCAAGAGCTGCCATTAAATGCCGAGTTTTCTAAGGCCTGAGGTGGTGTGGGTCATGTCGTTACATGCTTCTGTGCAGAGCAGATATTCTTTTAGCTCTACAAAGTTTGTTTAGTCTCTGTGAAACACCTATTAGCAAATCACTAGAAAATGTTTTAAATGGTTGGGAATTTGTGGAAAATATGGCAGAAAGAGATGCACAAGATAAAACCATGTGAAATAACAATATGATATAAACTGGAACCAGCTAAAAACAGTCTAGATCTTTTTGTGACTGATTAATTCTAGGACACGTATTTCAATGGCCTCTTTAACTTAAAGCCTAAGGCTCTTCTGGCTGTGTTTGAAGACTCGAAAGATTCAAGAGAGATATACGACAACTTTATTATGTAAACCAAGAAATTCATTCTTGTGCTGAGTAATTGATGCATGGTCATGAAGAGTTCTCTATGCCAACAACTGTATCTTACCAAATGATCGCTGACAGCATTGAGAACACCTTCTAATCAGAAAAGTATGTAGGTGATGTAATGTCTTCAAGAGTTCTATGATTATATCCTTTGCTTCATAAGGTGGCTCATAAGAATGCCACGTATTTTGTCATTGGATTAGCCCTTAAATGCTGAAATTGCATGACTATTGAGATAAGCAGGAAGCTTCTCCTAACGTTGGAGAATATCTTGGATCAGTAATATCTTTGATGATTGTGGTTGCCAATATGCATCAAAGGTCATTGTAACTTAATCTCTATTAAAATTTTGGACTACTAATTTTTTGAGCTGTTGAAAAATATCTTAGAGCGGTAATATTCTCTAGATATACGTCAAAGCCCATTGTAGCTTACAATAATCGCAGCTTTTCTCGGATAAAATCTGACAATTTTCTGTTATTGGGTTTTCTAATGGACCATTGCAAGCTATGCCCCACACATTTCATTATTATTAAAAAGCTGTACTGAAATTGATCTAAAGTGTATTTTTTGTTAGAAGAATCGATTTAAAGTCTATCGGTGTAGGTTTTCGTTCGTTTTTTGTTACAAGTGTGGAGCTTGTAAGCGCGCGTGTCTGGTCTCTTGCCGGGTCTAGGGGAGGAGGCTTGAGGCCGAATCAAGCCGAAATCAGATAGGAGGGTGAGTAGAAAGGGAATAGAGGTCATTAGGGACGCGATTTGGATGCTTTAGGATGCGTGTTCAAGCTCAGATTGATGATCAGAGGTGCTTGATCGAAGATCGAGCCAATCAGACAGTTGGATCGCGATCAGGGCCGATTGGACAACTGAGAAGCGCCGCCGATGGATCGATGGTGAGGGGGCTCGTCGGAGGATGGCACCGGCATGGGATGCTTCGAAAGGATGTGGGGACTCAATCTGCGATGGATGAGGGAGGTGGCGAGGAAACATGGCAGGGGTCGAGGTTGATGGAGGAAGCCTCAAGAGCCGATCTTGGAAGCTTCTAGGGCTCGAGGGAGGTTGTTTGAGGTGAATTGAAGCCAGATGGCGAGAGGGTGGCCGAGGGTAGAGGTCATGATGGCGGATCGTGGCCGAGGAAGATGATCGGGGTCGTGGGGAAGTGTGGCCGTGGTCGTAGGGGACTTGGGGAAAGGAGAAGAGGGGGTTCCAACAGGAATTTGAGTTTGATCTTGGCTGGCCGGGGTTTGAGGTAGGGGTGGCAATTCGGGTTCGCGGGTCGGGTTCGGGTCGGGTCGTGCACTGACCCGTTTATTAAAGACCAAACCCGAACCCGACCCGTTTAATAAACGGGTTAGGGTTTATAAACCCAAACCCGACCCATTTATAAACGGGTCAACCCGACTCGACCCGTCTAATCCGTTTATTAAATGGTTCGGATCGGGTTCGGGTTGACCCACCACGGCCCAGGAGGGAGAGGCGGCACCGGCGGCGGGATCTGGCCGGGAAATAGCCGGATCTGGCCGGGAAATAGCCGAATCTGTCCGGATCTGGCCAGATCTAGCCGTATCTGGCCGGGATCTGGCCGGAGCTGGCCGGGAAACAGCCGGATCTGGCCAGATCTAGCCGTATCTGGCCAGGATCTGGCCGGATCGGGCCGGATCTGAGTCGTAGCGGCGAGGGGGTCACAGATCTGGCCGGGAAGCAGCCGGATCTGAGTCGTGGACGGCAGTGGGGCCTCGTGGTCGGTGGTGGTCGTGGTAGGCGCTGAGGTGACCTCGGGGAGGTCGAGGACGGCGAAGTTAGAGCGGAGGCTCTCGACGAGGTTGAACTTAGAGGAGGGCGAAAGCTGGCGAAAGCCCTTCACCAGCGAGTAAACGCGATCGAACACCTCCTGCTCCACACACAGCACCTCCTTGTCGGTGGTACCTCTGACGAGATCATCGAGCTCAGAGGGGCGGAGGGAGGAGACGTCGATGGGGGAGGCGACGTGGAGGCGGCAACAGGGGTCGGTTGAGAGGCCTTGTCCTTGTCCTTGTTCTTCTTCGAGGTCTTTGAGATCGGAGGGGAAGACGAAGGGCGGGGGCATCTCGGGACCAGGGGGCCGCGCCGCTACTAGTTGGAGAGGAGAAGGGGTTACGCCTTACGACCATGGAGAGGGTGGACCGGTGGAGGGTAAGGGAGATTGGGCGGTGGGGGGGGCAGAGAGGCTAGGGAGGAGGAGAGGGTGAGAGGAGTGGAGGGAGAGGGCTAGGGAGGAGGAGAGGGTGAGAGGAGTGGAGGGAGAGGGAGATCGGGCGGCCGGGGGGGGGGGGGGGGAGAAGAGAGGCAAGGGAGGAGGAGAGGGTGAGAGGAGTGGAGGAGAGGGAGATCGGGCGGCGTGGGGGGGAGGCAGAGAGTTAAGGGAGGAGAGGGTGAGAGGAGTGAGGAGAGGGAGATCGGGCGACGTAGGAGGGGAGGCAGAGAGCTAAGGGAGGAGAGGGTGAGGGCCTGAGTCAGTGGAGCATGTGGAGGAGAGGAGTGGAGGATAGGGATTAGGAAGAGGGTAATGGATAAACGAGTTAAACGGGTTGACCCGTCTAACCCGCGGGTCAACCCGACCCGACCCGTTTATAAACGGGTCGACCCGTTTATGACCCGAACCCGTTTATACCAAACCCGAACCCGTTTATCTCGGGTCGGGTCAGGTCGGGTTCGTGGGTCATGACCCGGATTGCCACCCCTAGTTTGAGGGCAGCGAGTGGTGCTCGTGACAGCTGCTTGAGTCACTGGAAGTGGGCTAGGATGACGGAGATGGGGTGACAGTGGTCGTGGAGATTCGTTGGAGGTGATGGAAGGATTGGACGACGATGACGAGGTCCAAGGGAGGAGGGTTGGCCAGCAGTAGGGTGATGGGATGGGAGGAAAGAGGAAGGAGATATGAGAGAGGATAGAGAAAGAGGAAAGAGAAGGGTGACGTGGAGGAACCACCGACCGATGGTCAAGGTCGAGCGGAGGTAATGGATGCGTGAGGTGCAATGGGTGAAGGTAGTCTGGTGGCGAGGGCATGGATTTTCATACCGGCCGGTACTGTGCATACCGGCCGATATTTATCGTACCGGTGGCTAATCGGGACGGTTTTCTCTCCCGGATCGGATTAGGAGGAGACCGGATGTGTACCGGCCTGTGGAAGAGAGGTGAAGGAGAGGGGGAAGCAAAGAGCCAAATTACATAATACAAGTCGATCCCCGCCGGGGCGCTGCCCTGGACCCCGTTAGCTCTGCGTAGTGCGTCATGGTCGGGTTTGGAATGATCAAGCTCCACAAACTCAACAAAGAAGAGGGAGGGGTGAAAGAGAGGAAAATGTATTAAGCTATTATAAATGTAGGAAAATGGAAATGTAGAAAAGTTGAAAATAATTGTAAAACTATTATAGATGTAGGAAAATGTATTAAGCTATCGCTTATTTTTCATGTATTGTATTATACTACTTTGACAACTTGTCACTATGCTTTCATATAAGAAATGATATTTGGCCAATTGGAGATGTTGAATACAAGTGAATATCAACTTTAATTGTTAGTTACATTAGTTAGCTTCAATATATTTCAAATCAAATAAGAAACGAGCGGAAAACACCCTAAAAGAAGCCAAACCAGCCTTTCATGACCGGTTTGGATGCGTAAAGGTACGCACCGTACTGGCGGGTGGCCGGAACGGCGCTTACCACCGGGATGATAATCCATGGGCGAGGGGGCCCGCCAATTGGAGGTGAAGATGCTTGGTGACGTTTGAGGTGGAACTATCCAGTGAAGGTGAGACTCTTAGAGAAGCCCGACGAAGAACCACATAGGTTCGACCTTCTCCAACACATGCTGGTGATCAAGACCCAAAGAGAAGATTGTCAAAAATAATTAATGATAGATGAAAAGGGAGTAAAGAGGAATGCCCTTTGTAAACAACTAGGGCTCTCCTTGGACTCACTGATCCAAAGTAGGCCTTACAAGCAAATAGGATACATGTAAACAGCGAAACTTTGAAATAGTAAATAACCTTAATGTAACAAGGAAAGCAGTGAATCCCTAGAAAGCAATAAAAGAAAGCATGAGACCTACTCGAAGTAGGGAAGAAAGTAGGAGAGAGGAAGCAAAGGGGGGACGGCCCATGCTAGGGAGACCTTATTCCCAATGTGACCCACTTTCTGAGGTGGCGAGTCGGGCCCAGTATCTCCTGTAACTGAATCACTTGTTCGCAGAATGTGGGACACGTAACAGTTTTCAAGATAATGTTTTCCGGAGGATCTGACCTTAGAGAAGACAATGGTAAGCTATGGGGTTGTATCTTGGAAGCAGCTGTGACCATTAATATCTTCACATGGGGATCACAGTTGCTTTAGGATAGTGATTTTTGCACCCACCTTTATCGCAAGGTAGATCTTTTCTTCTTCTTTTTTCCCCAGATTTTTAGTACTATATGTTTTCATATAAATTGAGTTTTATGCTATCACTATTATAAACACAGCTTTATATCACTTTTCATCAGCGGCTTCGTATACTACTTGTGCATCTTGCATTGTTCGTATATTTTGCAGGTACTGCTTATACCACATGGCATAGCAATATTTATTGGCTTAGGGGAATAATAGCTTTTAGTAAAAGTGCCTAAGTAATACTTTTGCTGGATATGCCATATATCATCTGATCCGACATATCATATAATATTTATCTTCATAACTTGCATATTAACGCATCTTTAGGCAAGAAGTGGCTTTTTTTACCAATGTCTGACACTCTGACATGTTGACTTGTGTAAACTATCGATATTGTATGTCAAACATTATCTCGCTACTTCCTTAGACACCTGTGTTATTCTTACGCATGGCATGATATCTGATTAGCTTTTGCTTTATGCTTCAAACTCGCTACACTACCTTGTTCTTTTTCTAGACTCCTTTCAGAAGGGGGTAATATTAGGGAACTCTTTCAGATTGGATGAGTTCAACCAAGGATTGTTGTGTCGGTGACACGTGTCATGCCGGTCTTTGGCTGGACGGGCACATATTTTAACACTCGGCACAAACACCATGCGGCACGAAGCCTCGTCGGGAGGGATATGTACTCGGCACGAATCCTCTGCCAAGTTTTTGTATTGTTGGGCATGTACCGTGCCAATCAACATGGCAATCTATGTCCAATAGGGTAGGTCTCCCTAATAACCAACCACCTTCAGAGCCTCTCCTGCCCGGGTTGCCTTGTCTAGTTGTTTGAGTCCAAATCATGGAGTTTATATTTCAGGTTTGAATTCCATAAATATAGATTCCCTTTTTTTTTTAGCAACTTCACGACTCGTATTGTGCTTAATGACCAACCATATATTTGTGGGAATGGATGGGCTATTGGATTTTCTTGTTGTTGATGATGAAGAATGTGTTAAAATGGCAGGATGGTCGGATTCATGCTCTATATTCTACTCCATCCATTTACACCAATGCAAAAAATGCAGCAAATGAATCCTGGCCGCTCAAAACTGATGATTATTTCCCGTGAGAATGATTGTTTCCAAACATTATAAAGCCAATGGTTTTCCTCCATATTTTAGCTACCTGATGAGATTCTGTTTGCAATGTACAGATATGCTGATGGACCAGATGCTTACTGGACTGGTTATTATACTAGTCGGCCTACTTTCAAGGGATATGTTCGTATGCTGAGTGGATATTATCTAGTATGGCACCTACTGGGGCTTGCATAACTTTGGAAATTTCAATTCATTTGATCTGGTACATTTTGCAAGAATTAGTACTTATTGTCGTAACTCCTAAATAGACAGCAAGGCAACTGGAATTTCTGGCTGGGAGGGCATCATCTGGCCCATCTACATCTGGCTTAGCAAAAGCCCTTGGAATTGCTCAACATCATGATGCTGTCTCTGGTACGGCAAAGCAGCATACAACAAATGACTACGCAAAACGCCTAGCTTATGGAGCTTATGAGGTTCTTGTTTTACTGTTCTTCCCTTACCCTTCTTGTTTTTCTATCACTGAAACCAATTTCAATGTCCTCTTCTGACTTTATTGCTGTTCCTTATCAATGAATATCAAGCACTGTTGTTGACTCTTTTGTAAATGGATACATTGCATAGGCAGAAATGGTTGTGAACTCAGCTCTTCCATGCATAACCAGCTCAAATGCGTCATGCACGGCTTCTGCAGTAAAATTTAGTCAGGTAAGGGTACTGCATAACTATCTTAATGTTTGATGACTATGTGTTTTCCATTTGCTCACCAGTCACTTGCATAACTCGTGCTATGTTACTCTCATTTGTGAAGGAGGTATGATACTCCCAGATGAACTAGTCCTTTCTTGCTGCTCAAATTTGTAGTAAATTACTGGCACGACGTTTACCGGTCGGCACACATGGTGCCGACTGGCACCAGAAAGAAATCATGGATAAAAAATATAGCTAACGAGCAACAAGATACAAAGGAGATGTTCAGTTGTTTACCTTACCAGTAGCAATTGCACTTGATGAAGACAGTTTGTAAAGATGAAATCTTCGTCTGTATATGTTTGAACTGTCCAAATTACGCCGGATTGTCATTTGCCTTGTAAGAGAAGATTGACTACAATGGTGTGTTTCCTTGAAATTGACATGTGGTAATTGACATTGCTGCATTGATGTAAATATGCTGGTCTGTTCTTGACCGATAACACGAACTCCCTAGTCATGATAGACTTAAATATCTCGAAAAAAACAATGGCATATTTTCAAGTTCGGTAGAAGGGAATGAAATTACATGGGAAGATAAAAATCCCATGGAGAAAATTGTACTTTCATGATTAAAAAATTCATAACCCTCTAAGATTAGTGAACAATTAAAATATTGAACTGAATGATCCTTCACATATTGGAGATGATGAGACCATGGAAGCATCCTGGATGCTAATTTTGCAGGGCAAGCTGATTAATAGACTATTTGATGGTGATCTTAAATTGTCATGATGATAGAATGAGCATGCTTCACCAAACAATTAAGTGCACTGTCTACTTTTATAAATCACTTAAACAAGATTGAGTGTGTTCAAAGGTCTTGGAAACAAAAGGACAAAGCCTAGTTTTCTCTGGAATCATATGTGAGTTCTATAATCCTTTAATCTTGTGTGAAACCTGTAGACAGGACCGAAAGCATTGGAAAGCTCATCTCTTATCCTTGATTGCGTTGCGTGAAATAGCAGCCTCTGAACTAGATTTTTGAGCATCAACAAACAATGAGCTCCGTAGATATGAGCATCTTAACAAGAATATAGTTCTGGCTGCCTAAAGACCTAGGAAGCACCGACACTTCTAGCAGTGGAGCGTGTCCGTGTCCGACACAATATCGGACACGACACTCGTCGGAAACTCGTTAGACACGTGTCCGACACTTTCCTGGTGTGTCCTTATGTTTTTAGGGCTGTCATGTGAAGACAAACTATGTACGCACAACAACAAGCCCAAGCTGTCTTTCTTGTTCGATGGAGTTCGGACTCAGTATCGGGTTTACAAGTGGCTCTTATTTTTTCCCCTCTTCCGTAATCTAAAGCCCTAACCTTAAATCTTAAGGTCCGGCAACTTAATGCCAATTGGTGCATTGATCAACAGTGGCATCAATGTTTAAGCTAAAAAATATATAATTCTTATACATTATTTAGTCTTGTATCTTTCGATAAAATATTCTTGTACATATGACATAAAAAAAAGGCTTTTTGTCTACGTGTCCTTGTCGTGTCGTGTCCTGTATTTAATGAAAATTATTTAATGAAAATCGATGTGTCGGCATGTCCGTGTCATGTCGTATCCATGTCACGTGTCCGTGTCAGTGCTTCCTAGCTAAAGACTTCTAGCTACTAGAGAGTAGTTATGACCAGATTAAACTGATAGTTATTAATGGAGCAATAATAATATTTAGTTTCATGTGCTAGAAAATAGAGAAGGTCATGCACTAATCATTAGTAAGACTTGACTAGCTATAATTCTGATAGGCTGATATGATGATGAAGTAAATCAAGACTAGACATGCTAACCAAGAGGAGGAAGATGATGTCTTCTAAAGCAAAGCTATAGCAGGATTGTGTTTCACACATCCTTCATGCAATATGAAATCTTTAAGGCCCATTTCTACTATGGATTTCTATTTTCGTTGCAACTGCATGTATTGTATTGTGTTGTATGTGGTATATTAGTAGATACTAGATAGATATAGACATAAATTGCATTGGTATGGGTCTGAGTAATAAAATTGTTTATGACAGTGACACTGTGAAGTAGTTGCGGTGCTGATACTTCTTTTCCATTATTCTGGCAAGGTTGTTCACAATGAGAGTAGTTGTGTACAAAGTGACTGAATTTAAATGCCATAATGAAATGAGTGCTGATTTGTGCACAAGCTGACGTGACATGTGTATTACACATGTAACGATCGGTAGTCAAAGTACTGACTCTTTCATCTATGTCATCGGTAGTGGGCTACCGATGGGATAGATGAAGCTATCGGTAGTGGGCTACCGATACATTCAATCGGTAGCCAAGTACCGATTCTTTCATCTATCCTATTGGTAGCCCACTACTGATAGGATAGATGAAGATATCGGTAGTGATATATCGATACATTCAATCGGTAGCCAAGTATGTCACCTATCGGTAGACAAGTACCGATATCGTACCGATAGGATAGATGAAAGAATCGGTACTTGGCTACCGATAGGTGGTATGTGCATTACACATGTCACCTATCAGGGGCGAAGCTATTAGGGAGCGGGGGGGGGGGGCAGCTGCCCCCCCTGGATTTTCAGAAAAAACTATAAAATATAGGAGTAGGATTAGTTTTTGAATCTGGGTCGGATCCAAACCTAGATCCAACCCGTTAGGTTAAAATATTTGGGTGATCCTGCCCCCTGCGGCTTCTTCAGTTCTTGTGTCCTATCTTAGTTTTCTCTTTCTAATTGCTCTCACTCTATTGGGAAGATCGGAGTTTTTCTATTTCACTATTTGGATTGGCAATTCAAGCCCCCCATCAGTTTATGGTTAGGGATACTTCAAGCATTAAATCTTTTTTTATGTTGATCTCTAGACCATATGAACCACAACTGTGCTTTATTTAGTTCATGATAGGTCAAACCTTAACTGATTAAGTTATCTTCCACTTCCATAGTATTGTCGACAATGTTGTTTGGATTAGTAGATTTGGTGGATTCGTTTGTATGATTTATTTGGTTTTTATCATCGATGCTTTTAATTTTCTTGATTGTCTATTAATTAAGAAGTTCTTTAGATCAATTGTGATATCTATCTCATTTAAAATTTTCTTCTACTTTAAACAGTCCATTATGGATAGATTTGTAATTAAAATAAAACCAAATCCATCAGCTCCTATAGTAGAAGATGTTGGGCATAATGAAGCAGAACCTAGTGCCAAGAGAACTCATAATCTTACATAAGATATTAGCTTAGCAGATCTTCCAGCGGATCCTGGTTTGCGACCTAAGATTACAGACTATCCGTTTAAGGATCGTGATTCTATTCGTAGGACATATCCTATGAAGCATGGACACGGACACGGCGATTTTTTCAAAATGTAGGACACGACACGGCGGGGACACGCAAAAAAATGTATCTATAGAATAGTTGTGTTTGTCATCTGTATAAGAATATTTCATTCAAAGATACTACAATATCTAATGAATTGCTCAAAACAACAGTAAAATTATGTTCTTTCACAGACATGACTAGCACAACATTCATTTAACAAAACCATCCATCAATAAAAAGTAAAAACATAGACCAACATGACCAACATAACATTAAAATATCATTATACTTCATCAAACATCATCTAATAGAACATCCAAAAACTACAAACAACAACCAAATTGTAGACTTTCATGAGCTTCAATTTGAGACAACTTCTACGCCTTCAGTATCAACACCATGAAGTTCATCTCCCCCATCATCATTAAAGATGATTGCCTCCATTTTCGGTTCATCAAGTGAGAGGTTGGCAACTTCAAGTTCCCCAACATCATCAAGGGAGTCAAACTTGTCGCCCGCAATATCCCACATTTTTGTCTCTCCACTAGAATACAAGGGAAGACTCCTTGATAGAAGACGAAGATTGGTATGAACATAAACCAAATCTTCTGCTCGTTGGACAGTCATTTTGTTTCTTCTTACCGAATGGATAAAGGAATAGGTGCTCCAATTTCTCTCACTACAAGATGAGGAGGACGGTTGCATAAGAAGCTTCAATGCTATAGACTGAAGCAATGGTGTAGGCGCACCATATGTAACCCACCAAGTGCGAGGATCTAGGTGCCATCTATCTCGAATAGAGTCGCAATCAGAAAATGCAGCATCATTTGTTGAGAATTGAGCATATTCTAATATCACCTTGCCTCGTTCTCCATGATCATTAAAATACCTCTTAATGCACTTGTTTCTCTCACGAGAAACTTCCTCATCCATGTGTGGAGCAACTCTACCCAAATCTTCATGAAGCCAATCTTCACTATAGTATCTAGAACAAGAAATACACAAATTATTCAAAATAGATTAGGGTTACTACTATAAAATGAGAATTTAAAATGTTCAACTAACCTCGGATTCAAGGAATGTGCCATACAATGAAGTGGGGTATTGTTCTTGTTCCACCGATCCACCAAGATTTGATGCACTACCATATAAAAGGTAGACTCTTCTTCTTGCCTCTTTCCTTCATGTCGATATATGACATTCTTCACCTTCTCTATCATCGAATCCCACGTATCATAACACAAGTGAAGTGAGGGCTTGTCAGTATTACAAGCTCTAATCATGTCATATATTGGGGCGGTAAAAGAAATGATATACTCAATAGAGTCCCACGTGTCATCTAATATCTTCTCTTTCACAAATCTTGCCTTTGCGATATCATCCTCTCTATAAGCACCCCATTGCTCACTAATGACCATTGCTTGAATACCACCTTTTACAAGCTTCAATCTCCTAAGCATAATAAGTGTTTTGGCAAATCGTGTTTCGGCCACCGAAAGCAATTTCAAAGAAACAAATTCATGATACATAGCCAATCACATGGAATGGTTAGTGATAAAATGCTTAATAATCAAGGCATCCCCGGCAATTTAACTAATCCACTTACATTCTTCGTATGTAGTTTCATTCCTCTCAACATGTTTTGCGGCACATATTTTTCAAGGCAAGATTTAAAGTATGAACTACACAAGGTGTCCAAAAGATAGTAGGGAATTGAGCTTCAATTAGTTGTCCTGCGGCCTTACAATTAGCGGCATTGTCGGTAATTATTTGAACCACATTTAGAGGCCCAACCTCATTGATCACCTCTTTCATCAAGTTTGCAATAAAATACTTATCCTTGATTTCCCCCGAACAATCAACTGCTTTTAAAAACATAGGCCCTCCTCCGCTCACTGCCATAAAGTTAATAAGAGGCCTTCGTTGAGAATCACTCCAACCATCACTCATTATACTGACTCTTTTTTGTCTCCATGTTCCCTTAATTGGTTGCAATAACCTCTCAACATTTGCTCTTTCTCTTTGAAGTAGCTTGGTACGTAGCAAATTATAGCCAGGAGGTGCATACCCAGAAATGTTGTGATTAGCGGCAAATTTATAGGAACTAACGAAATAAGGATTTCTTGCGAGATGAAAAGGCAACCCAGATGAATAAAACATCCTAGCAATTTCACAATGCAATTGATCCCTCTCTTTCATATTAAATGCTTTTCCAATAGTGCTTCCTGTTCCACTGCAACTCCCGCTAGCATTATGCGACGACTTCCTCTTCCTTGATTCACAAGCCTCTTCTTCTGCATAACCACCCAATAGGACACCATGACTAGGAGGAGGCAAAGGAACTTTTTTTGGTTGAGCCCTTTGAATTCGAGCCTCTGCCTCATCAATTGTCCTTTGCATGCCAATAATATCTTTACTTGTGACTTTTTTACATGTACTGACCCCCTTGCCTGGTAACTTCATCAAGTGCGCTTTCACTCTTGTATATGAACCTTTGAAGGTGCAATTACAAAAGTTACATTTAAACTGATAGTTTCCTCCAATTTTATTCAGCTTTGTTACATACTTAAACAACGGTTTGTTTTCATCAAATGCTTCACATTCAGATGCATTACTACTAGCTGAACCACTGCCAGCCATGACACCCACAACTGAAGAGATATACATAAAGAAAACCAATAAGATCACCGTATAAAAGGCTCCTAAAATGCATATGCCGATTGTGGATGCTCAAAAGCTGAAAAAAGCTGAAAAAAACCAGAAAATAGGAGAGTAGGTTTGTGGGTGCTCAAAAGCATATGCTGGATTGTGCATGCTCAAAAGAGAGAAAAAAACTCTTTAAAATGCATCAAACAGATCAAGAATACCTTTTCCCCATCATTCATGTCAAATACTAGCAAAATCGCAGAGAGAAAGAGGAAAATGGAGAAGGAAACGGAGAGAAAGAGGAAATGCCGCCGTCGATGTTGTTGTTGGTCGCCGTCGATTAGATTTGAGAGGGATGAGGAGAGAAAACAGAGGAACTTTGAGAGGGACGAGGAGAAGGACTAGATGCTTACCTGGTTGGGGTCACCGTCGATGTCGCCGGTGGTCGCGTCGTCGATGTCGCCGGTGGTCATGGCGTCTTCTCCTAGCTAGCTAGGGCTGGCATCTTAGGGCACAAGAGAATAGGAGAGGAGTTAACTGAGAGAGGAGTTCTCTCAGTTAACTTAAGTCCTAACGGGTCAAACTCGTTTAAAACAACTAAAACCCGACCCATTTACACCAATTATAACACTGCCGTGTCCCCTCCCGTGTCCGACCCAAAAAAAAAATATTAAAAAATTAGGACACGTAACACACGTGTCCGACACGTAACACACGTGTCCGACACGTGTCCACCACGTCCCGGACGCGTGTCCGTGTCCTGAAAGTGTCTGACACGGGTGCGTTGCCCTTAGTGAAGTGTCGGTGCTTCCTAGGACATATCTACAAAAAGGGCCTTGTCAACCTCGTCAACATATTTTTTCTCAGACAAAAGTATGAAACACATATCGAAGGTTCAATCTTTGTTGGTTCAATGAGTTTGGAAGTTGGTTGGAATATAGTGTATCAAAATATGCTGCATTCTGTTTGCATTGTTAAAGATATTTGAATTTGATGGAGTTTTAAGAAATATGTACGTAAGGTACATTCTCCCCCCCCCCCACAAAAAAAATTTCTGGCTTCGCCCCTACCACCTGTCCATGTGCACGAATCTTTATTCTAATGAAATAGAATGTCAATTTTGTTCTTTGTGTGGATAAACTTTTACTATACCTATGATAAATGTGAATTTTTTTCACAAGTCCAAATGATGATTTTTTTATTGTAGCTTACTAGAATGCAAGATAGTGTAGAATTGCAGATTGATCATTTAGCATTTGTCATAGCAAGTTTGAAATCGAACATTTGTCGATGAAATGCTGACTTAATAAAGTAATAAGTCATTCTCTGTTGGATCCCATAAATTAGACTAAATACAGTGGGTATGTTGATTGTTTCGAGATTGCTATGCAATATAATATATATATATATATATATGGAATAGACACCACTCGGGTATTCTTTTACCAAAGAATACCTGACTTTTTAACCGTACATTTGTCTTGAGATGTGATTAAACGAGATTAAACTCCAAACAACCAAATCACTTGGTTTTAAAACTCAAAACTAAAATAGAAAATAAAATTAAACAAATAAATTGAATTGTATGCCGACTCCGTTCTCTCAGATGGTAATAGATAACTCCGACGGTAACGTTATCTCATCAGCAACGGCGATGGACTCCATTGATGCTGCTGTATAGAGAGAGAGGGAGAGGGAGAGAGAGAGCTTGGAAGGAAGAAGGGCTGGCCGACATGGCCATGCCTCACCACTCCGTCTCATCCCCATTGATGCCGCTGGCTAACCTCCTCTCCTCATCATCTCTCGCCTTGCCCCTGCCGAGGTGATGCTATCATCGGCGTGCTACCTGAAGTCGTGCCACAATTTGGAGGACATCGTGTCGCATGTGGTGACTGGCAAGTAGATCTCAACCCACAACACTGGCACAATCCGCCTCTTCTTCCACGACTGTTTAGGTGGGGTCTGCGACGCCTCCGTCCTCTTCATCTCCAACTCTTTCAACATTGCCGAGCGCGGATATCAACCTCTCACACCCCGGAGACGCATTCTCAATTTTTCTAGCATCCCTAATCCTTGCACATATATGCTTCTCTTAATGGCTGTTAATTGTCGATCTAATTGTTACATGAGTCGTTGTCGATCTAATTGTTACATGAGTCGAGATAACACAAATCGATTAGAATAGAATTGGCATGAGTGAAGTGCTATTTTAGCTTTTCAAGATGTATTGTGGACCAGAAACTAAGGATGCCTCGATGGCCCTTATTACCCCCCGTCCCCTCGGCTGCAAGGACGCCCTGCCTCTTGCGCCGCTGACGTCGAGGGCCAGCTACCCAAGCCCAACATGACCATGTGTTAGATCATCTCCATCATCACCACCAAAGACTTCACCATCCAAGAAGCTTCCTTCACCGTCCAAGAAGCCAACGCCCTCATCGGCGGCCACATTTTATTTCTTTAATTTTATTTCCTATCTTAGTTTTGGATTTTAAAACTAGGTGGTTTGGCAGTTTTGGGTTTAATCTCGTTTAACCATATGTGAAGGTAAATCTACTCTTGGAAAGTTGGGTATTCTTTGGTATGGTTTGGTAGTTTTGGGTTTAATCTCGTTTAACCATATGTGAAGGCAAATCTACCCTAAGAAAGTTGGGTATTCTTTTACCAAAGAATACCCGAGTGGTGTCTAGTCCAACTCGTATATATATATATATATATACACACACATAGAGCGGTTCTCTAGAGTTATAGAGAGGAACCAAGATCCTGATCGTCTATTCTCATCCGATGATCAGGATCTAATCCCCTTATTAATCGATATACTTAGAAACGCGTTTCCCACGTGTAAGATCACTTATAACTCTATCTCCTCGTGAGCCCATGCGATCTATGCCACCCTTGTGCCTCCTTATGTGTGCTTTGGTCTAAGCCAACGAATCTCGATCAAAAACATATTTTAAAATGGTTGTGTAACTTGTGTTTCTGTTCTCAGCAACATGGCATTTAGGGATTTAAAAGCAATAACTCATATGTCTTTTAGTGAGCCATGATGACATGCAAATGAATAGAGATAGAGTTTGACATCTAGTATGTCTTCAAACATTGCTGGAATTGCTGGGTTCGAGAGACACTGTGGGAGCACTCCTTGGGGCTTCGGGATGGTCATAATCGGATGGTAGTGGTTGGAAGATGCCGCCATCACCAATGACAAAGATGATGGCGGTGGTGGCGGAGAGAGGGTGTTGGTGGTGGAGAATTGAAGATTGAGGGGAAGGGGAGGGGGCGATGGCGGGGAAGCAAGAGGGAGTCGAGGCGACGAAGATTGTGTGGGTTACTGATTAGGAAATCACATAAGTCTAACTGGATCATGGAAATGTAATGCCCATTACTAATAAAGGAGATTTGATCCTAAGCGTTGGATGAGAATGTGGACGATTAGGATCTTGGTTCTCTATATAACTCTAGAGAACCGGTTCTATGTGATATATATATATATTATATGAGGCGTTGGTTATAAGTTAACCTTCCCCTCATATTTCAGACGGTTTGGTCTTTTTGATCAACGCTTGGCTTGATGAATCCCACGGTGAAGAGAGTGCGAATAGGGGTGGATGGGGTTGAGGAGGTGGGGCACGTAGGAGCCAGTTTCTTTCCCGATCGATCGATCGAGAGAGAGAGATGGCGGCGGTGCGAGTAGGTTTCCGGCGACTCTTCTCCTCCTCTGCCTTCTCTCCTCTGCCACCGGCCGCTGCAACGCCTGTAGCGGAGCCGTGCACCAACCTCTTCGTCTCAGGCAAGACCCCATCTTCCTTCAAAGCCCATTTTTCATATCTCGTGCAGCGACGCGACCTGCATCGCCAAGACCTTAAGACTGTAAGACCCAACCGGCGGCCGGGCACGTGATCCGAATATGTATTGGGGAGGAAGGCATCGTTGGGGGGTCGGTTCGTGTTGGGGAGGAAGGCATCTGTAGGGGTTGGAGACTTGGATTTGGAAAAGGCATCGTCAGGGGGTCGGTTCGCGTCGAGGAGGATTGGAGAATTGGATTTGGAAACAACGACATTAGATTTGTACGCATCGGGTCCTCCAATTGATTTGTATGGGGTTTCAGATTTTGTGTTTTCTTTATTTCAATAAGTTTTGCCTGTGAACTTTCTCAAAGTGAAAGTTCATTTTGTGGCTCTCATACTTCAACAAAAAGTCTGGTGTTTTACAAGTTTGATAATTGATCATGCAGATTTTGCTTGCAGTTTGATCATTGTAGCTTATCTCACCATTTTAATCCACTCTTAGATGTTTGGGAAGCATCTAAGAGTAGAATTTTTGAATAGTAGAATTTGTTTGGTGTTTCTGTGATCCATTTAGAAAGGCGATGATAGTTTCGGTTTGATTTTATTTGGTGTTTCTTTGATCTGTTTCTAGATCTCATTGTTTTAAATAGCTCGGTTGTTACATTGCCTCTCTTGGAACTATATCGGTATCGAGAAGATACCGATGGTTTTGCTTGGTTACTGGAACTATTTCAGAACTTGTACCTCGAAGACAACCAAGGTGGCAATGATCTTTAGGCCAATTGGTTTT
>OY986963.1:23232778-23377967 GCA_963920575.1 Narthecium ossifragum
AAACATTAGTTACGGTTTGAAATTTGGTATCCAGATATCATCTAGCTCTTACATTTTAGATAACCTTTGGTCATTCACCATTGGATACTATGTTACTTGATTCATGTGAATGTTGCTTAAAGGTAATTGAGAGATTATGTTCTAGCTCTTACCTTCTATTTGTGGATGCTTGGGATTGAAATTGAAATCTCGGGTGAGATAGCACATATATAATTCTGTAATTGATTGCTATTCTAGCTAATAAGTTCTTTAGCTATCTAGCCATTACTCCCAGAGTCAAAAATATATTGGTTTCAATTCGCTGTGTCGGTAGAGTCATTACACAATCACCGACGAGTTCAATTAAAACATCTTTCTTGCCCATTACTCCCAGTGTCACAATATTGTAAGCTTGATCCTTTCCTATATTAATAGGGATTGTGTTTTCTATTGGTCACTACAATTTCAAGTTGCAAAGGATTGTTCTAACCCTTTTGTAAATGATTTCATATTCTTTTCAATTTGGAAGGGATTGTGTGTGCTGTTGAACATATTTCATGGTGTTGCGAAGCTTTTCTATAGATAGCAATTCATTTGTAGGAGGTCTATTAAATGTTTGAGAAAGTAATTTGTGATTATAGAAATTTCGAATTTCAAGTGTGTTAGTAGTAAGCGTTTAATTTCATTCGAGCACAACTAAATCTGTGCCAAGGGCACCGGCATTCGTTAGAAGAGTTTAGGCTTTTATCTAACGATGGAGAGATTTAAATCGGGTGGAAATCAACAATGGGAATGGAGGGTGGGAGGGGGGGGGGGGGGAGAGAGAGTCTTGGTCTATGGGAGTAGTGACGTCGGTTAAGTGGGGTGTTGGGGACCATGGAAGTTTACGTGGGATAATGGGGACCGCGCCAGTATTAATCGCATAGCATTGCTACCATATGTGCAGTATTAATCCCATAGTTTGATTAATATGCCCAGTGGTGCAACCAACGGGACTCGATGCCCTTTTAATTTATTAAAGAATATATATTGGAGGCTAGTCCAAATTAATAACGCATTGAGATCAGTTAAGATTGATCATGGAGAAATCAGAAGGCAACGACTGAAACCATGCTTGGGGAGGAATAAGCTCTTCGCAGGAAGAGGAGAGAGAGGGAGGAAGGAGGAGGAGAGAAAGAAAGAGAGGGGATGAGGAGCTGGAGTAGATTTCAAGGCTTGGGGAGGAATAAGCTCTTCGCAGGAAAAGAAGGGAAGGGAAAGAGAAAGAAAAGATAAGGGCAACGTGGGAGAAAAGAAAAGAGAAGGGAGGATAGAAAGGAGACGAGGCCACATGAATTGGTGGGTCTGCAGGGAGATGGGGATAAGGAGAGAAAGGAAATAGAAGGGGCTGGCTGGGTAGTTAGCCGGTCAGAGGGAGAGAGGGGGGAGCGAGGGCAAACGGGTTAAAAATAATTATGTTATTTATCATTAGTTTTATTTATCAATGATAAGTCTCATATGGTATGTTATTTATCATTATCTTTTATTTATGATGGTAACTACCAACATTCTTTTTTATTTAATAATGATTTTTTTAACATTCTTTTTTATTTAATAATTGTAACTTCTCGATAATTGTATGTATCATATGAAATTTTAAAATTTTATGTTAATAATCATTTTAGTTATTATATTACTTTCTCATGCTATTTAGTTTTTTTATTACTTATTCATGTTAATTTTTACGTTAATTGCTGATGTTACTTTCTATGTTAATTATTTACGATAATTTTCATATTAATTGATAAATGTTGTATTTTACATCAAAATTAATTCAAATGGTGGAAAAATTAGAAAAATAGTATCTAACATATATTAAAAATTTAAAAATTATTTTGAAATCCGTTATAATAAAAAAAATATAGAATTAGAAAAATAGTATCTAACATATATTAAAAATTTAAAAATTATTTTGAAATCCGTTATAATAAAAAAAATATAGGAACCTTTAAAATTTTTGAAAAATGAAAAAACTAGAAGTTATAGAGAAAATTAAAAAATGCTTTTATAAAATTTAAAAATTCGTAGAAAAAAATTAAAAATTCTTAGAAAATTTTAAAAATTTGTAGGAAAATTTTTAAAATTCTTCAGGAACTCTTTTGGACTGGCTCGGGGGCGTGCTAGTCAGGCACGTATCGTGCCCGCAGGTTGTTGGCACGACGCGTGCCATCGGGATGGTAATTCTTGGGCAATAGTTTCCTAACTCGAAAGTAACTTGCGGTTCTCTCTATTCGTGAGTCCACACGATCTCCGCCGCCTTGCGTGCCTCCCCATATAAGGTGGATATAAGGTGGGCGAGGACAACGTACAAGTCCCAAGAGAGAGAGGAGGAATGGGCCAGGGTGGGTGAGAAAAAGGCCAAAAAATAGATGCCCGATGCCATTGACATTAGTGTGGATCCGATAAGAGAGAAGCAGATCACAAAAGTTGCGATGGATTAGGGAAACGATATGTTCATAATAAGTGGTTAATATCAGGGATTTGATCCTGATTGTCGGACTAGAATGGACGATCAGGACCAAGGTTTTCTCTATAACTCTAGAGAACCGGTTCTATTTGGATATTCCCTCTCTCTCTCTTTATATATATATATATATATATATATATAAATACGTACATGTATACATAGATGCATACATACATGGTATTATATATAACACGAGTTCTATATAACTTTCTAACACATGTGATTTGGCTGGACTTGATGGTTATACTTTAAAGTTTAACCAAATTATGATGATCAGTTTTCTTGTTGCATGTCAGTGCAATTTACTTAATGTAAGCTACTGCCCCACAACAGAAGAACTTATGGATCCGAAGAGCTTAGTAAGTCTTTCAGGTTCTGTTTGTGTTGTTTGCTATGTGCTATATAAAGTTACAAAAACTTGTTCTGTGTGTTTTCTGTTTAACATTACAGGTAGTGGTAGCATACAACCCTCTTGGGTGGAACCGCAGTGACTTCATTAGGCTTCCTGTGAGTATATCATTTTCATAAATTTGGTCAAGATTACAATTTCTTATTCTGCTAATGTATATAAAGTACAAAAACCCAAAACACAACTCAAATGCATAATCTCCAACTTTCTTCTTGAATGCAAGCACTTAAAAGTGGTTGTATCTGGAGCAGGATGAGAAGGAAATATTGTTGACTAAGAATAAGGAGATTTTGATCTCATGGATTGTCGTGGCGGTCGGCACGGTCTGTACCTACTGATACGTGAAATACTCAGCACGGGATCTGTATCAATTACATGTCCCTCTTGAAAAGGCTCAGTGCTGTGAACATGGGGTCTGTGCCAAGTTTTGGCACAATACATTCTGTCTGCACATACGTGCCACCAGCACGACATCCTTGCTCTATTGTTCATGAGCTGGTGCCAAGACTATGCACCAATATTGGTCAAGAAAATCTAAGTCCATACACCAACAGGGTCTATATTTACAGAAAAATCAACTCCAGTTTTGACTTGAACGCCAGTCTCATTCGCAATAAAATGAAGATATTGGTCGCCTTTCATTCAGTTTTGTATTTTATAAACTTGCCTTTTCATGTTTATGGAACTAACTTATTCTGCTAGGTTAACGATCACAACATTATTGTACGTGATTCTAGTGGAACTTCTATTGAGACACAATTGGTGGATGTGGACAAAGTCACTATCGACAAAAGAAATATCTATGTTGAAGCTTATCTTGGGGTGTCACCGAAAGAAGCTCCAAAGTATTGGCTTATTTTTCAAGTTTCTGTGCCTCCTTTGGGATGGAGTACCTATTTCATTTCAAAAGCATCTGGGAAAGGTGGCTTTCATTAACATATGCATATTTTGTTACTTCAGGGAGTTTTCTCTAGGGCTTTTTAACATGTATCATGTTGAGCATAATTGTTTTCCTGTATCTTATGTGGCTCAGGAATCAGCAGATATGGACATGTTTCAAGTCTTGCCGCTTCAGGAAATGACTCCATTGAAGTTGGGCCCGGGCCTTTGAAAATGTCTTTCTCATCAGTATCTGGGCAACTCAAGAGAATGGTTAACACTAGAACAGGGGTGAGTCGTAACTTTACTTTTCAACTACATTGTCTTCTGCTTAGTTGGCGTGGGTGTGCTGTCAACAGCTCTGGAACTAAACTCATGGCGGCTGGTGAAACTTGGTCATCTAAATGATCCTTGAGATTCTTTTACCATGTCAATAGAATGGCTGTACATGCAATAACAAAGCGGACAGATAATGTAGGATGGAAAATATTGTTCACGGAAAGATTGATACACTATGTTTTACTTAAGTAAAGATTCATATATTGTTTCATCCATACAGCACAGCAAAGCAAACCAAGAAACTAGTGAACTAGATCATACACTTACTGATCCAATGGCATTGAAAAAGAGAATAAAACCAGGCCAAAAATCCTAAGTTTCATTGTATGGGTGGTCGTGTACAATGATGTCCTCTTTGATCAGCCTTTTTTTTTTGAAAATGGCTTTTTTTCCACCTTGTTCTGCAGGGTTTTGGTTCTGATCTATGTGAAAGTCCAGTAGTAGGTGTCTTAAAGGTTATCATAGTTTATGAGGAAACTAAAGGCATGATCCTAATTGATATTGTCATCTGATTATCTTAAAGTTTGGATTGGATGATGAGATCCGGTACAACCTTGATAACAATTGGCTAATATGGTTGGGAAGCTGGATCATCAATCATATAACCTGTTTGATCCAAATAATGAGCTCCGTATCATAAAGTTAAGCTCCCGATAACTTTGGTTTGCCATAAAAGAAACAACTCATTTAAATTTCTTATTTGGATTGAATGATGAGATCCGTTACAACCTTGATAACAATTGGCTAATATGGTCGGGAAGCTGGATCACTAATATAACCTGTTTGATCCAAATAATGAGCTTCGTATCATAAATTTAAGCTCCAAACAACTTTGGTATGCCATAAAAAAACTCATTCATAAGCTGAAGCAGTTTCGGAGAACATTTTACAAATATCGCCTATTTTCAAGCAAAAATATTAGCTGAAAGCCTGAAAAAAATTATAGAATCTTTTCTTCCTGGCCCTTTTGTTTTCAAAATATTATCTCGACTAGAGTTCAACACTTTGTTTCTTCAATCAGGTTGACATACCCGTACAACAGAGTTATCTGTGGTATGGTTCAAGCAGAGGGGATTCAGATCCGCAAGTATGTATCAGCTTTACAGATCAATATTATCTTGGTTGTAAATAAACTTTTGTAAAAATATTATTCGTTAAAACTTTTTGTAAAGCTGACCAGATTTAGTGTGTATGTAAATAATGATTTCTAGGCATCTGGTGCATACATTTTCCGGCCAAATGGGGCTCCAACAGCATCTTCAAGATTGGTAGTTCAACCTATATTACTTAAAGAATACATAGTAAACTAATAGATGATAATGCTAACACCTTCTCTATTCTTTTTTTATTGGATGATCCTCTTACTGTTTTACACTGTAGGTACCTCTGAAGGTAATGCGGGGCCCACTAGTTGATGAAGTCCACCAGCAGTTTAACTCATGGATTTATCAGGTTGCTAATGCTTGATTTCCTGTTCGAATTTAGGACTTGTGTTTCAGCTTCATCTGACTTAGTTTTAGTGATAGAGTACAAGATCAGGTTGCTGTCTCAATTAGATAAGGACTTCATGGCCTGTGCTGTGTAAGCCTTGCTCGGTCCGGGCTGACATTGGGCATGGCCAGGTCTGCTGACAGCACAACGGGTATGGATTTCAAATTGGTTAGCAAGGACCACACCAACTGAAACTTGACATGCCAATAAGTTCCAAAACATCTAGTAGCGGCATGGGCCTTATTGACATTCCAAATATGTGCTGACTGGAAGTTGGCATGGTACATGCCATTGGCATCCAAGCAAGTGTGCCGAAACAGGCACACAACAAGAAAGAAAACAAGTAGGCACATATCAGAGAATAGGGATAGAGAGGAACATGGAGAGAGAATAAGAAATTACCAATGGGAGTGGAGAGAGATTACCGATGAGGGTGGAGACATCATCGCTGCGATTCCGGCATGGTAGGTTCCTAATGATCGACAAAAAAGCTAATGCTAGGTACAAAGTGGATGGATTTTGAATCGAGTGAGATCGAGCTCTGGGTTTATAAGAGAGAAGGGTTTTTCAATGCAAGTTTGTAGAAGATGATATATATCTCAGATACCAACTTCTTATAGAACTTACATGTTTAATGGCTTTGGGCTCGCTTTGAACACAGGTTTGTTTTGGTGATACCTACACGTACCAGGGATTACATCAAGCGCCATGGAGCATCCCGTCCAAAACTTACCATATTAGTCAAATACTAGCACAATTTGGCTGGTACGAATAGAAGTAGTTTTGTTGACGCTTTAGTACCGGCATGTGCCGATTGTGCCAGTTTTAAAAAGGGGGCAGAGCCAATATAGTGCCTCATTCCCATCTGTCACCCACTAAGTCCAAGGTCTAGCAGAAGAAGCAGAGAAAGGAGGGTTTGAGAAGAAAAGAGGAAAAATGATTAAGGTTTTGAAAAAGAAGGAAAAATGGTTTAATGTAAATTTGGTTTATGTGTAGTTGTTTACTTCAATAAATGGACATTAAATCTATTCTAATATCTAGTTCTAGGCAATCTAGGTTAGTTTTTTGAAGCTAGATCCATGGAAATTTGATTGTAAAATGTCTATAGAAAGATCTGAAAATCAGGGTTTCTCCAAATATTCTTGAAAATGCAAAATTGGAGATAATTTAACATCATCTGATTGGTGAACTCGTTCAGTTGCGCTATTTGGGTTGATTGTGACCCATATCATGTGAATTTAGGCCCTATTCTGATGAAAATTGGCTAAATTAAAATTTCCCAATTATAGATTAAAACAATAGATTCAAGATCAAAATTCAGAAATAACTATAATCGGACAATGTAAATCCATCTCTGAAGCAATTCACATGCACGAAATTTTGTGCTGAGTTTTCTTCTGCATGCTAGCGGCTTGCAAAGCATGCCGGCAATCGGCACAATTCATCCAGCCGGCACAGAAAAGACCTCAACACCTACAGTGCATAACTGGGCTCAGGGATCTGTCTTGTACTGAAAACTCGTCAGAATGAAATATTTCGGCACTTAGAACTGCATATCTATGGTATTAGATGAATATCTGCCATCATGCCGAAGACACTAGAATGTTCAACCACGAATTTCCAACTTCAAGAAGGTCTGGCCTAGTTCTCAGTTATCGAGCTGGGTTATTTACCAATCTCTGCCTAAATTACTTGACCTAAACCTTGAAGTCTATTAATCATAGTTATGACTCTTACTGATGTAAGATGTTATGATTTCAATAAGTTATTGGTCCGCCTTATCTGTTGTGAATGAACTGCAAAATCTGCTCTAATGTCTTAGTGAAGTTGTTTCTGCTTTCAAGAGTTGTTTATGGAACTGTTTTTGTCCGCTGCTCTTTTGATTGCTAGAATCAAAGGTTACTTAATCAAAATAATATAAGTAACCTTTTTAGGTGACGAGACTGTACAAGGACAAGGAGCATGCTGAAATAGAGTATACTGTAAGTTCTCTACTCTGTTACTTATCAATTGTAGTTTTGAACTTGAAACACTCAAACTTGCATTGGAGCAGAGCCCATGTTATCTCTTATGTCCTATACTTATCACAATTGTCTTACATCTGCATCAAATCTACAGTATGTATTGCTGTGGGTTTACTTACAACTATGTCCTGATGCATGTTCCTGTTTATAGGTTGGTCCAATCCCCACAGACGATGGTGTTGGAAAGGAAGTCATCACACGGTTGACAGCTAACATGGCCACTAATAGTACATTTTACACGGACTCAAATGGCAGAGATTTTCTAAAACGGGTATTCTCACTGAAATCTATTTCTTCTTTATACTTGATACTGTGATTCAGTTTGTTGATACTGCCAATGTGCAGTTGAGTCACATGATGGTATATGTGCACATGTCCGAGCTTCTGTGGATGCATGCATGTGAGAAAAATTTATGCTAGTGCAATTATAATTTGTATGTATCGATACATCTGTCATGGGAAAAACATCAGAGAGGACAATTGATAGGCAAGTGCATTAGTGAAAAGTCACTTCAATTGAGAAAGAATTAAAGAGCCAGCTAAGGCTTGTACACATGTAGTGCTGTATTTTGCCACTACGGTAGCAACACCAGCATTATGACTTATGTACGTGGCAACTCATGTAAAAACGTCAGCATTCTATGAACCATTGTAAGTAGCAACTCATGTAACAACTCATCTTTTTATGTAAGACAGTTAATGAACTCCAAAGCATCTGACAAGCATTCATGAAAACTTCCACTCTTGTTTTGTATTCTATATGATATGGAACGCCTTCATTCTTGATTTTCCAGAAAACGGGTTTTTACAGGATTCTTCATCCTTAACATTTACTTTCATATCAACGGTTTCTTTCTTGTTTATCTGTTGTCACCTGTATATTAGTTTATCCCAACTTGAGAGTCCTTAACTAATCTCTTAATGAATTAATTGTGGCATCCATGTTATAGTGGAATTAAACAAGATTAACAGTGGAAAAGCATGATGTTATGCACTCATATTTTTTATTCTGCATTTGGGTCTTGAGTAAAAGATTGTTCATAGCGAAGGACTTCTGTTGTATAGGCTACAGCTTAAATACTGGTCTCAACTTTACATGTCCTGCCAAAATCATTGAAAAACTTGGATTCTCAATAATTCATTATTTTGGATTTTTATGATCTAGTCTATTTTTAATTTGTAGTTTTGTGAATTTACTATATTAATACTGACGCTATATGTGATTACTGTACTTGTAGATTCGTGATTATCGTGAAGATTGGAATCTTGAGGTGACTCAACCCATAGCAGGAAACTACTATCCAGTAAACATTCTACTTTATTGCCCGAGGAACATTTTAAGTTTTTAACTGCTTCTATATACTTTGTTTTCTTTCAAGATTAATTTCTTGGGTAGATGCCATGAAATCATACATCATGGAGATGGATGAAAGATCTGGAATAGAAGCACAATAAAAGGGAACAAGTATTTTTTAAAGGCCAACGCTTTGGTTCTTTCCGGAAAGTGAAAAAAAACTCAAATTGAGTAGCACAAAGCATATGGGACTCTTATTAAGTTGAGTCCTAAACAAAAAAAGAGGCTAGCTTTACCTAGGAATAAAGGATGTCGTGATGATAACTGGGAAACAACTAAGGGAAATTCTATCAAGACCTCTCTTATTTTCAAGCTTCTTTACGAGCTTGTTGATGTATGGACTATGGAGTTTCTTGCAAAATTTCCTCTAGCCCTATGTGATATCAGCTGCTTGAATATGTGGGCAATGGAGAGGCAAATGTTTGAACATCCATGGAAAATTGACCACTATGACAAAGAAATATATGAACTCACAATGTCAGATCCCATAGACCCAACTAAATCTCAAGGGAGACTATGGAAGTAGGTCAAACTAGTTTCCAAACATCAACTTCCAATTCTGATTCAGATATATCTTAACATAAACTATATATTTTAATGACAATCCAGTTAACAAAACCAGTAAAAAATGGTTTTAATTTCAGGGCTATACTTCAAAGTATATCTCGTTCATGGATTGCCGTCCCGGTGGCACGCGCCGTGCAGGCAGCCTGCGGGCACGGTATGTGCCGCCGGCACGGATGCGTGCCGGTCCGGCACGCTCCTGCCATTCTTGTTTTTCTTCCTCCTCCTCCTCCTACACCTACTTCTTCTTCTTCTTGGCACGGTATGGGGGGGGTTTCGATGCCGCTAACCCCCTGGCACGGTGCGTGCCGCGGCGTCACGCACAGTGCCGGACCGGCACGGCAATCCATGAACGAGATATTCAAAGCCAAAATTACAGCTTCGGCACTCGAGCTCCCAAATATTCAATGATGACATATAAACCGTGATTTGGTTTTTCCAAGTCACTGTCACTTTACTTAATGTGCCAAAATCACACACACACACACACACACACACACACACACAATATATGGTCATACTTTGGAGCGCGCGCGCGCACACACACACACAAAATTATATGTTATTTTGGTTTTCAATATATCGTCATACTTTGGAGTATATATGAGTTGGACTTGGTTTTGAATATAGGAGTATATATGAGTTGGACTAAGCACTACTCGGATAATTTTTGGCAAATGATTACCCATATTTTAAACCTTGAACTTGCATCGAGATGTGAATTCTAACTAGCTCTTCAAAACAAGCATACTTTTAAATTTCAAGCAGCTCTCCAAAAAATAGTTAGAATTCACATCTAGAGGCAATTTCACAGTTTAAAAGTTAGGTAATCTTGGGCAAAAGGTTACTCAGGAGTGTCTAGTCCATCTCTCTCTATGATAAGAGAGCTTTGGTATCATAAGGCCCTAGGTTCTGACCTCTTTGCTTACATTTGTTAGCGAAGCTTTCTTTTAGCTTAGGCTGTCTAACATAACTTTCTTACTATTTGTTGCCATTTGCAATAGGTTAAGCTCCTAAGTAATATGGTTATCTAACAATTTTGACTGGTTTTCATCAATTTTGACTGGTTTTTGTCTATTTTGACCAGTTTTTAATCTATTTTAACCTACTCTGACCGATTGAAAGCGGAAGACTTCTCTCTCTCTCTTCGCTCTCTCTATAAATCTCTCTTCTATCCTCTCTCTGTCTTCTCTCTCTCTAGATCTCTTTCTCTCTTCTCTCCCTTCCGCTCTCCCTCTCTAGATCTCTCTCTTCCGCCATCTCGCTTCTCTCTCTCTAGCACGCGCGCTTGAGTGCAGGCTGTGATTGGCATGGTCCATTTATTCCGCACCGGGCTGGGCCAAGCACACTAGCTGGCTTGCCAGATCGTGCCGTGCCTGGGCCGGTCTAGACTTATAGAGAGTAGACAAATCCTAAATTATAAACACTAGAACAAACAAACTCAAAAAATCCCTCAATGATAAACATGTAGGAATAAAACATTGGGTTTTCTTTTTGTGATTTATTGAACCAAATGGCTGTGCTTACATCCCACTACAGATAAGGAGACAGGCACTCTGGGCATGGGTTCCCATCATCGTTATCCCATATGACATCACTGCTACTCATCCTAACAAGACACTCTATGCTAGTGTAGGTAAAAAGTAATGCCCACTAATAAATAGCATTGGGTGGAATATAGACATTTATCTTTTAGTCTTCCCTAATGTCTCATGGTTTCACCTATATGTATCTTGTAGAGTTCAATGGGGAGGATGCATTAAAGCTTCAATATTTAAGCTTACTTTTGTTATGTTGTCAAGTGTCAACTGTTCTTTAGCCATAGTTGTAAGAAATCCTTCCTGCCACTGCCAAAGATTTGATTTTCCCACTCTTTGAGAATTTTATTTTCGACCACATGGATCTCATGAACATGCTCTTTTGGAATGCAAGATGAACGTATCTACCAAGTAGATCCAATCATGGATTATATTTGTGTTGGTAAATTACTGCCATGATGCCTATATTGGACAGGGCATTTCTGCCGAGCATATGGCTCTCTCCTCCAAGTTGCGTGCTCAGGGTCCACTTATCAACACATATCGTGGCGATCTGCTGGTTACGTGCAACTGGCACAGTAGTTATTGGAGTCGATGCTTATTTCCTTTGAATTATCTATTTGTGGAATGATACTATGATTGAGTTTATGATGGAATATTGTTGTGTTGGTATCTCGTAAAGGCTATTTTGGGAAGATTTGATAGGCTTTAATGCTCTTCCTCTTTAGACACAGTTTGTTGAACATGATCTTAGAACCAATTCATTAGCGCAAACTAATTTTTAGTGCGGAGTTATCGAACTTATTCGACCTCCTAACAAGAACTGGTAAAATATAAAATGGAGAACCAGATATGTATGTTCGTCCAAGATTATGTCCCATCCCCTTGCACCCATAAGCAGAGTGTTATCTTACTCTTCCTTCCAAGTTTTGCTGAACCTACTTACTCATAACAGTTATTTGGCATATGTCGAATTTCAGGTATAAGGCAAAAATCTCATGATTTCTTTCTATAGTTGATACGTATCTCCTATCATATCTAATGGCTGAATAGATTTGATGTTTTTATTTGGTGAAATTAAAAGCAAAAGGTCCCTTCACTAGCAAAAGAGATTTTATGGTCCTCTAATAAAAAATCAGAGTAGATGATTACATACATTTTAATGTCCAGATATCTGAGCTTAACGTCTTCTTTTTCAGTTACTGGTCTAATGATTGCTTGTACTTTCAGCTCAACCTGGGAATTTATATGGAGGATGGAAAGTCAGAGCTCTCGATCCTTGTAGATCGTGCTTTTGGAGGTTCAAGCATTCAGGATGGGCAACTAGAGATCATGCTTCATAGGTTTTTTATATCTCTTCAGCATGATTATTCCTAGAAGTCCCAGTCTCATATAAAACAAGAATATGTGATTAAGATACTGCTACATTAAAGGAGAATGCTCGCTGATGATGGCCGAGGTGTGGGAGAAGCACTTGATGAGACTGTATGCGTAAAAAATGTCTGTGAGGGGCTAACGGTATGCTACACACAAACGCTTCATATGCTTTCGATACCTTTATCATGATTCTTGCATAGTGGTTTAAGTGATGATTGTGTATATTCTATCAAAGCCAATATGTGATAAAGATTTGAGATTCTTCTTTCCAATTACGCAAAATAAAACACTAGAGTTGCGAGTTTGACAATAGAGACATTTTCATCGAGTCTTTCATGAGGAGCTAGTGATTGTTGAAAGCAAAATTAAGGATAAAGAAGGTTATAATGAAAGAAGAACGACCTATAGAAGTAAATGAAATCTGTAAGGCTTCATAGAAATGTCAGTGATAATCATTCATCTGCTAAAAAATCAGAATATTTTTGGTAGACAAGCGTGATTGTAATTTAATTGTTTGCCCTTAATTCTATGGCCATTAGATTTCTGGATTCTTCAAACTGCAGTTTGTGAAAAATAAATACATGTGCCTCCAACAATCCATTTTTGATGCATACTGCTCCTTGATATATAGTTCCTCTTATTTGATCCAAAACAGGATTTCCAATTTGTATAACCATTTCCATCGATTATTTAAACTGTCATCTTGATACCCCTTTCGTAATTGGCTATTCATCAGAAGTATTGTAAAATCCCGGAATTTAGAGATGCCCTAGAGTTCATGTTGGATTAAAACTCTAATTAGGATAGTAAATCAGTTAATTATAACCCTAGTTGATTAGGTTAGCCTAAAGTACCTTTTTGAGACCTAATTGTAAAAGTTTGAGTCAATTAAGACTCTATTTAGACCGAATCCCAGCAACTATAGGTTAGGTTGAATCCAATTAGAATTAGGTCTAGTCAACTAAGCCTATTAAAAGGTTGGGGTTAAGTTCTTATAAGTAACCTATTGGATTAGGTTAGAATCCATTAGGACTCTAATTATTAGAATCCAGATTTTCTTTTACCCATAAAAGCTACAGCCCTTATTTTAGGGTTTTATTCGTATCTTTCTTCTCTCTTTCTTCAAGTCTTCAAGAGAGCTTTGGGGGCTGTTAGGTTGGCTGCAAGGGTCAATACGAGGGCTTTTGAAGGACAAGTAAGGTAGGTACACATGTAATAGTTGTTACCCTAACTTGAGTGTGGATCTTTTCTATTTTTAGTGTTTAAACTTTAGGGTTAGGGTTTCAGAATTCAGGTTTCAGATTCCAGAATTCAAATCGCAGATTTTTATTCTTGTTACAGTTTTCCTAGTAGATACATAGCAGATTTTTAGAGTTTGATAGTAGATTTTCAAAATATTTTATAGCAGATTTCCATGGTTTGGTTGCAGATTTTATAACTACAGATTTTCAGATTTGTAGATAGACAAGCTATGCTGATTTCTACGCCCTTAAAATTCAGTTCACGACATATTAGAAGATGATACTAATGAGAATGTGTAGTCGTGAGTATTAATCCTAAACGAATGCTGAAAACTGTAGTAGATAGATAAGCTTTACACCAGGAAATTTAGAAAGGGACAGCAATGGGAAGATATACCTATAACCATGCACTCGGTAGTTTTAAATTGTCTATTAAGTGTCTATATCTCAGTTAGTACTTCCAGTGCATGTGGTATAGTATTGGATTTATAATCTTTTATGCTTATTTCTAAATTCATAGTTTTCATCGTGTGGATGCCTTAGCTAGTATGCAGTTAAATTACAGCAAGTTAGAATTCAAATTTCCATCCATTCCTTATTGTTGTTCTACGTATGATTAATGTCAAGTTGTATGCATCCATCTACTGATTTATGATATCATGTTTTTGGTGCATAACATATCATGTGAGTGTAGCATTGTGCATGATCATCTCTATGCATATGTGTTAGCATGTTTAAGTAATTATTCAGAAGCATTGCATGTGCATAGTGTGCATGTTTGCCAAGCAAAAGTTGCCACCAAGGTGGAATGAGATCTAAGATGTCCTTAGTTGTCATGGCTGGGCAGCTAAGGATGAGTAATTCTAAGGGTTCATTGTTTGGTCGAGACCAACCGTGGGTCCTGGGCGTTTGAGTCCGAAAGAGCCGAGGCTCGACCTTATGCTAGCATGAGTAAGAATAGTTATCCCAAGTGCACGTGGGGTGCTATCACCAGACACCGTTATGGTACTCGACGGTAGAGCCAAAAAGATGCATCTCATTATATCATGCATCAGAGTTCATGTCATACAAAAGCTTTAAGTGGGATTTATGGGCATGAAAAGTTCAGCTTTTAAGTTTAATAAAGTGTGATCATTCTCTTTCTCAAGTGATGTGTTTTAATTCGGTTTTGTTTTGCGAACACATTTTGTTTGGATATCATTCTATTACGTGTTGTTTTCTACTGGGCTTTATGCTCATGAGATAGATGGATTTTTTTTCAGATACCCAAGATTCTGCGTAGGCGCGGGGATGGGAGTAGAGAAGAGAAGAGTTTAGAACTAGTTTATAGTTTTTTTCAGTTTAATCATGTTTTATGTGATTTTTAGGAAGGTTATTTCAGTTTAAGGTCCGAGTTACTTTTTAGTCAATTTCTCCTTTCCAGAACATTGTCTTAGTTTGATTGTCAATAAGAGTTTCTCTTTCTAATATGATATTTCTTTTAGTCAAACATTATTAGTCTGTGTGTTTCGTCTCGTGTCATGTTAGAGGATAAGGTTTTCTTTACAGGATTCGGGTCGTTACATTTTGGTATCAGAGCCAGGTTGACAAAACCTTAAGGGGCGAGCGTAGACTTTAGGAGAACGATAGCATACGTTTTGTTTCATGCTTTGTCTTGCCTTGTATGTTTAGTAGGTTGTCTCTTGATCCTTGTGATTTGTCTTTGTGACCTAAGAACGATGACGTCAAACAACGTTTATACTCGCCGGGAAGGGGACATTCAGACCATTTTCACTGCCCTTAAGGGTATAACCCAAGTGATGGAGCAGCAGCAAGCCAACCAGACTCAAAATACAGGTTGTGCAGGACAATCTTCGCTCACAGCAATTGAGCGTTTTAAGAAACTAGGCCCTCCCAGTTTCCAAGGTGCTACGGACCCAGTTGTGGCAGACAATTGGGTGATGCAATTAGAGAAGATCTTCAAGGTGATGGATTGCCCTGAAGAACAAAAGGTGCAGTTGGGAACCGGAGAGGCAAACAGCTGGTGGCAAGCAGTGGAAGCCACCCGCTTTGCTTGTGTTCATCCGGTTTCTTGGGATGATTTTGTTTCAGTCTTTCGAGACAAATACTTCCCTGAGCATGTGCGAGATCGGATGGTGGTCGATTTCTTGGAGCTCAAGCAAGAAAACATGAATGTCGCAGAGTATGAGGCAAGATTCCTCCAGCTGCAACGTTTTGCCCCTATGATGTTCCAAGAGGAGCAAAGAGTCAAAAAGTTTGTGCGAGGATTGAAGCCTTTTCTGCGTAGTAAGTTGGCTCCTATGAAGCTAAAGGATTTCGCTGATGTAGTAGACCGTGCGAGCATCATTGAGAGCGAATCAGAGGAGTACCAGAGGCTCAAAGACAAAGGAAAGAGGAGGGCAGAGCAACCACAGAAGAAAGATGAAAGAAAGATGGGTGACAAAAAACAAAAACCACATCAGCAGCAGAACAAGGACAAGGCACCATGTCGTACATGTGGGCGTCTTCACCCAGGTCCTTGCAGACTCGGAACTTCAGGATGCTATCACTGCGGCAAAGAGGGTCACCTGTTAAAGGATTGCCCTGAGAGGAAGAACCAACAGAGGCCAGAACCAACAGAAGGGTCCGCGTCAGCAGGAGGGGCAGCGACCTACGACACAAGGAAGAGTGTTTGCTTTGACCTCAGATGCTTTGGCAGGTACAAATTCTGTTGTCGAGGGTGCTATGCTCATTTATTCTCAGCATGCTAGAGTTTTAATTGACACTGGTGCTACTCATTCATTCATCGCTAGAGAGTTTGCCAATGCTTTATGCTCAGTAACAGAAACTCTAGATTTTCCTTTAGTAGTATCTACTCCTACAGGAGATAGGGTAGTGGCAGAGAAGATAATTAAGAATGTACTAGTTGAGATTGGTGTTAGGGTTTTGATGGCAGATCTTGTCATCATTGAGATGTCAGATTTTGATGCCATCCTTGGCATGGATTGGCTAGCTAAATATTTTGCTGTTGTGGACTGTCACAAGAAGAGGGTAATTTTTGATACTCCTGGTCAGGAGCCCTTCTTTTTCCAAGGAATTAGGAGAAGGGACGGCTCTTGTTTTATATCATCCTTGAAGGCTGAGAACCTATTGAGGAAGGGTTGTAGAGGCTTTTTGGCTTGTGTTGTCTCTACTGAGCAGAAGAAGGAATCGGTGCTTGACATTCCCGTAGTGCGGGAGTTCGCAGATGTATTCCCTGAGGAGCTGCCAGGACTACCTCCAGGTGGTGAGGTTGAGTTTGCTATTGAGTTAGTGCCTAGTACATCACCCATATCTAAAGCACCTTATAGGATGGCACCGGCAGAACTAAAGGAGTTGAAGGAGCAACTGCAGGACCTTCTGGACAAGGGTTTCATTCGACCCAGTGTCTCACCTTGGGGGGCCCCAGTCCTTTTTGTGAAAAAGAAGGATGGTTCTATGCGGCTTTGTATTGATTATAGACTTCTGATTCAGGTCACAGTTAAAAATCGTTACCCCCTGCCTAGAATCGATGATCTTTTCGACCAGTTGCAAAGGCCGCAGGTCTTCTCAAAGATAGACCTTCGATAAGGTTATCACCAGCTGAGGATTCGAGAGAAAGACATTTCCAAGTCAGCCTTTAGAACAAGGTATGGTCACTATGAGTTCCTTGTCATGCCATTCGGCTTGACAAATGCCCCAGCTTTCTTTATGGATCTCATGAACAGGGTGTTCAAGCCTTACCTGGATCAGTTCATCATTGTCTTCGTAGACGATATTTGGATTTACTCAACTAGCCAAGAAGAGCACGAGAAGCACCTGGCAATAGCCTTAGAGACTCTAAGACAACATAAGCTCTATGCAAAGTACAGCAAATGTGAGTTTTGGTTACAACAAGTTACTTTCCTTGGCCATGTTATTTCCAAGGATGGAGTAGCTGTGGATCCTGCCAAGGTTGATGCGGTGCTTAATTGGGAGAGGCCAAAGACAGTTTCGGAGATACGGAGTTTTCTCGGTCTAGCGGGTTACTACCGCCGGTTCATCCAAGGTTTTTCCTCTATCGCAGGACCCTTAACCCAGTTAACTCGGAAGGGAGTAAAGTTTGTTTGGAGCCCAACATGCGAGTAGAGCTTTCAAGAACTGAAAGAGAAGCTTACGTCGGCTCCAGTTTTGGCATTACCTTCAGGTAGTGGAGGCTTCGTCGTCTTTAGTGATGCCTCGCACAAAGGTTTGGGATGTGTTTTAATGCAACGTGAAAAGGTAATAGCCTACGCATCTAGACAATTAAAAGGGCACGAGTTGAACTACCCCACTCATGATCTTGAGTTAGCTGCGGTAGTTTTTGCCCTAAAAATCTGGAGACATTACCTCTATGGGGAGCAGTTTGAAATTTTTACAGATCATAAAAGCTTAAAGTATCTTTTCTCTCAAAAAGAGCTGAATCTAAGGCAACGTAGGTGGTTGGAGTTCTTGAAAGATTATGATTTCACCCTACAGTACCACCCAGGCAAAGCGAACATAGTAGCCGATGCTTTCAGTCGAAAGGCAATGGTCTCACACATGATGGTGAGAGAATGGCAGCTCTTAGATAATGTGACAGCTTGGAACTTCACACAAGGGGGAAAATCATTGCTAGCAAACATATCTATAACATCTACTATCATAGAGAAAGTGAAGGAGAAACAAAGGCCAGATCCGTTCCTACAAGAGTTGGCAGCGAGGGATCCTAATAAACTTATCTCAGGATTCAATCAGCGACAAGATGGCAGCTTTTGGTTCCAGGGAAGGCTATGTGTGCCAGAGGATGAAGAGCTCAAGAGGGAAATTTTAGATGAGGCCCATCGATCTCAATACACCATCCATCCTGGAGCGACCAAGATGTACAAAAATTTGAAGAAAAACTATTGGTGGAAGGGTATGAAAGAAGAAATAGTAGCGTATGTCAGCAAGTGCCTTGTGTGTCAACAAGTAAAGATAGAGCATCAAAGGCCATTAGGACCGTTACAACCGCTTGAGATTCCACAGTGGAAGTGGGAACACATCACAATGGACTTTGTGGTGGGATTGCCCAAGACTCGTAATAAGCATGATGCTATTTGGGTGGTAGTAGATAGACTCACCAAATCAGCCCACTTCTTAGCCATCAGATTTTCAGCAACCATGGAGAGTAGGGCAAGGCTATATCTTTCTCAGATAGTGAAGTTACATGGAGTGCCGGTATCCATTGTGTCTGACCGAGACCCTCGGTTCACGAGTCGTTTTTGGCATAGCTTGCAAGAGGCAATGGGGACCAAATTACATTTTAGTACAGCTTTCCATCCCCAGACAGATGGTCAGTCAGAGAGAACTATTCAGACCTTGGAAGACATGTTGCGGGCATGTGTACTAGAATGGAGAGGTAGTTGGGATGAGGACTTACCACTGATAGAGTTTGCATATAATAATAGTTATCATGCAAGCATTGGTATGGCTCCTTATGAGGCACTATACGGGCGACCATGCAGATCTCCCCTATGTTGGGACGAGGTGGGAGAACGACGTCTACTAGGGCCAGAAATGGTGCAATTGGCAGTGGACAAGATTAAGCTAGTTCGAGATCACTTAGCAGCATCACAGAGCAGACAGAAAAGTTATGCTGATAGAAGAAGGAAGGAGTTGGAGTTTCAAGTAGGGGATCACGTATTCCTTAAGATCTCTCCATCCAAGGGAGTTCTACGTTTCGGTAAGAAGGGAAAGCTTAGTCCCAGATTCATTGGCCCATTTGATATCTTACAAAGAATCGGGACTGTTGCCTACCGATTGGCACTCCCTCCGCAATTATCAAAGGTCCACAATGTTTTTCATGTGTCTTTATTGAGGAGGTATCAGCCAGATCCATCTCACATAGTAGATTTTGGGCCATTAGAGATACAGAAGAACCTTACCTACATCGAGGAACCAGTTAGTGTTGTGGAACATAAGGAGCAACACCTACGGAATAGGGTGATCCGTTTGGTGAAGGTCATTTGGAGTAATCATTCCTCTGAAGAAGCTACTTGGGAGCGTGAGGATGTCATGAAGGAAAAGTATCCGCAGCTTTTCGGTAGGTTTGTCTGCTGAATTTCGAGGACGAAATTTTTATTTGGGGGAAAGGATGTAAAATCCCGGAATTTAGAGATGCCCTAGAGTTCATGTTGGATTAAAACTCTAATTAGGATAGTAAATCAGTTAATTATAACCCTAGTTGATTAGGTTAGCCTAAAGTACCTTTTTGAGACCTAATTGTAAAAGTTTGAGTCAATTAAGACTCTATTTAGACCGAATCCCAGCAACTATAGGTTAGGTTGAATCCAATTAGAATTAGGTCTAGTCAACTAAGCCTATTAAAAGGTTGGGGTTAAGTTCTTATAAGTAACCTATTGGATTAGGTTAGAATCCATTAGGACTCTAATTATTAGAATCCAGATTTCCTTTTACCCATAAAAGCTACAGCCCTTATTTTAGGGTTTTATTCGTATCTTTCTCCTCTCTTTCTTCAAGTCTTCAAGAGAGCTTTGGGGGCTGTTAGGTTGGCTGCAAGGGTCAATACGAGGGCTTTTGAAGGACAAGTAAGGTAGGTACACATGTAATAGTTGTTACCCTAACTTGAGTGTGGATCTTTTCTATTTTTAGTGTTTAAACTTTAGGGTTAGGGTTTCAGAATTCAGGTTTCAGATTCCAGAATTCAAATCGCAGATTTTTATTCTTGTTACAGTTTTCCTAGTAGATACATAGCAGATTTTTAGAGTTTGATAGTAGATCTTCAAAATATTTTATAGCAGATTTCCATGGTTTGGTTGCAGATTTTATAACTACAGATTTTCAGATTTGTAGATAGACAAGCTATGCTGATTTCTACGCCCTTAAAATTCAGTTCACGACATATTAGAAGATGATACTAATGAGAATGTGTAGTCGTGAGTATTAATCCTAAACGAATGCTGAAAACTGTAGTAGATAGATAAGCTTTACACCAGGAAATTTAGAAAGGGACAGCAATGGGAAGATATACCTATAACCATGCACTCAGTAGTTTTAAATTGTCTATTAAGTGTCTATATCTCAGTTAGTACTTCCAGTGCATGTGGTATAGTATTGGATTTATAATCTTTTATGCTTATTTCTAAATTCATAGTTTTCATCGTGTGGATGCCTTAGCTAGTATGCAGTTAAATTACAGCAAGTTAGAATTCAAATTTCCATCCATTCCTTATTGTTGTTCTACGTATGATTAATGTCAAGTTGTATGCATCCATCTACTGATTTATGATATCATGTTTTTGGTGCATAACATATCATGTGAGTGTAGCATTGTGCATGATCATCTCTATGCATATGTGTTAGCATGTTTAAGTAATTATTCAGAAGCATTGCATGTGCATAGTGTGCATGTTTGCCAAGCAAAAGTTGCCACCAAGGTGGAATGAGATCTAAGATGTCCTTAGTTGTCATGGCTGGGCAGCTAAGGATGAGTACTTCTAAGGGTTCATTGTTTGGTCGAGACCAACCGTGGGTCCTGGGCGTTTGAGTCCGAAAGAGCCGAGGCTCGACCTTATGCTAGCATGAGTAAGGATAGTTATCCCAAGTGCACGTGGGGTGCTATCACCAGACACCGTTATGGTACTCGACGGTAGAGCCAAAAAGATGCATCTCATTATATCATGCATCAGAGTTCATGTCATACAAAAGCTTTAAGTGGGATTTATGAGCATGAAAAGTTCAGCTTTTAAGTTTAATAAAGTGTGATCATTCTCTTTCTCAAGTGATGTGTTTTAATTCGGTTTTGTTTTGCGAACACATTTTGTTTGGATATCATTCTATTACGTGTTGTTTTCTACTGGGCTTTATGCTCATGAGATAGATGGATTTTTTTTCAGATACCCAAGATTCTGCGTAGGCGCGGGGATGGGAGTAGAGAAGAGAAGAGTTTAGAACTAGTTTATAGTTTCTTTCAGTTTAATCATGTTTTATGTGATTTTTAGGAAGGTTATTTCAGTTTAAGGTCCGAGTTACTTTTTAGTCAGTTTCTCCTTTCCAGAACATTGTCTTAGTTTGATTGTCAATAAGAGTTTCTCTTTCTAATATGATATTTCTTTTAGTCAAACATTATTAGTCTGTGTGTTTCGTCTCGTGTCATGTTAGAGGAGAAGGTTTCCTTTACAGGATTCGGGTCGTTACATACCTAATTAGAGTTTTAATCCATAGAAAGACCATGTAAAACCAATATCATACTTGCTTTGGGACCTAAATTTTTACCTTTTCTTAATCAGAGACCTCTTCTAGTGATCTTGCTCTTGCAAACATTTCTTTGAGTTCTTACATTGGCTAATTTCATAAGATGCATATTTATAGGATTATAATGATATATAACTAAAGATTTAAGGAGAAGATTACATTTGTGCCAAGTAAGAAAAACCGCGCTAGTATGGGAAAAAGGTGGCATGAAAGAAAGGTAGACATTTGGTTTAATTTGGGCCTTTTCATTGTTAAAAATTTTAGCCGATCTAACTAGTTATGGTGGCTTTGACTGGAAGAAACACACGAAATCTTACAAAATAAGAAGAAAAAAAAAGTAAAGTTTGACACTTTAGGTAATGAAATAAAATTAAGATAGAAAAATGTCGGACATCAACTTTTGATTATTTGTTTCTTCTACTTACCCTTGCATAGCGTGGTATGTTCTTTCAAGTGGTGTTACTTGCTACCGTATAGTTGAGGATGTGTCGTTCTTATGATTTTGATGATGCTAATATTACTACAGTGAAGTACCATACACCATGATGTACAATTGTCATTATACTATTCACTTAGTTACCTAACAATCACTAATTTAGCACCATTAGTAAAACATTGAATGTTGTCCGCAAGGGATCCTTGCTACTATTTGGCCTCTTTAAGAGGGAAATATACTTGGCAGAACCCTCTGCCAAGTATCTGGGTTTGTGCCAGGTATTTACTGGCTGGTATTCATGTTCCATCTATTTTGTACACATCTGAATAAATCTGCACAATCTTTAAGATGTAAATAGCAATAATATGATTAACGATTGTTGCGCCGGTATCTACCCCAGTCGGCACATACCGAGGAGATACATGTATTGACAAAGATCCTGTGACGATGTATGTATTAGCTCCGAAGAGCTTCATGTCGTTGACATGTGGTCCGTGCTGAGAGACCAACACGAGACGTGCCACCGGCATGGCAGTCTTGGGATGTATTGTCTATTCTGAGTCCTATGGAACCTTGATATGCCTAAATGAAGCTTTTTATCAAAGCAAAAGTGTTCACCGTGCAATCCAAACAGAATCATTGAATCCATTGCATAACCATAAATCTCCCTTAAAGAGGACTTAAACCCAAGATTTCTCAGCAAGAAATTTCCTGTTATTTTGCTCGTATGCGTCTCTTGCCTGGCCTATGTAAATAGGGTAAGAGCCCAACGATGAATTTAAGTAAAAATAGGCTTGAGAGGAGGAATGAAGGCTAATGGGCTTAATCCAAGTACAAATTGGACTCCTAATTGAGTTGGGACTTAAGTAGGAGTATGGAATTGGGTTAGATTGCACATGTATCGGATCTGATCTGCCTGGATCAATGGGATTGAATTTGAAGGGGTGAGATTGTCTAAGACCTTGTCTGATTGATCGGATCTGGCTGACTGGATCAAATCTGGCTGAATTTGATTAGATCTGTCTGACTGGATCCAAGATTCGAAGCTTGAGTCTCAGTTTCGCCTGAGACAAAAACGAAACGCCTTGGCGGTTTCCGATTTTTTTTCGGTGGTTTCGGTTACGGTATTAATTTAGTAGAAAATATATCATTAAAAACAGATATATAATTGTAAAATGGATAAAAACCAAAAACATACCTAATAACCCATAAAATAACTAAAAGAAAATATATTACACAGCCAAAAATAAACTACAACAATAAAGCTTCAAAACCACATAGAATTTCTTGGTGGATCTCGCAAATGTTGATGATCATCGTCATCATCGTTTGAGTGTGAATGATTATAATCCTGTTGATGTGGATGATCATGATGTGGTCTACTGTAACCAAAAATAGATGTCATCATTCCATAATTAACAAAATCACGGTACGTGTACCCATAATAATCTGAATTTGAGTGGCTCTGACTCAAAGAATCATCAGTGGGATGAGTATCTTGATTGCGACTACTATGCAAATTGGTACGATAATATCTAACAAAATGTCTTTTCGCATTTTTATCCTCTTCAATGCAGTCTCAATTTTTGCTTGTGTCAGCCCTTTTTTTGTGAAGGAAATGACCAATAGAACCAATAGCTTTGGGGTCTCCAGACGATCTACTACTTCTAGCTCCTAAAGTAAAGTCTCTTTCTCCTTGGAAGTGAACTGATTTAGATCGGCGAATTTCTCCCATGCTTGTACCAGTCTCCTCCGTGAATGTGCTTTTACTTCTTTTAATTGCTATTCTCACTTGCATGTCCTCCTCATTCTCACTTCTCATCACTTGATGCACTATCATCTTGAACAGGGATGTGCATTAACTCCTCGTGAAGCATTTCTTGTTTTTTCTTTGATGCTTATTTCTCTGTCTCCTTTCCAGCAATGTAACTTTGCAGTAGTTTTCTAATTTGATCATTGACTTCAGTACAAGCTGCAACATTTCCAGATTTCCAAACCAGATGTTGCTTCAAACGAGTAACACCACCACTCATTTCCTTCTCATGGTGTATGCACCTAACTCTTCTTCTATCACCCTCCACCACCGTGCAATGGCGCCATCCAATATCAGATTCTGGCTCCTTCTGTTTAGGAGCCATTATGGTCTAATCTTATAAGCCTACAAGTGACAAGTTGCAGCCTGCAAGACAAGAAAGTTGTTAGATATAATTTAAGCCACAAGTTTTTGTGTCTGATACAAATGATAAGCCTAACAAAGTGAAGAGAAAATATCCACTAATGCAGCCTCATAAATCATAAGACTCATAACTTAATCGATCTTTATTGTCAATTAAAGGCTTAAAGCACATTTAAAAACTAGAATTACAATGAAAACAAAGCATATTTAAAAACTAAAATGACAATGGTAGTCATGACTCATGAACACCAATGAACATGAACTTAGCACCCAAGCATTGCTATGCCAAGGAGTTGGAAACTTGGAATTGATTCTCCACCATTGCCTTTGGAGTGCGATTCAGGCTTCTTCTTCATAAGTGTGGAACTTGAAAGAGAAACTCACTCTTTAATAGAGTAGAGATCAGGCATATAATGAAGAATGAATAAAAGGCTGAAAAGATGAAAAGAGAATAGGAAAAGGTGATTCTCTTGGTTGGGGAAAAGTAAAACATCTAACTGAGTGGATGGTTGAAACTTGAAAGTAAAGGTTAGAGGAAAAGTTAAACCGAAAGTTAAGAATGCTGGGATGATAGAAAGAAGTCAAAAAGAAATTGATAAAAGAACAGCTCTGTTGGTTTCGGTCGAAACCGGGGCCAAAGCGGCTGAAATCGGGCCGAAACCAGACATTTTCTGGTTTTTGGTCTGCTTTCGGATCGGCCTATGGAAAAAGTGATACGTTTTGGCCAAGACATCATTTCGGCCGAAACTTCAAACCATGATCAAGTCTGGCTGGGTGGGATTGAGTCTGCTAGCTGGATCCTGTTCTGGTCTAGTCTGGATGTCTGGGTTGGACCTGATTGGATCTGGCTGGCTGAATCAGCCCAGACTGGAAGCTTAGAGAAGAAGAAAAGTCTAATCCGGCTGCTGGGGACTGTCGGAGCTTGATCCCCAGCGAGGAAGGGTGGTTGGGAGTCTGTATTGGAGAAGGAGAGTTCGTGGGAGGCCGGGGAGATGATCCAACGGTTCGGATTGGGTGGTTGGGTGGCGGAAGAGGCTGATCTAGGTGGGCGGCCCCGAGGTTGATGGAGGAGGGAAGGGTGTCGGCATACCGGTGGCTCATGGCAGGGGTAGTGGACGACGGGGAAGGGGTCGGAGGTGTTAGGAGGAAGGTTCAGGAGGTCAAGGTGTTGGTTTGGTGGCGTTAGGTGGCTGTTGCGAGCTCTAGGGCCGTGATGAGATCGCAAGAGCCGGCAATGGCGGCGGAGACCGCGAAGGAGGTGCGGGATCTCGTGGGAGGTGGTGGCGATCTTAGTTGGCAACGAGGTGGCCAGAGTGGAGTGGGGAAGGCTGTCGGGGTGTGGAGGTAGGGTTGGGAGAGGAAGAGGGAGGAAGAAGATGATGAGGTGGCGATGACGTCGAGGAGAGAGAAAATGGCAAGGAGGGAGAAAGAAGGGTTCCGGAGAGGCGAAGTGGGCTGCAGCAAAGTGGGGGTGAGGCCGCAAGGGGAAGTGGATGGGTGAAAAGAATGAGGGGTGGAGGTGAAGGTGGAAGGCACTCCGAAGAACATAGAAGGATCCGGAGATCCAATCAAAAAATAACTTGAAGGCTCAACCCAATCTTCAACACACGCTGGTGAGAAAGCCCAATGATCTCTCTATTATAGATTGAGGATAAAGAGGAGTACAGGACTGGACCTCTTTTTATAGACTTTGCAACTAAGAACTAGGACTTGCTATTAAGATTCAACCATTCCTAGTAGTCCAACTAGAAGGAGAAACCTAGACTCAAATAAAGGGGAAAGTACATGTAGCAAAGCAACTCGAGCTAGGAATCACTAATCTCAACTAGGAAAGGAAATAAATAGGAAAGCAGTAAAGTCTTAATGATACCAGTAGTAGTATGGAGGAGAACCAAGGAAGGTCCAAAGGAGGGGGAGGCCCATGGGCTGGCCGGTCCATGTGGACCCACATGGTCGGGTTCAACTCGACCTAGCCTAAGTCATGTGGGTCTGACTCAGACCAAGCTGTAACATTTCAATCCTTAATCACTCCTATCTGCTGAGCAGTAAGCTCAAAACATTTGATGTCTTGTTGTTTTCACCATGAATTATCATGCCGATGGCACACTTCGTGCCGGTCATTAGCATGGCCGATGTGGGCACGGAATGTGCCGACAGTAAACATATCCCGCTGATATCCTACTTACACAATAAGTGCCAGTCCCTACCGATTGTCCCAACCAACACAGAAATCCATGGGTCTCACCATCTATCTTCTTTGTTTCAATTGTAGGATACAATAGAAGGCTTTGTGTCTAATCTTAGAATTATAGTGACCATTTAACATCTTCAACTAAATTTTGGCCTTCAGCATTTCCAATTTTTATTTTGATTCTGTTTTTATAGTATCTCGCTTGGCTACATTAAATACTCCTCTCTTTTTAGTAGGAGACTTACATGCTCATGCTAATTGATACCGAACAATGAAGAGACTGATATGTAACATTTTTCTTCAAACTATTTAGGTGAGGGGAAACTATTATACGAGCATCAACCAGTTAGGGTATGGAGCACAATGGCGCCGAACAACTGGTCAACAAATTTACTCGCCGCTTCTTTTAGCATTTACGCATGAGGTATCACATGCTTGTAGTGTGTAATCTTTATATGTCCCTAACTCATCTGCAGTCTAATCTCATCTCTAATCATATAGGAGGACATTCGGAAGTATTCTCATGTTGCAAAAGGTACTACCATGGCTTCCAATTACAGTTTACCTCCAAATGTTGCACTCATCACACTTCAGGTACTTCTGCTTAAAATTTCATGAAATTTCTTGTTCATCAATGCCTACGTTTGTGAAAATACTTGTTTCACTTGTGTAGGATCTAGATGATGGAACAGTGTTGCTTCGTTTAGCACACCTTTATGAGGTAAGGCGATTTCACAAAAGCTTATGTCATTGACTCATTTTATGACTTAATTTTGAGCATTCTCGATGTGTTTAGGCTGGAGAAGATTTTGAATATTCAGCGGTAGCCAAGGTGGAATTAAGGAAGATTTTTGCAACGAAAACGGTATTTTATTGTACCCATACTTTTGTAATACATAATTGATCTTCTAACTGGACACAGATAAACGTGCTCGAGGACAGTTCTTCTCGTATGATCGTATCCTTGACCTATTGAAATCTTCTTCTGTATAGTCCTCAGTTATGTTCCCAAGGTTTAATTGTGCTACTACATTTATATTTATCCAGCTTTCAAATGAAACAGTCTAGCATATGTGATGTTTTCTTGAGCCTACTTCCATATGATTTGTACTGCATTTATATATGAAACCTCATGCTTATGGTGTACTGTGAACATAGTGCTAACCATGTGGAAGAGCACAGTTGTACTTGCTATAGCTTAGTGATTATGGCTAGTCTCAGCATTTGATTTTAAAATTTCCTTACAACATCATAATTTCAGACCTGCATTTTACAGATATGCTTTGTTTTGCTCCTTTGTTCTCAAGCCGGTTTAAATCTCATGATCAAGTAACAAGTTCCTTAGCCATTCAACCTCTTTGCTCCCTAGTCCTCGCAGCAACTACTGCAAAATTAGTTGCCATGGTAAAACCAGCGGTACCAGTTTGTTTCTTGGATCCTGGGGAAAGGTAACCCTCCCTATAGTGTATCACCAACATCTCGTGATGAACCATCCTCCTAGTTTGCTATCCAACTAGCGTCCATGCATCCCTTTGACAGTTTCTATTGGCTACCTCTGTAGTATATGCCATACTCTATAGCCTTTGCAAATATCTCAGGATGCTTCTGAAACAATGGCAGCTTTTGTTTATAAGTTGGAAAATGGAAATCCTTTCTTTGGGTTTAAGTTTTGCTGAACTGTTTTTATCTTTAAGAAGAATCAAGTTTTGGCTGCACATACCAAGAGGCTATATGGAATGGCGCTTGTAGTCCTCAAGGTTTAGGGACCCTACTTTGTCCAGTAATGATTCTGAGTTTGGGACCTCTTTAGTAGAGGCTTAAAGCAACTTCTAGCTCTAGCTTTCAGGACAACATGAGCTAGAAACTTGTGCGGGCAATGTACAATAAACCTATGAGTAAAGAATTCAACCCGGCAATTATTAGGTAAGGCCATGATTGAAGGGATCAACCCTTTGGATGTGTAATTCCTTGCAGTAAAACAGTTCTAATCAACCAATATCATGCGAAACCTATGCCGCGATATGACATCCAAACAGATTTGACTGTGCATTTGTTCTTACTTCTCTTACTGAAACTTTTGAGTCGGCTTTGGTTTCCACTCCCTGAGCCCATTCTCCTTTCTCTATGGACATTGTGCTTCCGTGTTTATCTTTCCCGTCAGGGGAACTCCTTGGAAACCATCCCTTATTCAATTCCTTCCCTGTTGAGGATTGTTTATAGCAGTCAGTTGACCTTTAGCTGTAGTTTCCACTGATCGGTCTCTTGCTTTGAACCAAGGATTTGAATTCTGCGAAGGATAAGCTCACTCACATGCTTTAGAGATAGGCTACAATGCTTAAACAGGTTTCTGACCAAAGTGAACATTTGGTGTTGTAGCTAGGATTTTAAGTTGGAAAAGTCCTCCATACCATGGATTGCTGTCCTGGTGGCACGCGCCGTGCCGGCAGACTGCTGGCACGGTATGTGCCGCCGGCACGCCCCCGTGCCATTCTTGTTTTTCTTCCCTGCTCCTCCTCCTACTCCTACTTCTTCTTCTTCTTCTTGACCGGCACGGCAATCCATGCTCCATACTATATCAGGTAGTGAACTAAAGATACTAAGTTTCCCTGCACAAGAGAGACCAAGTTTTTTACATCTCATGGCATGTATAAATTCTTTATTCTAGTTTTGCATTGGTCAAGCATCATGATGAACTGGTTGTACTATTTTCAAGTTACTGAGTCTTCGGAAAGTTTTCAGTACTTTCTCAAGGTACTAAGACTGTCATAATTCTGCTATCACTTTTCTGAAATTAAATGCTGATTATTAAAACCACAGTTATGTCTTTCATATCAAAGTTCGTCTCAAGTCTTCCTTGTTTTTGCCAAATTACAAAATCTCATTTCTATATTCCTTAACAACACAACCTTCATGTTGTTTCATGTAGAACTCATCTTTCAATTCACCCTTGAAAAATGCTCCCAAGTCCGAACATCCATCTACTGAATTGAAGCCTATTAGCAATGCAATAAGCACTCAAATTGTAGCTAGTTACTAGTGGATAGGTGTTCAATAAATATTCTTTCTTTCTTTCATAACTTTTTTGCGCACCAATCCTGCATTAAATTTGTCAATAGTAACATCTATTCCTGTTTTGTTCTAAATATCCCTTGGCACTGATGGGCTTAGAACTAGGTGGAAGATCCGCAAACTAGTGTGGGAAGTCGAGTACAAAAAAGATTGTATTGCAAAATTTATAATTAATATGTTGTTGGAGAAAAGAAATATATGGCGTGATACTCAACTTGCATATATGCCATTTAGTGGTAATTAACGATCAACAACCCAGAAAGCTATTTTGTCGCAATAATTTGAAGACTACCCTTCAAGATTGACTTTTAGAAGAGAGGAAGCAGTCCATCACATGCATTGGGATTGCTGTGCTCTAAAATATGTGCTCACAGGTCCTTCCGCCGGTGTCTTATGCATCACTACCTCGGCACTGCTGGAGGATTGGCTCTGTTGAGACTGATCACCTCTAGACAACTAGCTAGGCTGGCCTCTTCCACACCCTCTCCCCGCCATTAGACGATCAACTCAGAATCAGAGTACCATCACCTTTGGTCGCCGTCTCATTGCGGGAGCTGCCCTCTTTGTTTTTGGCAGACGTCTAACATGCTCTGTTGCCTACATGCAACTTTCTGTCTCCTCACCTCGTCAACCGTGGATCTCAATGGTCAAGTTGGGTCACTTGACTTATCTAGATTCAGATTTGTCTGATTCTTCCTTGTACAAATACGAATCACAGCCTTCCCCAGGTTCAATGTCGACTCTCTGTACTAGATCCACCACTGAACTATGGCACAAAATTTGCCATAAGTTTTGTGGTTTTTTCAGCAGTTTGTGCGTGGAACTCAATTGTTAACTCTTACAAGTCATAACCTATCAAGATCGGTGAAATGGTGATATATCTCCCGTTGACCACTACGGACTCCCAAAGATCTAAACGCATCTTATCATTTCCCTGTCTTCATATTTCATACGCAATGAGAAGAATTCAAGACACGGCCTTGTTTGGAATCATGACCTTTCCAACAAAGAGAAGCCATGTCCACTACCTCTAGGAGCCTCCACTCTGCCTCACCTGAGAACAAAGATATTGAAGTTTTGCTGAAGTCAGTATCAGCTCAATTAAGCAGCTTCTTTAAAACATATTTTGGATATTCATTAGATTGTCCTCTACCAGCTTATTTTTTCTCTGCAATTTTGGTTGACTATGGTCCCATCTTTGTTCTAGGTTATCTAGAATTTACACCAAAATGGCGTTTTTACGATGAGCTCTTATGGTTTCTGCAGGTGAAAGAGGTGAAGGAGACAAGCTTATCAGCAAACCAAGATAAGTCAGAGATGAAGAAGATGAAATGGAGAGTTGAAGGGGACAGTGGGAACTCTCCCAACCCAGTGAAAGGTGGACCTATCAACAATGACACACTTATTGTCGAACTGGGTCCAATGGAAATCCGCACCTTCTTGCTGAAATTCTAGAACCTGCTCCAGACTGTTGAAATCTGGATGCTCCTGCATGTCAGCCCAAATATCTCAATTTTATGTTTCCCAGAGTGGAACTGCTATCATCCCTTGCATAATGGAAATTGTTTGGACGATTATTGCTGAGTTGCTGTCCAAACTAATGGGTTATTTTTGAGTTCGCTTTTCTAAAAACCTTAATAATAGCCCAGGGGCATCCTTATGAGATGTAAGTACAGTGCTGTCATAACAAAAGAAGGATAGCTCTAGATTAATCTTATGAGATGTAAGCCAGATGACTTTGCTCCCTAGCCCTGCAGCAACTACTGCAAAATCAGTGGTTCACGTTTGTTTTTTGGATCCACGGAAATGGCACCCCCACCAATGTGGTATCAACAACTCGTAGATGAACAATCCTCCTAGTTTGCTATCCAACTAGAGTCCATGCATCCCTTTGATAGTTCTTATGTTACAGCTCAATTTCGACCTAGCTCAACTGAACTAGAAGCAACATATCACACTAGACCAGGAGGAAATCATGGAGAACAGTTTTTATATATTTCTTAATTGGTGTGTGACTGTGTAATGTTATAATCCCTTAAGCTTTCTTTTAGGCCCTTGTAACAAACTTTGTGTTAATAGCTCCCAAACCAAATGACTATGGGTGATAAAGCACCTCTCAGACTTAATTGCTCGAACCTAAAATGTTATGAATTATAACTAGTCAACACACATATTCTCTTTTTTTTTTTTTTTTTTTTTCAATCCTAACCCGTTTGATGTGTACAATACACATTGTTTACACACATTGTCCGGTTACTAAGCTTTTGGATTTTTTTTTTCAATCTTAAGTCGTTTGAAGCGAACAATACACGTTGTTACGCATATTACCCAGTTACTAAGCTTTCGGATATTTTTTTTACAAAAGCATATTCATTTTTGATTAAGCAAAACATGATTCCTACTTTTGACTTCCTAATCCTTCAAAGTTCCAAACTTGAATTCACTAATCAATCCCTCATAAGTGTGCGAATATAAAAGTGTGGATTTACTCAATCAATTTTAACATGTAACAAGCAGGTTAAAGTAAATGAAGAATGTTACTCATATTATGATTAGCAAATTCTTACAAATATGTAAAGTTTTAAATATATCATGCAACAATCATCCATAAAGGGTACAAAAGTTGGGTTTTTCACATTATCATTAATGCATGCATTTGGCATTTCAAGTGTAAATACAAAATGGTTATCATGCATGTATCATGTATGTAATGCATACCCCTCAACTTAAATGTGATTGTCTTCAAGCACGGATGAAGGGTAAGGGAAAGAGATAACCTTAGTTATTGCTCAACAATTGTGTAATGGGTTCGATCTTGCATAAAAAAAATCTATTTGTGAGTTATAAGGAAGAAGAAATAAATCCAAAGGGGTTAGTCAAGTTGAGAGGAGAGATTGGGACAATCATAAGCGAAAAGGAGGTGACTAACACAAATGCAACATTTCCAGGATTCAATTCAAGGCTAGAAAACTTGTGTTATCTAAGCAGCACATTCCTCAACTTCTACGCCTCCTCCCTCCTCGTTCTTGTAACAAAAAGACAATCATTAGCAAAAAGGAGGTGACTAACACAGACTGGGCCTCGAGCAAATCTGACTCCTTCAAGTGCCATGAGAGATTGATGTAACAATCGCGTCAGCACTTCTTGGACAAGGATGAATAAGTAGGGGGGAATCATATGACCTTGTTGCAAGCCCCTCCTTGAATGAAACAAATCAGATGTTCTACCATTGAAGATCAAAGAAAATCAAATTTATATCAGAAACTTCATTTATGTTTGATGTATAAATTGGCAGTTAGTGATTTTTCAGGAGCTTGTTAGAAATTATAATTCTGACCCCATATCAATCGTATAAATTAGATTTGTTATTTTATTATAAATGCGGTAGAGATGGATTGAGTAGGTTTGGAACCCTCACACCCCGGACCGGATGGGTTTTCTAGGTCGGGGTGTGACAACTTACTATCAGAGCAGGCTGTTGGTCTCAATGAAAGGATTTGGCATGCAGTTAAGATTTTGAGTGTGGAATTGAATAGTTCTAGATCTAGAACATCCTTGCATGTCTGTTCGCATCTGTGTGTGACATGTTTTTCCTTTATTGATTGCTGCTTTGTTTTGATGGTTTTCGGTTATGACATGACGTCTTAGGGGGAGATGTGCATGCACACCGGTGTCAACCTGTCACACCCTGATCCAGAGGAAAGATTATACATTTAACTCAAAAATTCTCGAAGGATGTCTATATATATATAAGCTATCAAAAGTACAACTGATCTCCCACAGTAACCTCAAGCACCTCTGGAAGTCGTCGCGCCACCAAAGGCTGATCCAGCTGGTTCTACTGAAGAAGAACTTGCGCCTGTGTCGCGCCCCGACCCGCGAAGGTCCAACCGGGACGGGCGACGCGAACCGGAACCTAACTAATGTGGAATAACTTTGGCGAGGGGTTCCCTCTAACCTACTGGTCTCCCTAAACAGTTCATAAGCACCCTTATTAAAACAAAGATTAACAACCTCAAAAGAAATAATATAATATTCAAATCCTAAAAAGGGTTTACATTTGTACAAGATACTTCCGTAGAAGACTATCTAAACAAAAGGATGTAGAAGACTATCACCGCTCCTCAAGTACTGCCAGACGCCGCCGCGCCACCAAACACCTGCCCGGTAGGGGCCACTGAAGAAGAGCTGATGCCTGCACCTGCAAAACGCAGCCCGGGTAGGAGTGAGCATAAAGCTCAGTAGGGTTATACACTACGACACACAGAAAGGGAGGGAACACAATAGTGTCGCCCCTAAGTAAGGTCTGGGTGTACCAGGGGTCCCATAACCCCACCGCGTGTCCCAATGAGAAGGAAACCAGCACTGCTGTCTCATAGCAAGACGAAGTGAACACTGTTGGCCGGAGTCCAACTCGCTGAGTAGGCACATCCTCTACTCAATAGACATGGATCCCCGGACACCGGTTGCACCTCAGCACCCGACTCGAGGCCGACACGACCTCTAAATCATCGATCAATATGTATTCAAGTCATCTAAACCTATCATCGATATCGACTGAATACTACAATCCAACTTGGACCTTGCTACCCGCCACGGTCCTAGAGCTAAATCCGAGCTACCCGAAAGCCTCGGATCAGCGATCGACCCATCGCCCACACCCTATCCTTATGCATCTAATACACAACAGAATGCATGCTATGATCATACACAGGTAAGAGGTAACTATGCAATAGTATGACAAAGATAACATACAAGTCCAACTGGATCGCTGCAGCGGTACTACCAACCGCTTCCGGCCAATTCGCAGCGGGTCCCGGGATTACGATGGTACCGCGATCGTCAACCGTGGACTCCTGTAATGGGAAGCAACTCCGAAAACTCAGATGAACATATAATATAATATTATATGTACAACGCATATAATATTATTAAAAGCACCAAGATCCTCTAATTAGAGGCTAAGTGCCCTCGTCGATCCGACGTCCAAACGACGTCGGCTTTGAGATCCAAGTTAGACACCCGTAGATAAACATGCTGGGATTAACATATCCAAAACCGGGAAACATCCGATGGCTAGATTATCCGGAAAACACTAATCAAAACCACTAATCTCACTAATTACCTTTAATTGCTGCAACGCAGCCCATCCGTCGAAAAATCATAACACATCATGGGAAAATCAGAAAATTATGAAACTAGTTGAGTCCGAGAGTAGATTCAAAAAACTACAACTCTCATGTTCATCATAAGTCCAAATCATACATGTACACACCGGAAAACACGCCGTAAATTGGTTGTTCTTCAAGAATAGAGAAACCGGAAAAATCCGAGTTTAAACAAGTTAAAATCCTACTAAAAACTCAATCAAATCTTATGAAACTCAGATGAGGAATTAAGCTAAGCAAGAGGCATCCAACAACACTAAGAACACCAAGATCTACCGGCTAAATCTAGAGAAAACCCCCTTATAAACCCACGTAGGTAGAAACCTACCGGAAACACACTCCTCGACTGATTCCCCGCGGTACAGCCAGTAAGCTGGCTTCCAACCAAGCCAAGGATCTTGCTCTTGCTGTCACGAGTCCAACAAGCCTTCAAGCACCCAAAAAGAAGGCCGGAGGAGGGAGAACGGAGGGGAAGAAGAAGATGTGAAGCAAACTAGAAAAACAGGGGAAGTCGCGTGTTATTTCTAGGCTCGAGTCCGATCGATTGCTCCAGGGACCGATCGATCGGACTGACCGGGTTAAGTCGGTTAGCGTCCTTATCCGGACATGTCGGCCACCAACACAGGAGCGATCGATCGCCAATGGGCCGCCAGTTGTCTAAAAACAGGCTTCTGCGCGTCTGAGCTTGGATCTTTCGATCCCAAGCCCGCCTAGAGTTCTAACAAACGTATACATCAAACATAGGAGCTGTGTGTGTACCACGCGGGTGTGAAACAAACCGACAATAAGCAATTTACCAAATTGCCCTTGCGGTCCACAACGAGTCACGGGCTCGACGCAAGCGGTCGACCCAGGAATGGAGTGACAGGTCCTCATAGCCTGCACATGCAAAACATAGTCCGAGTAGGAGTGAGTGACAAGCTCAGTAGGGTTCTACTCTACGACACACTGAAGGGAGAAAAAAACAACTGTGATATCTCTCCGCTTAAGTCTAAGGAATGCCAAGGATCCCTTAACCCTATCAATGTCTCAAGGGCTCTTGTCATGAAACCTCTCTCTTGAATATGTTACCAGGAGCCCACGAAACAGTAACATGCAGGATCACCCTTACCCAAGTAGGATTCCCATGCCTTGGGGACCCACGTCGGGAACGCATCAACATCCATTGATGATGATGCATAATGTTATATTTTTACTCCTTAATATTTAGCCTCCTGTGCTTATTTGATACCTAAATACACTCATTATTCTTATATTTTGATTTAGGATGCAATTGAAGTCCTTAAGTCAAAAAAGAAGATGAAAAGAGTATATAGATCAACTTTAAAGATTAAACTGTACCTGTTCATGAAGAACCAGATGATTTGCCATATATGATTGGAAAGCTCTTGAAGTCTAGTTTCTGGAGAATTTTATGGTTCGTGATTCCGAATTTCCTAGAGGAAGTTACGGCGATTTTAGTACCAATGGCGCAGTCTGGATGGCAAAATAGTAAATACTCTGTAAAGATAGATCGATCCGTCTCCCTAGTAGGATCGATCCGTTTTACAGCAGACTTGACAGAACGCATATTTTTCAGAGGAGCACAGTAGGATTGATCCTACTATCCATCCTACCTAGTAAGATCGATCTGACACCCCTGATAGGATCGATATGACTCGGGCGTAGCCAGAAATTGAAGATTTCGATGCAAAGGATCGATTCGACACCCATAGAAGGATCGATCCTACTTTCCCAGTGAAGAAATTCAACGGTTCAGATCAAATCCGAGGATGGAGACAGTTAAGGCTATAAATAGGACTCTTTCTAGGGTTTGAGGGGGATTGGCTGGACACTTTTGGGCTGCTATTTTCTACTCTTTTATTTTTTTCCTAGGTTTTCTCTAACTTTATGGAATCTTTTGGAGGATTGTTCTTGATGGCCATGCGTGGCTAAATCTTGATTCTTGGTCAAGGAAACTGAAACCTCGGAATCAATGAAATTGTGAGATCCAATCTATTTTTATTATTCAATTTATGCTTAAGTATTGGATGTTCATCTGTGATTAAATATTCATGGTTGTCTTGTTTAATTGCTAGGAGGCCTACTAGTATATTATTCATTGCGATCTACTGCTAGGTTGGATATCAAATCTGTAATTGTTTGATCCCTCTAATCTGCGAGGCAACTAGGATCTATTGATTTACTGTATTTCAGAGATCGTTGGATCTTACGAAGAACATTCGACTAGATTAAATGCAACTGCTTGTGCTTGTGTTGTTTAGCTTCATCGATCTCCCTATTCTTAAGGCTGCTACTAGATTAAATCTACATCGCATGTGAGGACCCGTCCCTCCCCTCCTGTGGCTCGCTGTGGACCGCAAGGGCAATTTGGTAAATTACACCTTGTCGGCTAGTTCCACACTCGCGCTTGTACACACACTGACCATGTTTGTGGTAATGTTTGCTTAGAATGGTTAGTGGAACCCGGGATCGAAAGATCCGGACTTAGGCTTGAATTCTCGCCTAAGTTTAGCTTTCAGCACAAAAAGGATCGATCCTCTCTAGCTAAGAGATCGATCCTCTTGTGCCAGAAAGTCAAGTGAGATCGTCATGAGGTGATCGATCCTTCCTTGGGTAAGGATTGATCCTTCATAGGTCAGTTCGTTTGCCTATAAAGCAGACGAACCTTCTTCCTTGAAATCCTTTTGAAAATTCAGCGATTTGAGCTCGGATCTTGGGATTTTCGAAGGCGTTCAGGACGATCCAAGGCCTAGCTGCTTGGATCTAAGCTGCGTTTGCTCCGGTAGGGATCCTACCGACATCTCTCTTCGGGGTTTTGAGTTTTCCGGTTTGATCTGTGGTTTATTGCTTAGATCTGTGTATATAGTTGTTGGTTTTCTGTGTTTTTGCCGGTTTTAGACTCGTGGGGTTCTGATCTATCAGATCCCTCGTCGGAAGTACGCCGGAGAACCCATCGGGATCGATCCTCTTTGAGGAAGGATCGATCCCCTTTGGTGAGTCATGCCCAACCCGTGCGGGATCGATCCTCCTGGAGGGAGAGATCGATCCTTTGGTGGCTGGGGGACGACGGGTCTCTGGTTACAAGAGGATCGATCCTCTTGATGAGCAGGATCGATCTCTTTGGTTCACAGAGACGTGTTTTCCCTAAGTCCTGAAGGGATCGATCCTCTTGATGAGAAGAATCGATCCTTTAGTGGCTGAAGGGTGTTTTAAGTGGGTTTTGCCTGCGGGGCTTTGTATGACAGTTTTTCCTTACTTTCTTGATATCTTGTACATATGATTAAGCATATTAGCCCTATAATAGGGCAGTGGTGAACCGGGAGAGTGATGACTCCCGGGATGTTTACAATAAACGGGCGGGTAGCCCTACAGCTTTCCATAGCCTTGCATGCCGGCGTGCGCCGAGGGCCTTATCTGCTATATCTGTAAGCTGTTGTTTGCGGGGCTGTTTCCCGGTGCAGGTGTTGTGGTGAATTGCTGGTAGTTGGTGGTGGTACCACTGCAGCAGTTCCCTAGACCTTACTTTAATCGCTCACCACCCCGGGCCGGCAGGGTGCCGTGCCCAGACCTTGTATTTATATCATCACATCCTGTTGCATGCTTACATGTTTTATTCTGCGCATGTTCATAGCATGCATTGTGTTGTGCACTAGTTGCATCTGTTTAGGGCGTTGCCGATCCGGGGCTTCCGGGTAGCCCGGATCTATCTCTTAGGACCGTGCGAGTAGCTTGGTCCAGGACTCGATTTGTAGTATTCAGTCTCTTCGATGATAGGGTTAGTTGGATTTGAATACTGTTGTGCTTGATGTTTAGAGGTCGTGTCGGCCTTGAGCCAAGTCGTGGTGTAGCCGGTACCCAATCCTTCTAGAACTCTTGGGTGGCAGGTGTGACTACCCAGCGGTGCTACCCGCCGACAGTGCCCAGAATCCTGTCGTGAGTTAGCAGTGCCGTTTCCTGTCTTACTGAGTGTGACCCAGTGTGTGACCAGTTCGCTGGAAGACCACGACTGGGGCTCTCAGGGGTATCCGGTGGGGTTATGGGACCCCTGTGATACACCTAGGCTTTGCTTGGGGACGACACTGTTGTGTTCCCTTCCTTTGTGAGTGTCGTAGTGTAGTGTCCATGCTGAGCTTAGTGCTCACTCCTACCCGGGCTGCGTTTTGCAGGTGCTGGCGCTAGCTCTTCTTCGGTCGCCCCTACCGGGCAGGTGTTCGGTGACGTGGTGGCGTCTGGCGGAGCTTGAGGAGCTGTGATCTGTCCGTGTACACCTTGGTTAGATAGTCTCCTACGGGAGCGATTTTGTATAACATTCCCTGTTTGAGGATTTGTACTATATTCCAGCTTTGTGTGTTGAGCTTTATAACTGTTGTATAATACAGGATGATTATGCTTATTAGGGTAACCACTACGACTAGAGGGAAACCTCGCCAAATTTCCGCGGTAGGTTAAGTTCCGGTTCGCGTCGCCCGGCCCGGTTGGGCCTACGCGGGTCGGGGCGCGACAACTTGGTATGAGAGCATAGGCTGTAGATCCCAGGGTGTTAGGATCAGGTTTCGGTTGAGCTGAGCGTGGAATGGGATAGTTCTAGGTCTAGAACATCCTTGCATGCTCTCTTTGTGATGTGAATGTCTTCCGCTTTATTGAAATGTTGTTTGTTCGTCGTTCCGACGAGTGGCAACTCGTTTGTTGTTGGTGATCGTGCAGATGTCGGGAGCTCGCGTCCGACCTCCGGTTGCCGGTCGAGGTGGGGCACGACCTGGTCGACCCGCCCGACCAGACGGGACGGTTCCTGTCAAGGTGGTCCGGGCTAGACGCACTGTACCATCACCAGCGACGGTTTCGGTCGCGCAGGCGGAGGTCTTCCTCGCCGAGGAGGAGGCCCCCGTTCCTGTCGGCGGACAGGCCTCGGTGGCTATCTCAATGGCTTTCCAGCGACTGAACCCTCCTAGGTTCAGTAGTAGGACTGGAGACCCGACTGTAGCGGACGAGTGGCTTGACGGAGTCACGTGCGTCCTAGAGGCTCTCTTCGTCGAGGATGACCGGGTTCGGGTCACCCTCGCAGCGTTCCAGCTTGACGGCGAGGCACGCGATTGGTGGCGCACTGTCCGGCACACCAGTGGCGGAGAGTTGCCGCTGTGGGAGGAGTTCAGGGCGATGTTCCTAGACGTGCACTTTCCAGCTAGTGCGCGTGACGCCCTGACCCGCGAGTACCAGTCCCTTCTGCAGGGTACTCGCACAGTTCAGCAGTACGCCTCCAGGTTTACCCAGCTTGTTCGTTTTGCGGGGGCAGTTGCAGCAGACCCCGTAGCCAGGGTGCGGCAGTTCGAGTGGGGATTCAAGCCAGAGATCCGGCGGCAGACCAGCTCACACTGCTTCCAGGAGTACCCGGCGATCCTGAACTGCGCCTTGTCAGTGGAGGCGCAGTTGCGGGATGACAGGTACCGGGCAGTTCCACCGGTACCTCCCACCAGCGCACAGCAGCGACCCCAGGGCAGGGGTGGGTTCGGCAGGGGACAGCAGCGGCGTCCGCGGCCCTTTCAGCAGCCGCCGCGCGTGCAGCAGTACCAGCAGGCACTACCGAGTCCACCAGCCCCGTATTTACTGGCAGCCGGGCCATCTTGGCAGGCTTCGTTAGGGGGGAGCTAGGGTCAGTCGCCTGATGGCGCGTCAGGCCCGTGTTTTCTCTGCGGGCAGCTAGGGCACTTCCGTAGAGACTGTCCCCAGCGAGGAGCGCGAGGCGCAGTGCCGCAGGGCAGTAGAGGCGGAGGGTCCGGTGCTTGGTAGGGGAGCAGTGGCGGGCGCGGATCAGGGGCGGGACCGGGGCGTCCCAGGGGCGGAGGCGGCCGACGGGGGCAGGTGTTTGCCCTCCCAGTGCGTGAGCAGCGGGACACCGTGCAGTTGTACCAGCCGCCACCGCAGTACCAGCAGCCGTTGCAGTACCAGCAGCCGTTGCAGTTCCAGCAGCCGTTGCAGTACCAGTAGCCGTTGCAATTCCAGCAGCCGTTGCAGTGTCAGCAGCAGTTGCAGTACCACCAGCCTCAGCAGTACCAGCAGACCGCAGCAGAGCCGTCCGTCCTCAGAGGTATCTTTCAGCTTTCTAGTTCTTTGGTAGATGTGCTGATAGACTCTGGGGCATCTCATTCCTACATTGCTAGCATGTGCGTGGCATCGCTAGGATTAGAGACGAGTCGGCTAGAGGTGGCACAGTCTGTAGACTCACCGATCGGCGGGACGGTCAGGGTGGACCGGGTCTGCCGATCTTGTTCCTTGGAGGTTGGAGGCCTCCGGGTCTGTCTAGACCTGCGGGTGCTAGACATGACCGGCTTTGACGTGATACTCGGTATGGACTGGTTGGCAGCATACCGGGCCGTCATCGACTGTGGTCGCCGGAGGGTGGTTGCTTGGACACCCGACGGGACACGGTTTGTGCTGTTGGGGGATCGGTTCTCCACCGATTCCTTTGCTTGTGGTGTGGGAAGGCGTGGCAGCGAGCTTTCAGCCTTGTTGGCCAGCATGTCTCCCTGGGGGGGCGCCAGTGTTGTTCGCAAAGAAGAAGGATGGTACCCTTCGACTTTGCATAGACTACAGGCGGCTCAACAGGGTGACGGTGAAGAACAGGTATCCGATGCCGCGGATCGACGACCTGTTTGACCAGCTTCGAGGATTTTCAATGTTCTCGAAGATCGACCTCCGCACTGGCTACCACCAGTTGAGGGTTCGGGATTGCGACATCCCGAAGACGGCATTCCAGACTCGGTACGGCCTGTACAAGTTCGTGGTAATGCCGTTTGGGCTGACGAACGCACCAGCAGCATTCATGGATCTCATGCAGAGGATCTTTCGGCCTTTCCTAGACGAGTTCGTGGTGGTCTTCGTCGACGACATCCTTATCTACTCCCGGTCAGAGGCGGAGCACGAGCGGAACTTGGCGACAGTGTTGCAGCTACTTCGGAGGCATCGGCTCTTTGCCAAGGCCTCCAAGTGCGAGTTCTGGCTTGCACAGGTGGGATTCCTTGGACACGTGGTGTCGGCAGCAGGGATCTCAGTTGACCCCGCCAAGGTCGAGGCCGTGGTACAGTGGCAGAGATCGAGGACAGTGCTCGAGGTCCGCAGTTTCCTGGGCTTGGCGGGCTACTACAGGCGGTTCGTGCGGGACTTCTCCAGAGTCGCCGGACCGTTGACCAGACTGACACAGAAGGCCGTCCCGTTCGTGTGGGATGATGCTTGTGAGCAGGCTTTCGTGCAGCTGAGGACCAGGTTGACCAGTGCACCGGTGCTGATCGTCCCCGAGCGAGGCGTGGGTTACAGTGTCTACTGCGACGCCAGCGGTGAGGGTTTGGGGTGTGTCCTCATGCAGGAGGGGCACGTAGTTTCCTATGGTTCTCGCCAGCTGAAGAACCATGAGAGGAACTACCCGACCCACGACTTGGAGCTAGCAGCAGTGGTCTTCGCCTTGAAGACCTGGCGGCACTACCTCTATGGCGAGAAGTTCTCAGTCTTCTCGGACCATAAGAGTTTGAGGCACGTTTTCACCCAACGTGACCTCAACCTGAGGCAGCGACGCTGGATGGAGCTACTGGAGGACTACGACTTCGAGTTGCATTACCATCCTGGTAAGGCAAACGTTGTCGCAGACGCGCTGAGCAGGCAGGTAAGAGACACCAGAGCAGCAGTTGCAGGGTTGTCAGCGCGGCAGTGGCAGGCACTCGAGACAGCAGGCCAGTTGGGGCTAGAGTTCGAGGATCGGGGATCCAACAGCTTCCTCTATGCAGTGCAGAGCATGCCAGCGGTACTGACCAGGGTGGTAGAGGCGCAGCGCAGCGACGCAGAGCTCGAGGAGTTACGCACCTCAGTGGGCACAGAGGGCACATACGGAGACTGGGCAGTATCTCCAGACGGAGGGCTACGTTTCCGAGGCAGAGTAGCAGTTCCAGCAGACCCAGTTCTTCGTGACGACGTCCTGCGAGAGTTCCATCACTCTCGCTTTGCAGTTCATCCCCGGCGGCACCAAGATGTACCAGGATCTTCGGCGACAGTTCTGGTGGCGCGGGATGAAGAGGGCAGTGACGGAGTTCGTATCGCGCTGCCTTACCTGTCAGAAGGTCAAGGCAGAGCACCAGCGAACTCCGGGGTTACTACAGCCGCTTCCACTAGCTGAGTGGAAGTGGGAGCACATCACGATGGACTTCGTGACCGGACTACCGAGGTCTCCTAGGGGGAATGACGCGATTTGGGTCATCGTTGACCGATTGACCAAATCAGTGCACTTCCTGCCTATGCGGGTGACAGACATGTCTGACAGGTTGGCCGGTTTGTACGTCAGAGAGGTAGTCAGACTACACGGAGTGCCAGTATCTATCGTGTCAGACCAAGACCCCAGGTTCACTAGCAGGATCTGGCGAGGCTTTCAGGAGGCTGTCGGCACACTCCTGACGTTCAGTACAGCGTTCCATCCACAGACCGACGGGCAGTCAGAGCGGACGATCCAGATCTTGGAGGACATGCTGCGAGCATGTGTCCTCGACGCAGGAGGCAGCTGGGAGGAGCACGTTCCCTTGGTGGAGTTCGCCTACAACAACAGCTACCAGTCCAGTCTTGGAGTAGCACCTTTCGAGGCGTTGTACGGTAGGCCGTGTCGTTCCCCAGTTTGCTGGACAGAGGTTGGAGAGGCTTCACTCACCGGTCCAGACATCGTCAGGAGGTCATCAGAGAGGTTAGTATAGATCAGGCAGAGGCTTCTGACGGCTCAGAGTCGGCAGAAGAGCTATGCAGATCGGAGGCGACGACCGCTTGAGTTCGCAGTTGGCGACAATGTGTTCCTGAGGGCAGCACCGTACAGAGGGTCTGTTAGGTTTGGCAGCGGGGGCAAGTTGGCTCCGAGGTTCGTCGGACCGTTCGAGATCCTAGAGAGGGTCGGCGAGGTAGCTTACCGCCTTGATCTTCCTCAGCACATGTCAGCTGTGCACCCGACTTTCCACGTGTCGATGCTGAGGAAGTATCACCCAGACCCGTATCATGTCGTCAGAGTGGATGACATCGAGCTTGAGGCAGACGCGACTTTTGTTGAGCAGCCAGTTTGCGTACTTGACCAGAGGGATTAGGTCTTGCGGGGCAAGACGATTCCCTTGGTCAAGGTACTGTGGAGGCACAGAGGCGTCGAGGAGATGACTTGGGAGCGCGAGGCGCGCATGCGGCAGGAATATCCGCATCTGTTTTCTTCTCAAGGTACCTTTTGTCCTGTCTGCTAGTGTAGCTTTCCTTTGTTCCGAGCCCTACCTTTATCGAATCTCGGGACGAGATTTCTTTTAAGGGTAATAGGATGTGAGGACCCGTCCCTCCCCTCCTGTGGCTCGCTGTGGACCGCAAGGGCAATTTGGTAAATTGCACCTTGTCGGCTAGTTCCACACTCGCGCTTGTACACACACTGACCATGTTTGTGGTAATGTTTGCTTAGAATGGTTAGTGGAACCCGGGATCGAAAGATCCGGACTTAGGCTTGAATTCTCGCCTAAGTTTAGCTTTCAGCACAAAAAGGATCGATCCTCTCTAGCTAAGAGATCGATCCTCTTGTGCCAGAAAGTCAAGTGAGATCGTCATGAGGTGATCGATCCTTCTTTGGGTAAGGATCGATCCTTCATAGGTCGGTTCGTTTGCCTATAAAGCAGACGAACCTTCTTCCTTGAAATCCTTTTGAAAATCCGGCGATTTGAGCTCGGATATTGGAATTTTCGAAGGCGTTGAGGACGATCCAAGGCCTAGCTGCTTGGATCTAAGCTGCGTTTGCTCCGGTAGGGATCCTACCGACATCTCTCTTTGGGGTTTTGAGTTTTCCGGTTTGATCTGTGGTTTATTGCTTAGATCTGCGTATATAGTTGTTGGTTTTCTGTGTTTTTGCCGGTTTTAGACTCGTGGGGTTCTGATCTATCAGATCCCAGAGTTTCATGAAGTTTGGATGAGTTTTCCGGCGGTATTTCTCGTCGGAAGTACGCCGGAGAACCCATCGGGATCGATCCTCTTTGAGGAAGGATCGATCCCCTTTGGTGAGTCATGCCCAGCCCGTGCGGGATCGATCCTCCTGGAGGGAGAGATCGATCCTTTGGTGGCTGGGGGACGATGGGTCTCTGGTTACAAGAGGATCGATCCTCTTGATGAGCAGGATCGATCTCTTTGGTTCACAGAGACGTGTTTTCCCTAAGTCCTGAAGGGATCGATCCTCTTGATGAGAAGGATCGATCCTTTAGTGGCTGAAGGGTGTTTTAAGTGGGTTTTGCCCGCGGGGCTTTGTATGACAGTTTTTCTTTACTGTATTGATATCTTGTACATATGATTAAGCATGTTAGCCCTATAATAGGGCAGTGGTGAACTGGGAGAGTGATGACTCCCGGGATGTTTAAAATAAACGGGCGGGTAGCCCTACAGCTTTCCATAGCCTTGTATGCCGGCGTGCGCCGAGGGCCTTATCTGCTATATCTGTAAGCTGTTGTTTGCGGGGCTGTTTCCCGGTGCAGGTGTTGTGGTGAACTGCTGGCAGCTGGTGGTGGTACCACTGCAGCAGTTCCCTAGACCTTACTTTAATCGCTCACCACCCCGGGCCGGCAGGGTGCCGTGCCCAGACCTTGTATTTATATCATCACATCCTGTTGCATGCTTACATGTTTTATTCTGCGCATGTTCATAGCATGCATTGTGTTGTGCACTAGTTGCATCTGTTTAGGGCGTTGCCGATCCGGGGCTTCCGGGTAGCCCGGATCTATCTCTTAGGACCGTGCGGGTAGCTTGGTCCAGGACTCGATTTGTAGTATTCAGTCTCTTCGATGATAGGGTTAGTTGGACTTGAATACTGTTGTGCTTGATGTTTAGAGGTCTTGTCGGCCTTGAGCCAAGTCGTGGTGTAGCCGGTACCCAATCCTTCTAGAACTCTAGGGTGGCAGGTGTGACTACCCAGCGGTGCTACCCGCCGACAGTGCCCAGGATCCTGTCGTGAGTTGGCAGTGCCGTTTCCTGTCTTACTGAGTGTGACCCAGTGTGTGACCAGTTCGCTGGAAGACCACGACTGGGGCTCTCAGGGGTATCCGGTGGGGTTATGGGACCCCTGTGATACACCTAGGCTTTGCTTGGGGACGACACTGTTGTGTTCCCTTCCTTTGTGAGTGTCGTAGTGTAGTATCCCTGCTGAGCTTAGTGCTCACTCCTACCCGGGCTGCGTTTTGCAGGTGCTGGCGCTAGCTCTTCTTCTGTCGCCCCTACCGGGCAGGTGTTCGGTGACGTGGCGGCGTCTGGCGGAGCTTGAGGAGCTGTGATCTGTCCGTGTACACCTTGGTTAGATAGTCTCCTACGGGAGCGATTTTGTATAACATTCCCTGTTTGAGGATTTGTATTATATTCCAGCTTTGTGTGTTGAGCTTTATAACTGTTGTATAATACAGGATGATTATGCTTATTAGGGTAACCACTACGATTAGAGGGAAACCTCGCCAAATTTCCGCAGTAGGTTAAGTTCTGGTTCGCGTCGCCCGGCCCGGTTGGGCCTACTCGGGTCGGGGCGCGACATCGCGTGTCTTAGATTGTTTAGTAGTTAAGGTTGATTAGATCGCTTTTTTCTAATTAACTATGATCGAGGAGAGATTCGAATTTAATTCGAACGGTGAATATTCATGGTATGAATTGATATACTTGCATCGATGATCAGTTGTTGGATTTCGATGGTGGATGTTGACTTAGACCAAGGTTTGTTCTCTTGATTCAACTCGTTTCTTCGCTTTAGATTATTTCTTTATTGTTTTCTTCACGCTTAAAACCCCCCATCTTTGTTCACTAAGCACAAAACCAGACTAAACACTCTACGTGGGATCGACTCGTACTCGCACTACTATATTTATTTTGAAGAGTATTGGTTTTATTTTTGAGTGCCTACGACAACACATCATCCATCCTTAGCACTTGGCATTGGGGAAACAACACGACCTCTAAAGCTCAATAACAGTATGATTGTAGCCAACTAAACCATATCCTCGATAACATGAAGATTCCAATAGTACAATCAAGTCGTAAGCCTTGCTATCCAGTCACGGTCCCAGGGCTAGATCCGAGCTACCCGAGAGCCTCGGATCGGCAATCAACCCATCACCCCGCCTAACTTGAAATGCCTCTAATGCATACAGTACATGCGCCTATCCAAACATCTAACCTAGGTGTCACTATATACCACAACAACAACTATGAGTTTAACAGTTATACAATAGCCCTTGGCACACGCTGGCAGCGGGCTAAGGTTCCCCAATACAATGTAAGCTAGCACTCATAGCTAGCAAACGGCTAAGCAAGCAAGAAGCATTTAAATTTACCATCCAACTAGGTATTTAAATGCAAGACAAACAATAGATTCGCCCAAAAGGGTAAACCCACGATCAAACTCCCAATATCAATCAAAATCCGTCGAAAACCCTGTGATAATAGCATGCATGCTTCCTAACATGATTGGGTATCTATCATGAACGAAAAGCAATCAAAGGAAGCTAGAAAACACTGTTCGAGGGCTCACGGTCGATCCGACGGTCGACCGTGAGACCAGTTTGGGAAAAACCATAAAGGGTCATGGTCGACCGTGAGACCAATTTGGGAAAAACCATAAGGGGTCACGGTCGATCGGGACATCGATCCTAAGAAGCCAAAAATGAGACAGAGCCTCACAGTCGAGAGACAGAATGGTTCAGTCAGCTTTAGTCCTCTAGAGGTGCAGAGGTTTTTTAGGGGTAACTTGGGAGCGCTGGAGGCGCATATGCAGTTTGTCCCAAGTGATTCTCACCCCGAGGTGTTTCTTTGTCTTGTGTGGCTGTTGCGGGCGTTGGTGCCCGGTGGTTTGTGTTGCGGGCGTTGATGCCCGGTACCTTGTGTGGTTGGTCGGTTTGCGAGCTTGCTAACCCTTCTTGTCTTGTGCAGATGTGTTTTGTTTTTGTTGTTTCCAGCCCTACTCTTATCGAATTTCGGGACGAAATTCCTTTAAGGGTGATAGGTTGTAAGGACCCGTTCCTCCAACCCGGTCCGACCGCATTGGGTCGAGGGCTTGGCTTGGTTGGTTTTGGCCCGGTTGGCCTTAGGGTTGCGATCAGTTGATCGCATCGCTGTTTTTGGACCCCAAGGGCAATTTGGTAAATTGCACCTTGGCGATCGGTTTCACACCCGTGTAGTGCACACACGGCCTTGATTGATGTACGTGAGTGAATAGATATAGTAGGAGCGTTCGGGATCGACAGATCCGGACAGGATTGCGACGAGATCGCAATTTGAAGTCAAATCGGATCCAGTCCGATCAGTTGGCTCGTCCGAACACGCTAAGCCACTTAAGTGGCTTAACCCTCTTTCTTCTCTCTCCCTTCTCTTTTCTTTTTCTTCCTCTTTTCCTCCTTCCCGTGCTCTTCCCCGCGCCCGACCCTCTCTTCTTCTCCTCCGCTCGCGACCACGACGGCCGGCCCTCTCCCCTCTCTGGAGTTTCGTCAACCTTGTCGGCCACCACCTTCGTCCCTCCCGAGCTCTACTGTCCTCTCATCTTCCCAGATCCCCTCTGGCTTCTCCCTCCTCTCCTTCGCCATCCTCCCGTCGCGTTTGGATGGAGGCGTCGGACGGCTTTCGGCGGTTCCCCGGCAAGCCAGAGGCGACGGCGAGGGCCTCTTCTTCCTTCCCTTTTTCCGCGGCGGCTCTTCTCCCCTCTTTTTCTTCTCCGATGATGGCAGCGGGAGTGGGAGTTCCTGGCGGCTCTCCGGCGAACTGGAGACAGCGGCATCGATAAAGGACAGCGGATCAAGGTGGATTAGCGTGTGAAGGTAGGGTTTCTACCTACAGCTTTGGGTTAAGCTAGATCTAGGGTTTGGGTTTGATTTTTGGTTGATTTCTTTGTGCAAATTAGTCCCCTTAAGCATGCTTAATAACTGATTGATGATTCATGCGATTTGATTTGGGTTTTATCCGGATTTTTAACATGTTTTTCCCGGATTTCTTTGAGTGCTCTGTTCTTCGATGAACAATCAGTTTCCTGATCGATTCCTGAGCTGTGGGAGCATGATCTCTAGTAACTCTCATGATGAAAATTGCATATCATCAAGTCTACTTTGAATTGCCGCTGGTTTCGTGATTTTTGGATTTATATACGATTTTTGGTGAATTGTTTCCTAAGCTGTTGCAGAACTGAAATTAAGGAAATGATTAGTAAATTAGGTGGAGATTAGACATCAATCAGATCCAATATGCTGAGAAACATCTACTCAAGTTTAATATGAAGTTTGATGTCGTTTGGACGTCGAATTGATAAGATATCACCGCCTCTAACTAGGGTTTACTGTAGCAATCCGGGATTTAGCCTTTTAGTGGATTTTTGATGTTTTACCCTGTTTGATCTTTCGAGGTACATGCAGTTGGTATTCCTAGCACTGGTTAGGACTATCATGTTTAGTTGGTTGGAATTCGACGGATAATTGCACTGTTTGTCGGCTTATTTTCGTAGTTGATAACTTCCTCCTATTTAGCCTTTACATTTTGTGAATCACATATGGTTTGGATGTATGAATGTCATGATGGGATTATATATTTTGCTTTGTGATAATCTCCTGGACAATTGATTGATGATTTGGCATGTAAAGACATCTAGGTCTAGATGTTTGATTAACTTTATGCATGTTGTATGCATTAGAAGCATTAAGGCTAGGTGCGGGCGATGGGTTCGATCGCCGATCCGAGGATCTCAGGTAGCTCGGATCTAGCTCTAGGACCGAGGAATGGGTAGAAGGACTAGGGCGAGATTGTGGGTTTATGATCTTGTGTTGATTGAGGTTGGTATATAGATATGCCCTTTTGAATTGTGGTATTGAGGTGTAGAGGTCGTGTCGTTCTCTGAGTCAATCGCTAAAGGCAGTGGGTGCTATCCTGTTAAGGGTTGTAGAGGTGGGAGTGCACGGGAGATGCACTTGCCCCTTGTCCTTCCCTGATCTGTAGAGGGGCGCTTGATGATGCTTGACCCTTGTCCAGACCTGTTCCTTGTTGCCTTAGGATTGGACAGAGACGACACAGTTGTAGTTCCTTTTCCTTGAGAGTGCCGTAGAGTAGAACCTTACTGGGCATTGTTTGTCACACCCCGACCCAGAAAACCCATCCAGGACGGGGGGTGAGGGTTCCTATCACTATTCATCATCAACCGGCGCGGTACAAAGCGGAAAAGATAGTTAATCCAAACAAATGTATTCCAGAGGCTAAACAAATTTAATCATAATACAACATCAAGTTGTACAATTTCAAAATTCCAATATCCAGATTTATACAACATCCCAAAAGTCCTCAAAATGTTTACACCATATACACAGATATATCAAAAGGTACAACGGATCATCCTCCAGCAACCTCAAGCGCCGCTGGATGTACTCGCGCCGCCCAAGGCCGATCCTGCCGGCTCCACTGACGAAGAATTGCCGCCTGCACCTGCAAACGCAGCCCGGGTAGGAGTGAGCGATAAGCTCAGTAGGGTTCTACTCTACGGCACACTGAAGGGAGGAAAACAACAACAGTGTTGTCTCCCAGCCTAAGTCTAACGGATGCCACGGGTCCCATAATCCAGTTGATGTCCCAAGGGCTCTTGTCATGAAACCTCTCTCCTGAACAAGTTACCAGGAGGCCAAGAAACAGTAACATGCAAGATCACCCTTCCCAAGCTGGAATACCGAGCCTTGGGGAACCACGTCGGGAAAGCATCAACATCCATCCTTAACACTTGGCTTTGGAAGACAACACGACCTCTAAACCTCAAACACTGATCAGAGTAAACTAGCGTGAATCCTCAAAAGACATGAGACTTGATCAAACAATCACACCCTACTCCTGGTTACCCATCCACGGTCCTAAGGCTAGATCCGAGCTACCCGAGAGCCTCGGATCGGTGACCTAAACCATCGCCCGCCTAACCTCAAATGCCTCTAATGCATACAATGCATGAGCCTAGGCAAACATCTATCCTAGATGTCTCTACATGCCACATCAACAGTTATAAGTTCAACAGATATACAATAGCCCTCGGCACTCGCCGGCAAGAGGCTAAGGTTCCACAATTCCTCATTAGCTAGCACTCATAGCTAGCTAATGGCTAAGCAATCACTAAGCACTTAACTACAATCAATCATGTATTAATTGCAAGTAGAACCATAGGTTTTCTAAAAAGGAAAGAACATTTGAATCAATCTCAAACCAAATGGAAATCCTTTGAAAACCTCATCAAATCCCCCTACATGCTTTCCACATGTTTAGATACTAATCCCCCATCAAAACCATCCAAGAAATACCTGAAAACCAAGTTCAACGGGTCACAGACGAGGCCACGAACGATCCGGGGATCGACCGTGAGGCCACGAACGATGCCACGGTCGATCCGGCGATCGACCGTGAGACCCATGCGAAGAAAACCAAGGGCGATGGTCGATCCACCCATCGACCCTGAGAAGCCCAAAACCAAACAGTGCCGGACGGTCGATGCTACGGTCGATCCGACGGTCGACCGTCAGGTAAATGGCGAAAAGGAGAAGATCCCACGGTCGATCGACCCATCGACCGTGGGAGACCAAAATCCTGACAGAGCCCAACGGTCGATGCGACGGTCGACCGTCAGGCCCAGAAAGGGTAAAAAAACACTTGACGGTCGATGCACCGATCGACCGTCCAGCCTTGGCACAGTTCATCAGAACAGTGCCGGAAATCCAATTCTTTGGATTTCAAGTATCAAATCATGTTGGAATAAGATGAAATCTTGCAAGCAAGTATATTTAGCAAAGGGGAGGCTAATGGAGTGAAGAAATCCAGTTTTCGACGGTTAAATCTCTTATCTAGGTCCAAATGGACAAAAACCGACAAAACGGCGATAATACGGAAACCAACCGTTCAAATACTGAAATCTCAACGTAGGAATACAGGAAATGAGTTACACTACACATACAAGGAGTTACAAACCATTCTAACAGGTATCCCTACAGCGAAAGTGCAATAATCCTATTCTAGGAGAACCCGATCCAAGGATCGAGGTAGAAATACCTACTTGAGCAAGTAGGGTAACTCCTCCACGCGTGCCACCAGCCGAGCCGCCAAGATCCAAGCTCCGAAAGCCAAAGTCTCCAACCCTAGCTCAGCCAAAGGAGAGAGAGAGAGGAGAAAATGACAGGAGAAGAAGAGAAGGAAAGAGAGAAAGAGACAGGCCTTATATAGAAATTCCAAATCTATCTCAGCCGTCCAAATCGATCTTTCCCGATCGAGCTCCGATCCTCCGATCAGACGCACCCTAGGGATTCTAATCAAACACATACATCAATCGAGGTCAGTGTGTGGAACGCGGGTGTGAAACCGACCACCAGAGGGCATATTGACCAAAAATGCCCCCCCGGGGTCCAAAATCGTCACACGATCGCCCGATCGTGCCCGACGCGGTACCAAACCAGCAGGAAACCGGCGCTCGACCCACGTGGTCGAGTCAGGTCTGATGGACGGGCCCTCACAACCTAAACACCTTAAAAAGAATTTCGTCCCGAAATTTAAGGTTGAAGCCGGGGAAAAAGAGAAACAACTAAGCCTACATGCACAAACAAGGCTGCCGCTAGGGGCGCCAACGCCCACAACAAGAAACTACCTGAAGAGGTGAACAGTCGGGGAAACTCCCGACGCATGCGATCCTCTCGCTCCGAAGTCAGACTCTCTGCACTGTCGTGCCTCCACCTGACCGTGACCAACGGTAACGATCTGCCTCTCAGCACCTGATCCCGTCTGTCCATGATCTGTACTGGCTGCTCTATGTAGGTGGCATCCTCCTCAACCTCGAGGTCGTCGTATCTGATCACGTGAGAAGGATCTGGAATGTACTTCCTCAGCATAGACACGTGGAAGGTGGGGTGAACTGCTGACATGTGCGGGGGTAGAGCCAACTGGTAGGCGACTGCTCCGATGTGCCTGACGATCTCAAAAGGACCCGTGAACCTCGGAGCTAGCTTGCCTCTGCTACCAAACCTGATCGACCCTCTGCGCGGGGACACCTTTAGTAGCACTCTGTCGCCAACTGCGAACTCCAAGGGTCGTCGCCTGCGGTCTGCGTAGCTCTTCTGCCTGCTCTGCGCTGTCAGAAACCTCTGCCTGATCTGAGCCAACCTCTCTGATGACTGCCTAATGATGTCTGGACCGGTAAGGGACGCCTCCCCAACCTCAGTCCAACACACCAATGAGCGACACGGTCTGCCGTACAACGCCTCGAAGGGTGCAAAACCCAAACTGGCCTGGACACTGTTGTTGTAGGCAAACTCCACCAAAGTCACGTGCTGCTCCCACGTACCTCCAGCGTCTAGCACACATGCTCTGAGCATGTCCTCCAAGATCTGGATAGTCCGCTCCGACTGTCCGTCTGTCTGAGGGTGGAAGGCTGTGCTGAAAGTCAGCGCTGTCCCCAAGGAGTCCTGGAAGCTGCTCCAGAACCTGCCGGTGAATCTGGGATCTCTGTCTGACACTATCGACACTGGGATGCCGTGCAATCGGGCTACCTCGTCAATGTACCTCTGGCTCAGTCTGGCAACTGGATCTGTCGTCCTCATGGGGAGGAAATGAGCCGATTTGGTCAGTCGATTGACAATGACCCAAATCGCATCATTCCCCCTCGGTGACCTGGGTAGCCCGGTGACGAAGTCCATAGCTATATGTTCCCACTTCCACTCTGGCACGGGAAGTGGCTGCAACAAACCTGGGGTCCGCATGTGCTCTGCCTTCACCCTCTGACAGGTGAGGCATCTGGAGACGAACTCAGCTACTGACCTCTTCATCCCGCACCACCAGAACTGTCGGCGAAGGTCGTGGTACATCTTGGTGCTCCCGGGGTGAACGGCGAAGCAGGAGTGGTGGAACTCGTGAAGGATCTCCTCTCGCAACACCGGGTCTGCTGGAACTGCAACTCTGCCTCTGAAGAGTAGCCCACTGTCTATCGACACTGTCCAGCCCTCAACCGCGTGCTCGGTGCCGACCGCCACACGGGTCTCCACGAGCTCTGGGTCTCCAGCCTGTGCTTCGATCACTCTGGCCAAAAGAACTGGAATGCTGCGAATAGCATACAGGAAACCACCTGTCGCCCGGTCCTCGAAGTCAAGCCCAAACTGACTGACTGTCTCCAGCATCTGCCACTGCTGAGCTGACACTGCTGCCAAGGTCGCCCGACTGTCTCTGGTCTGCCTACTGAGAGCGTCTGCTGCGACGTTTGCCTTACCAGGGTGGTAATGCAACTCGAAGTCGTAGTCCTCTAGAAGCTCCATCCACCGCCCGCCGCTGCCTGAGGTTGAGGTCACGCTGGGTAAAGACGTGCCTCAAACTCTTATGATCAGAGTACACCGAGAACCGCTCACCGTAGAGGTAGTGCCGCCACGTCTTCAGAGCGAAGACAACCGCTGCAAGCTCAAGATCGTGGACTGGATACTTCCCCTCATGGGTCTTCAGCTGCCTGGAACCGTAGGCCACCACATGGCCCTCCTGCATAAGCACACAGCCTAGACCCTCCCCACTGGCGTCGCAGTAGACATTGTAGCCGACGCCCCGCTCTGAAACTATAAGGATCGGTGCACTCGTCAGTCTGGTCCTCAACTGGATGAAAGCCTGCTCACAAGCCTCGTCCCAAACAAATGGGACCGCCTTATGTGTCAACCTGGTCAGCGGCCCTGCAACCCTGGAGAAGTCCCGCACGAACCTCCTGTAGTAACCCGCCAAGTCGAGGAAGCTGCGGACCTGGAACACTATCGCCGGTCTCTGCCACTGTAGCACTGCCTCAATCTTGGCTGGATCAACCGAAATACCGGCCGCTGACACTACGTGCCCCAGAAACTGCACCTCAGGAAGCCAGAACTCACATTTAGAGGCTTTGGCATATAGCCTATGCCCCCTCAACAACTGCAACACTGTCCTCAGATGCTGCCCGTGCTCCTCCGCGGTACGTGAGTAGACTAGGATGTCGTCGACGAAGATCACCACAAACTGATCTAAGTACGGTCGGAAGACCCTCTGCATCAGATCCATGAACGCCGCCGGTGCGTTCGTCAAGCCGAACGGCATCACCGTGAACTCGTACAACCCGTACCTCGTACGGAAAGCCGTCTTCGGGATGTCGCAATCCCGAATCCGCAACTGGTGATAGCCGCTACGGAGATCGATCTTCAAAAAGACCGAAGAGCCTCGGAGCTGGTCGAACAAGTCATCGATCCTCGGCATCGGATACTTGTTCTTCACCGTCACCCTGTTCAGCTTCCTGTAATCAATGCAAAGACGAAGCGTACCGTCCTTCTTCTTTGCGAACAATATAGGAGCTGCCCAAGGTGACGTGCTGGGACGGATGAAACCTCTGCCGATCAACCCGTCCAGCTGGACCCTCAGCTCCCTCTGCTCTGCTGGTGCCATCCTGAAAGCTGGCAGAGAGATCGGCCCGGTACCCAGTACAAGATCTATCTGGAAGTCTACTGCTCTGGATGGAGGAAGGCCTGGTAGCTCGTCTGGGAAGACGTTAGCAAACTCACAAACAACTGCAGGTAAACTGCCCTCTCGACTGCCCTCTGCAGCGAACAAGGAAAGGCGCGCCAGTAAAGCTGACAGCTGGCCCTCGTGCCTGGGAAGAAAAGCACAAAAGAGGGGATCGGCCGACTGGCGATCTCCCAACAGAATGAAACGAGCGCCGTCAGGTGTCCAAGCAGTCACCCCTACGACGGCCACAGTCGATGACGGCTCGGTATGACGTCAGCCAATCCATACCGAGAATCACGTCGAACCCGACCATGTCTAGCACCAGAAGGTCTAGAAAGACACGGAGGCCCCCAACCTCCAACTCGCAAGAATAGCAGATCAGCTCAACACGAGCTCCTCCGCCGACGGGTGTGTCTAAGTGTAGTAGGACTCCAAGTGGCTCAGTGTCTAGCCCTAGCGATGCCACACAGTCGCTAGCTACAAAGGAATGAGACGCCCCATAATCTATCAGAACATCTACAAATGAACTGAAAAGCTGGAAGGTACCTCTGAGAACAGGAGGGTCAACTGGGGCTGGTGGAAGTGCTAGAGCCTGCTGGGGTGGCTGGTACTGGTAAGGCTGAAAAGTTGGCTGAACAAAGTCTGGGTACTCGCGGTCTGGAAGTGCGTACACTCCCCCTCTGGGTCCACCTCGACCTCCGCCGCGACCTCTGCCTCTCCCGGCGCCTGTTGTCCGCCAACCTCCGCCTGCTCCGCCACGAGTGAACTGTGCCCTCAACGTCGGACAGTCTCTGCGAATGTGCCCCGTCTGCCGGCACTCGAAGCACACAGGAGGATCAAGCGCTAGCTGCTGGCTCTGGCCTCCTCCGGACGTCTGCCCCTGAGGCCCAGCCGGAAGAAGTGGCTGGCCTCCCTGCCTGGGATGCTGCTGGTGCTGGGGTGGGTAACGCTGGTACGGCTGCTGGCGTCGTGGGTACCTCCGCTGTCTCCACAAACCTCCTCTGCCCTGAGCTGCTCTCTGTGGCTGCACTCCGCCACTGGTGCTCGCAGACGACGCAGGCTGGACTGCCCTGAGCCCGGGCTCCTGCAACTGAGCCTCAACTGCCAAGGCGCAGTCCAACACCTCTGCGTACGTGCTAGATCGCTGAGCCGAGATCAGATGCCTGAGCTCGGGCCTAAGCCCCCACTGGAACTGCTCAGCTCTGGCAAGAGGATCCGCCGACACCGCCCCGGCAAATCTGGCAAGTCTGGTGAACCTAGCAGCGTACTGCACTACCGACTGAGTACCCTGAGAAAGGGTCTGGTACTCACGGACAAGGGCCGAGCGCGCACTGTGGCGAAAGTACGCGCCGAGAAATGAAGAACGGAACACGGCCCACGATGGGTCACTCCCGTCCCTGGCGGCCTGGAAAGAGCGCCACCAGTCCAAAGCGTCCCCGTCGAGGTGGAACGCGGCAAGTCTGACCCTAACTCGGTCATCCTGGACGAAAAGAGTGTCAAGGACGCGACTGACTCCCTCTAGCCAGTCGTCCGCCACCGCTGGGTCACCTCCAGTACCGTTGAAGCTAGGAGGGTTCAGCCTCTGGAAGTCGACCACCGCTGTCGTAACAGCACGCTAGTCGAGTGGAGGAGAGACCTCCTCAGCATTGAACGAAGCATCCTCCTCCATAACGACGTCAATCCTCGGCCCTGGCTCTCGTACAGGTGCTCGGGGCACGGCTGCGTTGGCCCCTAAGGCCCGTCGGGCAGCGCGCTGGTCGCGCGCGGTACCCTGACCCAACACTGGACAGCTAGCCCGGCTCCCTGGCATCTGCATGTTTACCAGAGACGACAAGTGTTCACCCGTAAGAAAACAAAACACAGCAGCAATCAATAAAATAAAAGCATAACACACATGAGCACAGTTAAGCACACAGGGATGCTCTATTCCTAGAACTATCCCAAACCGCGCTCAAAACCTTAACCGCAAGCCTAATCCTATCCCTGGGACCCACAGCCTGCTCTGATACCAAGTTGTCACACCCCGACCCAGAAAACCCATCCAAGACGGGGGGTGAGGGTTCCTATCACTATTCATCATCAACCGCGAGTACCTGGCTGAGGGACGGGCCCTCACATTGTTACTCACCCTACCTGGCTGCATCGGCGATGCAGGTCGATGCAGTTCCTTCTTTCAGGTGTTCTTTTAGAAGATGGCGCGATAATTTGAGGTGATCGAGTACTTCGAGTTTCGAGGAGATCTTCTACAGTTCATTTACAGTTTTAATCAATTGATGTATAATTTGATGTATCCAAAAATAGAATTATATGATTATTAATTCAGTTCTATTTGAGAAATGTTGTAATATTCTTTGATATAGATGTTGAGGAATGTACAGGTTTCTTCTGCTATAATTATAAAGGGGATTCTGCCGAAATTTTTATGAATTTGATGATTAAATTGTTTAACTTCGTAGCAATTATATATTTGTGCGCCTATTGATGATGTAAATAGGTTTAGGTGGCTCACACCTCGATTTGGATGGGTTTTCTGGGTCGGGGCGTGACACAGAGCCTCACGTTCGATGCGACGGTCGATCCGATGGTCGACCGTGAGGCCAGGTGGGATAAAGGTAAGGAATCACGGTCGATCGGGACATCGACCCTGGGAAGCCAGAAATAAAACAGAGCCTCACGGTCGATCCGACGGTCGACCGTGAGGCCAGGATTAAACGTGCCAACATCTGACGGTCGATCGTCAAGCCTGGTGAACAGTTCCTAAGAACAGTACTAGAAATTCAATCTCTTGGATTTGATCTATCAAAGCTCATCAGAATTCGATGAAACTTTGCTGGCACGTGTAATAGATAGTGGGAAAACTATTGGCATGAAGAAAACAAGATTTTGACGGTTAGAACCTAAACCTAGGTGTAAACAGGCAAAACCGACAAAACCGGCGATAGAACGAGAATCGTCCGATAAATACAAAACCCTCCGGTAGGAACACTCTACACAAGCCATTTCACTAACGTATTAAGTTACACAATATTCTAACATGCACAAATATATCAATATTATAATAAACCTATCATAGGTAAACCCGACCACACGATCGGGGTAGAAACACCTACTTGAGCAAGCAGGGCAGCTCCTCCATGTATTCCCCACGTTTGATCACCAAGATCCACTCCTCGAAGACCGTGAGAGTGAGAGAGAAACAACGACAGGAGAAGAAGGAAAGAGAAAGGGAAGAGAGAGAAAGTCAGGGTATTTATAGAGATCAGGATCTGATCTCTGCCGTCCGATTCGATCTTTCCCGATCGAGCTCCGATCATTCGATCAGAGGCACCCTTAAGGTCCTAATCATTCACATACATCAATCCAAGACTGTGTCTGCATTACACGGGTGTGAAATCGACCATAAGGTGTAATTTACTAAACTGCCCCTGGGGTCACAAGAGCAACACAGTCAACCTGATCGCACCCGACGCGAAACCAAACCAACAGGGAACGACCCTCGACCCACGTGGTCAAGCCAGGTTAGAGGAATGGGTCCTCACACATCCGTTCCCTCTCCTGACAGTGAGGTTTCCTTCGTGATGAGCTAGTAGGAATCAGGACTTGTGTCGCCTCTATACTCTTTAAATCCCGAGAGGTGAACCCGTGGTGGTTTAGAGGGGATGGTGGTGATCTTTCGACAGTAGAGGACCGGTTGAAGGTGGTGTTCTGATCCTTGATGGCTTGGCTTGGACATCAAGGAGTGTCGCTCACTTGAAAGTTGCTGGTTTTCTTGCTTCCTTTTGAGGTGATGCGTAGTGGTGCTCGTCATGGCCACTAGGGACACTGTTGGTTGTGTTTGAGAACGGTTTTGTGTACTGTTATCCGACACCTACCCGTGGAGGGTTGTGTAGTTGGGAGTACCTTCCTCTGTTCTTGGTACTCCCACCGTGTGGTAGCACGCGGATTGGTTGGATCACCTGGATCAGTATGCTAGATTGATAGCAGGAGACACCCTGAACTATGCTCCGGATACTAAGACAGGTGACTTGAGGGTTGACACCGGATAGTTCGTTGGTGGTCGTGGTGAGTTTTGGGGTTGTTGTTCTAGGTTTCGTGAGACTGCAGGGTATTTGTTGGCAAAGTTCACAGGTTTCAACATTAGCGACAGCAGTGGCAGCAGCAGCGTCGTGCCAGTTCTTTGGGAGGTAGCCTGGACCGCCAAACTAAGAGCGAGCCCACAGGGTGCTCGAGTGCTAGTCGTCGGGAGCCTTTCCGCCGATGGTGCTTATAGTTAGGGGCATTGGGTGCTTACAACAGAGCAGTCGAGCGTGGCGCAGGGCGTGGGGAAGAGCAGTGGGTTGATACCTCAGTTGGGGCAGGTATCTGGAGCAGACGCGGGAATTGAGATTCCAGGAAGAAGCTTGCTAGAGACGATGCGATGACCGGTCTAGCTAGCGGTTCGCACACTGTTGAGGAGAGGGCAGCTTCAGCAACAGCCAATTTCAGTGCCGTAAGTTTTGACTTTCATCTTTCAGCTTTCGGAGCTTCTACCAACTTGCATTTTCCTTGTGGCTTTGGGTTCTTCCCCTGTGACTCGTCCCCGTGTGGCCGTGTTGTCATGGGACCAGAGTCAGCTGTGGTTTAGGGAGTAGCCATCGATTGGGACAAGAGCTTTGGTTGGTAGCTCTTGTCAGAGCGTTTTCTAGAGGTTGGGGACCTCTAAATGTCCGTCGCTCACGTGTGGTGCACGTTGGGGTTCGTTGGCTGTCTCGGTTGCATCGGTTGGCCACGCATCGGGTTGTGCTTCTTTGGCCGTGGGAAGGTGTCATGGGTACACCTAACAGCATTGTTTTGTTCTCATTGAAGGTTACGGGTTGGCAATCCCTCTGGTTGTTGATATCGCTCAAATGTGTCACAACATAGCGGTGCAGTCCAGCATAACATAAGAGAGGTCGAACCCATAGAGAGACAAGCAAAAAACATCTAAAACGCAAATAACAATGAATTGAAGACAAACGAGAAGTTAAGAATTAACTAAATTAGATCAAAGACATTAATGATAATTCAAGATTAACTAGATATATCAATGTGTTAAGATGGCTATTCATCTGGAATCCCTTCACTCGGACTTAGGTTCTTCTTCTAGCAACAGTTCATTCAATACTCAGTTAAGGGATTCACATCCCAATCTCCTTAACCGGAAGATATGGAATTATGAATCTAACAAAATATATAAATGTCTCTTGCTACGATAGATTCTTCCTTTTATAACTCTAACATCATTCTACCAAAACCTAAGAATATACGATACCGGCTGTCACAACAAGCAACGTATAGCAAAAATTCATCGGGACAAAGCCCTAACTCTATCTAACCCGATCTCTAAGAATACAAAATACCAACTCTCACAATCGGCAATGCATAGCTAAGATTTCACGAGATAAATTAGGTAAACAATAGATAAAACTATGGGATTATACGATCATGAAAGAAGCATGACTGGATTCATAATATTAATCATCCACATAAGAATCTATAATCTGAAAACAATCTTTGAAGATTCAATACATAGAAAAGAGTTTAACAATAAACATTAAAACTATGAACCATGATGAAGAAGAAACTGGGTCCAATCCAGTTAGAATTTGGAAACGTGCTCAACATGAAAGTTGTAGATTTGAAAGTCGTCTACCAGATCCCAAAGATTTCGTAATATTCTGAGTAATATGGAATATTTCACGATTATTCTTCTCAGCTTCGATAGAACAGTTTTCCAGCTTGTGTAGCTTCATCTATTCTTCAAATCTGCTATCAAAGCATCCAGAATTTCACAAAATGTCCAACATAAAAGTTGTAGATCTCGGAACCTTCTATCACGTGTTCAAATTTCAGAATATCTAAACTTGCAGAGAATAGTTTCCGAATATTTTCCCACCAGTCGATGAAACTGTATTTTTCCTCATTTGTTGTAACCTGGGTCACCCTGACTAAGATCGATCTTCACAGGGAAAAGGATCAATCTTCTCGAAACTAGCTCTTTGTCAACTTTTTGTCAACTCTCTGTCAGCATCTGAGCACAAAAATAGATCGATCTTCTTTGGGGTCTGATCGATCGTCGTCTTCCGTAGCTGCTTGCTCCTGCACCTTTCGTACTAAAAATGACATATCTTCCTCTAGGAAACTCCAAATCATGAACCGTAAAAACTCTCGGAAACTAGACTTCCAGAGCTTTCCAACCATATATGGTACTTCATCTAGTTCATTCCGAGAAGGTACAGTGTTGGCGTTAAAGACCCATCGTTGCTTCAATTTCCTGCATAATAGAAATAACTTTGTGAAGCAATATATACGGACGAAATAATCTACGTAAATTATGAAAACTCAGCAAATAAGCTGCTCTTAGTCATGTTCAGAGTGCAATTTTATGCATTCATCACAGCCCCCAACCGCTTATTGCTAGTCTCTAGCAATTCAAAGCGCATAAAATATAATTAAGCACACTAACGGTTCATGGCTGTAGACATGCATGATAAAAATTCTGTCTTATCAAGTCAATAGTGTTTTATACAGTACAGAGTATGAAAACTTCTTATACTCATACACATACTACCAACATATGAAATCAACTTCTACACATCAAATATGCTAATTACCATCCAGAAGAACACTTGTGACGTGACAAATAAATGTTACGTACAGACGCAACTTCTACCCACCATTAGTCCAAACACACTACTATCTTCGTGACCAATCATCCAACCCTCGCACCTTAATTACAACATGCTCTTTCTATTTTTCTTTTTTTTCTTCAACTATCAGACATTTTGCCTTTAACCGACGCAGAGACCCGGTTACTTAGCAAAACATTGAATATTTTTTTTTTAGCTATCAGTGGTTCTACCTTTTTACGCGAGTTCCCCGCTTTCTGAGGCAAGAGCACCCGGTTATTCAGTAGATCACCTAATAGTTGTTTAGGCACAGCTTGATCAAACATCAGAACTTTTTTTTTTCTCTGCATGCAATACTCAACACTAGCTAATGCTGAAATCATGGTCAAGATTGACAATAGCATGCTCATTCCTCTAGTGAGTATAATTACTACTGCATATAAAGTGTTCGTGTGTGAATCACATGATGTTCTACCTTCAGGTTATCAAGCATGCAATCAATGTATAGGCCAATCCATATGAAAGCAACATGTATAATAAGCATAAAAATTTCAGCTCATGTACAATTTCTAGTAACATGCTCAATTCAACACTATTAAACCCACAAAGTAGCATGCATGAGATCATGTATGCCTACACCCCCAACCTGAAATTCACATTTTCCTCAATGTGTGCTAAGTATGGTAAGAAAATAACATAGGGTGCAGGTTTAAATGGCAAATAAAATAGATAAGAATTATAAATCGATATAGGAGCGAGGCCTCTTGACAAAATAACTGAAATCCTTCCCAAGGCTCCTCATGGTGGCCGAATTTCTCAAGCAAGGCAGACGGTGGTCCAAACATCATAAGAAATAAGATAGCAAACGAAAACAAATGAAAATAAAAGCGAACAAACTAAAACAACCTAACCTAATCAAAAAGGGAAATGATAGATAGTAGAAAGATCATCCCTCGTAGACAGGGTCTACGAGAGGAACATGATGCTCATCAGTGGCCGCCTTCTATGGGATTGGCTTCAGTCGCTGTCCATCGACCTTGAATAGCCTCCCATCCTTCGGGTCTTCAATCTCCACAACCCCATTCTCAAATATTCTGCTAACGGTGAAGGGGCCTATCTAGCGTGATCTCAGCTTCCCAGGATGTAAGTGTAGTCGCGCGTCATACAGGTAGACTTGTTGCCCTTCTTGAGACGTTTTCCTTAGGATCCGCTTGTCGTGGTAGGCCTTTGTTTTTGCCTTGAATATCCTTGAACTCTCATAAGCATCATTCCTGAGTTCCTCCAGCTCAGACAGCTGGAGTTCCGTTCCTGACCTGCAGCATCCAAAGTAAAATTTAGTGACTTAATAGCCCAATATGCCCTATGTTCTAACTCAACTGGAAGATGACATGGTTTTTCCTAAACTAGGCGAAATGACGACATCCCCAGGGTAGTCTTATAGGCAGTACGATATGCCCACAACGCGTCTGATAGCCTCAAGGACCAGTCTTTTCGGTTAGGGCTCAATGTCTTTTCCAGGATTTGCGTTATCTCTCTATTGGCTAATTCAGCTTGGCCATTCGTCTATGGATGATAAGCAGTGGAAACCTTATGTGTGACTCCATACCTGCGCATCAAAGCCTCAAAAGAGTGGTTACAAAAATGCGATCCTTGGTCACTAATAATAACCCTAGGAGTACCAAATCTAGACAAAACATGCTCTTTAAGAAATTTGATGATAGTGGAATGATCATTATTCCTACATGCAATAGCCTCCACCCACTTAGACACGTATTCCACAGCCAACAATATATATAAATAGCGAAAATAAGAAGGAAAGGGTCCCATAAAGTCTATACCCCAACAATCAAAAATCTCTACAGCTTGAATGGGGTTCAAAGGCATCATATGTCTCCTAGTAAAGCTTCTAACGTTAGACATCTATCACAAGATCTGTAGAAAATGTTAACATCACGAAATATAGTAGGCAAAAACCACATTGAAGAATTTTAGCAGCAGTCTTTTTCATCGAAAAATGGCCTCCACATGCATGTGAGTGACAGAATGTAATGATGCTTTCTATTTCATAATCAGGGACAGAACGGTGCATAATATGGTCATGACAATACTTAAACAGACAAGGATCATCCCAATAAAATTTCTTTACCTCAACAAAAAATCTACGCTTATTCTACGCACTCCAAAAGGAAGGGATCTCACCTGTTACCAAATAATTGACAATATGCGCATACCACGGCAGTCATGCAACTAAAAAGAGTTGCTCATGAGAGAAGTCATCCATGATTGGTGGCTCATTTTCCGCTACTTCCACCATCAACCTCGATAGGTGATCGGCGACAACGTTCTCCTCGCCCTTTTTGTCTTTTATAGAAATATCAAATTCCTGTAAGATTAATATCCAACGAATTATGCGCGTTTTAGCATCCTTTTTGGAGAGAAGGTACTTAAGCGTGGCATGATCAGTAAAAATAGTGATAGGAGAACCAATCAAATAAGCACCAAACTTGTCTAATGCAAAGACTATAGCTAACAGTTCTTTCTCGGTGGTAGAATAATTCATCTGTGTATTATTCAAGATTGGGCTAGCATAATGAATAACATGAGGTTTACCATCTTTTCGCTACCCTAAAATAGCTCCTACAGCAAAATCACTTGCATCACACATCAATTCAACAGGATGGCTCCAATCGGGTGGTTGCACAATAGGTGCAGAAGTCAATTTATCAATCAAGGCTTGAAAAGCCTCTTGACAAGCGATAGTCCACTCAAAAGGGGTATCCTTTATCAAAAGATTACATAAAGGACGAGCAATAGCAGAAAAATTTTGAATGAATCTCCTGTAAAAACTAGCATGTCCTAGAAAGGATCTAACATCTTTAATAGTCTTTGGCACAGGAAGGTTTGAGATGAGATCGATTTTTGAATGATCCACCTCAATGCCTCTGGAAGAGATTATGTGGCCCAACACAATGCCTGAGGGCACCATGAAGTGACACTTTTTTCAATTAAGCACAATGTGCTTCTCTTCACACCTGACCAAGACTCTCTTTAAGTTTTGCAAGCATGCATCAAAAGTATTACCAAATACAGTCAAGTCATCCATATATACTTCCATACATTCCTCGATCATATCCGCAAACATACTCATCATACAACATTGAAAAGTAGCAGGAGCATTACATAATCCAAATGGCATTCTACGGAAAGCATAAGTACCAAAAGGACATGTAAAAGTAGTTTTTTCTTGATCTTCTAAAGCAATCTCAATATGATAATATCCAGAATAACCATCAAGAAAACAATAAAAAGGATGTCCAGCTACTCTCTCTAAAATCTGGTCTAAGAACGGTAATGGAAAGTGATCCTTACGGGTGGCTGCATTCAGTTTCCTATAGTCTATACACATACGCCATCTTGTCACCAATTTAGTGGGGACAAAGTCTCCACTTTCATTTTTAACAACGGTGACACAAGATGTTTTTGGCACAACCTGTGTAGGGCTCACCCATTTGCTATCAACAATGGAGTAGATGATCCCTGCATCTAATAATTTCAACATTTCGGTTTTTACTACCTCTTTCATTGTAGGGTTCAACCTACGTTGAGGATCCCTACGAGGTACATCCCCTTGTTCAAGATTAATCATATGGGAACATATCAAGGGACTAATACCTTTCAGATCTGCTATACTCCATCCAATAGCTGATTTATGCTCATTTAAAACGCTAAGTAATTGCTCTCCTTGATCTGCAGTCAATGCTGAAGAAATAATAACTGGGTATGTATCACCTGGACCAAGATAGGCGTGCTTTAAACCTTAAGGTAGCGGCTTTAGGTCCAGCTTGGGCGTTTCTACTACTGATGGTGTTGGTGGCAGTCCTCTTTCTGGCAGTTCTTCAAACTTTGAATTCCATGGACCTACAATAGAACAATGTTCCAAATTTTTGCACATACCATCAACATCAACCTTTTCATCCAAATCTAATTCAAAAGAACTAATTTCAGTGGTAGTAAACTCCTCTTCAGTGAGCAAATCAATCTGGTAAGTCTGCTGGCATTAATCATCCTCATCAGGCTGCTTAGTAACATTAAAAATATTAATTTTTAAAGTCATATTCCCAAAAGTTAACTTCAGTAAGCCATTCCTGCAATTAATTATAGCATTAGCAGTAGCAAGAAATGGTCTACCTAAAATAATAGGAATCCTAGAATCAGCAGTTAATACAGCATGAGTATCCAAGACTAAGAAATCAACAGGATAATAAAATTTATCTATTTGAACAAGCACATCCTCTACTACTCCTCGTGGATCTATATGCCAGTTGAAAAACCACAGATGTCGACTTAATTTTTCCTTAACCAAGTTGCAAGTAAACAGAATATGGTATTAAATTGACACTTGCACCAAGATCTAATAAAGCTTGTCCTACTTTATGCTCTCCAATGAAACAAGACACAGTAGGACAACCAGGATCCTTATATTTAGGAGGAATCCTATGCTGAAGCAATGCACTATCCTGCTATGTTAAAAATGTAGTTTTCTTTACATGATATCATCTCTTCATAATGCATAAATCTTTAATCACTTTAGCATATGTAGGAATTTGCTTAATAACATGCAAAAGAGGAAGGTTTACCTTAACCTGCCGAAGATGCTCCAAAACCTCGTTGTTGGGCTCCATAGTCAATTTAGTAGATTTCAATGCCTGAGGGAAAGGGACACGTACCTTAAAGTCACCTGGCGTAGGGCCATCTGAATGATCGGTCTCTACATGGTTGTCCTCAATCCGGTCGTCTTCTTGAACAACAATCCGGTCATCTTCTTCAACATTTGAATGATCGGCTCTTTTGAAGGACTTTTTGTTGTTTTGCCACTTGTAGTTACGGCGTTCATCTCTTTCATATTATTTTGCTCAGCACTAGATATCTGAGTCTGTTGAGGTTGAGCTGGGAACTTTTCTCATTCATGCACGCTCAAAGAGTTGATCAGCTTCGTAATCTGGCTCTTGATCTCTTGAACATCCTCCTTTCTTTCCTTAGATTCCTGCACAATCTTAGATTTCAATTCCTGTAAACTGTCATTAAATGTAGGCCTAGGAAAACCAGATGTATTATAAGGAGGGTTAGAAAAAGGCTTATTAGGTGACGGTAAAAACATGATGAATAAATTTTATATCTCGCAAGTATACGAATCGGTGCAATCAGTATAGTAGCAAGACGAGTATCGTACCCACAGAGATTTGTAGAGATTAGTAAAGTGAAATGCTAAAGAACAGAAAAGGAAGAAAATAAGGAAGGGAAAATAAGAGATATGAAGTATTGAGAATAGAAGATCTAATAACGAAATAAGAAAACGATGGAAATATGATGGATGAATACTAAGGTTCCGATTTCACCAAAACATCCTCATTCTATGCATTGAATCAATCAAGTTTCAGTTTAATTCCAAGGGCTCGTTCTTCCGGTATGATGATCCGTTCGGCCGCGGTCTTCACCAAGTACCCCCAATTAACCCTAGTTAATGAACCCATAACTAAGTGTTAACCAAGAATCCATTACGTTCTGAAAAACAATTATGAACCAAGAATACTCTTAGCTTGAACCCGGCCTCGACATAAACTCATTCATTCATAGATCCTGCAAGATTAGGGAATGAACCCTCGCCCAATCTCACATAAAACAATCTATAATACTTTTATTGGCCAGATAAAGGTATTTAAGATCACAGTTATAATAATGAATAAAACAAGGAAAATAAACTAATTAAATAAATATGATCCAATAACATAGAATGATTCAGTTAGGGCTACATCGGTACCTTAGAAAAGAAACTAACCACTCATGTTCATCATGAAGACGACAAAAGTGTTCAAAGAAAAATAAAGAAAGAAAGACGAAGAAAACAAAACCCTAACGCGGCTTCCTCTCCTCCAGATGCTCCAGAAAAGTCCTCCAAAAGATCCCCTTTGATAACCCTAAGTATCCTATTTATAGGCCTCAACTCGGGTTAGATCTGAGTCCATTATACGCTCTCTGCTGATCTGGCGGTCGACCGTGAGATCTCACGGTCGACCGTCAACTGTACAAAATAATTCGGAAGAGCGACGGTCGATCTTCGCATCGTCTGTGAGAGGTATTTTCTTTAACAGAGGATGACGGTCGATGTAAGGGCCTAAGTGCAAATTTTCGGGTTTTTTTTTATGTAAATTGGAGGGCTTATGGCGTAGTTTCAAGTTTTGCGGGGGGGGGGGGGGGTTTATGCAAAAACCACCCCCCTTTTCTAGAAGATTCCGGTCTTCTCTTCTCTTCTTTCCGCCCGTTAACCTGAGTGGGAGAGGGAGAGTGAGATCGAGAGAGATGGAGGGAGATCGAGAGAGGGATCGAGAGAGAGAGAGAGAGAGATCGAGAGGGAGATGGAGAGGAAGCAAGGTCGCCGGCGTCGGAGTTGGAAAGGGAGAGAGATCGCCGGCGCTGGAGAAGAGGAAGAAGAAGAGAAGTGGAGATCGCCGGGAAAAGTGTAGATCCGGTGAGCTTTCTACCGGATTTCGTCTTCCTTGGCTTAGGTAAGCTTCTAGCTTCTCTATCCTTTGTTTCCCTTTTTGTTTTTCCGTCCTTTTGTGGGTTTTTCCGGCGGGTTTTTGGGGAGAAGATGGGTTCCGGCGATGGGTCGCCGGAGAAGGTGTTGCGGACGGCGTTGGGGACCTCCCTCGGCGACTGCAGCGCTGAGGAAGGACCCCCGTGGTCCGGGGCATCCCTCTCCGAGCCCAGTCCGGCATTACCCATGGCAGGGGACCTCCTCCCTGCCATGGTTTCCGGCAAGGTCCGGCCGGCCTTTCTCTGGCCATGGCCGTCGACCCCTCCTGGACTTCGTGCTAGGGACAGCTAGGAGTTTCCCTCCTCTGGTGGTTATCTTCCCAGTGCTTGAGTAACCCCCCCCCCCCTGTTTTGGAGGTTCGACGGAGCTCCGGCGTGAGCTCCGGCGATCTTCCTGAGGAAGATGGCGCTGTGCGCAGCGCACGTTAGCACGCACAGCGATCACCTGGGTGTACTGGTCACTGCCCTGTGCACAGGTCAGTGCCCTGTGCACGGGACAGTGCCTTGTGCACGCAACAGCGCCGTTTTGACTAGCTGTTCTAGCTCTTGCGGTATAGGGTAGTTTCATTATTTGTCTTGGGTTGTACCTGATTGAGATCTTCGTCTTTGTGCTTAGTTGATCGATTGAGCGGCCGTCAAGTGTCGGAGCGTGACGTGGATTCCCTGACTTAGAGAGTTCGCTTGGATTGCTTCTTTGAGGTAGGAGTTACCTCCTAGGATTGTTGTGTTTGTATGCAATGTTTTGTTATGTATGATATATGATGTGTTGTGTCTATGTTATGATGATTGTTATTGGCTTGATTGCTATGTTCTTTGTCTTGTGCATGCATGATAGGATCGGGGATTAGGATTGGGTCTAGTCAGGTCCTGTAGCTAGACTAGTCAGAGTCTAGGGACTAAGTTGATGACTAGATCTGATTTAAAGATCTGATATGAGGACTTTGATCTGATTAAAGATTTGAATGGAGGATTTGATCTGATTGATTATCTAATTTGAGGATCTGATCTGAGGATTGATTTGATTGTGGATCTGACTTGATAGTGTGTTGCCTATACTAGTATACTGAGGCCTGTATAGAGTCTATAGGGGTCTGGGTGAGCGTTGGCGGCCGGACGCGGTGTTGTGCATGTAAGACTGCACAGACTAGCCAGACCATACTAGGATCAGTAGACTAGGATAGGTGGATGTTGTACCTATACTAGTATACTGGGGCTGGGTATAGAGTCTATAGGGGTATGGGCTAGCGTTGACGGCCGGACGCGGTGCTGTGCATGTAAGAGTTACCCATACTAGCCAGACCATACTTGGGCAGTATACTAGGATAGGTGGGTGTACACCAGTGTCTTAGTTGGTGACTCCTACTGGGCTTTAGAGCTCATTCGTGTTAGGTTTTGGTTTTTGTGCAGGAGGACCTATGGGTAGGCCAGAGACCAGTGCAAGCCATGGAGGTCCTGTCTCAGGATGAGGAGTCACTTTATCATTATGTCTATTTTCTTACGTTTGATAAAGCATGTATATGTTGGAAATGAAAGAAATATGTATTATAAATTTCAGACTGAATTATCATGTATATTATTTGAATTGATGTGGGCGTATGTGCCCTAGTGGTGGTGAATGATTGTAAAGAGATAAATATTTGATTAATGGTTTTAGGATGTGTATTATCTGTTGAAATGTTGTAATAGTGATCTCACGTGCCCGTGCCCAAGGATCATGCCAAATTTTTTTTGAAATCTGGAATATTTTATTATAATTGGGGCGGGGCGTGACAGTCGATGCCACAGTCGACCGTGGGAATTTTCGCAAGTGACGGTCGATGCGACGGTCGTTCGGGGGAATTTTCGAGCGCGACGGTCGACCGTGAGATTCTGGCGGTCGACCATCACTATTCATCCAGCACTGCGCACTTGTACGAAAAGTATTGTATCTTCCTCTGTGAATCTCCAAATCATGAACCGTAAAATTCTCCCGAAACTAGACTTCAAGATCTTTCCAACCATATATGTCACATCATCTGGTTCTTCATGAGCAGGTACAGGTTAATCTTTCAAGTTGATCCATGTAATCTTTTCAGCTTCTTTTCTCATTTTTCCTGTATTTTCCAAACAACTTTGTGATGCAACATATAGATTTAAAAATAGTAATAAATATGTTGATTAAGGATAATAATCTAGCAATTGAGATGGTTATAAGGCTATTTAGAGTGCACTTTCATGCACTCATCACACCCCCCAACCAGCTTATTGCTAGTCTCTAGCAATTTTAAGCGCATAAAATATATTAAGCACACCAACGGTTCAAGGATGTAGACAAACATGACAAAAGTTCTACCTTATCAAGTCAATAATGTTGTACCGTACAGAGCACGAAAACTTCATATACTCATACACATACTACCAACTTATGAAATCAACTTCTACACTTCAAACATGCTAATCACCATCCAGAAGAACACATGTGATGTGAGAAATAAATGTTACATACAGAAGCAACTTCTACCCACCATTAGTCCAAACACACTACTATCTTCATAACCAATCATCCAACCCTCGCACTTTAAGTACAACATGCTTTTTTTCTTTTCTTTTTTTCTTCAACTATCAGACATTTTGCCTTTTTACACGAGCACTCTCCGCTTCATGAGGCGCAAAGACCCGGTTACTTAACAAAACACTGAGTAGTTTTTTTAGCTATTAGTGATTCTACCTTTTTACGCGAGCTCCCCGCTTCCTGAGGCAAGAACACCCGGTTACTCAGTAGATCACCTAATAGGTGTTTAGGCACAGCTTAATCAAGCTCCAGAACTTTTTCTCTTTTTTTTTTTTTTTTTTTTTTCTACATGCAATACTCAACACTAGCTAATGCTAAAATCATGGTCTAGATTGACAATAGCATGCTCATTCCTTTGGTGGGTATAATTATCACTGCACATAAAGTGTCCGTGTGTGAGTCACATGATATTCTACCTTCAGGTTATCACGCATGCAATTTAACACTATTATACCCACAAGGTAGCATGCAATACTCAATGAATGTCTACACCCCCCAACCTGAAATCAACATTGTCCTCAATGTGTGCATTTATCCAATAAAAATATTTAGGAGGTGGCAATCCAAAAATTTCCAGAGAAGGAAGAGACAAGATACTGTAAATAAGAAAGAGGCCACCTGATAGAATAGCGAACATCTCCTCAAGGATCCTCAGGGTGGCTGAAAACCTGAAACAAAACAAAAGAGAAACATAAGACTGAAAAATTAAACTTAAACTTAAAAACAGGTTACCTTGGTGGGTTGCCTCCCACCTAGCGCTTTATTTAACGTCTAGGCAAGACGTACTGCAAAGCCTTAAGATCAGCCAGGTTCGTATGGTTGTAATGCTTCAAGCGGTGTGACGACCTCCTTTGCTCTCTTATAACTGTGCAAGTCATCCTTCGCCATCGTCAAATCCATTACCAATGTAGTCTTCACTTGCTTCTTCCTGACCTTGGAGATCACCGATGAATCTACAACATCTATTGAGAAGCAATCAAAAGAGTTTGAAGGACATGACATAGACTCAAACACTTTAAATTCAACCGTTTCACCTAAAACTGTCATGCTGAGCTTACCATCCTTCACATTAATCATAGTATCAGCTGTAGCCATAAATGGACGACCCAACAAAATAGGTAATTTTCTATCATTCAATGGTGCATCATCCATATCCAATATCACAAAATCAGCAGGGATAATTAACTTATCAACTTGTACTAAGATGTCTTCTACAATGCCTAATGGATATTTAATTGAACGATCTGCAAGTTGTAGAGACATCGTAGTAGATTTTAATTTACCAACACCTAGCTGAAGGAAAACAGAGTAAGGCATCAAATTAACACTAGTTCCTAAGTCAAGCATTGCCTCCCCTATTTTTGTATCACCAACAGTAATATTAATATTAAAACTCCCTGGATCCTTAAGCTTGGGTGGAAGCTTCCTTTGTAGAACCGCGCTTGTCGTCTCTGAAACCATCACCTTTTCATGAGGTTCATACTTACGTTTAGAAGTACGTAGTTCCTTGAAGAACTTTGGAAATGCTGGTATTTTCCTAATCACATCAAGCAATGGTAAGTTCACATTAACCTTAGATAGAATATCATAAATTTCAGAATATGACTTATCCATTTGGGCTTTCTTCAAACGGCCTGGAAAAGGAATTGGTGGCACATATGGTGGAGGAGTGTTGTGACGAACCTCCGAATTTGAAATTGCTCTCTCTTCATGATCAAAAGCTGATGTGGCCGACGGTGGCCTCTTCGAGGGCTCTTCCCTCTTGACTTGGTCAATTTTATCATCACCACACATATCAGTATCTTCAGCATTAATATTATTATCAATTATCTTACCTGAACGAAGGACAGTAACTGCATTGGCTTGCTCAGGTTGGCTCGGAAATCTGCCTGGAACATGGGCTCGTACAGTATCTGCAAGCTGTCCCACTTGAACTTCCAACTTTCCGATGGATGCTGCAACATTCTTCAATTCTACATCATGTTGAGCAATGGCCGAATCTTGTTGTTCCATCCTTGAGTCTATTTTTTGCATAAAAGCTAACATAGTCGCTTCCAAAGACGACTTAACAGTTGGGTTAGACTGATTAACAGTAGGCATACTAGCATTAGCATTATTTTTCCATGAAAAATTCGGATGCTCCCTCCAACCCGGATTGTAAGTATTTGCATAAGGATCAAATCTAGGTCTCGGGTTATAAGCATTCATCAAATTAGCTTGTTCTTGCATATATTCAGGAAATTCATTACCAGAAAGACATGAATCAAACCTATGACCAACAATATTACAAATTGAACAAACCTCAACCGGTTTTGCTTGTGTGGACATCATCGTGTCCATCTTCTTGTTGAGGGCTGCGATTTGCCTTGCCAAATCGTCGTTCTGGTTAAGCTCATAGATGCCTCTCGCCTTATTCCTTGTGTCTCTCTGCTGCGAGTTAGATCCTAGCATCTCATAGATTTCATATGCCTCTAGTGGTGTCCTTTTGAACATCGTTCCACCTGCAGCATTATCTGCCATAGTCTGACAAGAAAGATTTAGTCCATCATAGAAATATTGCATCTGATTTTCTAAAGAATAATTATGATGTGGACATTGCATCAAAAGCATCTTAAATCTATCCCATGCTTCATGGAATGGTTCTCCATCAGATTGCTGAAAATTTGGAATTTGCTTTCTCAAGTTAGTAGTCATAGCATGAGAATAAAATTTACTAACAAACTTGTTATAAATTGCTTCCCAAGTAGTGAGTGGTCCAAGAGGCAACGACATCAACCATCTCTTAGCTTTATCTATCAGAGTATAAGGAAAATATCGCATCCTCAGCTGATCTTCAGTAATGCCACCTAGAGGAAAAGTCTGAATAGTAGCATAATAATCTTTCACAAACGTTACTGCATCCTCAGAAGGTAAACCATGAAATTCAGGAAGCATAGAAAAATGTAGATTTTTAAGTTCATAATTTCTAGCCTCTGCAGGTAACGCAATGCACGAAGGTGAGGTAGAAATAGTAGGCCTCGCGTACTCCTCCAAAGGGCGTAAATTGTTTTTAAGCGCCATCTCCTCTTGTTCCTCCTCTTGAACTCCTAGATCTGATGTGGACAGGCTGTCTTTGTTAGATCTTTTCTTCCAACCAATTTGATCTACTTTATCGTTCAAGGGCAACAACTTTTCTTTCCGTGATCGGCGACCTTGCATTCACTACTAATAAACTCTAATCAAATCCCCGGCAACGGCGCCAAAAACTTGATGAATAAATTTTATATCTCGCAAGTATAAGAATCGGTGCAATCAGTATAGTAGCAAGACGAGTATCGTACCCACAGAGATTTGTAGAGATTAGTAAAGTGAAACGCTAAAGAACAGAAAAGGAAGAAAATAAGGAAGGGAAAATAAGAGATATGAAGTATTGAGAATAGAAGATCTAATAACGAAATAAGAAATCGATGGAAATATGATGGATGAATACTAAGGTTCCGATTTCACCAAAACATCCTCATTCTATGCATTGAATCAATCAAGTTTCAGTTTAATTCCAAGGGCTCGTTCTTCCGGTATGATGATCCGTTCGGCCGCGGTCTTCACCAAGTACCCCCAATTAACCCTAGTTAATGAACCCATAACTAAGTGTTAACCAAGAATCCATTACGTTCTGAAGAATAATTATGAACCAAGAATACTCTTAGCTTGGACCCGGCCTCGACATAAACTCATTCATTCATTTATCTTGCAAGATTAGGGAATGAACCCTCGCCCAATCTCACATAAAACAATCTATAATACTTTTATTGGCCAGATAAAGGTATTTAAGATCACAGTTATAATAATGAATGAAACAAGGAAAATAAACTGATTAAATAAATATGATCCAATAACATAGAATGATTCAGTTAGGGCTACATCGGTACCTTAGAAAAGAAACTAGCCACTCATGTTCATCATGAAGACGACAAAAGTGTTCAAAGAAAAATAAAGAAAGAAAGACGAAGAAAACAAAACCCTAACGCGGCTTCCTCTCCTCCAGATGCTCCAGAAAAGTCCTCCAAAAGATCCCCTTTGATAACCCTAAGTATCCTATTTCTAGGCCTCAACTCGGGTTAGATCTGAGTCCATTATACGCTCTCTGCTGATCTAGCGGTCGACCGTCAACTGTACACAATAATTCGGAAGAGCGACGGTCGATCTTCGCATCGTCCGTGAGAGGTATTTTCTTTAACAGAGGCTAACGATCGAAGCCACGGATGATGCCACGGTTGACAGTGGGAATTTTCGCAAGTGACAGTCGATGCGACGGTCGTTCGGGGGAATTTTCGAGCGCGACGGTCGACCGTGAGATTCTGGCGGTCGACCGTCACTATTCATCCAGCACTGCGCACTTGTACGAAAAGTGTTGTATCTTTCTCTGTGAAACTCCAAATCACGAACCGTAAAATTCTCCCGAAACTAGACTTCAAGATCTTTCCAATCATTTATGTCACATCATCTGGTTCTTCATGAACAGGTATAAGTTAATCTTTCAAGTTGATCCATGTAATCATTTCAGCTTCTTTTCTCATTTTTCCTGTATTTTCAAAACAACTTTGTGACGCAAGATATAGATTAAAAATAGTAATAAATATGTTGATTAAGGATAATAATCTAGCAATTGAGATGGTTATAAGGCTATTTAGAGTGCACTTTCATGCACTCATCAGTTGATGATGCTCGTTGCTTTGTGGAGCATTCGACTTCCAGCTGAAATTTGGATGCCCTCGCCATCTTGGATTATACGTTTCCGAGTAAGGGGTGTACGGCCTCCTGAATCCGCCTACGGCGTTGCAATGCTCATCGTACACACCTCTCATCTCAACATAAGTAGGGCAACCGTCAATCTGGTGGTCCATCGTACACACCTCCCAGCCGGCCTTGTAGGTTCGTTGTATGGAGAGATCTCGGCTGCCATCATATCTTTGGTCTTTAATAGTTCCAGCTCCCTTGTTAGATTCTCCACTTTAGCCTTGAGTGCATCCTCCTCCCCCAGCTGATAAATTCCTCCACCTTGTTACTACGGTGGTGGTCTTGCCCTGTTTGTACTTTCTGTTGCACTCGGTCTAGTCCATATATGAGCTTTCTCAGCAAGCTCAGTGAAATATTCAATTGCTGCATCAGGTTCTTTTTGCAAAAATTCACCATTACACATCATCTCAACAAATTGGTGTTCTCTAACAGTTAAACCATCATAGAAATAACTAACAAGACGCCAACTTTCATATCCATCATAAGGACATAAATTTAATATGTTTTTAAATCGTTCCCACGCCTGATACAAAGTTTCACTATCTTTCTGTGTGAAGGTCAAAATCTGTCTCTTAAGTGCATTGGTCTTGTGCTGTGAGAAATAGTTGTTGAAAAATATCTATCATTTCAGTCCAAGATCCTATAGATCGTGGCCTCAAGGAATATAACCAACTCTTCGCTCTATCCTTCAGTGAGAAGGGAAAGAACTTAAGTCGGATGATATCTAGTGCACCTGGTTGGCCATGGAAGGTCGCTACTACTTCCTCAAACTCTCTAATATGCACATAGGGATTTTCATTTTCCAACCCATGAAAGGTAGGAAGCAACTGAATCATGCCAGATTTAAAGTCAACGTCTGCTGCATTAGGTGGAAACATGATGCATGAAGGTATAGCAGTGCGTGTGGGATGCAAATATTCTTGCAAACTCTTAGGAGCTTGTTCTTCCTCATGCTCAGCCATAATGAAAGTATGATGTGAAGTTTGTGACTGTGCGTCAAAGAGATCAACAATACATGTTTCACTATCAGAAGTTTCAGAATCACCCTCGGGACGTCTAGTAAATCTGCCTAGTTCGTCTCTATACCGAGGTATACACCAACAAACACGCAATCCAAAAGATGCAAACCAACTAAAGAAAATAAGGAAAAACAATAATTGAAACTAAGCTTACTAACTAAAACTGAATAAAAGAAAACAATCCTAATAGAGAAGGAAAATCAAACACGGAATCCAAAAGATGCAAACCAACTAAAGAAAATAAGGAAAAACAATAATTGAAACGAAGCTTACTAACTAAAACCGAATAAAAGAAAACAATCCTAATAGAGAAGGAAAATCAAACACGGAATCCAAAAGATGCAAACCAACTATAGAAAATAAGGAAAAACAATAATTGAAACTAAGCTTACTAACTAAAACCGAATAAAGAAAACAATCCTAATAGAGAAGAAAAATCAAACACGCAATCCAAAAGATGCAAACCAACTAAAGAAAATAAGGAAAAACAATAATTGAAACTAAGCTTACTAACTAAAACCGAATAAAAGAAAACAATCCTAATAGAGAAGGAAAATCAAAGCCGAAATAAAGAAATAAAGACTAAAGAAAATGAACGAAGTTACCGCTTTTGATGTCTACAATTACTGTAATATGATTTTGGCGCTTTTCTGAACTGTCTCCCCGACAACGGCGCCAATTTTGATATCGCTCAAATGTGTCACAACATAGCGGTGTAGTGTAGCATAACATAAGAGAGGTCGAACCCACATAAAGAAAAGCAGAAAACATCCAAAACGCAAATAACAATGAATTGAAGACAAACGAGAAGTTAAGAATTAACTAAATTAGATCAAATGCTTTAATGATAATTCAAGATTAACTAAGATATCAATGTGTTAAGATGACTAGGCATCAAGAATCCCTTCACTTGGACTTAGGTTCTTCTTCTAGCAACGGTTCATTCAATACTCAATTAAGGGATTCACATCCCAATCACCTTAAACGGAAGGTATGGAATTATGAATCTAACAAAATATATAAATGTCTCTTGCTAGAATAGATTCTTCCTTTTATAACTCTAACTTCATACTACCAAAAGCTAAGAATATACGATACCGGCTGTGACTACAGGCAACGTATAGCAAAAGTTCATCAGGACAAAGCCCTAACTCTATCTAATCAGATCTCTAAGAATACACAATACCAACTCTCACTATCGGCAATGCATAGCTAAGATTTCTCAAGATAAAGTAGGTAAACAATAGATAAAACTATGGGATTATAAGATCATGAAAGAAGCATGACTGGATTCATAATATTAATTATCCACATAGGAATCTATAATCTGAAAACAATCTTTGAAGATTCAATGCATAGAAAAGAGTTTAACAATAAAGATTAAAACTATGAACCATGATGAAGAAGAAACCCTAATCCTCGCTAGATCATCCGTCCGCCATGCCCGCAGATTACTCGACCATGGATGGAGATTTATTCATCCTCTTCCTTTCCTTTCTCCCCTCTAAAGCTCTGTTTAAAACCCCCTTGGAACCAGCTAAATTTTGGATTAAATAAGCATATATATAGGGGAACTCTAGAAATTAGGGTTTTAGTTGAGTTGGACTTCTAGTGCAACTCGGATTTCCTGAATTAATCCTAACAGTCCTATTCCGGTCGCAACTGGGTCCAATTCAGCCGGATCTTGGAAACTTGCTCAACAAGAAAGTTCTATATTTGGAAGTCTTCTACTAGATCCCAAAGATTTCATAATATTCTAAGTTATATGAAATATTTGACGAATATTCTTCTCAGCTTCGATAGAAAAGTTTTCTAGCTTGTGTAACTTTATCTATTCTTCAAATCTGCTATCACACCATCCAGAATCTCACACAATGTCCAACATAAAAGTTGTAGATATCTGAACCTTCTATCACGTATTCACATTTCAAAATATTTGAACTTGCAGGGAATAGTTTCCGAATATTGTCCCACCAGTCGATGAAACTGTATTTTTCCTCATTTGCTGTAACCTGGGTCGCCCTGACTAAGATCGATCTTCATAGGGAAAAGGACCGATCTTCTTGAAACTAGCTCTCTATTAACTCTCTGTCAGCATCTTAGCACAAAAATAGATCGATCTTCTTTGTGATCAGATCGATCGTCGTCTTCCGTAGTTGCTTGCTCATGCACTTCTCGTACTAAAAATGACATATCTTCCTCTAGAAAACTCCAAATCACAAATCGTAAAAACTCTCAGAAACTAGACTTTCAGAGCTTTCCAACCATATATGTCACTTCTTCTGGTTCTTTCCAAGAAGGTACAGTGTTGGCGTTAAAGACCCATCTTTGCTTCAATTTCCTGCATAATACAAATAATTTTGTGAAGCAACATATACGGACGAAATCATCTATATAAATTATGAAAACTCAGAAAATAAGCTACTCTTAGTCATGTTCTGAGTGCAATTTTATGCACTCATCAATTGTCGAGAGTTGGGGCCAGTTCAATAGTTTGTGCTGAACCTCTCCCCCCATTTGCTTTCGAGGGTGCTCGAGAGAGCTGTTTTCTCTCGTGTCGTTGTTATTGTTTGGGTAGCTGTTAATGCTCTTGTTATATATTTTCAAATGATCTACTTTATAAATATTCATTTTGTCTGATAGGATTGAACATCAGAATCCAAGGTAATCCTTGGGGCTCAACTTGTTCACTTTTATACTTTGTATCTAGGCAACTTCAAAAAATACTGATTGGGAAAACAACTTGGAGTCCATTCGTTCCTTTGCTTTATTTGCTAAGCAATTAGATTATAAGGAAGCCATTAGCATTGCACTAGAGAAGGAGATATTTGGTGAGGGGGTCCCAATTCAACTTCAAATAGAAGACATGGAGTATATATGTCAAATGAAGGAATTAACTGCTACTTGCATAATGTTATATATGAGGTAATCAATTATACTATCCTTCGAGAATTATTATTGTAGTCGAACTGTAAATTTTGTATTGTTTGAGGTGTAAACGTCGTGTTAGTTCTTTAAGGCCGAGTGCTAAGGGTGTTTATGACCGATGTCCCTGACTTGTATCCCCGTATGAGGTGTGGTTAGACGATGAAGATCGGTGGTGAGCGCAGCGGTGATGTGTGAACCCTGTATCCGTATCAATAGAGGATCGTCCCCTTGTTTTGCTGTTGGGTTGAGGGTAATCCTGGTTTTTGGAGCCCTCAGGGAATCGGTAAAGCCAATGTAGGCCTTGAGTCACCCCTCAGACGACACAATTGTGTTGCCCCTACTTTGTGTGCATCGTAGAGTAGATCCCTACTGAGTTTTGTTGCTTACTCTACTCAGGCTGCGTTTGCAGGCACAAGCGCAGTTCCTTCTTCTTTAGACGGTGGTGACTCGGGAGGTTGGTCCCTCTCCTGGTGGTGCGTGGACTCGAAGAATCATCGGCAGATATTTTCACACTTTTGTACTTTACATTTTAAGTATGATACAAAGTCTTAGGGTATAAATTGTAAATTCGACGAAGAATTTATTCGAAATTGAGGTATTTGATAGAGATTGATGCATTTAAAAGAGTAGTACCTTTATTGTATCATTATTTATTATAAGTTAAGGTTTGTATTGTCATTCAATACAATAATTTAGAGGGCGTAATAGTTGATTATGTATATTATATCTTTGAAATCGAATTGTTTAAAGGGGGAACGGGCTCCAGCACCATAAAATGAACGTATCCTATTAAAAAAACACTAAACATAAGATTTAGGACCTTAACACAATTTTACATTACAAAAGACACATGTGTTAGTCCTAATGGTGTTTTAATGATGTTTTGATGATGCTAATATGTTCCTAGATAATAAAATATCTATTGCTCCCCTTAAATCTATGCATCCATTTCTTTGATAAATGGTGATCTAAGATGCACACTAGTCATATAATATTGAAAGTTCTATCCATGATATTATGACAAGATAATTTATCTTTTAGTATGATTACTTGTTTTAAAACAAGTAAATGCAAACTAGCCGTTAAAGACCCTAGAGGATCCTAGGTATAGATGGAAAACCAACAAGGACAATCTACCAATAGGCCTCCCTACTTTGATGGAGAAAATTACAATTATTGGAAGAGTAGGATGGAAATTTTTATCCAATCCTTAGACTATGAAGCTTGGCTTACTATTGAGGATGGACCATTTATTCATAGTAAAAAGCATGAAGGAAAGGATGTACCCAAGCTTAAGAGTGAGTACACTCCATCTGACATAAAGAAATTGGAAACCAATGCTAAAGCAAAATGTTTTTTTTATATATGCATTGAGCCCCAATGAATTTAGTAGAATTTCAAGTTGTAAATCGGCCAAGGAAATATGGGAGAAGCTTGAAATTACTTATGAGGGAACCAACCGAATTAAGGAGACTAGGATAAGTATGCTTGTTCATGATTATGACTTGTTTAGCATGAAGGATAATGAGTCCATTAGTGAAATGTTTACACACTTCAATAACATTTTAAATATGCTTCAATCTTTTGGCAAATCTTATGCTAATGATGAAATTGTAAGAAAGATACTTAGGTGTCTACCTAAAGCATGGGATCCCAAGGTGACGGCGATTGAAGAAGCCAAAGACCTTTCCAAGTTATCACTTGATGAGCTCATGGGTTCACTCATGACCTATGAGATGAGCTTGAAGAAGAGCAACAATAAAGGAGAAAAGAAAGAAAAATCGGTTGCATTCAAGTCGTCATATCAAGTTTCATCGAGTTCAAGTGATGAAGAATCGGATTTGACCGATGAGGAATTGGCATCAATTACAAGAAAAATCAAAAGGATGCTCAATCACCAAGGAGGAAAGAAGAATTTCAAGAAGAAAACCTTCGAAGGTGAAAAATCATACTCTACTTCATCTAATTCAAATGACATTATATGTTATGAGTGTAGAAAGCCCGGACACTACAAGCCCGATTGCCCTCGACTCAAGAAGCCAACAAAGAAGAATTTCAAGAAAAAGAAAGGCATGGTGGCAACTTGGAGTGAAAGCGATAAGGATTCTTCCTCCGATGAAAAACAGCAAGAAAAGGCAAATATTTGTTTAATGGCCATCGGGGACGAGGAAGAAGATCATGAGGTAAATGATGAGCTAGCTTTTGATGAACTTTTTGAAGCTTATTATGCCTTAGCTAAAGATTTCAAGTTCCTTAAAAAGAAATATTATGCTTCATGTAAGGACTTGAAAAAGCTAGAACAAGAAAAACTAGACATCATGTATAGGATTGACATATTGAAAAATGAGAACAAGTGCATGATGAGTAAGACATCTAGTGATGATCATGCCTCACTTAGAAAAAACTTGAAAATTGCAAATGTGAGCATGACATTTTGCAAAAAAACTCAAATGACTTACAAAAAGAAATCATCATTTTGAGAGAATCAAAAAGGGATCTCACCCTTGAAAATAATGATTTGAAAATTACTCTTTCTAAGTTTAGGAAAAGTGAGATCATACTTAATGAGATCCTTGATAGCCAACGTAGGTCATTGAACAAAAATGGAATTGGCTATAATCCTAGGAAGGAGAATAATCTCAAAAAGACAAGTTTTGTTAAAGCATCATCTCATCCTCCTAGATTTACAAAAGTACCTACTTGTCACTATTGTTGTAAAATAGGACATATTGCTCCTAATTGCTATTTAATGAAGAATGCAAGTGCTAACACCTTTTGGATTCCAAAGCATTCATCTTATATGCACATTTCAAGAACTAACGATAGTGGACCCAAAAAGAATTGGCTACCAAAAATCAAGACATGATTTGTGTTAGGGATGCTTGAGATCCAATTGTTAAGACAAATTCAAAAGAAAAAGGGGATATCTTGATGGTGGATGCTCAAGGCATATGGTGAGGACAAGAAAATGTTTTCAAGAAAAGGAGGTAAGCTATATAGTCATTAAATGATTCCTCCAATGGTATGTAGTCTTGTTCCTCTATTTTCATTTGGCATATCAAAATAGCTATAGTAAATTTTATCCTATGATTTATTTTACTTATGAAGTCTTTCTTATTGATTTAAAAATGAATCCTTAAAAAGATTTAATCTTGGTTAAAATCTTGTATCTTGATTGATTTTAAAAGATGACATATGGTCATATTTTGCATTATAATGCTTACTGATTTAAAATAAATTTTAATCATCTTTTATAAAATATTGTGACTTGTATGCACCATAAGCCTCAAATTCTTCAAGTGTTTTCATGCAATGGAAAAGTGGCATGTGAGTTCTTAATACTCATTTTTCACACACATACACTCATGTGCCATATCTTTGATTAAATGCATGAATTCCATGTCTAATGACTTATTTTAGCTCATAATATTCAATTACATGTGTATGCAAAATTTCATGAGATTATTGATTCAAAAATCATTTTAAATTAAATTTCAAAATTCATTTTCTGGAATTGACGGTCGATCGTGAGTTGACTTGGATCGACCGTAACTACACAATGTGCTCAAATTGTACTCGACGGTCGACCGTGAACCTTTGAAGGTCGACCACCACTGGTTGTGTCATATTTTTTTATGAAATTTTTCATCGCATCTTATCTTAAAAATGATTTTTCAATAATTTGTATTTGGGGGAGATAAAGGAACTTATGGTTGGGGAGTACTTTATTTGAATGGGTTTAAACATTTTTTTTAAATATATCCCCTACTTCTTTTGCTATCATGAATATTTTAATCGATTTGATACCAAGCCTCTATTAGTGATCCAAGTTTTTATCTTACCCCATCCTCACTTTTTGATGATGCCATAGGGGGAGAAAAAGTTGTGATGTAATCTATTGCTATCAGTCATGATATTTGAATTATTTCTTACAAGCTTAACTTTACTTGTTTTAAAAGAAGTAATCATACTAAAAGATAAATTATCTTGTCATAATATCATGGATAGAACATTCAATATTATATGACTTGTGTCACGCCCCGACCCGTTTAGACCCAACCGGGCCGGGCGACGCGAACCGGAACCTAGCCTACGGCGGAAAATTTGGCAAGGATTCCCTCTAATCATAGTGGTCTCCCTAGCAATTCATAATCATCTTGTATTAAACAATCAATCACAAACCTCAAGAACCGAAACTGAAAATATTACAAATCCTCAACAGGGTAAAAGTTATACGAAATCTCTCCCGTAGGAGGCTAACTAAGCAAAAGGATATAACTGACGATCGCCGCACCTCAAGAACCTCCAGACGCCACCACGTCACCAAGCACCGGCCCGATAGGGGCGACCGAAGAAGAGCTAGCGCCAGCACCTGCAAAACGCAACTCAGGTAGGAGTGAGCACTAAGCTCAGCAGGGACACTACACTACGACACTCACAAGGGAGGGAGCACAATAGTGCCGCCCCCAAGTCGAAACTAGGTGTATACGAGGGTCCCATAACCCACCGAAAATCTGTGAACGCAGGCCTAAACACTGCATACTCTCAACAGGACACAAGACACTGTTTGGCGGCGAAGGACACCGCTGGGTGGACACTCCTCCACCCAAGAGTCAAGAACACCGGACACCGGCTACACCTCAGACTCAACTTGGAGTCTAGACGACCTCTAAACATCAAACCACATGTATTCATGTCATCTAACCCTATCATCGAAAACGACTGAATACTACAAATCGAGTCCTGGATGAAGCTACCCGCAACGGTCTTAGAGCCAGATCCGGACTACCCGAAAGCCCCGGATCGGTGATCAATCCATCGCCAACGTCCTACACAGATGCAACTAATACACAAAACAATGCATGCTATGAACACACGCATGATAATACATATAAGCATGCAACAGTATGTGATGGTATATCAAACAAAGTCTAGGCACGACACCCTGCCGGGCCGGGGTGGTGAACATCTAAGTAAGGTCTAGGAGCTACTATAGTGGTACCACCACCAACTGTCAGCAGTCCACTACAACACCTGCATCGGGAAGCAGCCCCACAAACAACAGCTCACAAATATCACAGATAAAGCCCTCGGCGCACGCCGACATGCAAGGCTAAGGAAAGTTGTAGGGCTACTGGCCCGTTTATTCTAAGCATCCCGAAAGTTATCACTCCCTCGGTTCACCACTGCCCCTATTATAGGGCTAGTATGCTTAAACATATGTACCAGGTATAAGGCGGTAAGGAAAAACCGTCATACAAAACCCCGCGGGCAAAAGCCATTTGAAAACCACCCCTCAGCTATTAAGAGATCGATCTTTCTTCCAGGGAAGATAGATCTTCTTACTGCTTGGGAGAAAACTCGTCCCTGTCAACCAAAAAAGATCGATCTTCTTCACCAGAAGGATTGATCTTCTTCATGACATGGAACCCGCCATACCAGTCTAGGCAAGGATCAATCTTCTCCAATCGAAGGATTGATCCTGCTCGGGCTGGGTATGACGCCCCACAAGGGATCGATCTTCCCTCAAGGGAGATCGATCCGAATGGGTTCTTCGGCGACCGGACGGCGAGAAATACCGCCAAAAAACACAACCAACCCCCCAAAACTCTGGGATCTGGTAGAGTAAGGGACCACGAGTCCAAAACCGGTGACATCAGGGAAAACAAACATGTATTCTAACATATCTAAACAAAAGATCACAATCAAACCAGAAAAACTCCAAAAACCCGGAAGATTGTAGGTAGGATCCCTACCTATGCAATAGCAGCTACAATCCAAGCTACTAGGTCTTGGATCGTCCTCAAACTCCTTCAAAATCCACAGATCTGAGCTCAAGATCCCTAGATTTCAAAAGGATTTAAAGAAACCCGTTGCGATCGCTTTATAGACGGACGAAACGACCTATGTGGGATCGATCTTTCCTCAAGAGAAGATCGATCTCTCATGACAATCACAGCTTGACTTTCTACCACAAGGAGATCGATCTCTTAGCCAAAGAAGACCGATCTTATTTGTGCAAAAAGCTAAACTTGGGCAAAAACTCAAGCCCAAGCCCTGATCTTTCGATCCCGGGTCTCACTAACCATTCTAGCCAAACATTGTCACAAACATGGTCAATTTGTGCACATGTGGGTGTGAAATAAGCCGACAATGCGCAATTTATCAAATTGCCCTTGCGGTCCACAACGAACTACAGGAGTAGAGGGACGGGTCCTCACAACTAGTGTACATCTTAGAACATCTTTTATCAAAGAAATGGATGCATGGATTTAGGGGGAGTAATAGATATTTTATCATCACATATAACTAGATTGTCATCATAAAAAAGGGGGAGATTGTTAGTCCTAATGGTGGTTTAATGATGTTTTGATGATGTCAATATGTTCCTAAATGATAAAATATATATGTGATAGAATGTATGTTGGAAGCGAGCTTTAACTTTCATATTTGAGCTATTATTGAGCTGACGGTCGATGCAATGGATCGACCGTGGATCAACCGTGAAGACTAGCGGATGCATCCATGGATCAACCATGGAGGATAAAAGTCATGACGGTCGATGGGATGGTTGACCACGGGACATGTAACCTGTTGAGGAGAAGCGACGGTCGAACGATGCATCGACCCTGGGAAGTGTTTTTCCTCATAGAGCCTCATGGACGATTTGACGGTTGATCCGACGGTTCGACCGTCGCTTGAAGGTCGATAAGTGGATCGATCATGGCTCAAGAAGAACGCGACGGACGATGTGGCGGACGATGCGACGGTCGACCGCCAGTCAGAAAACTAGCCGTTAAAGAGCCGTTGTAGAAATGCAAAGTGGTCGTTGGGAGTTGCTTTTTGAGGTCTTAAAGCTCAAGTATATATGGGAAGATGCAGAAAACTTGGAGCAAAACTAAGGGGGATATTAGTTTACATTGTAACAAGTTTTAGTCTTCTTTTGAGAGCTTAAATCTTTGTAAACCTACTTCAAGTTATGAAGTAGACTTTGTGAGAAATCTCCAAGAGTTGCTTGGAGTGATTTGTAAGGTTCTCAAGCACCCGAAAGCTTGAGGCTCCAGCAGTTGTTGGAGGATTTGTAAGGTTGTCAAGCACCCGAAAGCTTGGTGGGAAAACTTGTAAGGAAGGATTGCAAGTAGTGGAACCTTAAGGAGGACCTTAAGTGAAGTGGATGTAGGCAAGGTTAGTCGAACCACTATAAAATCTAGTTCAAGTCTCCTAACTCTTTCTTCATTACTTGTCTTATTTATTGCTTTCATATCCAAACAAGCATACTAGTCTCTAGCATTCTATCTAGGTTTTCATCTATTGTATTTCGATAAAAGAGTTCAATTCCCCCCCCCCCCCCCCCCTCTTGGACCTTCAACATGTATCCTTATCTTTCATCTTACATCTTAATCTTCCATCCTACATCTAGAGAACATGCAGGGTTTGCACCATTCTTTGCCCCGCGGATCACATGCCACCAGATCCAGGCGACGTCTGGGTCGGATCGGAGCAGGGAGGGGTCGGAGACAGTTTGGCGGAGGAGGGAGAGATGTATCTGTTAGAGAGACAACGTTGTGAGATGAGGAGGCCTCGGTGTACCGCCAGGCGTTTGACGTACTGGACACCAACCATGGCAGGCGGATTGATCGCAAGGACCTCAAGGTGTTCTATGGCATCGTCGCCACTGACAATGACATCTTAGCCATGATCTCCACCACTGACGGTGACAGTGATGGCTTCGTCTGGTTCAACAAATTCGAGTGTCCTCGGCTCCTCTAGCGACAACTCATCCTCATCCTCCTCTGTGGAGATCATCGCGGAGGTGTTCCATGCCATGGACCGCGACGGCGACGGCCGCGTGGGCTTCGCAGACCTCAAGGCCTACCTCGACTTGGTCAGCATCCCCTCCACCGACAAGGGCGTCGGCGACATGATCCGTGTTGCCGATGCTGACGAGGACAGGTCGTGTTGCCGACGCTGACGAGGACAGGATCTCCTACGATGCGTTCATGAAGATCCTAGCCGTGGATGCCGACATAGGGTTCTAGAACCTCCATGATCAAATCATGATCGTGTCACCATGCACGAATCTTGATGACGGCGATAACGATGTTTGATAAGATCCATGTTGTCGATTAGATCTCAAAATTTTCTAGTTTTGTCGTTAAAGACAAAACATAGTAAAGAGAAAAGAGAAAACTGAATATTGGACCAATATTGAACTGAAACAATGAACAACATACAAAATATAGCAAATAAAAAAGAGAAAAGAGACAATAGGAAATAGAAAACTGAATACCGGGCCAATATTGAACTGAAACAATGAACAACAAACAAAACATAGCTAAGATAAAAGAGAAAAGAGAAAAAATAAAAGAGAATATTTGTCCAATTTTGAGCTGGACCAATGAACAACATACAAAACATAATATAGACTCCCACTTCACTTTTGTTTTTTTCATTTCTCTTTCAGATTCATGATGTTGATTGGGTCTTGACATTTTATAGTTTTGCTATCAAAGAACAAACATAGCAAAGAGAAAAGAGAAAATAGAAAAGAGAAAACTGAAAACTGAATTTTGGACCAATATTGAATTGAAACAATGAACAGCATACAAAATATAGCAAAGAGAACAGAGAAAAGAGAAAATAGAAAAGAGAAAAGTGAATATCGGGCCAATATTGAATTGAAACAATGAACAACATACAAACCATAGCAAAAAGAAAAGTGAAAAGTGAAAAGAGAAAAGAGAATATTGGGTTAATATTGAATGGGACCAGTGAACAACATACAAAACATAGTAAAGAACTCCCAACTTCACTTTTCTCTTTTCTCTTTTCTCTTTATTTTTTTCTCCTTCGATCCTCCGTCTCCACCGCCATTCTCGTCGATCAGCCACCAGAATCATTCGTTGATGTCCCTACTATCCCTCCTATACTGATCTTAACTGACAACAAGCTCACAACTTCACTTTTCCCTTTTTCATTTTTTTGTTTTTTGTTTCTGTTTTCTATTTTCACTTTTCTCTTTTATCTTTACTTTTTTCTCCTTCGATCGCCTGTCTCCGCCACCATTCTCGGTGATCAACCACCAGAATCATTCGCTTATGTCCCTACTATCCCTCCTATACTATTCTTAATCGACGACGAGCTCACAACTTCACTTTTCTCTTTTTCTCTTTTCTCTTTTCTCTTTTCACAATGAACTCATTGACGAGGGTGGTGTAGACTGAAAGGAGTGCACGGGGTCAGAGTCGACGTAGATAGTGTTGTCCATCACGAAGACCTTCGGCGACGACAAATCGGAGGCGGCACACTTCTTGATCGGGGCGGCAGAGTTGCAGAGTAGAGGAGGGGGAGCGGAGGGAAAGAGATGGGGCCGGGGTCGGGGTCGACGTAGATACCGTCGTTCGTCACGAAGACTTCCGACGACGATGGATGATGGAGTTAGAGTTGGGATTAGGGTTTGGGTTATCAAAGGGGCAAAAATGTCATCAGAAATATATAACCAACCAAAACTGTCTATAACTGATGTAAAATGGTGATTAGACCTTAAATCTAATGATGGGTGTGTACCAATCAACAAGTTTCATTCATTTGGTGTAAACACTAACTAACTATTATTTAAATTAGCTGTGAAAATTGTGGATTGTGCACCATAGGTTGTATTGAGTAGTTTAGGATTGACTGACGTAACGGCCCGGATGGGTTTTCTTAGTCAGGGCGTGACAATCCACTAAAGACTTTCTCACGATTAGTATCATAACCTTATGGATTAATGCCATCTGTTCTTCTAGATGGTTCTCCTTGCCGGCTGGTAGCCACGGTTCGTTTGCCCTTATCTTTAACCTTTCAAAGAGCTGGTTATGACATCCTCCTTGTCCTGTATGTGACATCCTCCTTCCAGGGTACAGCTCCTCTCTTGTCCTGTATGTGACATCCTCCTTCCAGGGTACTGCAACGAATCCTGCAACGGTCCTGGCGTTTGGAGACGCTCGTCCAAACCGTGTCGTCCACGTGGAGGCGCGTAAGTGGTGTTCTCCCTATCCTGCTGACATTCCCCACCGCCATACATGGCACGCATCCCCCTGTGCATCAGACCTCCTTCAGTACCACGTCGCCCTCTGTGAACAATGTGCCAACCATCCACCATGTCGCGCCCCGACCCGCGAAAGCCCAACCGGGCCGGGTGACGCGAACCGGAACCTAACAAACTGCGGAAATTTTGACGAGGGTTCCCTCTAACCTAATGGTCTCCCTAAACAATTCATCAAACACCTTCAATTACAAATTAAAGATTTAAGAAACGTCAAACTTAAAGATATCAAAACCCAAAGTATAATATACAAAACCTCAGAGAGGGAAATATCAAGTACAAACATTTATACTCTCCCGTAGGAGGCTAACTATACAGGGGTTCTGGGAAAGACAAATCACCACTCCTCCGAGTCCGCCAGGTGCCGCTGCACCGCCGACCAACTGCCCGGTAGGGGCCGCTGAAGAGGAGCTAACGCCTGCACCTGCAAAACACAGTCCGGGTATGAATGATCAACTAAGCTCTGCAGGGAAACTACACTACGACACACAGAAGGAAGAGGAAAACGCAACAGTGTCGCCCTCTAGTAAGGTCTGGGTGTCCACGGTCATGATCTTCCAGAAGAACTGGTCACATGACGGGTCACGTTCAGTAAGCAGGGAACCAACACTGCTGACTCACAAGCAGGAAACCGGCATTGCTAGCAGGAAATGGCACCGCTGAGTAGGCACACCCTCTAATTAAGAGTCGTCAAAATTAGACACCGGCTACACCTCAGAACTTGACTCGAGGCCGACAAGACTTCTACAATCATCAATCAACAGGTGTTCGAGTCATCTAGGCCTATCATCGAAAAATCGATTGAACACCACCATTCAAACCTGGACCAAGGTACCCAACCCCGGTCCTAGGGCAAAATCCGGACTTCCAAGCCTCGAGACGGCAACCCACAGATCACCCATGCCCTAACCTTATGCAACCAACGCACAAGCAGATGTATGCTATGCACATACGCAGGAAAGCAGATAAGCATGCAACATATGTGACGATTAAATAAACAAGGTCTGGGTTCAGCACCCTGCCGGCCCGCGGTGGTGAACAATGAAACAGGCCAAAGAGCTGCTACAGTGGTGACCCCACCAACTACAGCCAGTCTGTCAAAAGATAGCATGTTACGGGAAACAACCCCGACAAAGAAGACTAACAGTACAACATGCTATCTAAACATTCCGGGAGTCGTCACTCTCCGGGTTTACTACTACCCCTCATTATGGGGCTAACATGCTCAAGGATATGTAGAACTTATAAAGCGGTAAAGAAAACCGCATCCACGGGCAAACCCATTTAAAACGCCTCTCAACCACCAAAGATATCGATCTCTGTACCAGAGAAGATCGATCTTCTTAGTGCTTGGGAAGCATCGTACCAGTCAACCGAAAGGGATCAATCTTCTCCACCAGAAAGATCGATCTTCTTCGTGACTCAAACCCTGCCCATGCCAGCCAAGCAAGGATCGATCTTCTCTAACAGAAGGATCGATCCCGCTCATGCTGGGCATGACGTCCCACAAATGATCGATTTTTCCTCAAGAAAGATCGATCCGAATGGGTTCACCGGTGGACCACCCGCGAAAAATACCGCCGGAAAACTCCACCAAATCCCACAAAACTTTAGGATCTGGTAGTACGAAGGACTACAAGTCTAAAACCGAAGATTTCATTGAAAACAAACATGTATATAATCATATCTAAGCAATGAGCTCCCCAAATCTTCGGTACGGTGCACGGCTTTAATAGCTCCAGGATGGTGTATGCCTCCTCAGAACTCTAGCAGCATATCCACGTCGACGCTCCGCTCCAGGTTTCAGCAATGCTTTGGCGTCTTCAAAGCCTCTAGTTGCCTCTGGATTTCGACAGCATCTCCACGTCTCCAAGGTCTTCAGCCGCGCCGCTCCTGTGTGCTCTTCCCATCTATTTATAAGTGTAGAAGGGAACCTAGGTGGGCTTAGCGATATCTTTTGGTTGGAGACGTTGAGGGTGGACCGCGGCGTATCTCTTGTGTGTTTGTTGAGAGAGAGCTCAGGTGTAACTCTCTCTTTACACACGTTCATGCATTCAGAGGTTGGGAGATGACCTCCTCTCTTTTTATTCTCTTATCCACTGATGAACAGATGCTTCATTCAAGTTTGAAGGCATGCGTGTGTGTTTTAGGGAGTTAGAGAGTTATGCATATCTCTTTTTTTTGTTAAGGGGTTTGTTAGTGCTGAGAGTTTATGAGAACCACATCTCCTCTCGTTTAAACCTTGTTCAAAATTTGAACTTGAGTGCATGGGTTGAGGAGGCTGGGTTAGACATGGTTGAGAGATCTCATAAGCTAGAGAGATGTGAGGACCCGTACCTCTAAGCCGGTTCGACCGCGTAGGTCGAGGGTATCTTTAACCTTTAACCTTTCAAAGAGCTGGTTTGGCTCGGTGGGCCTTGTTTCACGATCTCCTTTGATCGTTGCGACTCCGGAGGTAATTTGGTAAATTACCTTTGACGGAGTTGGTTTCACACACGCATTGTGCACACATGGCCTTATAATGATGTATGTGCTTGATTAGACCCTCAGGAGTACTCTAGATCGGAGGATCTGAGTTCGATCGTAAGGATCGAGATTTGAGCGGTTATGATCAGATCTAGCCGTTCTTACGGCCAGGTTCTAATTCTTAAGCCAATCATATGAACCCCCCCCCCCCCCCCCCCCCCCCCCCCGTTAAACCCTTCTCTCTCATGAGAACATCAGCCATGATCCACTTTGAGGGAGAGAGAAGAGAGAGGCTGCGACCCGCGACCAGAGAGAGATGTCAGTGATCATGACCGGAGGGGATCGTAATCGGCGACGTGCTCGGCGATGCCGACTACGGTCGGAGGAGGATCTCGATTAGTGAGGCGACGGAGCTCGCTACCGAAAGAGGGAGGGAGGACAGATGTGACCTGCGGGACCGACGGCAACGACATCGACCCTTGAGTTCATGAAGGTTCCAAGGTGAATGCATCTCCAAAATTGCTTTCACTTTGGCAGGATCGACTTCAATTCCTCGCTTGCAGACAACGAATCCAAGGAGTTTGCCGGACGTGACACCGAACGCACATTTCATGGGATTCATTTTCAAGTTATGGCGTCTGCGCCTTTCGAAAAACTTTAGTGAGGTGCTCAAAATGATCCTATCTATGCTTCCTCTTCACCACTAAATCATCGATGCAGCATTTCACGATGTCATGAAGTAGATCATCGAAGATGACCGTCATGGCTCTTTGGTAAGTGGCCCCGACATTTTTTAACCCAAAAGGCATCACTGTGTAGCAGAAAATGCCTTTCAGTGTGCGAAAAGCAGTGAGCTCTTCGTCTTTGGGAGCCATCTTTATTTGATTGTATCCCCAATACTCATCCATAAAGGACAGAATCTCATGGCCGGTAGTAGCGTCGACTATGAGGTCAATTATGGGCAGTGGAAAATCATCTTTTGGGCAAGCTTTGTTTAGATCTCTGAACTCTATACAGAGTCTAAGTTGGAAATTCTTCTTTTTCGCAGGAACAATATTTGCGAGCCATTTTGTATACTGGACCTCTCGAATAAAGCCCGCCTTCATGTGTTTGTCGACCTCGGCGATGATTTTTGGAATCAACTCGGGTCGAAAGCGTCTTTGAGATTGCTTGATAGGTCAAACATCTTCTGCTATGGAGAGATGGTGGACAGCCACATCGACATCCAAGCATGGCATTTCTTTATAGCTCCAGGCGAACACGTCCCGGTTTTCATGAAAAAAAAGAACACACTGGTTCTTCTCGTCCGGCGTCATATGTGAGCTAATGAAGGTGGGGCGAGGATCATCCTCTGCCCCCAGATTAATTTATTCTAGTTCGTCAATGGTTGGTTGACCACCGTCTTCAAGTTGTAGCGGTGCTTCTTGAAGATCTACGAACTCTGCAGAAGTGGTGCATACTTGATTTCCAACTCCCGCTTTGTCAAAGATTAAGTCCTCGCCGTAGCGAATGGCTTTCTTTCTTTTGTGCTTCTGTAAGGAGATCCTCGAAGGGTTGTCTTTTGCCTCGGCCTCTGCATAAACCTTCACCAGAATTGACGTCATATCCCATTTGAGACAATATGTACAGTGGTTTTCGATCATAGAAGGGTATAGGCAAAATCGCGCTTGCGGCCTCAAAACCCAATACGATGGGAGAAGCTTCTACGAAATTGATGGGATGACCACACTTCATCTTTTCTTCATTGCTATTTGATCCTTCATTCACCTGAACTTTGTCTTTAGTTGATAGAGACTTGAGTAAGAATGGAGCAGTTTTGGAAGAGGCACCAGAAAGTCATGGAGAAAGGATTTTGAGAGTTTCTCTTTGATGACCGTGAATATGGGGTCTCCAGGCTTCCTCTGGCTATTTGGGACATAACGGTATGCTTTCTTTTTCTATAGAAGTTTCTTCCCTTGCTGAACTTCTAGAGTAAATCTTTCCGTGAAGCCCATATCCGTAGGAGGTGTGGTGTCGGGTGTTTTCAACTTCAATGGCGGCTCTAAGTAGAACTTGGTGTCGGTGAATAATGCTTCTCCCGGTGTAAATGGCTTTGTGTTGGCGCACACCCTTTTGACGTCACCTTCAGGAGTTTGGTATTTGAAACATTGGTGGATTGTCGAAGGAACGACCTTGTACTCATGGAGCCAAGGTCTTCCTAACGAGGCATTGTATGAAGTTCGAGCATCGATAACATAGAAGACGACACTCGTAGCCAAGTCTATGAATTTTAGTGTTAGGCGTATAGACCCTAGTACATGCTGTACGGCTTGATTAAAGCCTTGGACTACTATGTTACTTGACATTAAGTTATCGATATCGTACCCGAACTCACAAAGCGTTTTAAGTGGCAAAAGATTAATAGCTGAGCCGCAATCTAATATTACTCGCGACGAGGGTATATCGTCTATATCGCCAGTCATCAATAACGACCTATTGTGTGGTTTTGTATCGAGCAATAAGTCGCTATAAGAAAGTTCTATATTTAAGCTTTCGACTACCGGGGAGCTAGTTTGGAGGACATCTGCCCGGTAGTCATAAGGAAAGGTTAGTGCAGTTATAAGTGATTTGCGAAGATCAAGCAAAAGACACAGAGCATTGTACACGCTAAGCAACACTAGTACTTCCTTTAGATGAGAAATTACATTGTACTTGATGGACTCATGTGAGTTTACATTATTTTGCATTGCCTGCGGTTCTTGGTCCCTCCCTCCCAGCTGTGAAGGTTGGGAATCTGGGAGTCGGAATTCGGAGCGAGTAATGATTTCATGGACTTCAGCCTGCTCTTCTTCTGGGAAGCAGAGGGACTCATTATCATCTCTAAAAACTCCTATAGTGAAGCAAGGATAGCTGTCATCATCCCAAGGGGTGTCATTTGTGGCACATGTGGGTTTCTGGGTTGAAGATCGGTGGAAACTTGGTGGATGAACTCCTCGATTTCTTCGCGGTCCATTACTTTCCTCAGAATCTTGTATTTTGGAGATATGTGCCGCTTGGGCCTTGGCTGCCAATTTGCGAAGGGTGGAGGCTTTGGAGGATTGTGTCGTGATGCTTTGATCCTCTGAACGAAAGCTTGCTTCTTCTTTTGCTTTTTGCTGAAGAAAGGTCTCCCGTAGTGATCATAGCAAGGCTCCATATCGGACAAAGAATCTTCATCATCCGTGTCAGGAGGGCACAACTCTTTTAAGATTGGCCATGGATGCCCTTCGACGAATACCAAGACAGGAGCCATATATCTTTCTGTTGGCACGTACGGAGAAATAGGTGTATATCTATTTCCGACGCTGTTGTAGGGATGTGTTTGAGGAACATATTCCATATACTCGGGAGGAGGTGTTGAAGGTGTGTACCCCTCACATACGAATTTAGGTTCTGCTGTGGGAGTAATCATATGCGTTGATTCTACCTTTTTATCTTTTTGAAGTTTGCTCAGCAGCCCAGAGTATCCATGACTCCATCATCGATCAATTTATGGTTCTTGTCTTTGAGGACGAAACAGTCTTGGAGAGTGTGTCCCAATATTCTGTGATAGTGACAATATTTGGGCTCGTCAACTTTATTGGGTTCTTCAGGGCGCCGCGGCTCCGGAAGCTCTATAAGCCCGAGATCCAACAAATCTTTGAAAATGTCAAGGACTTCTTCTCGAGGGAAGGAGTATTCCTTTTTTATCCTCTCTTTAAGAGTTTTCACTCGCCATTGTGTGGGGTCGGACGAGGGATCTCTAGATTGAGGCAGCTCCTTTGGTTTAGGCGCTTGTGTCGCAGAGGTTTGCAACACGACCTTCCCCTTAAGAGGAGCTTTATCTTTCTTGGCGTGATCGGAAATTCTATCCGTTGTACGAGTCTTTTGCGCTATGTAGTGTAAGTAGCTTTCGATATCCGTCGCCTTCGAAGCCAGCTCCTCAAAGGAGAGCGGACGAACACCTCGCAGATAGACGACCATCTATGGACGTAGATTGTTCATGCACATACGCACAGCCTCCGCCTCCGTGATTGGCTGCGAGCAGTGAATGCTGAGATTTCTCCATCTGTTGATGATGTCTGCAGCCTTTTCATGTCGGGTCTGCTAAGTTTCGGTAAGTTCTGTATAGTCGACGTTTCTCTGGATACTATAGAACCTCTGGAGAAATGCCTCATGCATCTGGTCCCATGAATTGATGGATCCCGGAAGCAGTTTACTATACCAAGTAAATGCTGGTCCGGATATGGTCTGGAAAAATTGACGTAGAAGCAGCGCGCCATTGTGAGCCATGTCTTGGCAAGCCCCTAAGAAGTGAGCAATGTCCTCATGTGGGGATCCATTTGATGTCGCTCAAATGTGTCACGCACAGCGGTCGCGGTGCAGAACAGCATAAGAGAGGTCGAATCCCACAGAGAGACAAGCAGGAAAGATCCAGAAATACAGATAATAATATATTGAAGACAATCAAGAAAGCTAACTAAACTAAATTAGATCAAAAGATTAATGATAATATAGGATTAACTAAAGATATCAGGCTTTTGATAAGGCTAGGCTTCAGGAATCACTTCACTCGGATTTAGGTTCTTCTCTTCTCAATGGTTCATATAATACTCAGTTAAGGGATTTACATCCCAATCGCCTTAACCGGAAGATATAGAATTATGAATCTGATAAAATATAAATGTCTCTTCCTACGATTGGTTCTTCCTTTTTATAGTTCTAACTTCATCCAACCAAACCTAAGAATACACGATACCGGCTGTCACTACAGGCAATGCGCAGCAAAATCTCATCGGGACAAAGCCCTAACTCTAACCGGATCTCTAAGAATACACAATACCAACTCTCACAATCGACAATGCATAGCAAAGATCTCACGATATAGAGCCCCAACCTTATCTAACCAGATCCCTAAGAATACACAATACCAGCTGTCACTACGGGCAATGCATAGCAAAGGTCTCACGAGACTCGGTAGGAGAATCAAAGGAGATAACTATGGGATCACAATATCATAAAAGAAGCATGACTGGATTTATAATAATATTTAACCACAAAGCAATCTGTGAAGATCCAATACATAAGAAGAGTTTAACAATAAAGATTAAAAACTATGAACCATTGTTGGAGAAGAAGCCCTAGTCCTCGCTAGATTATCCGTCCGCCATGCCCGTGGATTACTCGGCCATGGATGGAGATTCCTTCATCTTTTTCCTTTGGGAAACGTCCAGAAAAGAGCCTCCAAAAACGTCCAAGAAGTCCCCCTCAAACCCTAGAAAGAGTCTTATTTATAGCCCCAAAGTCTCTCCATCAACGGATTTGATCTAAACCGTTGATTTAATTCACTGGGAACGTCCGATCGATCCTTCTCGGGGTGCTAGATCGATCAGATGCGTTAAAATCTTCAACTTCTAACTTCGCCCGTGTCCGATCGATCGAACTAAGGGAGTCGGATCGATCGGTTTCGTAAAAATCCTCCGTCTCTGGCTATTCCCGAGTCCGATCGATGGATGGATCGATCGAACTGTGTTCCTCTAAAAAGCATACGTTCTGTCATCCTTTAATTCCCAAGTCCGATCGATCGGATTATGAGTATTGGATCGATCGGTTGAGTAAAAATCCGCTAATTTTGGCTTTTCCTGAGTCCGATCGATCGGACCATTGGTGTCGGATCGATCGGACCCCATTGGAGCAATGGAGGGATCGATCGGACCCCTTATGGCTGAAAAATACATGTTCTATCACGTTTCTGCGTGGTCCGATCGATCGGCGGATCGCTCGGACTTCCAGCTTATTTTCCTTTCTGCCATTCAGACTGCGCCATCGGTACTGAAATTGCCGTAACTTTCTCTAGGAAACTCGGAATCACGAACCGTAAAATTCTCCAGAATCTAGACTTCAAGAGCTTTCCAACCATATGTGGCACATCATCTGGTTCTTCATGAGCAGGTACAGATTAATTTTTGAAGTTGATCCATATACTCTTTTCAGCTTCTTTTAGCTCCAATTTCCTGCATTTTCCAAACAACCATGTGAAGCAACATATAGATATAAAAATAGTAATAAAGATGTTGAATAAGGATAATAATCTAGCAATTGAGATGGTTATAAGACTGTTCAGAGTGCACTTTCATGCACTCTTCACCATTCCCGTTGAACTTGGTAAATTGATGTATCCCGGCCTGATGGTATATTGATTCTGCATATGGAAGGCCCTGACACTCTCGGCGACCATCTTTTGTACAGCGTCGAGAGGTACCATATTTGGCGGCGCATTCTCATGAGGATGGTTCTCGGCATGTGAGTTGTTTTCAGGTATCTGAGTCTTCAGGCTGGCTATTTCAGCATCTTTCAGATGTAGGTATTCCGCGGTTGCTCTAGCTCCTCCTCGACTGAAGAAGCAAGGACTTGGTAGGGTTATGGCGGAAAGGATGTGCTTGCAAGTGACTTATTTGCTAGAGACTCGGGGAGTGGAGGAAATTCGTCCTCGTATGACGCCTTGGAAGCCATGTCCTTGTCCGCATAGGACGCTTCAGAAGCTACATCTTTGTTGCCTAGAGAGCGTGTGACGCTCCTAGTGTGTGGGAGTTTCGGAGGCGGGTTGACGATGATGTCGTTCCGAGGTTGCTCGACGACGGGCTTTCTTTTCCATTGCTTTGCTGGAACATTTGAGGAGGTTTTACTTGATGTGGACATTTCGTCGTCCTGGACCCCGACAGGCATTGCTGTGAAAATGTTGAATGTGTTCTCCTGAAGGACACCTTTTGTGTTGCCGCATCTCGGCGACGAAGTTTCGGACTGGTTGGCGTTGCGCGACAATCCATAGTATGTACGGCTCGAGCTTGTGGTGTGGAAAGGAGGGTGGTACGCAGCCGTTTTTCAACTCACCTTCTTCTTCTTTCCGGCGGGCTTCTCCGTCTTGACAGGAAGATGACTAAGTTGTGGAGTATTGTGGCTTCTCTCAGGCTGGAGAGTATTCTCACCGACATAGGTGTTTGTGTTGCTCGCATCGAAGCCTGCTTCGGTTTGAAGACTTTGCAGTTCTTGAGCGAGGTAGTACGCGTAAGCTATCCGCATATCCTCGACATAATTTTGATTAGTCAAGTGCTTCGGCTTCACGTTCCTCCTTTGATGCTCATATTCTGCATGAAGGAGCTGGACGTAACAGTCCCGGATGTGAATCGACTCCACGTCGTTTCCCGTCGCATGAAGGCCAATCCAAGGTTTGTCATACATCTCGAAGCGAGCTTCTTATGTAACTTCAGGATTAATTTTTATTTGTTCTTTAGATATTATTTTAGTTTTATTTTTTAAGTATTCGACAGGTGGCGCCGAGATTGTTTAAGTCACAGGGGTTTTGTTAGGCATCTTGGGCTGTCTCTTGGAAGCAGGGAGGGAGAAGCCTTCGTTACTCATCGGAGCAGATCCGACGTGAATGACTTCCCCCAGCCGCTTTTGTGCTCCACTGCATGGCTTCTTTTGGTTGAAGGCTTCGTGGGCCGGTGTCTTCAATTTTCTCCTAGAAACGACGGGATGAAAACATCATCATCGGTCGAGACAGGTTTGTCGCGAACAGTCGCCCCCGGACGCCTTTGCGGAGCGTCTGACTCACTTTGTTCATTGGCCATGACTGAGAGCATGCGTGGGTTGCTTGTGGAAGCTTTGAGGTCTTGAATTTGGTGGATGTGAGATCCGGCGGAGGAGTCCTCGACACACGAAATCGCCCCCCGGACAAATTCGCAGAACATCCAGCTTTGTTTGGTGATCCGATCCGTTCCGTCCCGCCGACGTCTTTGACTTGCAGTCTTTAGGGCAAGCTTCCAGGTGTGCACGACTTGATCCGCTCCATCCCATTGACGTCTTTGACTTGGTGTCCTTGGCGCCATCTTCCGCCTGCGTACGAGGTAGGTTTGTAACAGCTTCTGTTTCTTCTCCTTGACGGCCGCAAGATCCAACCAAGGACGTTTTAGTGTTGCGCTTACTCCCATGAGCAGCGACTTTATCTCGTCCGGTCATCATCTCCTCCCGAGGTCTGTTCACAGCAGTCTTCGCTCGCCCTCCGGAGGTAGCTTTCGTTGGAGCGGTGAGAGAAACTTTTGACGGCGACGCAGGTATTGGGAGGCCGTCGTAACCCATCGAACCAGAGATCTCCAAAGCGGATGTTCATGAATGCCTCTATATTTGCTTGTGACATATCCTTCATTAAGAAGGAATTTTGTTAGCACAAATATATATATATATATATATATATATATATATATATATATATATATATATATATATATATATATATATATATATATATATGGTTCAGATCTAGAGATGGGAGGTAAGGTGTCGTCCCACTGGGCATGCCAGATTTTGTTTGTGAATAAAATGCCAATCACATTGGGACGAGATTTTTATTTTATTTCTAGCAAAAATATAATTTAAATGCATATGAAGAGATTGCAGGCACCACACCCCTGGATTGCCAAGTTGGCGAATCCATCATTTACATCCCCGTAGGGAACACCTCCAATTCTAGATCCGATGCTTAAAGAAAAATAATTGGAATCCTTACATCTTTATATCAATAATGAAAGGAAGCTTGAAGAGAATAACAGAAAAAAAGAGTATGTAAGGTTTTCTTTTTGTTTCTAAGCCTTCACCTTCATTACCATGTTGGTTGGTGACATGTTCTTCCTTCTCTCCCACGATTTCTACGGCTTTCTTTGGCTCCTCTGGAGATCTTCAGATGGTACACCACTCCCACGTCTTGAGATGGTGCATGTCTTCTCTTTTATTTGTGTTGATGTTTGGTGCTTGGACCGATCGGAACCTTGCAGAAGATGCCCGCGTGACCTCCCCAAATTTCTGGGACGGTGTACGGCTTCAATAGCTCCAACATGGTGTATGCCTCCTCAGAACTCTAGCAGCATATCCACGTCGATGCTCCGCTCCAGGTTTCAGCAATGCTTCGGTGTCTTCAAAGCCTCTAGTTGCCTCTGGATTTCGACAGCGTCTCCATGTTTGCAAAGTCTTCGGTCGCGCCGCTCCTGTGTGCTCTTCCCATCTATTTTTAAGTGTAGAAGGGAACCTAGGTGGGCTCTTCAAATTTCGAAGATTTGCTGGTGTATCTTGATAGTTAGGAGGTTCAGTGATATCTTTTGGTTTGAGATCTTGAGGGTTGACCGCGGCGTATCTCTTGTGTGTTTGTTGAGAGAGAGCTGAGGTGTAACTCTCTCTTTACACACGTACATGCATTCAGAGGTTGGAAGATAACCTCCTCTCCTTTTATTCTCTTATCCACTAATCCACAGATGGTTCATTCAAGTTTGAAGGCATGCATGTGTGTTTTAGGGAGTTAGAGAGTTATGTATATCCCTTTTTTTGTTAAGGGGTTTGTTAGTGCTGAGAGTTTACGAGAGCCACGTCTCCTCTCGTTTAAACCTTGTTCAAAATTTGAACTTGAGTGCATGGGTTGAGGACATGCATGGGTTGAGGATGTTGGGTTAGACATGGTTGAGAGATCTCGTAAGCTAGAGAGATCTCATGAGTGAAGAGCTCATGAGTTAAGGGAGTTGATATACATCTACTTTCTCTTTGGAACTCACGTTCATGTGCATGGGTTTGGTGGTTTGTTGAGAGAGTTTATGATTTCCTCTCTCATTCAAACTTTTATATGTAGTTTGAACTACGGTAGGTTTGAGAGTCTTTATCGAGACATCCTCCCATGGTTGTTCAACATTTGAACTTTCTGTTCAAGTTTCGAACCTATTTTGAATTAAAATGCTTGTTCAAATTCGAATCTTTTGGTTTGAATTTTGAATATTAATTTGAATTTTGAATTTTGTTTTGATTATGTTGTAGGAAATTTAGCAGGATGTCCTTAGCCAAGTGGTAGGGCACAAATTACTAAAATACACTTTATCAGTTATATATATCTTAGACCGAAATATCCTTGGATGATCATATCTCGATCTATTTCACCGGTGTGGGTGAAATAACCAAAACGTCCCTGAGGGCGAGATGGCCAAACTATCCCTTTTTTTCTGCAATTTATGTGATGTCTTTATATATATTCAGGACAGAATACCCCTTAAAGTAAACGGGACCTCGAAGGGTTGATGTGTTATTTCAGGTAATTATCCTCTGGGGGTATAAATTACTAGAATGCCCTTGTATCCTTTTAGCTTATATAGGATGCCATCAAAGCTAAATAGGACCATGGTAGTATAGAGGGGAAGATTTAGGCCTTTATCTTAGCCTAACTTTTTTCAGATACCTTGGGGGTGATAATTATGAAAATGCCCATTGCTTCATAGTTTATGTGTGATGCTAGGAAAAACATATGTAGTTTGAGACATACTATGCCTTTCAAAATACTTAAGGCACATGCATATGTCAAAAGGGGAATTTTCGTAAATGATACGAAACTTAGGCTTAGCTAAAGTTGGTGTCAACATAGTCTTTCCATGATGCCTAGGATAGATTTAAAGACCTTTTAGGAAAATGTCCTCATCATGATATTCATAAGTGGGAGTTAACTCCTAAGTTTTATAGAAGCCTTAATGAAAGATGTAAAACTAGGGTTGAAGCTTGTTGTGGGGGTATTCCATTAGGGAAAGATGATGATGAGCTATGTAACCTTTATGAATAAATTTCCATCAATTCCCAACAACAATAAACAAACCCTAGGACTCGACCTACACCTAAGGGGACCTATGAACTTTCTGGATTTGATGCCCTTACTGTACAAATAGCCCTCCTTAATAAAAGGTTTGATAAATTGAAAATGAGACAAGCACCTGACCCTCTACTGTTCCAAAATCAACCTCAAACTTGTGCCTTATGCTCTAGCGTTACACATCACATTACTGACTGTTCCTTGGCTCCTTTGTTCCCTGAATCCGTTTAGGAACAAGCAACGCGGCATATGGGTTCACTAAACCTGAGAATAATTCGTATTCAAACATGTATAATCTAGGTTGACGGAACCATTCCAACTTTAATTGGAGACCACCCCAGCAGTCTGATACTTTTCAAGGGCATAGTAGCTCCTCCAGTATCCCCGTGAATAGGTACCCATCTATACCTTCTGCAAATCCAAACCCAGGAAACTCTGCACCATACCAACAGACTGCACCTCCACAAGCACCCTTTGACCCGACTTTGAACACAATCATGACTACTATTGAAAATATGAGTTCTAGCATGAATAGCATGAATGCAAACAATAATGGTAACATGTTTGAGTTTAAAAGTGAAATGGCTTTGATGAGAAACGATATTAATTCTCATGCCCAATCTATATCCAAAATAGAGACACAACTTGGGCTACTAGCTAACACATTGTCTAAAAGAGAGGATGGTTGTTTACCTAGTCAACTTATAACCAATCCTAGGGCCCTGCAGCACATTCACAATCAAAACTTTGAAAGTGCACAGGTTGTAGTAACTGTAAGGAACGGTAGGCAAGTAGAGATATGTCCAAACCCTGCCCTAGGTAATCGATCGGACTACCAATCGACCGATCGGGACAAACCCGACCGATCCGACATAGGTCCGACCGATCGGTCTCAATCCCCTCAGCCTAATGACACTCCCGATCAATTGGATGTGAGTCCAGTTGATCAGAGGGAGCCTGACCGTACTAGATATGTGCCCAAAGTACTTTTCCCTTATGCACTTATGGACTCTTCCTCCATACCCAATAAGAAATCATATGTAGAGGAAATCACAGAGATATTTGAGTGAGTGAACATCAATATACCACTTTTAGAGGCTATCCGATAATTCCCTTCCTATGCAAAATTTCTGAAAGACCTTTGTACCGAAAAACACAAATCCAAATCTTTGGTCTCTAAGAAAATTTTTATGACTGAACATGTAAGTTCGATCCTGAAGTATGACACTCCACCAAAACGTAAGGATCTAGAAACCGCAATAATTTCTTGTTGTATAGGAGAGTATTATATTGATGGTGCTCTTCTTGATCTTGGTGCTAGCGTTAATTTACTGCCATATTCCCTATATCAGAAATTTGGCATGAATAATTTGAAACCTACGACAGTAACCCTTCAGTTAGCTGATAAATCCCTTAAGACGCCGCGAGGTATCTTGGAGGATGTGCTGGTTAAGGTTGATAGCTTCTTTTTTTCGGTTGACTTCATTGTCTTAGACATGGAGCCCATTGTTCTTTGTAAGAAATATGTGCCTATTATCTTTGGTCAACCTTTCCTATCTACTACGAATGCTTGTATTAATTATCGTACATGTGTTATGAACATCTCTTTTGGCAACATGAAAAAACGTTTGAATATATTTAAGGATGTATGTTTGCCTACAAATAATGACTGCTTTACTATTGATGTTATTAATGATTGTGTCTATATTTATGATTCATCCTTATTTGGCATTGACTTGGATACAGGACAATTTGGACGGATGCCTCGGTTCGTGGTAGAGCCGCAGGGCTTGCAGCTGCCCTCTTCGCGGATGGAGTCTCCGTTGTTTGGACCTGGAAGGGCCAGTGTCGGGTTTACTCCATCGTTGAAGCTGAGCTATGGACGATGGAAAGGGGACTGCAGGAGGCGTTTCGTCGCGGGAGTGTTAAGATCATTTTGGAATCTGACTCGCTGCTGGGAATTGGCTACGCCTCCGGCCGTTTCTGCTGGCCTAGGGACCTGGTTGAGGTTCTCAAGGCAGTCTGGAGGATCGCGGCTAATTTCCAAAGCGTCTTCTTTGTACACATACCACGGGAGTTCAACACCCTCACTGATTGCTTGGCCGGCTCCTCTTGGCGTGATAACTCGTTGTAATTAGCACTTCGTAGACTAGAGTTGTATTCTAACGGGCATTGTTGCCTGAACTGTTTGTGGTGTGTTCGGCCTTTCCCGAGCTAACCACCGTCATTCCCTGTACCACAGCCCTTGGCTTAACTAAGCAAAAAAAAAAAAAAAACTTAGGCACTAAGATGTCAATATTTTCTAAAGTTGAACCACCACCTTCTCCTTTACCTATATTTGCACCATCGACCCCTTCACTTACGGTGCATCTTAAGGATAATTTCATTACTATGGGAGAGACATACTATGAGGACCAATATACAAATTAAGGACCTATATGCAAAGACCACTATTGGTAGGGGGTTTTTAGCAAAGTGGCTATCTAACACGATATAACCCTAATAACCCTCAATCGTGAAAATCCCAAAATCTCTTCCTTTGGCATCCTTTCTCCAGCCGCTGAACCAGAGAAAGAGAGAGAGCGGCGCTCGACTCCCGTGACGGACGCCGCCAAGATCATTGCCGCCGGCGAGGAGGCTCATTACCAGCTAGAGGTTAGCAACCTCCTTCCTCTATTCCTTCCTTCCTGGTCGTATTCTTCCTTCTCCTTGCCGCATTCTTCTCCGACGGATTTTGAGTAATCATTTGTTTGGATTTTCTTGGTTTGGTGTAGCGTAGAAGGATTTTTCTTGAGTTTTTGTTCCCCTTGGCATTTTGTTTTGGTTTGGATCTTTACATGTCGGATTCTCAGCCGATGTTATGGGTGTTTGTTTCTTTCTCCTTTGTAGATCCGTTGGGTTCTCAGAAATCGGAACAAGGGGACTAGTGCACATATGGTGTTTGATTTCTTTTAGAGTAGGTCAGATGGAGTTTTCGTGAGCTCCTATTCTCCTTGTTTTGTTTTCAAATGAACGCAAGCATGGTTCGGATCTGTTTTTGTTGGGTTTTGGGTTAGATTTTGTGATCCTTGTCTCTCCCATTGATCGGTTACTTCGTGTCACACCCCGGCCCAGAAAACCCATACGGACCGGGACACGAGAGGGGAGGGGTTCCTACATCTACTAACAACAACTGGCGGAAACAGTTACAATAAGCAGTCAGATGACAGAATTAAATCTAACAACTCCTATTATTACAAAACTGTACATAAAACAGAGTTACATCAAGATTTACATCAACAGAGGTCTCCCGGAAGGCACAGCAGAAGCCATCTTGGCCCTCAAACATTCCCTGATGTCGTCGCGCCACCGTAGGACGAGCAACTGGGGCCCACCGAAGGAGAGCTGGTACCTGCACCTGCAAACGCCGTCCGGGTAGGAGTGAGCACTAAGCTCAGTAGGGTTCTACTCTACGACACATACAAGGAAGGGGAAACTGCAACTGAACTAACTTCGTGCCAAATACTGAGGCCTGCCAAGGACCCCATAAATCCCGTCAACAACCCGAAGGGTACCTGTCCAAAGTACGTCCCTCCGACAGCCACTGTTCAAGGGTGGACATTCTCCGACATTCCCTGACACAGGGTGGACATGACAATACCTGTAGGACACCCCTCTCCAAGCGGGACCTCCACACTTGGCTGAACAACCGTGGTTATGACAACCAACTCTCAACACTCCAAGCAACAGAGCTAACACGACCCCAAATATTAGACTAACAGCACTACAGTCAAACCCTAGGCCTCTAATGCACAATCAACAATGCATGCAACAGTATAAACAAGCAACAATCAAGGGCATACCTACAGCCCGTTTATACTAAATATTCCCGAGGTTCATGACTCCCTCGGTTAACCACAAAGCGATAAAGGGCATACAGACAACCCATTTATTCTACCCAATCCCGGGAGTCATCACACTCCCGGTTCAACCACAAAGCGATAACAAACAACAGTTTATAGCAATATCACTAACCATGCCATTCTCTGCTACCCTCAGACATTGTTCCTGGCAAACACTGGATCGATCCAAACATACCCATGGATCGATCCGACTTACCCTCAGTGAACAGACCATCTTGGGTGCAACCTGGATCGATCCAACATACCCATGGATATACTTGCAGTCCGATCGATCCATCTTGCAGTCCGATCGATCTAACTTGTCTTTGGATCGATCGGACTCGGAAAGCCCAAGAAAAAGAAACCATTCTCTACATACCAGCTAGTTGACCCGTCGATCCGACGTCCAACCGACGTCAGATTCAGGAACCAACCTAGAATTCAGTAGATCTATATGCCGAAATCAACATATCCAAAATCCAGAAACATCAAACAGCTAGATTAACGGGAAAACACTAATCAAAACCGCTAATCAAACTAACTTACCAAGTACTTGCTGTAACGCAGCCCTCCAGTAATAAATTCATAAACAATCGTAGGAAAATCATAAAATTATGAAATCAGTTGGGTTGGAAAGTAGATTCAAAGATCTAAAACTCTTATGTTCATCACAACCCAAGAACATGCACGTACGGGTCGGAAAACTCGCCGCAAGCCGGCTGTTCTTCAAGAACAGCAGAAACCGGAAAAATCTGAGATTAAACATGAATAAATCTTACTAAAATCTCAACCAAAGTTCATGAAACTTAAACCAGAAATTATACTAAGCAACGTGCATCCAACAACACAAATACAGCAAGATCTAATGGCTAGATTAAGATAAACCCATTAAACTAACTCAGGTAGATAGAAACTTACTGGAAACGCTAATCCTCGGCTGATTCCCCGCTAAATGGCTGCTAACTAAGCAACTAAATCACGTCAGGGATCTTCCTCACGCCGCCACGGATCCAACGAGCTTTGGAACACCCAAAATGGTGGCCAGAGGAGGGAGAACGAAGAAGAAGAAGGGGGTTGTAGGAAGAAAAACAGAGCAAGCAGAGCTTGCGAGAAGAAGAAGAAGGAAGCCCGCAGGAAGAGAAGAGAAGTGAAGGAAGAGAAGAGGAAGAAAAGGCAGGGGAATGCCGGGAAGGCCGGGGGGAAAGCAAAGGAGAGGAAGTCTCCTCTCCCCTGACAGCGGAGGGCGATGGCCACGACAGCCGCCCTCGCAACTCCACCGACGTGCTACAGTTCTCGGATCGATCCAAGGCTAAGTTGGATCGATCCAAGACCTAGCTGGATCGATCCAACACTAGCTTGGATCGATCCACAGGTCCAAGATCCAAAATAAAAACCTCCTAAACGGATCTAGTCAAACACAAACATCAGTCAGAGGTTGCGAGCGCACACGCGGGTAAGAAACAAACTGACAAGGCGCAATTTACCGAATTGCCCTTGTGGTCAACAACGAGCTACAGGAATAGAGGGACATGTCCTCACACTTCGTCCATGTTTTTGAATCTAAATCAGAGGATTGCTTGATCGATGGGTATTGGGTGCTTGCTCGTTCATTTTCTTTTGATACGGGCTGTCTTCTGAGTATGTCTGTAGAGTGTTCGATAATTTTCTTCTTTGCTGCAATGGCCTTGGTTTAGATCGATGAGTTGCATTGTGGCAGCTTCTTCTCTGTAGTGTAGAATCGGGGTGGTTTTTCTTGGAACTTAGATAAATTGTGGAAGGGTGTGAACTGCTTGAATGAGAATTAGATGAGTTTGAGGGTTGTTGCCCTATTTCTGTCCATATGAACAGAGTAATCGGATTAGCAAGTTTGTTGCATGTTTTATTAGTACCTCCTGAGTCATTATTTCCTTGGAATTATATTGTTCCTATTTTGTTCAGGTTGGAGTTCTTTGTTCTTCTTTTGGATTCATGTAGGGATTTCGACTGGTTATTGCTTATAGAAGTAGAGGTCAGGACATGGGATTGGTTGCTCTTTCTCCCTTACCTGGTATCTAATTGTCCAATTTTCTTCTGTGTTGTTTGGTGGGATTTGTCTGTTATTGATTTTGGTGTTAATCTTTAGTACATCGGTTGGAGTTTTCTTGAGCTCTTAGCTTCCCTCTTGTTAATTGGATTAATGCTTGCATGGAGGGCTACGTTGGTTCCTTGGCTATGTCTGGGTTGGGTTTTAGTGTTTAGCATATCCTAAGCCTTTCAGCAATTATGCATACGTTTTTGGTTTCGGTTTAGAATGAGTAATCAACTCCGAACTCCCTTTCTTCGCTTCTTTTCTTTCTTGTTGGCAGCTTCTGTGGGTTTTCTGTAGTACGGTTAACTTCACTTGGTGTTACCAGCTAGTATTTCCTCTTAATAAGTAGAATGTATTCTTGCATGGCAACAGAGGAAGCTGAGGTGTAGTGCTTGGATCATGTGGCTTGGGGAGTCGTTCTTGTTCTTCTGTTTGAGGTAGGTGGACTATCCGGATGCATACATGAAACTAACTATTATAACTACTATAAATCATGGATGATGTGTAGATGAATATATCTCATGTGATGCTCATGGAGGAAATTCTATGTTGGTTACATTATGGTTATTTTTGTATACGTGCTCTGCTATTTTGCTGGAATTGTACAATTGTTGTTTGACTGAACGTTGATTCCTGTTTGATCACTTCTTATGGAAGATTATGGCTGTCTGTGATGTGTTAGCTATGGCTAATTGTTGTTGTGCAATTAATGTGATATGGAATTTCTTATTCGTATGTATGTGAACTACTTTCATGCTTGGAGGATATATGATTAGATACAATCCTATGATGCTTATGAGTTGTACTTAAATGCTGGTACAATATGGTTGTGGACATGTGTACTATGGTCTCGTGATGTTCTAATTAAATCCTATACAAGCACACATTGTATGAATAGGCCAGAGGTCAGGTCTAGGAACTTGTGATCGAGGCTACGGGTGGACGTGGTCTCGTGATTATGAAATCCAAATTTGATTAAGATGAATTAAATTGTTATCGTTCGAGGATTGATTGATCCTCTGGAACCTTAGTCTTAGTGTCTATTGGGAGGTAGCCAAATGTCTACTGGTCGACGCCAGTCTAGTTGTGCCCACAGTTGGCAGGGTAATGTCCCGGACTGTGGTGGAGAGCGAGTTGTGCCCACGGTTGGCAGGGTAGTCGCTCGGACCGTAGTGGAGAGCGATGGGTCGATTGCGAGCTTGGGCTTAGGTTGTGACTTCCCTTGAGCTAAGACTTAGGCACCAGATTACATTGTTTATTTATGTTGGTTATTAGTTAGTTTCTTGTGCGGCGTTAGTTAGTCTCCTACTGGGCTTTTTGCTCACCCCTACTTTTGCAGGTTCATCAGGTGATGACGCCTGAGCTTGAGATCGTTGGAGGTTTTGGCATTTAATTCATTTATTTTATTTCAGTACATTGATTTGAGAATTGTATTGATATTGGAATTGTGGGGTTTGAGCAATAATGTGATTCATGTATCCGGAGTCAGGGAATTGTAATTAATCATTTGAATTATGTATTGGATTACTTGAGTTTATGTGATTGATCCTGGAGCTCTGGAATAAATTATTGGGTTGTTTATGTATAATGTAGTACATCAAAGCTTGAGTATCTATCAGGATGAATATAGTGGATTTATGATTGTTTAGATTGTTATGATTGAGAGCAGGTTGATTATGTTGTATTAGTGTAGAATAGGTTTTCCTCACGTCCCGTGGTCAGGGTGGGTATATCCTGGGGCGGGGCGTGACACATACCGTAAACCGGCTTGTAAGATAAAATATGAAGGTTTAATCCAAATTCGACAAAAGGATGATACGTTGTCTTTTATAGAGGGTGTGGTTTTTAATACACTTATGGGGAGGAAGGAATCAATAGAACTACATCATCAAAATACTTGACATACTCTGAAACAGAGTATGGTTTAAATCATTATGTGGAGGAAGTTATTCTTTGTGGTGTTGTGAGGACCCGTCCCTCTCTCCTGTGGCTCGTCGTGGACCGCAAGGACAATTTGGTAAATTACGCCTTGTCGGCTTATTTCACACTCGCGTGTGCACACACTGACCATGTTTGTGGTAATGTTTGGCTAGAATGGTTAGTGGGGCCCGGGATCGAAAGATCCGGGCTTGGGCTTAAGTTTTAGCCCAAGTCCAGCTTCCTGCGAAAGAGGGATCAATCCTTCCTTGCTAGAAGGATCGATCGCTCAATGACAGGAATATGGATCGTTGCGAAGGATCGATCGGTCTCTTGGGACGGATTGATCGGACTCGGAGAAGGATCGATCGGTCTCTTGGGCTGGATCGATCGTTCTCTTGGCTGGATCGATCGTTCTCTTGGCTGGATTGATCGTTCTCTTGGCTGGATCGATCGGTCTCCTTGGACGGATCGATCCTGCTAAGTCGGTTCGTTTGCCTATAAAACAGACGAAACCTTCTTCCTTGAATCTTTTTGGAAAACCGAGTTCTTGAGCTGAGAATTCCTGGATTTCGAAGAGGTTGTGGACGATCCAAGGCCTAGCAGCTGGGATTGAAGCTGCTATTGCTTAGGTAGGGATCCTACCTACATTTATTCCGGGTTTTTGGAGGTTTTCCGATTGTCTGCGTTTCTTTTGATTAGATCTTGTTGTATACATGTTAGATTGTAGTTTTTCCACCGGTTTTGGATTCGTGATCTTTCGTACTACTAGATCCCAGGTTTTGGTGGGATTTGGTGGAGTTTTTCGACGGTATTTCTCGCCGTCGGTTTACCGGAGAACCCAACGCGATCGATCCATCTGGGAGATGGATTGATCCCTCCTTGTTGGTCATGCTGAACCCGAGCCAGATCGATCATTCCCGGGTGGGGGCGATCGATCCTTGTGCCTTGGGTAGCATGGGATCCCCTCGTCGCGAGTAGGATCGATCGACCCTTGGAGGGAGGGATCGATCCTCCTTGGCGCGGCAGGGAGGATGTTCCCTGTCATGAGTCGGATCGATCGTCCTGGGAGGACGGATCGATCGGACTCGGCACGATATGGAGAGTTTGCTCTCTGCCATTAGAGGGATTGATCCTTCCCTTGGGAAGGGATCGATCCGTCTAAGGCAGAGAGAGAGAATTTGTCCGGTTTTTCCCGCGGAGCTTTACATGTACTGTTTTCTTTACTGTCTTATACTTGGCACATATGTTTAAGCATGTTAGCCCTATAATAGGGCAGTGGTGAACCGGGGGAGTGATGACTCCCTGGATGTTTAGAATAAACGGGCGAGTAGCCTTACAGCTTCCCTTAGCCTCGCATGCCGGCGTGCGCCGAGGGCTTTATCTGTTATATCTGTAAGCTGTTGTTTGCAGGGCTGCTTCCCGATGCAGGTGTTGTGGTGGACTGCTAGCAGTTGGTGGTAGTACCACTGCAGCAGTCCCTAGACCTTATTTATCTGTTCACCACCCCGGACCAGCAGGGTGCCGTGCCCATACCTTGTTATTTATATCATCACATACTGTTGCATGTTTAACTGGATTACCCTGCGTATGTGCATATCATGCATTGTGTTGTGCATTAGTTGCATCTGTGTAGGGCGTTGCCGATCCGGGGCTTTCGGGTAGCCCGGATCTAGCTCTAGGAGCTCTAGGACCGTTGCGGGTAGCTTGGTCCAGGACTCGATTTGTAGTATTTAGTTGTTTTCGATGATAGGGTTAGTTTGACCTGAATACATGTTGCTTGATGATTATAGAGGTCGTGTCGGCCTCGAGCCGAGTGTTGAGGTGTAGCCGGTGTCTGGTACACTGTCTCTTTGGTAGAGGTGGTGCCTACTCAGCGGTGTGGTTGCCCACCTAGCAGTGTTGTTTCCTATTAGTGAGATGGCAGTGCCTGTTTTCCTGCCTCGCTGAGGGCGACTCAGCATGTGACCAGTTCGGCTGGAAGACCATGACTAAGGCCACCTTTCAGGGACACACGGTGGGGTTATGGGACCCCTGTGTACACCCAACCTCTGCTTGAGGGCGACACTGTTGTGTTCCCTCCCTTGTGAGTGTCATAGTGTGGTATCCCTGCTGAGCTTAGTGCTCACTCCTACCCGGGCTGCGTTTTCCAGGTGCTGACGCTAGCTCTTCTTCGGTCGCCCCTACCGGGCTGGTGCTTGGTGACGTGGCGGCGTCTTGCGGTACTTGAGGAGCGGCGATCTATCTGTTGTACCCTTTTGCTATAGATAGTCTCCTACGGGAGTGATAAATGTATAATTTCCCTGTTTTGAGGACATGTATCTATTCTAGTTCAGTCTTTGGGTTTGTAATATTTGTTAATACAGGATGATTATGAAATGCTAGGGTAACCACTACGATTAGAGGGAAACCTCGCCAAAATTTCCGCAGTAGGTTAGGTTCCGCTTCACGTCGCCCGGCCCGGTTGGGCCTACGCGGGTCGGGGCGCGACAGGTGTCATCGTGTCCGTCAATCTGACGAATCCACGCTATAACTTATCCTTTCGAGACATCGGGCGAGGGACGTTAACTCCCCGCACTTGATAGGAAAAAAACCCAATTTTTAGGAGTTTTTGTCACACCCCGACCCAGAAAACCCATCCAGGACGGAGCGTGATGGTTCCTATCACTATTCATTTCCAATTGGCGCGATACAAAGCGAAAAAGACAGATAAATTTAAACAATTTATATTCCAAAAGTGAAGCAGTAATTCAATTCATATATATACATCAAGTTGTACTGATACACAATTCTTTATCAAACTCCTCCAAGGGAAAGATTTTATACAATAATCCAAAATTCCTCGAAAGATGTTTACAAAATACAAACTATCAAAAAGGTACAACAGTCGTCCTCCAGCAACCTCAAGCGCTTCTGGAACTACTCGCGCCGCCAAACGCAGATCCTGTCGGCTCTACTGAAGAAGAATTGGCGCCTGCACGTGCAAACGCAGCCCAGGTAGGAGTGAGCGATAAGCTCAGTAGGGTTCTACTATACGGCACACAAAAGGGAGGAAAACAACAACAGTGTTGACTTCCCGCTCAAGCCTAAGAAATGCCACGGGGTCTACAACCCGTGTCGACTACCCCAAGGGATCCTACTCTTCTCAACCGACCTCATTGGGATACATCAGCCAAACACGCTGGGAGGAAACAGAGAACCAGAACCAGTAGGATCACCCTTACCCAGCAGGAAGCCACTGCCTGGGGACCATGTCAGGGGCACCGACAACCATCCTTAACACTTAGCCTTGGGAAGACAGCACGACCTCTAAACCTCTAAACATTGATCAGAGTCAACTATAACACATCCTCGATAACAAGAGATTCAATTTAATCACGCCCTAATCCTTACCACCCAGCCACGGTCCTAAGGCTAGATCTGAGCTACCCGAGAGCCTCGGATCGGCGATCAACCCATCGCCCGCCTAACCTCATATGCCTCTAATGCATACAATGCATGAACCTATACAAACATCTACCCTAGATGTCTCTAAATGCCACAACATCAGTTATAGGTTCAACAGATATACAATAGCCCTCGGCACTCGCCGGCAAGAGGCTAAGGTTCCACAATTCCTCATTAGCTAGCACTCATAGCTAGCTAATGGCTAGGCAACCAAATAAGCATTTAACTGCTTATCAAACCAATTATTAAATGCACTTAAGACCATAATTCGCCCAAAGGGGATAAGCACGCAATTCAATCCTCCATTTCAATAGAAATCCCTTGAAAACCCCATGAAAACCCCATGAAAACAACGTGCATGCATCCCAACATGCTTAAGTATCTATCACAAACGAAATCCATTTAGGAAAGGCCAAGAAACAGTGTTTAAGGACTCACGATCGATGCGACGGTCGATCCGACTGTCGATCGTGAGGCCACGGTCGATGTCACGATCGACCGTGAGACCAAAACGAGGAAAAACACATGGGTGACGATCGATCGGTACATCGACCGTGGGAAGCCCAAAACGGGACAGAGCCTCACGGACGATGCGACGGTAGATCCGACGGTCGACCGTGAGGCGAAATGAAAAAGGGAGGAAGCCCGCGGTCGATCGGTACATCGACCATGGGAGACCAAAAACCCGACAGAGCCTGACGGACGATGCGATGGTAGATGCGACGGTCGCCCGTCAGGCAAAATAGAAGAGTATCAACACCTAACGGTCGATCCACCGATCGACCGTCGAGCTTACTGCACAGTTCATCAGAACAGTGCCGGAAATCCAATTTCTTGGATTTGAATGATCAAATCAAGTTGGAAGTTGATGAAACTTTGGAAGCATGTGTAAAAGATGATGGGGAGGCTAATGGTATGATTAAAACACGATTTTGATGGTTAAATCTCAAACCTAGGTCTCAATGGCCAAAAACCGACAAAACGGCGATAATACGGAAACAAGCCGATAAAATACGGATATCGCAAGGTAGGAATACTTGAAACCAGCCACAACACATGTGATATGAGTTACATAACATTACAACATGTATTCCTACAGCGAAAGCACATAAAACCTATCCTAAGAGAACCCGATCATAAGATCGAGGTAGAAACACCTACTTGGGCAAGTTGGGCAGCTCCTCCTCCAATCCCTCAACTCCGATCGCCGAAATCCGCTCCTCGAAAGCCGCGCTCCGAAGCCCTAGCACAGCCGTAGGAGAGAGAGAGAGAAAATGACAGGAGAGGAGAAAGAAAGGGACAGGCCTTATATAGAGATTAGTATCGATCTCAGCCGTCCGATTCGATCATTCCCGATCGAGCTCCGATCTTCCGATCGGACGCGCCCTTAAGGTTCTAATCAAACACATACATCAATCCAAGGCCGTGTGTGAAACGCGGGTGTTAAACTGACCACCAGGGAGCATATTTACCAAAATGCCCCAGGGGTCGAAATTGCCATACGATCGCCCGATCGTACCCGACGCGGAAACAAATCAACAGGAAGACGGCCCTCGACCCACGCGGTCGAGCCAGGTCAAAGGGACGGGCCCTCACAGTTTTTCTATTTTCCCCTTTTTTCCATTCTCTTTTTTTTTAATTTTTCCTTATTTTCCGCCGGATTTTCTCCCTCTGCCCGATCGGCTCTCTAGCAAGCAGGGACATCATCATATCGGCTCCGCTGCAGCTTGATCGGCTCGTCCCCGAGCCGCTGATCGCCCCCGCCTTTTCCAACCACCTCCGGCCATTCCCGTCCCTCCAAACTATAGCAAAAACCTCCGCCATCCTCCATTCACTCTTCCTCCGATCTCCTATACCCTCGAATCCGCCTTCTCTGATGCCAGCAACCCCCTCCCATGACCTCCACCACCGTTGATCTCCTCATCCACAACCTCTCATCCTTCACGAACCATTCCAGAAGCTTCCTTAGGTTGTCACGATCCTTTCGCCACCATCAAAAACCTTCATTATTGACTGGATCACCGAAATGAAACTCCGGCGAACTAAACCTCATCGTCCCCCTCCAATCCACCACTTGCCGACCCCAATCCCTTGATCAAACCCCGCATGAGTCATCACAGAGCCAATACGATTCTTCCTCCGCCATCCCTGTCCTCCGTCGCTGTCGTTTCACCATTGATCCATCGCCGACGAGTTTCAATCGTCTGATTGTTGCTAGATGTGATCTAGGTGCTACATTGTTCCGATTTCCGATCAGATGGTATAGATCTTTAATCAGGACTATAACAAGCACTCTTAGACCACATCAATCCCATCCAGAGCTTCCACCGGTCTCTACTTCCCTGTAATCCGTTCTTACCACGGGGGGCAACCCTCATTGTGAATGATGAATAGTTTGATGCTTTGAATGGATGCGTTGATGTACTGCTCTAATGTGCTCTTATTTAATGCTTGTTTATCTATGTTTTATTTTGTGGGATGAATGATTGTACATGTTAGATATATCATAAAAATATAAACGAAGCTCTGTCCAAATTTCTCATGAATTTCGTGCCTTTTCTATTTGCCTAGTTAATTTCTTTTTTATTTTTCTTGATCTTTTGGAAAGGTGCTTCTTTGCTTGGCAGCATATAATTCATTCTTATTGCTGGAGGATTGCTAATTTTAAATTGCAAGAGCGAGAAATATTTTTGCGGCCTTCGTTATCGTTATCTCTACCCTTTTATTCTTTTTTTTATTTTTATGACTTAATGTAATTGGGTGCAATTACATTTAAGTTGGGGGTAGCATTCATAAATTTCATGCTCATATATTTTTTCTGATAACCAATATTATACACCCTTGAGTTATGTCATGAGAATGAAATTGTGATATTTATTAATGAAAGATGCTTGATTTAGAAACATATTTTGTATTTTTTCTGATAACCAATATTATACCCCATTGAGTTATGTCATGAGAATGAAATTGTGATATTTATTAATCAAAGATGCTTGATTTAGAAACATATTTTATGATTTACTTTGATTCTCATATGTGATATAAGAAATAGCTAAATTTTTGTTATGCATTATATTATTTCTATAGTTCAACACTTTTGCCATGAATTATGGAGGACTTGGCATACCCAAATGTTCACTTCTATATGTTGATGAGTTGAGATTAGATTCTAAGCATAATACCATCATGGATTTATGATCTTATGCCATGTTACATGAAAGTATGCAATTGAAAAAAAAAGAGAGCTTTATATGAAAAAAGGGTTTCATACTTAGTAACTGGGCAAGGTGGCTAACAATGTGTGTTGTTCGCGTAAAACGGTTGAAATTTCTGAAAAAAAAGACTAGTTATGATTTGTAGCCTTCATGGTTTGAGCATTAGAGTCTGAGGGTGTTCTATACTTAGTACCCTAAAGCCGTCTGGTTTGGGAGTCACTGGCTTGAATCTCGTTACATGGACCATGAAGAAAGCTTAAAAAATCATAACCTTGCACATATCATATATGAAAAAAAAGGTTGCAAACTAGTGAATAAAAATATGTCCGTGGCCAAGTTCCTATTCTTGAATGATTGAAGTGTTTGGATATACTTGATACTCTGAAGCATGTAGAACTATTTTCACACACTTGGATTGTTGGAGTTATTCTTAATTGTGGTTAAATATGCTGAAGCGTTTGAAATGTGTTTGGCATGCATTAATTTTCTATTGTTTTATCTTACTATGGGTAAAAGAATAAATTCATAGATATGATTTCTATTTCATGCATTCAAGTTGATGAGTATTATGATTGATTTCTAATGATATATTCAAGGGTTGTATACATGTTTATGGGTGTCATCCCTCAAAACTCTCAGGAGACGATAACTCCTCCACCGAGATAACCCAGGGGTTTAAAGGCTTGTTGCACATGCTAAGTGCAATCGTGAGACCTAAGAAAATGACTACTTAGATTTATTGCTTTCTTTTCATATTTTCTTTGTTCGAGAACTAGCAAAGCGAAAGTTGGGGTGTGATAAGTCACAAATTATAAATAATTAAACCCCTTAAATCACCTTTGTTAGATTAAGAGTAGGTGTATTTGATATCTTATTGTTTCATTTTAGGTCTAAGTAGGATTTGAGAAGAAAAACAAGAAATTTGGCCCAAAATCATTAAATTTTTCAAAAAGACTGCTTCGTCGACTGTTAGGAAATAAATCACTAGATATGCTAAACAACTATAAATATTCTAAAATTCTGAAAAATGATAGAAGACTTAAGATCTACAACTTTCATGTTGAAGACGATGTGAGATTCCGTATACATTGGCGCCAGTTTTGAATCAAAGTCGGACATATAGAAGTTGGAAAGAAAGGCTGAAAGTAATTAATGATGAGGATGTGGAGACCCACTCCAATCGACTTGAGTGATGGATCGGTTTTGAGGCCGATGGATCACTCCGATGACATCATCAGTACGGAATTTAGGAAAATTAGAGTTTAACCTCAATTATAACTCCTAATTCTGGAGCTGAGGGTTTCTATTATATAAATGAGTTATTCCAGCGGAAAATAATCATCTTTTGGACCACTTTTGGATGAGAAGGCTCGGGTTTTAAAGATGGAGATCTTTCCGTTCGGATCGATGGCTTCCTTCCCAAGACCTATGGATCTTTCCCATAAGATGGGGTGTGAATTAGTGATAATATTAGTGACAAAAATTCTTGTCACTAAGTAATTCTTTCTATGACAATATTTTTCAATCTTCACTGGTAAGGATTTAGTGACAAATATATATTAGATTTGTTGACACTAATTCGCGTCACTAATTTTAGTATGTGACAACAAGTGTTGTAACTAATAATATTATCGGTGACAATATTAATTATTGTCACAAAAGAAATGTGGTTGCCACAACAATTGTTGTCACAGTCAAATGTTGGTTGTGTGTTGAGAACAGTTCACGTACTGTTCTTTGGCACCTACCCTTGGAGAGTGGTGTAGTTAGAAGTACCCTCCTCTGGTTCTGGGTACTCGCACCACGTGGGTTGGCTGGTTCATCTGGCTCGGTATGCTAGAGCGACAGCAAGGTGCACCCTGAACTGTGCGCTAGCTACTGAGATAGGTGACTTGAGGGTGGATACCGGGCAGTTGGGCGGTGGTCGTGGTGAGTTTCGGCACTGTCGTTCCTGCTTCCGGGGAACGACAAGGTAGCCGTTGGTAGAGGCAGTGATTTCAGCAACAGTGATAGCCGTAGCAGCAGCGCAGTGCCGGTTCTTTGAGAGGTAGCTTGGACCACCATACTGAGAGGGATTCTACTGGGTGCTCGAGTGCTAGCCGTCGTCGGTCTTTCCACCGACGGTGCTGGTTGCGAGGGGCGTTGGGCGCTTACCGCAGAGCAGTCGGGCGTGACGCACGGCGTTGGCCAGAGCAGTGGACTAGTGCCTCAGTTGGGGCATGTACCTGGGGCAGACACAGGAATTCAGATTCCAGATAGAGGCTTCCTAGAGACGATGCGGTGACCGTTCTAGCCAGCAGCTCGTGCACTCTTGAGGAGAGAGAGCATTTTCTACAGCAGCCAGTTTCAGAGCCGCCAGATTTGACTTTCAGCTTTCAGCTTCAGCCTTCAGCTTTCGGAGCTTCTCGCAGCTTGCGATTTCCTTGTGGCTCTGAGTTTCCCCCTTATGACTCGTTCCCGTGCGCCCATATTGGCTTGGGACTGGAGTCGTGCATGGCTTTGGGAGTAGCCATCGATTTGAGACAAGAGCTTGGGTTGGTTGCTCTTGTCGGGGCGTTTGCTAGAGGTTGGAGACCTCTAGGTGTCCGTCGCTCACGTGTGGTGCACGTTGGGGTTCGGCCGCTTTCTCGGTCGCGTCGGTTGGTTGCGCACCGAGTTGTGCTTCTTTGGCCATGGGAAGGTGTCGTGGGTACACCTGATAGTGTTGTATGGCTCTCGTTGAAGGTCACTGGTTGGCGCGCCTTCTGGTTATCAAGAGCTGGGGTCCGTTCACCGGCTTGTGGTGAACTCCCTCCCTGTTGTTCTTGAGGGTGCTCTGGTGAGCAGCTTTCCCTCGTGCTGTTATTGTTGTTTGTGCAGCTGTCCTTTCTGAGGAGCTTTCTGGTTGTCACCTTCACGGGACACCGAGTTCGAGATCGAGGTTCCTTTGGATGGTTTTGAGTGTTGCTAGTTTGCATGTGGATGCCAGCAGCATATGGAGAGTCGAGGACTCAGTCGGCCAAGTTGGTAGCTCGGGACTTCATTCGCTCAGGAAGCTGGACAGTGTTGTAGCACAAAGTGCGTGCCCGCTACAGTGTGTCGATGACGTGTTAGCAGTTGAGAGACTCGTCGACCCCTTTAAAGTTTGACCTTCACATCGACTACACCAGTTGAGGATTCGGGATTGTGACATCCCGGAGGCAGCCTTCCGTACGAGGTACGGACTATACGAGTTCACAGTGATGCCGTTTGGTCTGATGAACGCACCAGCAGCCTTCACAGATCTAATGTTGAGGATCTTCAGGGCGTACCCTGATCAGTTGCAGTAGCGTTCGTCGACAACATCATATCTACTGGCGCGTTGAGGAGGAGCATGAGCGATATTTGACGTTATTTTTCTCAGCGTTGTTTTGCTACCAGTGCCAGGTTTTCGCCTTCAGAGGCAGGATTTGGGGGATGAACAGTGTCAGTGACAGGCAGATCAATTGATTTAGCTGAGCTTGAGACAGATATACGACACCAGAGGTCGAGGACGGTATTCAAGATTCAGCAGAGGCATCTCCCGGACCGCGGGACCGTTGATCGATGTGACCAGGAGATCGGAGCTCTTGCCTTAAAGTCACTACGTCAATGCCTTTAAGGGTGATAACCATTAGCAGCTGTTAAACATGCTAGAGCAGATTTGGTGGATTTGTCAGCTCATCGGAGACAGACAGTCAGTTGGATCGGGTTTTGAGGATCACATTCCGGATGACTTCCCCTTTGGTGTTTGCGACATCCCAGCTCTCTCGGCCAGAGTGATAGAGACCCAGGGTAGATATACGGAGTTCGTGGAGATCCGTGTTGCGGTTGGTACCGAGCACGTGATTGAGGGATGGACAACGTCAGCAGATGGCAGGTTGTGCTTAGGTAGTAGTGTTGCAGATCCGGCAGATCCATCGCAGCCCCTTCCAGTGTCAGAGTGGGAGCGGAAGCACACCATGGTGGACGTCATCACCAGACTGCAGGAGACGGCTGAGAGGAGTACGTCCCTTTGCTGGAGTTTGCCTAGTTCAGCGATCATCAGGCCAGACTGATGTGGTGTCATTCAAGATGTAGTACGGCAATTCGTACCGTTCTTCCGATTGCTCAACCAAGGTTGTGTAGGCATCATCCACCATCCCAGACGTCATCAGACAATCCTCACAGAGAGATTAGCACAGAGCAGACGAGAGAGCTACACAAGTCAGAGGCAATGATCTTTGGAGTTCTCAGTTCATGACAGGGTGTTCCTGAAGGTTCCTCCGCGCAGAGGATCAGTCAGAGTTGGCAGAGAGCAGAGACCAGACGAGGTGGAGGCCGAGGCAACCCTACTCCGAGAGTCTGTACCAAAGCCATGATGACGTGGAGCGACGATGACACTGAACTTGCAGCGATTGTTGACGGCATCAGCAGACAGTGGATTGTGCTCGAGAGGTGGAGTGCAGATCCAGAGTTGCACGAGGACATCCTACGTGAGGTACACTCCTCTCTTGTTGCTGTTCATTCAGGAGGCTTCAAGATATATCATGGATTTCATCATCAGCTTGGTTGGCACCAGATGCAGAGATCAGATTCAGAGGTCAGATCCAGAGACCAGATGCAGAGATCAGATCTAGAGGTCAGATCAGCCCATATACCATATGTGATGAGTATGTCTACCGCATAGTAGTCCACATATCATAGAGGTGATCAGATTGTGTGATACTTCATCTTCCATCGCTTCAGGCTGTGATTCCAGGTTCACGACAGATTCTAGCACCTCTTAGGAGCCTACGACCATTTTGTTAACTATCAGCACAACAGCTAACGACACAGATGGACAGACGGTCAGAGAGGACCATTCAGATCCATGGTCACGTGCTTAGAGCACGTATTGTTGATGTAAACTTCAGATGATGAGAGTACATCCTCATAGCAGAGTTTGTCTACTTCCGCAGTTGACAGCTCAGCACCGGCATTGCACCTTTTGAGGCAGAGAGATCAGCGCAGATCATGTCAGAGTGGACAGAAGATTTATGTAGATTAGAGGTGACAGCCGTTAGAGTTTGCAGTTGGTGATAGATGGTTTGCTTACAGATCGGCTCTTTTTACGCACTTGTCAGTTGTGTGTCCTACCGCCACATGTTCGATGTTGAGGAAGTACATTCCATATCAGTCCCACGTGATCAAACACGACAACATCGTAGTCAAGGAGGACGCCACCTACATAGAGCAGCCAGTGCAGATTCTGGGCAGACGGGATTAGGTGCTGAGAGGCAGATCAGTACCAATGGTGATGATCAGATAGAGGCGTGGTAGTGCAGAGAGCTTGACGTGGGAGCGAGGGGATCGCATGTGCCAGGAGTTTCCCTGACTGTTTGACCCAATAGGTAGTTTCCTTTGTGTGGGCGTTCGTGCCACTAGGACTAGTTGGTCCTTCTTTTCCGGCCCTACCATTGAATTTCGGGACGAAATTTCTTTAAGGGTGATAGGTTGTGAGGACCCGTACATCCAATCTGGTCCGAACATGTTAGGTCGAGGGTCTGGTCTTGTGGGTTGGCTCGGTTGGCTTTGGGATGCGATCGGTTGATCGCATCGCTGTTTTTGACCCTAGTGGCATTTTGGTAAATATGCTCCCTGGTGGTCAGTTTCACACCCGCGTTGCACGCACTGCCTTTGATTTATGTATGTGTTTGATTAGAACCTTTAGAACACGTTTGGTTCGCACAAGGAATGAGAATGGGAATAGGAATGGGATTAGGAATGGGAATGGAAAGGGATTGGGATTAGGAATGGACTATTACCAAGGTGATTTTGTGATATCAGGATTGGGAATAGGAATGAAGCATTACCATGTTTGGTATACAAGCAGAGGCTTGGGAATGGAATAGGAATGAAGTACAAATGACTAAAATAGCCTTGATATTTAATAAGATTGTTCAAAGAAGCTCATGTTTCTTCAATTTAGGAGCATGGAAAATCACATTTCATCATAAAGAGTATCTACATCTTTCAATTGCATCCACAGTTTAAATGCAAATCAATATTTACAATTTTTGTAGAGTAAATTATTATTAGAACCTTCAAAGAAATACAAGCAGACATATATACAATTGATGCACCTTCCATCAAAGCAATTCTGGTTACGATGAGAACACAAATTCCTCAGAAACTATTTAGCATCACTGTTATTATTTCTGTAACCAATGGGTTTGTTTATTTTTAAAGAAAATTACATCTCAACATTGAATTGGACAGATAAGGAGCAATTTCCGATCATAGGTAATAGTGGGTTACAGTAGAAGCAAGGATCTGAGCCACAATCAGACCAGAAACCAGATGAAAAATAGAGAAATTGACAAACAAATCGAAGTCAACTTAGCTCCATCGATAGCAACTCAAAAAAAAAAAAAAGATCCATCTACCAACAAAAAATCTTGATTGAGATCAGATCGAAAAGAATCCACCTAACGTTTAGTAACAATCCAATCAAAACCCACATTGATCCCTCTAAAGCTCCAACCAGCACCAGCGTCACCTTCTCGTCTCCCATCGCTTCCTTCGCCCTCGCCACCCACCTCTTCATCGCCGGCGAGCGTCGGCGACTGGAAGGAGACCTTTTGGGGACTCGACTCGAGAGCGGTCAGGAATGGCAACGTTTGAGCACGATGTTGTTGTGGAGCACGCAGCAAGCTCCGAGCACCACCAGCATGTCCTGGAGCTTGACCTCAGTCCTCTTTTGCAAGCAGCTCCACCGCCCCTTGAGCCTGGCTAAAGCATCCTTGGCGGTCCTCTGCACCTCGCGGATCTTTTCATTGAAGGCGGGAGAGAGGTCGTCGGAGGATAAGAGAAACAGGGTCGGCCGCGGGAGAGAGGTCGCCGGAGGAGGAGAGAAACAGGGGAGAAGAAGAGAGAGCTCTGGAATGGTTGGTCCCGGAGGGCTAGGTCCCGAGGGGGAAGCAGAGGAGCCACTGTAGAGGGGTCTTGGATCGGCGCCAGAACCAGCGGGTGTCGCGGATCTCGACGGCGGCGGCGGAGAGGAGGAGCCCGAGGAAAATAGTGTCCCGGAGGGCCGGGTGGCGAGGGGGAAGCAGAGGGGTCTTGGATCGGCGCCAGAACCAGCGAGCGTCGCGGATCTCGACGGCGGCGGCGGAGAGGAGGAGCCCGAGGAAAATAGTGTCCCGGAGGGCCGGGTGGCGAGGGGGAAGCAGAGGGGTCTTGGATCGGCGCCAGAACCAGTGAGTGTCGCGGATCTGGCGGCGGCGGCGGAGAGGAGAGAAGAGGGGAAGAGAGAAGAGGAGAAGAGGGGAAGAGAGAAGAGGAGAAGAAGAGAGAAGAGGAGAAGGCCAGGCGCAGGAGGAAGATAGAGATCCCGATAAGATGAGGATAGAGAAGTAATTATATTACCTAGTCCCCCGAACGTCCAGAACGGAATGGGCCAGTCCGAGGTTTGAGATGGGAATGGTCTATTCCCAAGTTGTCAGGAATGGACCATTCCATTCCCAACCTTTTTGCCCAACCAAACATGGGAATGGGATTTGACCCAGGATTTGACCATTCCATTCCTAACGTTTTTGCCCAACCAAACATGCCGTTAGGGTGCTTCCATTCGGAATATCGGAAGATCGGAAGATCAAAGCTCGATCGGGAGAGATCGAATCGGATGGCTGTGATTGATTCCAGCTTTCTATTTAAGCTCTTTCTTTTCTCTCTCTCTTCTCTTTCTTTTCTCTTTCTCTCTTCCTCTCTCCTTCTTTGGCTGCCGGCATGGAGCTCCGGCTGTAGCTTTTCGGCGAGGATCCGCGGCGATCGGAGTTGAGGATCTTGTAGATCACCTGCACGTCTATACATGTAGGTGTTTCTACCCAATTCCTATGAGTTGGTAACCCTAGGATCACCTTTTTGTGATTTTTGGCTGTTGTGTGAATTGGAATGTTTTGATTTTCGTTATTCTCATTCCTTAGCATGTTTAGAAGCTAGCTATGGTTTCAGTTCCGTATTCTTTCGGATGAATTCCGTATTTTTGTCGGTTTTTCGACGGGTTTGGACTCAGATCTGATATTTCACGATCTGAGTTTGGTTTTTATTGTATGAATCAATCCCTACCATCAAATAGACCTTCCAGGAAAGTTTGAATGGATTCCATCGCCGTTTGATAGATCAAATCCAGCAAATTCAGTTTTTCATCGGTTTCGTCGGTTTTTAGACAATTTGATTTAATTTGAACGATTTGATCATCCAAAGTTTGATTTCTTAGTGTCATTAGATTCCCCACATCCAAATACGCATGCCTGCCAAATTTGGTTTGATTTCGATACGTTTTGATAGATCGAATTCAAGAAATTGGATCTCATGCACTATTCATCACTGTTCACTCTTCTCTGCAAGTATGAAGGATCGATCATTTGGATGAAATGATCGATCACTTCTGTTGGAGTGCTCTGCTCCGTCTGAAGAAGATCGATCTTCTTGTCGTTTGAGGATGATCGATCCTCTTGTGCTAGAGGATCGATCCTGCTTCCCCAGACAGAGCACCCATTTTGGGATGATTGATCTTCTTAGTTGAGAAGATCGATCCCTTTTACTCATGCAGAAGACCTCTTTGTGGATGATCGATCTTCGTGGGCATGAAGATCGATCATTGGTTTGCTGATGGCTTGCTATGATGAGAAGATCAATCTTAACAGAGTGTGAAGATCGATCTCTTGTTTGCTGCCAACACATTTTGATCCGAATTCGATGTTTTCGATTTCTCTTCGACCCGGTTTTCGCGCGGGGTTTTTCCCGATGATAAGTAATGGTTATTATAATATTTTAATCGGGATTTTAGCGGGTTTATCCTTGGATTACGTAGTGAATTGGATTCTGAATCGGTTATCGATTTCTACCGATTTTCAAGCAGTTTCCCGATAAGCATGCTATACCTATATGTATATGTATATATATGTAGTTTGTGATTGCTTTATCGCCTTATGGGTAACCGGGGGAGTGACGACCCCCAGGAATATTTAGTACAAATGGGTCGAAAGTGTGTCCTGCATGCTTAGTATAGATCTACCGCTTTTATTAATAGCCCTACTGATTGCCGGCGTGCGCCGGGCATAACCCGTTGTACAGGTAGATTATGTATATCTTGTCTACATGGTTTGTTGGCTTGGCCGGGGTTGTATCCCCTTGTAATGATTTCGGTAGACGGTTGTAGACACCATTGTAATGCCGAAATTGGCTTGATTGCTATTGTCGCTTGGTTGTTGGCCAGTTCCCTGTGGGGTAACTGTGGAACCTTAGTCTGTCAGGTGCAAGAGAGCACTGAGCACTATTGTATATCTATGTTTATCGTTTTGCTCTAATCGTTGTATTGTTAGTATAGCTTATCGGTATTTGAGACCCTTGCTATATTCACCCCTTTGGCTGGCTATAGGCTATGCCTAGCCCTGTATAATTGATGTCATCTTGTTGCATGCTTATATCTCTTTATCTGTGCCTGAGCATTGCATGCCTCTTGTTTGCATTAGAGCATAAGGCTAGGGTGCGGGTGAATAAGGTCTTCGCCGATCCGAGGCTCTCGGGTAGCTCGGATCTAACTCTAGGACCATGGCTGGGTAGCAATGACTACGGCGTGATTGTTATGCCAAATCTCTCTATTCTCAAGAATGAGTCTAGTTGGCTATCATATGTTGTTTGAGGTGTAGAGGTCGCCCAGAGTTCTCGTCTCATGCTCAGTATTAGTTTTAAGGAAAGTTACGTGCTGCCCTGGGTCCTACTCCTTTGTTGTTCAGCGCTGGGTGCTTGGTGGTTGAGAGGGACGGCTGTTGACAGTTGAGGTCACAGAGCAGATGCCCTTGGGTTGGCGGTGGATGTAATGTGAGTTTCCCTTAGAGATGAGACAGAGCCCGGGACTTTGTAGTTTCCCCTTCTTCCTGTGCTACGTAGAGTAGAGTAGAACCCTACTGAGCTTATTGCTCACTCCTACCCAGGCTACGTTTGCAGGTGCAGGTGTCAGCTCATCCTCGGTGGTTCCAGCTGGATCAGGTCTTGGCGGCGCGTCGACTTCCGGAGGCGTTTGAAGTCTCAGAGGGACAAATGTAGTTTGGCAGCTTTTGTTTAAAGTTATCTTTTGAGGATGATGTATTTAACGTTTAATATATGAAATCATGTTCCCTCTTTGATTGAGTCTTATTCCGCAATGTAATATTTAGTTTTACCTTTATGTCTTTGCAAGTCTTTAAGTTCAAATTCATTTCGCTTTGTGCATTGTCGCGTCGTGTCGGATGTGAATAGTGTAGGTTTCCCCTCATGCCTCGGCCCGGATGGGTTTTCTGGATCGGGGTGTGACAGCTGTCCCTCATTAATACAACACCAACCTGCCTCTCTTCGGAAATGGCTAAGGATCAATGTTGATCCTTAGCTTTTAAGACATAGCCTCAAAGAACGCCACCCGATCACGCCATCGAGGCCTCCGAGCCTCGGCTCGATCTCATCATCAAACCCTCCGAACCACTGCCTCGATCACATACGCCGGACCTCTCGACTCCTCCATCCGAAACACACATATCTAGTCCCTCGAGGCCCCTTCAAGCTGCATGCGAGGGGTGCGTGCTTTTGTATGGTGGAAGAGGCGGTAACGATGTGAGATAGAGGACAGTCAACGTGGTCGATCGGGGGCTTGCATGGCCTGTGCTCGACGATGGTAGAACCACCACCCCACTGAAGCTCACACTCAACACGTGGCCAACTCTTCACTGCTTACTCTTACCTCTTCACCACTCAGCATGTGGACCCATCGATCATTTCTTATTATTATTACTCTCCGATCTCCCTGCCTCTATGAGACACGGCTCCTCTATTAGGTCACACGACCTCCTACCTGATCACATACCATCAAGAGCATACAACGACCGACAAGTGTGTCGCTCTAGTGCGTGATCTCAATAACATTATTTTTTCCATGTGAGTTTTTCAACTCATACGGAAAAAAGAAGGCATTGTGTTATCGCCAACAATTGGCATATTTTCAAGGTCAAAATTGGGACATAGTGTCGCGCCCCGACTCGCGAAAGCCCAACCGGGCCGGGCGACGCAAACCGGAACCTAACAAACTGTGGAAATTTTGGCGAGGGTTCCTTCTAACCAAATGGTCTCCCTAAACAATTCATCATACACCCTCAATTATAAATTAAGGATTTAAGAAACCTCAAACTTAAAGATATCAAAACCCAAAATATAATATACAAAACCTCGGAGAGGGAAAGATCAAGTACAAACATTTATACTCTCCCGTAGGAGGCTAACTATACAGGGGTTCTGGAAAAGACAGATCACCACTCCTCAGACTCCGCCAGGCGCTGCCGCACCGCCGACCAACTGCCCGATAGGGGCTACCAAAGAGGAGGAAACGCCTGCACCTGCAAAACGCAGCCTGGATAGGAATCAGCAACTAAGCTCAACAGGGAAACTACACTACGACACACAGAAGGGAGAGGGAAACGCAACAGTGTCGCCCTCTAGCAAGGTCTGGGTGTACACAGGGGCCCCATAACCCCACCGCGTCTCCCTGAGGTCCACGATCATGATCTTCCAGAAGAACTGGTCACATGACGGGTCACACTCAGTAAGCAGGAAACCAACACTGCTGACTCACAAATAGGAAACTGGCACTGCTGGTAGGAAATTACACCGCTGAGTAGGCACACCCTCTACTCAAGAGTCATCACAACTGGACACCGGCTACACCTCAGAACCCGACTCAAGGCCGACACGACCTCTATAATCATTAATCAACAGGTGTTCAAGTCATCTAGGCCTATCATCGAAATCGACTGAACACCACCATTCAAACCTGGATCAAGCTACCCAACCCCGGTGATAAGTCATGAAAAGTATACAAATCACCCATTTAACTGGGTCTTGTTAGTCACTGAGCAATGCTATTTTGAATAGTTTTTGTTTATTTCAGGTGTTAGGGTCATCAGCGAAGATTAGATCAAGTTTGGAGCTAAAGAAGCAAAAATAGGTCGTATTCAATATTAAATCTGTACCTGCTCAGAACGAACCAGAGGGTGTGCCATATATTGTTGGAATCTCGGGAAGTCTAGTTTCCGAGAGTTTTTACGGTTCGTAGATGAAGTTATGCTACTTTTAGTACAGAGGTACAGAGAAAGAAGCTACAGACAAACCAGATCGATCTGAGCCCTCAATGAAGATCGATCTGAGTCAGGGCATATCTGCAGAAACCTATGATTAAAATCTAATCCGAGGGAGATTTAAGTTAAGGTTTTGGACCATATAAAAGGGGTCTTTTTGGCCAAATTTTGGAGGCTTGAACAGAGAGTCTTTTGGAGAAATAATAGAGAGAGAAGAGGGTAGAGAATCCGAAGACGGCGATCTTTCCGCGGGGATCAATGGCTTCATCTTCTACACCGATTGATGATTTTCAAGAGATGAGTGGCTAGATTTCTTGTTCTTAGGAATACCATGAAACCCTAGTGTAAACTTTGATCTTTCTTAGTTGAATTTTTGTGAACTTCTCTATATATAATCTCATGAATATGTTTTTAATGCTTATAGAGTTGAAGGAACAGAGTTACGTTGATGTATTCTTAGTCCTACATGACAGTTATACTTGATTGTAGAGATTCATGAGATAGTTTTCATGTGATTTATGATTTGCCTTTGAGATAATCTATGCTACGTGAAGATAAGTCATGTTAAGGTCATTAAAAGTAGAATAACTTAAGATAATTGTAGGACCGAAGATGATTTATGCCAAACAAACAGATTATGCCGTAGGAAATATAAAACCTTCTTTTAGGGATTCGTGTGATCTTGTAGCCATACGATCCGTAATGCTCAGAGAAGTGATCAAGATGATAACTATGGAAGATTAATGGTGAAACTAGAGTGGTTTGTGTATTTCTTAATACATCTTTTCCATTTAATTAAAACCTTAATATTTTCGTTTGTTTTCTTAGATAGTTTCAGTTAGATCAATCTATCATTGAAGTTGTTGGCTTAGATCTAGAGTTTTGAGAACTGATTTTAATTTTTCCTGGTAATTCCCTGTGATTCGACTTCGAATTTCACCACTAGTCTACTTAGTAGTATTAGTGATTAAATAAGAATATAAATTTAAAATTTGATTGAGGTTAACAACGTTTTCACAACGACATTTGCGAGCGATCAATTTTTGACGCCATTGCCGAGAAATATGACAATTAATTGATTGATTTTCTCTTTGCTCTATTCCATGGCCTAGTTAGGTTTTTATCTTTCTTAATTTCCCCTTTCTTTATTTCACACTTTCTAGGATTTTCCTGACAATTTTCTGGAATTTTATAAGCATTGGAACGGATTTTTCTTGAATGAAACATCTCACCTAGGGCATGGACTGATTGGTTGGACCCCAAACCGACCGATCGTGTCAAGCCCCGACCCAGAAAACCCATCCAGATCGAGGCGTGAGCCACCTAAACCTGTTTACATCATCAATAGGCGCACAAATATACAACTGCTATGAATTTAAAATATCTAGTCCTCCAGTTCATAAAAATTTGGCAAAATCTCCCTTATAACTATAACACAAGAAACCTGTACATTTTATAATTTTTCAACTTCAACATCATTACATTAAAGAATATTACAACATCTCTCTATTACAACTGAATTAATAATCATACAATTCTGCTCTTGAACACATCCGATTATACATCAATTTATACATCACTGTTTAAAAACTATAAATAAACTGTAAAAAAACTCCTTGAAGCTCCGAGTCCTTGATCACCTCAAAGCCATCTTCTAGAAGAACACCTGAAATAAGGAACTGCATCGACCTGCATCGCCGATGCAGCCCAGGTAGGGTGAGCAACAATGCCCAGTAAGGTTCCACTATATGTCACACTCAAGGAAGGGGAAACCACAACAGTACTGTCCTTCATCCCAATTATAAGGTGCCACTGGAGGCATCACACCTCGTCGATCCAGAATGGGCTCCTTAAATAGGGTCACCCTCACCCAAGCGGCGAAACAAGGAGGACACCCAACACGAGCCCGGACACAGGGTCGGTGCATCGCCGCTGCACTCACCGCCGGAGCTCTCACAGTACACCACCCCTTGTACGGGGGCATACGTCATGTACATCGACATCCACACTTAGGCCCTTGGGACAAACAGACAATACGACCTTTATTCCTCAAAATCATAATTCAATTGATTATATCTAGGTTGCAACCTCGATCAACACCAGATCATCACCACACAAACTCTCCCTAGTCCTCAACTAACCAAACCTCGGTCCTAGGGCTAGATTCGGGCTACCCAAGAACCCCGGATCAGCGATCGAATCCATCGCCTACCATCTAACCTGAGTGCCTCTAATGCAATCATCATGCATGAGCCTATTCAAACAACTAGGCCTAGGTGTCTCTACATGCCAAATCATCAAAAAATAGTCTAATATGCTGAGGCAGCATGACAACGAGCTACAAGAGTAATTAAATAAACACCAGCTAGCAAAACCCATTAAGAAACAATATTTGTTCACACGTCCAACCCATGCATAATCAATCAAGAATATTCAAAGTAGAGGTGAGTCATTCTTCCCCAGTTTATGGTTGCAAGAAGGAGAAACCAACAACCAATAAGAAATCGTCACATTTTCGTCTTGGATCCCCAAAACCCTAGAAGATGAAGAACACGATAACCAGTAATAGTAATTGACTGATTAATCAAAACGGATTGATAAGGAGCATAAAGTGTCTTTCTAAAAGTAGTTATGAGGGAGAAATATGAGATATTAAACCATTAGATACGAGAGCAGAACTAATGAGTAACTTGATGTTGTCTAATTGCAAAACATGAGACATAAGACAAATCACACTATGATAAACCAAAGAGGGGTGAAATGAAAACCTCGTTAATTCCCAATAAACCATGCCACATGAAAGAAGGTTTAAAAACCATTTTCAATCCAAAGAGAAATGTACAAAGTCAAATTTAGCTCATGACTAAACCCAATAACTATTGCTAAGTATCTCTGTTATAAAGTCTAAGCAGACTTAGTCTACTAGGTAAGTCACAACAGACTTGGATAAAAATAGCATAAATGCAATGAGTGAGAGATTAGAATTTCCAGTGAGACATTCAATGTGCTCTTAAAGTATCGACTAACCAGTAATCACACTTAGAGTCGGGTAGCTTAAGATGGTACGGTAGGATACATTCTCCTAACCAGAGTTATTCATTTCTCAAGCAATTCATATATCTAATGAAAACTAGTTGTTATCAAAGCATCGGTATTCAAAGGCTACTCACTTCGGCTTCTAAATATTGGAGCTAATCAAAATTCCTACTGGACAGGTAATAGCTAAAGGGTCCCACTACACTGATCAAGACATGTCTCACTTGGCACGAACTAGCAGCTAGCATCGATACACCAAGGCAGGGGAAGGAGGAGGAGAACACCAGCCACAAGGGCAAAGCATGGCAGCAGGAAACATGAGGATGAAAACATGGGAGAAGAATAGAGAGACAAACCAGGAACAGGGGAAGAAGGAAACAGGGAAACCCAACACCTCGAGCAACCCAATCAATTCCACCATTGATCCAACAACCAACCCAAAACAGAGAACACGAAACAGAATCCAGAGGTCGATAATTGAACCAAAGGAATGCCAAGCACAGGGAGAAGAAAACCTTGAAAACCCAAAGAGAAATCCGCCAAACCACCAACTTATCATTGAGAGCTATCAATCCGGAAAAAGGAGAAACAAAACTCATCACCAACCCATATACCCATACAAAAACAATGAATGGACATGAAGAACTCCCAACGGAAGCCACGAACACAAGCAGATGCAAGCAATCCAAGCTAACAACATAAAAAATCCCTTCCTAATGGCCTAATCCAAGATTAGGGTAGATCCCCTACCTCTGGGTCGTCGAGATCTTCTCCTATTCCGGCCGCGTCGTCGTCCCCGAGCTCCAAGCTCTCCGCCAGTCACGATCTCCTCCGGTCGTGGGTCGCATACGGGCTTGCTGTCGCCCAACCGCGGTTGCCGTAGCCAAGGTCTCTGCCCTAGCCCTCGCATCCGACGTCGTCTCTCTCTCCGCCTCCGATGAGAGGAACTCCGCCGCCGTCGCAGGCTTTCCCCTCTCTCTCTCTCTCTCTCTCTCTCTCTCTCTCTCTCTCTCGGTTGAACATTACCCACACGGGAGAGGGAGGGTTTAAGGGGTCTTATATATGGCTGCTTAAGATTAAATCACGGTCGTCCGATCAGCCAGATCTGATCCTAGCCGCTCAAATCCCAATCCTTACGATCGAACTCAGATCCTTCAATCTCTGTTGCTCCTAATGGTCTAGTCAAGCACATACATCATTACAAGGCCGTGTGTGCGCTACGCGTGTGTGAAACCAACTCTACCTAGGGTAATTTACCAAATTACGCCCGGAGCCGCAACGATCAAAGGAGATCACGAAGAAAGGCCAACCGAACCAGACCCTCAACCGACGCTGTCGGACTGGGTTGGAGGTACGGGTTTTCACAGATCGGAACTGCGCAGTCACGTAAGTTTTCTTACTTCAAAACTTTTCATTTCAATTGTTGTTTTCCGGGTTTTGTCCTTTCCTCTGAATCTTTTGTTTTCTTTTTCTCTTTTTGGTTTATGATTTTGCATGCATGGCCAATTTTTATATGCCACCGGGTACCATGTCGAATGACGATTTACCTTTTGGTCATGGACCCGCTTATAATAATGACACATATCGTTTCTCAAATCCGGCATATAATTCACATTCATATACTTATAATCCTCGATCCTAGGGCTAAATCTGATCTTCCTAGCCTCGGGACGGCGACCCACAGATTGCCCACGCCCTAACCTTATGCAACCAATGCATAACCAGATACATGCTATGCACATATGCAGGAAAGCAGATGTGAGGACCTGTCCCTCTACCCCTGTAGCTCGTTGTTGACCGCAAGGGCAATTTGGTAAATTGCGCCTTGTCGGTTTATTTCACACCCGCGTGTGCACACACAACCTCTAATTGATATTTGTGTTTGATTAGGTTCGTTAAGGGGTTTTTGACCTGTTCGGATCGATCCAAATGTTTTGGATCGATCCAGCCTGTCTCGGATCAATCCAAATGTTTTGGATCGATCCAGCCTGTCTCGGATCGATCCGACTTGGTGTTGGATCGATCCGGACTGTAGCAGGTCGGTGGCTTTCCTTTCGCGAGGACGGCCGCCGACCGTCGCTCTCTCTTGTCAAAAGGGGAGGACTTTCCCTCCCCTCCTTTCTTCTTTCTCCTCTTTCCCCGGCTTTCCCCTTCCCGTTTTCCCTCCTTTTTTTTCCTCTTCTCCTCCTCCTCCTTTCTTCTTCCTTCTTCTTCCTTCTCCCGCGGCTCTATTTTCTTCCCATGTTTTCCGACAGCTCCTTCTTTTTCACCGTTCTCCCTCCTCCGGCCACCGTTTTGGGTGTTCCAAAGCTCGTTGGATCCGTGGCGACGAGAGGAAGATCTCTAAAGTGGTTTGGAACCTTGTTGGTGACTGGCTTGCGGGGAATCAGCCGAGGATTAGCGCAGTTCGGTCGGTTTCTACCTACTGATGTTGTTTTTGGGTTTTCTCTAGATCTAGCCGTTGGATCTTGTTGATCCTTGTGTTGTTGGTTTCCTCTTTCTTAGTAGAATTTCCGGTATAAATTTCATAAGCTTTGGTTGAGATTTTAATAGGATTTATGCATGTTTAATCTCGGATTTTCCGGTTTCTGCTGTTCTTGAAGAACAGTCGGCTTGCGGCGAGTTTTTCGACCAGTACGTGCATGTTATTGGTTTGTGATGGATGCAAGAGTTGTAGATCTTTGAATCTATTCTCTAACCCAACTAATTTCATAATTTTCTGATTTTCCTACAATTTGTTATGAATTTATTGCTGGAGGGCTGCGTTTCAGGAATTAACTGGTAACTTAGTTTGATTAACGGTTTTGATTAGTGTTGTCCCGTTAATCCAACCGTTGGATGATTATGCATTTTGGATATGTTGATCCTGGCATGTCGATCTACTGATGGCTAAGTTGGATCTTGAATCCGACGTCGTTTGGACGTCGGATCGATGGGATCAATTAGCCTCTAACTAGAGGTTTTTGTGTTTTAAATATAATATTATATTGTTCGGATTATAATATTATATTTTTACTTTTCATCATCGTTTTTGGGGTTGCTTCCCGTTGCAGGAGTCCGCGGTTGACGGTCGCGGTACCGTCGTAATGCCGGGACCCGCTGCGGATTGGCTGGCAACGGTTGGTAGTACCACTGCAGCGATCCGGTTGACTTATATGATGCATTATCATACTGTTGCATGCCTATCTCCTGTTTGTGTATGTTCATAGCATGCATTGTTGATTTGTGCATTAGTTGCATGGTTAGGGCGTGGGTGATATGTGGGTCGCCGTCCCGAGGCTGAAAGCTCGGATTTAGCCCTAGGACCGGGGTTGGGTAGTTTGGACCCGGTTCGAATTGTGGTGTCCAGTCGATTCGATGATAGGCTTAGATGACATGTACACTTGTTGCTTGATAATTGTAGAGGTCGTGTCGGCCTCGAGTCGGATGCTGAGGTGTAGTCGGTGTTCCACTGTGTTGACTCTTGAGTAGAGGAGTTGCCTACTCAGCAGTGCCTCTTCCCGCCTGCAGTGTCGGGTTCCTGCATGTGAGTCAGCAGTGTTTGTTCTTGCTTATTGAGTGCTGCTCCTGCGCCTAAGGGACACGCGGTGGGGTTATGGGACCCCTGTATACACCCAGGTCCTACTTGAGGGCGACACTATTGCATTTCCCTCTTCTTTCTGTGTGTCGTAGTGTAGAACCCTACTGAACTTTATGCTCACTCCTACCCAGGCTGCGTTTTGCAGGTGCAGGCGTCAGTTCTTCTTCTGTGGCCCCTACCGGGCAGTTGATCGGCGGTGCGGCGCCGCCAGGCGGAGTCTGAGAGGTGGTGATCATTTACTGCTTTTACCCTATGTTAGATAGCCTCCTACGGGAGTATAAATGTTGTATTTGGATCTTCCCCTCTCCGATGATATGTATATCAAATATTTTTTTTGGGTTTTTAATATGTGATTCGAGGTTTCATTAAATTAATGTCTTTTGATTGAGGGTGCTTTTGGTGAATTGTTATTGAAACCAATAGGTTAGAGGGGACCCTCGCCAGCTTTTTCCGCGATTTGTTAGGTTCCGGTTCGCGTCGCCCGGCCTGGTTGGGCTTTCGTGGGTCGGGGCGCGACAGCAGATAAGCATGCAACATATGCGACTATTAAATAAACAAGGTCTGGACTCGACACCTTGCCGCCCCGGGGTGATGAACAATAAAACAGGCCAAGAAATTGCTACAGTGGTAACCCCACCAACTGCAGCCAGTCCGTCAAAAGACAACATGTTACGGGAAGCAACCCCGACAAAGAAGGTTAAGAGAACAACATGCTATCTAAACATCCCGGGAGTCGTCACCCTCCCGGTTCACCACTACCCTTCATTATGGGGCTAACATGCTCAAGGATATGCACAAGTTATAAAGCGGTAAAGAAAACCACATACATGAAACCCCACGGGCAAACCCATTGAAAATGCCTCTCAGCCACTAAAGAGATCGATCTCTCTACTGGAGAAGATCGATGTTCTTAGTCCTTGGGAAGCCTCATCCCAGTCAACTGAAAGGGATCGATCTTTTCCACCATAAGGATTGATCTTCTTCGTGACTTGGACCCCGCCCATGCCAGTCAAGCAAGGATCGATCTTCTCCAACAGAAGGATCGATCCTGCTTGGGTTGGGTATGACGTCCCACAAATGATCAATCTTTCCTCAAGAAAGATCGATCCGAATGGGTTCACCGGCGGACCACCGGCTAGAAATACCATCGGAAAACTCCACCAAATCCCACAAAACTTTAGGATCTGGTAGTACGAAGGACCACGAGTCCAAAACCGATGATTTCATTGAAAACAAACATGTATATAATCAGATCTAAGCAAAAAAAACCACAATCAAACTAAAACCTCACAAATCCGGAAAAAACAAGTAGGTAGGATCCCTACATAGACTAGAGCAGCTTCAATTCCAGCTGATAAGTCTTGGATCGTCTTCAATCTCCTCCAAATCCAGTCGGATCTCAAATCAAGAACGCGGATTTGAAAAGAAATCAAAGAAGAGGGTTTCGTTCGTTCTATAGACGGACGAACAGCCTTATGAGAGATCGATCTCTTCTCAAAAAGAGATCGATCTTTCATGACGAACCGACTTAACTTTGCGGCCTTGGCGGACGATCTTTCAAAAAGAGATCGATCTTCGATCGTTCGTTCTATAGACGGACGAACGGCCTTGGCGGCCGTGCCCTAGCACGATGATATGCAAAATCAGTAAGTGCCATGACATGAAGGGTTAACCTTGGTAGGATCACCAAGGGTAATTCACCATGTGAATCCAAGTGGCACATTACAAGTGGAAGAACTAGCTTTTGCATTCTAACACCAATAAACAAGGTAGCTAGATCTCTAAAATAGAAATATGTATCATCATTGTGTTCAAGCGTCAGTAACTCATTCAATGACCTATCAATAATGTCATCATTGTGCTCAAGTGTATGTGACTCATCCAATGACCTATCAATAATGCCATCATGCTCGTGGTCAAGGATGGTAAGATCACAAAATCTGAAATAAATTCATCGAAGTTTAAAAATATCTATCAAGGTCATGTTCTTTCTAACTATCCAAGGAGATGAAATAAACACTGGAAATATATCTCGCGGCTTAGAAGCAATGACTTGAAGTTCAGCCGATGGAGGTTCAATGAATACCTGGTCGTGGTGGTCTTGGAAGTCGTCCAGATCTTCCTCGTTGCTGGCCGGCCCGTATTGTAGTACTTCGTCTTCTTCCATATGATGTGTCCATCCGAGTTCGTGCACGCTAAAAGATGTGATTACCTCGCATAGTTGGCGTGCTTTCTCCTCGTCCTTCATAAGTAACTGCAAAATGAAAGAGTCAAAATTAGGCTTGGTTTTAGCCTCCTTAAGTAAGTCCAAAATCTCTGTCATAGAAAGTTGAGCAGAAACATGTGCATCTTCAGCATCAGAGGCATGAACATGTGCATTACTAACATTGGAATCATGAGCATATGCATAGTGAATGTTAGTATCATGAACATGCGTGGGAGCGCTAAAATCATGTACATATGCATCACACATACTAGAATCAATAGCTTGTGCATCAATAGGACTAGAATTTTGAACATGCACACTAGCACTACAGTCATGAGCATATGCATCATCAACATGAACATCTTGAGCATGTGCACCATAAGCATTAAAATCATGGACGTATGCATCACAAGCACTAAAGTCATCGACACATGCATCATACGTGTTAGGCTCATCAACATCCACATAATGGGAAGTAGCAACTTAAGTATCATGCACATAATCATCATAAGCACTAGGATAAGAGTAGAAAGGCTCATTGTGTTGCAGATAGCTGTTGGACGTTGAGGCGACATTGAGATGCTTATAGAATTTGGCAATGATATGGCCATGATAATCATCCCAACGCTCCGGAACTGTCTGTGTATGAGTCGTCTCAAGAAGCTCATCCAAGTGCTTCATAGCTTCTTCAGGATCAATCTACAAAATCTCACCCTTGCATCTTGTTTCCAGAATTTGACGTTCATGCTCAGTTAATCCATAGTAAAAATAGCTAACTACACACCAACTAGGATAACCATGTTGAGGGCATGAAGTTATTAAACTATTAAATCGCTGCCATGCATCACATAATGTCTCATCATTCTTCTGTGCAAAGGATGAAATCTTTGTTTTCAATGCATTACTCATATAAGTAGAACGATACTCATTGACAGAAACATGACTCGTTCTATTCTCCTCTCTCAATTCGTATATGCTTTTCTTACGAATTGTTGTTTTAGACATTCCATCTCTCGACTTCATAGAACATGATCTCAAATAGTATTGATATAATTCATTTTCCATCCTCTTTTTTTCAGTTTTTTTTTATTTTTGTCAGTTTTTTTTAGAAAGTAAAAATAAAATGAAAATTCAAAATAAAACGAAAAAAGAAAATAAAGAAAACTAAGGAAAAAGAAATAAAAATCCAAAGAAAAGAGAACAAAGTTACCGCCTTCGATGTCTTCAATCATCGTGATCTGATGATTCTGGCGCTTTTCTGAACCGTCTCCCCGGCAACGGCGCCAATTTTTTATGTCGCTCAAATATGTCACGCACAGCGGTCGCGGTGCAGTACAGCATAAGAGAGGTCGAATCCCACAGAGAGACAAGCAGGAAAGATCCAGAAATACAAATAACAATGAATTGAAAACAATGAAGAAAGCTAACTAAATTAAATTAGATCAAATGATTAATGATAATGTAATGTTAACTAAAGATATCAGGCTTTTGATAAGGCTAGGCTTCAGGAATCACTTCACTCGGATTTAGGTTCTTCTCTTCTCAATGATTCATATAATACTCAGTTAAGGGATTCACATCCCAATCACCTTAACCGGAAGATATGGAATTATGAATCTGATAAAATATATAAATGTATCTTCCTACGATTGGTTCTTCCTTTTTATAGTTCTAACTTCATCCAACCAAACCTAAGAATACACGATACCGGCTGTCACTACAGGCAACGCGCAGCAAAAGTTCATCGGGACAAAGCCCTAACTCTAACCGGATCTCTAAGAATACATAATACCAACTCTCACAATCGGCAATGCATAGCAAAGATCTCACGGGATAGAGCCCCAACCTTGTCTTACCAGATCCCTAAGAATACACAATACCAGCTGTCACTACGGGCAATGCATAGCAAAGGTCTCGCAAGACTCGGTAGGAGAATCAAAAGAGATAACTATGGGATCACAATATCATAAAAGAAGCATGACTGGATTTATAATAATGTTTAACCACAAACCAATCTGTGAAGTTCCAATACATAAAAAGAGTTTAACAATAAAGATTAAAAACTATGAACCATTGTTGGAGAAGAAACCCTAATCCTCGCTAGATCATCCGTCCGCCATGCCCGCGGATTACTCGGCCATGGATGGAGATTCCTTCTTCTTCTTCCTTTGGGAAAGTCCAGAAAAGAGCCTAAAAAAACGTCCAAGAAGTCCCCCTCAAACCCTAGAAAGAGTCCTATTTATAGCCCCAAAGTCTCTCCATCAACGGATTTGATCTAAACCGTTGATTTAATTCACTGGAAACGTCCGATCGATCCTCCTCGGGATGTTGGATCGATCGGTCTCATTAAAATCTTCAACTTCTATTTACGCCTGAGTCCGATCGATCGGACTAAGGGAGTCGGATCGATCGATTTCGTAAAAATCCTCCGTCTCTGGCTATTCCCGAGTCCGATCAATGGATGGATCGATCGAACTGTGTTCCTCTAAAAAGCATACGTTCTGTCAACCTTTAATTCCCAAGTCCGATCGATCGGATTATGAGTGTTGGATCGATCGGTTGAGTAAAAATCCGCTGTTTTTGGCTTTTCCTGAGTCCGATCGATCGGACCATTGGTGTCGGATCGATCGGACCCCATAGGAGGGATGGAGGGATCGATCGGACTTCGTTCAGCCAAAAAAAATAGGTTCTGTCACGTTTCTGCGTCGTCCGATCGATCGGCGGATCGCTCGGACTTCCAGCTTATTTTCTGTTCTGCCATTCAGACTGCGCCATCGGTACTAAAATTGTCATAACTTCCTCTAAGAAACTCGGAATTATGAACCGTAAAATTCTCCAGAATCTAGACTTCAAGAGCTTTCCAACCATATATGGCACATCATCTGGTTCTTCATGAGCAGGTACAGATTAATCTTTGAAGTTGATCCATATACTCTTTTCAGCTTCTTTTAACCCCAATTTCCTGCATTTTCCAAACAACCATGTGAAGCAACATATAGATGTGAAAATAGTGATAAAGATGCTGATTAAAGATAATAATGTAGCAATTGAGATGGTTATAAGGTTGTTCAGAGTGCACTTTCATGCACTCATCAAGGAGTAGCATAAAAAGTACTCTTTCTACTTAGGAGTACCGTAGCCATTACTTCTTCTATTTAGGAGTAGCATAAAAAGTACTCTTTCTACCTAGAAGTAGCATAGCCTTACTTTACATAGGAGTAGGAGTAGTCCTTAATCTGCCTAGACGTAGGAGTAGTTTTCAATATCTCCTAAGAGTAGCTGCAGCCATAACATAGATTTAAATTTAGAATTTCCAAAAGTCCTCTTAATTGAGGCACGGCAGAATTCATATTCCTTCTGATCTTCTCCACTGTTGCCACACCTCACGTGCCTGTCGATCATGCGTCCATCCCGGACGCACATGCATGTTGTTGTTCTCTGTTTATTCAGGAAACAATGCTCCATAGTTTGAGAGAGAGAGACAGGGCTGATGAAAAGGAATGGTTGAGAGGGTCGCTGATGAAAAGGAATGGTTGAGAGGGTCAATATTTATAGAGGACAAGGTAGCCGCATTTGGACGAGGCATTTTTCATTCATGCAGCTGCTCTCTGATTGTTACTAAATCCAGACTGGCCGTATGTAATTGCAAGATTTTGACAGCATGATAATCGCTTGCATAATCCTTAAAAACACTGAACCAACCAATTCATGTATGAATTAATTTAGAGCTCTAATTTGGAAGATCTCCTAAGATTCTCTCTTTCTTTCCTTTTTTTTAGGAGTTGAGCCAACGACTTACATGTAAAACAAACTACATGATCCCTTCCACCCCGCTGGGTCCATCACCCTGGACCTAGTTAAAACCCGCCGAGTAAACCCTACACCATTTTACCAGAGCATCAGCTCGCCCCATACATGACCGAGGAACATGTATGAACAGAACATACTCACAGCAGAGCGCGATAGACCAAATCGCTCGCACAATCGACACAACGTCATCCGGCCATAGCCACCCTCCATTGAGGATGTCAGCGGCTGCCATGCAATTGGACTCCACCACCACCTTCATCCTCCCTTTACTTACCGTTGTAGGCACCGCTAGAGAGATCGCCATCAACTCCGCTTCCAGAGCAGAGGAGGTAGCGACCTCCTCACCCACTGCCCACTGTACCCCACCTTCCTCCTCCACTGTCACGACACCCACCGCAGCTGCCTTCGAGCGTGGATCCCACGACGTGTCCCCCTGAACAACCAAAGCTCCATCCTCTCGTATGTGTCGTGCCCCGCCGAGCCGCCGTGGCACATTGAGTTGCTCGCTCCTCCGCCAAACGACAAGCTCTCCGTGCAACCATCTCCGCTACCTCCCCACCGTCCCCAAAGAGAATCATGATCCTGTCTTTCCAGACCTCCCATACCTCAAAGGCGATGTAGGACTTGAGCATGCCAGCGTCCGGTGAGGATGATGAACCCACCAAGACCGCACGAACCTTCTCCGGGCTTCAGCTCCTTTCCTCCCCACCAAGATTCTCTCTTTCAAAGATTAACAATGCTGGATGTAAAATTCAGGCGATGTCATTACATGAAGCTTGGTAAACATAAGTTAATATTCATATTGTTGAAAATATTCCAATATTTTTCAAAAGAGCTTGACATAATATGCAACAAAAATAATTAAGTATACTTGTCTTTATTTCATCCTCAACATAAACGAGGATTCCACCACACCTCATATGCTAGCTAACAACAACAAGAATTATAAGTAGCACCATGCACCCATCAATTCAGTAGGTTGATTTGAATGGCCGGTAGGCTTTGAGGTCCAAGACGACACCAGCCACAGACCCACAAGCTGCAGCGATGGAGATCACGAGACAACCAAAACTAAGGATCTGAAGCGCAACCCAGCGTCCAGTCCACCTGCTAATCTTCTTCTGAGCAATATACATCTCCACAGGGAAGTACACCGTCAATGGCCAGAACCCAAAAGCTCCCAATATCCCCACAACATCATTGAAGAACGGCATGAGCATAGAGATGACGGTAGTCAACACCACGAAGACAGTCCTCCAAACCAGCCGGAAGAGGTTGAGCTTGAACGACCAGCCGAGGAAGGGGACTCTCGTCTCGTACTCGTGCGTGATGAATTCGCTCTTCGGCCATCTCTGCGCGCTCAATTTCTCAACGAAGGCGAAGAGAGGCTGGCAGAAGACTTGGTATGCGCCAAGGAGATGGACTACGATGGCGGCGTTGGCGATGTCTAGGAGCCAGTAAGGGTTGTAGAAGCCGAACCCGGTGAGGAGGTTGCCTGGGGCATTGTCTCCGAAGGCGGCGTAGCCCATGCATCCACAGAGTAAGTAGAAGGTGGTGGTTACTCCGATGCTCAGGAGGGTGGCCTTCTTCATTGTTTTGTTCTCCGCTGGGGGAGATTTGAGCGTGTCCTGTGAACAAGTTTCAATTAATTTATCAGTGTTAAAGTGTCGACTATAGATTATAGATTATAAATTAAAGAAAGGACTAATTAAATGGTTCAATTAAAAAAGCTACCTGGATCTCAATTAGGATGATGGAGTAGGAGTAGGCGAAGGCAATGTCACCAAGAGCTTGTAGGTTTCTCCAGATCTTTTCTGTTGGTGTCACAGTTCCTGTGCTTGTTACTGCTCCTATGGTAATTCCCATCAAGCTTCCCCGGACGTGACCGCTTTCTGTGCTCCACAAATAATTTATAATTACATACTAACTTATACTTGCAAGAATTAATTCAATTTCAAGGCTTGCGTATATCAAAATATAAGTATACCTGCAACTTTGGCGATGCCTAAGCTGAGGCCGACAGTAGAGTAAGTGAAGGACATGACGGCGGCGACAATGGAGAGCCACGAGACCTGATCGAAATCAGGTATCTGTGAGAATATCACCTCTGCTATACCAAATATGATCATGTATACATTGCTTGACATGTGACATGGGTTCTTCCCTCCACTGCCATGGAAGCAATTCGACCTCTTTATGGCCCTACAAAACCGTAGTACTTAGCCAAAACCCCATCTATGTACTTAATTATCGCAACAACTAAAAGAGGTTAACACCAAAGTTTATATAAGTTAGTAAATTAAAACTCACATCATGCTGATTGAAGCAGCGATGGTGTACCCAATCGCAACACCAAAGAGGTTTATGTACTGAATTGAGCCGCAAATCTTAACTTTGGCACCACCTGCCCAAGCACATATATAGGTGGCTGACTAATAGTCTAATACTATACCTGTATGTATCGATGAAGATTACATACAGTATGTTCATGCATGTATGTATATATATATACCTAAGTTGGCCCTGACGGCGTCCATGTAAGTGTAGTTTCTCCGGCCGGTGAGGGGATCGCCGCACCTGTAGCAGTCGGCGAGGAGGTTGGAAGTGTAGTTGATTACGAATGTAAAGAGGATCATTACTGCAGGTCCTGCTATCCAACCGAGCTGTGCTATGGCCC
>OY986963.1:23378167-23470165 GCA_963920575.1 Narthecium ossifragum
ACCGCACTGCCCCCCTTCCGATGCTTTTTTACTTTTTTTTTAATTTTTGAAAAGTCCTTTGATGTTTTTTTTTACAAGTAAATTATTTGTCTCACCTATTAATTTTTGTAATTGACAATCCAATTTTTCACAAATATTTCTTAATTTGTTTGACTAATTTTTGACTCAAGTTATTTTCCACAAATCTACAATTGCAAAAAAGTGAAAAGTAACTTGTACAAGTTAGTAACTTGTACATTTACAAAAAAGTGAAAAGTAACTTGTACATATGGAAAGTAACTTGTACATTTGCAAAAAAGTGAAAAATAACTTGTACATTTGCAAAAAAGTGAAAAATAACTTGTACATATGAAAAGTAACTTATACACATGGAAAATAACTTGTACAATTGTAAATTATATACATGGAAAGTAACTTGCACAATTGCAAAATAGTTGAAAGTAACTTGTACATGGAAAGCAACTTATACAAATATAACTTATACACATGGAAAAGTAACTTGTATATTTGTAAAATAATTGAAAGTAACTTTTACGCATGGAAAGTAACTTGTACAATTGCAAAAAAAAAATGGAAAGTAACTTAATATGATTTCCAATGGAAAGTAACTTAACACAATTTCCATAATTGTTACAAGCTATTGGAAAGTAACTTGTACAATTGTAAAAACAGTGGAAAGTAACTTGTATATGGAAAGTAACTTGTACAAGTTAATTTTCACTAGTTACTTTCCATTGGTTTATTCTGGAAAGTAACTTACTTTTTATTGGTTTAATCTGAAAAAGTAACTTACTTTCTATTAGGTAGTTACTTTTCACTGGGAATACGAACAGTCACTAAGAATATGAACAGTCATTGGAAGGGCATTTTAGTATTAAAAAAAGGTGTTTGCCCTAAATGCCTTAAGGAAAATGTATTTGGTGTTTTGGGCAAATATTCCCTTCTCAAAGACCTAAATGCCAATTATCTCTAAATATTTGATTAAATCTTCTCCCATCTTATCCTTTGTCTTACCAAACAGGAGAGAAGGGTTTAACCCCTCACATAATCTCCCGGAAGATTATATCCACCCATATCCTATCTCGTGAAACAAACATGGCCTAACAGGTTTTTTAAACGAACTCCATTGGATCCATGTTTAACAGTAGAGGGAGGAAAAGATACTCGAATACAAATGCAAAAAAAAGAAGAAAAGACTGATGGAAAGACCACCTAATTAAGAAATTCCATTCATAAGTGAATATATACCATATGCTACCTAGAAATTGACTCAATCCCATACATAAGAATTAGGATAAATCTTGGAAGCAAGTGCTTGAAATGCTTATGAACAAGTCGATAATTAAACATCAACCTTCAATTTTGTTAGTGATGAAGTGCATGCTCTTGTTTTGCTGTGGCGTGGTGGCATACTGCCCGCGGGCTGGCCATGGAGAAGGCGGTTCACAATGGTAAGAATCTCCGGAAGAGAGAGAGAGAAGGGCCTCTCTGTTTTCATCTCTATTTATTTATTCGCAAAACCATAAATCACTTCAGAGAAACCACTTTGGTTTCGTTTTCAACTTATCTCTATCTGATCTCTTATCCCGAGGTAAATATGTGGCTAAAAAATCATTAAATTTTTATTTCAAAATTTAAGGTTTAATATATATATATATATTTCACATTAACAATCAAACAAGATGCATGATAGAGATGATTATGCCGGTGATTAGAGTACGTACGTTAAGTCTTCCTAAATAATTACCTGTTCTCTTGAGGCGGCCGTCATCGTCGAAGCGCTTGGAGTAGCCCGGCTGTGGATCGATGGCTTCGACATCCTCGCGTTGAGGCTTGGGCTGTGGTTCTACTTGAAGGTATGCTCTAGCATCCCTGTTCTCATCCAACTAAACAACAGCATAGACGTATTCTGCTTTCAGTTAATCTAAGAACCCCGAATTAATGATCATCTCAAAGACAGCATACTACAAGCTGAATGCATCGTAGCAATATATTTATCTTACTTACCACGCTGTCATGAATCCTGGATGGGAGAGTGCGGCTTCTAGGCAACATGGTACACTTAGATGAGAGAAAGAGAAGATAGGCTTTACTAAAATGGGGAATGAAGCTCTATATATAGCTTTATATAACAAACATATAAGCTGGTCCTAACCTCACATAATGTTTGTGGCATAAGGTGGTAGCTAGTGGTGATCATTCATGGTTGTACGAGACACCTTGCCTTGATATCCCATCACTATATAGCTACTGTTAAACAGCACTTAGAGCACCAGAATGGAATCAACGTGACTCACATTTTGTACGACATTCCCAAGATATCCTTCAACTTGAAACTACATATTTGCAACTCTTGGAATAATATAATCCTAGCCTTCGGGCTTTTTAATGTTAGGACTGATTGAACTGTGAAGTGGTGTCCTCGCTTTAGAGCACCTTTCAGATGGACTTTAGAAGATGGTCTTGAGGTTTTGAAACAGGTGATGTGGTCGTAGCCTTCGGTTCAATTAATCAAAAAAAAAACTCTTGCAATAATATATAATCAACACAGAAGGATACGTTGTTAATGAATCAGATGTCAATTTATGTGATATTGTTAAATATAAATATAGCCATTTGGGCGATCAATGGCAATTTCGTAAATATTGCCAATCAGCCAATAAATACTTCAGTTTTGACACAACTGAAGTATTTTGGCCATAACTTTTACATCAAGTATCCAAATTGGACGATTCTTGAACCATTAGAAAGAGGACGAAAAGATCTACAACTTTGTTGTTGACGTCATCTCCAAATTCGGTCATTTGATGTATCAAATTAATGGTCAAAGGGTTTAGTGGCAAACTGGTAAATAAGACCAAATGTCCAAAATCTATCGACCAGATTTTCTATCGTCCAAAATGGACGATGAAGTCATCGTCCAAAATGGACGATAAAATCCAAATCTCAAATCGTCCAGATTTCTATCGTCCATTTTCCTAATCGGCCATTAGTGCAGTTTAAGTATTTTGGCCATAACTTTCTCATCCGATGTCCAAATTGGATGTTTCTGGTACTGTTGGAAAGCTAATTTGAAGATCTACAACTTTGATGTTCAGAGTTTTACCAGATTTCAAGGTTATCATCAGCAAAAATACAGTGAAAGACGGGAGGCGTTGTTTAGTGGCGGTTCCATAGCAGTTTTAGACCAGTTATGCAGTTCTGGTGGTTTCCACTTTCAAAGCAACAGTTGCAGCAACTGCAGAGTGGTTTCCTGACAGTTTCCAAATCAGTTACCAGAAGCCCTATAAATAGCCAAGAGGAAGAAGAAAAAAGGGCCCCCCATCAAAGCAAAACTGCTTTTTATCTTTTATGTACTCTTTTATATTTATTATCAATGTAGCCTTTTAAATTCAGCAATGAAGCATTTTCCTTCCTTTTAATTCATGCAACGTCCTTCATTTCTAGGAGTAGTGCTACCTTAATTTCTTCCATATTTTCCTAGGAGTAGTACTACCATAATTCTTTATTTCTAGGAGTAGATCTACCTAAAATAGTAGTATATTTAACATAGAATTCCATTTTCCATCCTCCATTTTCAATTTTCCATTTTCCATTATTCCCATTTTTCATTTCCATCAACTCCACAATCAACCACAAAATATCTTCTTTGTACATTTCAACACCTCTGATTCGATCATTCGAAGGAGTAGAACTAAAACCACAATTTCCTGATTCTTCGAATGTGGAAATAGAATTTTGATCTTGATTACGGTCCCGGTCAACGGTCATAATTTCTATTCTAACAGATATATATAATGAGCTCAATGGATGATGAACTTGCAGGTTAATCCAACTGATGATTAAAGCTCCAATCTGTCTAGTGACAGACAGATCCAATCCGAAGTGATGCAACTTAACTATTAGCTGGATTATGTGCTTGATCATCTAGCTTCCTTCTCTCACGGCCACTCTGTACCAAGAGAATGGAAAGGGTACGTATGTATAATTGGGAAATTAAGATGCGTAGCCGGCGTTTTAGCATTTTAAAGTCCTCTTCGTACTATATAAGCACCGCCCACCCAACTCTCTCTCAACCCCCCCCCTCCCCCCTGTTTCACGCGTGGAAGAGCATAATTAAGAAGAAGATTAAACGGAGCACTAAGGTCGTTGTCTTGCTCCACTCTGGTTGAGGCCTACCTTGATATGTATGCCTTGTCCAGCAAAAGAATCCGACTCCGGAGCTATCCGGACCAACTAGCGTTTCTACTGGGATAAAGATTTGGATATATCCTAACGTAATTGCTCCACTCTGGTTGAGGCCTAATTGCTCCACTCTGGAAACAATTAGTGAGACCTATCATCTATTAGAATGGAGAAGGGAAAGATAGGGATAGCTAGGTGAAGTGTTCACGGTAGAATTATATATCTGTGGTGGAAGTGGTTTATTCTCATAAAAGAGATGATAGCTGGATAGCCTAGTGCATAATAAAGGAGTTGACTATATATTTGACTAGATGAGTTCCTACTGGGATAAAGATTTGGATATATCCTAACGTAGCATACATTACACATATCTATGTGGCCACTTGATCGATAGTATACTACTTGATTGGTGGTATACTACCGATCAAGTTGTTGTTTTGTCGGTAGTATACTACCGATCAAGTTGTTGTTTTATCGGTAGCACGTTATCGATTAATCACTTTTTTTCTATTGATGATTTAATCGATAACACACTACCGATTTGATGCAGGACCAATTTCAAATCCAGACCTGGTTGAGTCCAAATCAAAGAGACTTCCTAGGCGTTCAGATTATGTTCGAACTTCCTCAGTCCGACTCAGATCTCTGTATGACCGTGACCGTCAGATGGGCATAACTTTCGGCCACGGTGTCCGATCAGGGCGTGTGACCAGCCGTTTCGACCAGCTCGACGAGCTGTTCAAGATTCATCGGAGATCTTCGATCTCTCCATCATTGGGGCCTCCAAAGATCCATATTACTTTTCTTTATGGTCTAAAATTTCATTTTAGTGAAAATCTTTCCATTTTTAGCAGGTTATCGGTCTTTACTATTTTTAACATGTTTTCCTATTTCTAGCCGTTTTCTTCTTCCTTAATTTCGGGACTAGTTCATTATTAATTGGGTTTGAGTTTAATTCCTAATTTGAGTCCATCTGTAAGTTGGTCTCTCTTATTCTATAAAAGGAGACATGGGGCATGTAATTAGGGGATCTTTGATGAATAAGAAAATTTAGGGTTGTTTTCTCCTCTTGGTAATTCTTGTGTTTCTCTCCCATTGAGAGGACGACCGTCTCTCCCGTTGAGAGGCTTCTTTCACGCTTACCATGCGTCAGAGTGGTATCAAAGCAATCCGAGTTTCCTGGGAATAGGATCAATGCCTCGAACCAGAGCAGCATGAGCTTGAAGGCCACCTAGCGTATCTCCGCCCACCCCGAGGAGAGGAAGACGTGGTCGCTCTCCTCCTGTTGGCAACACACCCCCTGCTCGGGATCGTGGAGTTTTGCAGGCGACCATTGCGGATCTGCAGCGGAAAGTGGCCGAGCTTCAACTTCGGCTCGAACAACAAACCCGCCTTCAGACGCCCCCTTTTGAGGAGGAAGACGACTTGTCATTCGACGAGTCGGCCACCAAGTTACCGAGTTTCACCTCGAGCCTTCCACCTTTTCGGTACCCTAACCAGCATGATCGTTCTCAAGATTATGGATTCAAGGTAGACCTAACTGAATTCGCATGAGGATTGCAGCCGGAAGCCTTCATTGATTGGCTTCATGAAGTCGACAATATCTTTGAGTTTCGGAACGTACCTGATGACACCAAGGTGAAGTTGGTCTCTATCAAGCTAAAAGGTCAAGCTTCGGCCTAGTGGGAACTACTGAAGAGGTCTCGGGAGAAGCAGTAGAAGGAACACTCAGTCCCTCTTCCAGCAAAATCTGGAGTTGGGAAAAGATGAAGAAAAAGTTGAGTGAGGACTTCCTTCTCTTCGGATACACTTGTGAGGACCCGTTCCTCCAACCTGGTTCGACCGCTTTGGGTCGAGGGTCTGGTTTTGTGGTTTGGCTCGATTGGCCTTGGTTTGCGATCAATTGATTGCATAGCAGCTTTTGGACCCCAGGGGAAATTTTATAAAATTGCGCCCTGATGGTCGGTTTCACACCTGCGTAGTGCACACACAGCCTTGGTTGATGTATATGATTGAATAGATCCAGTAGGAGTGTTCGTGATCATCAAATCCGGATGAGATGACGACGAGATCGCAATTTGGAGTCAAATCGGATTCAGCCCGATCAGTTGGTTCGTCTGAACCGGCTAAGCCACTTAAGTGGCTTAACCTCTCTCTCTCTCTCTCTCTCTCTCTCTCTCTCTCTCTCTCTCTCTCTCTCTTCCCTTCCTTCTCCCCCACGCCCGACCTCTAATCCAATTCTTGGGCTTCATGTTCCGACCATGCTAACCTACGTCTGCCCAAGTTTTATTTGAAATCTGACGATGTCTGGATGTTGATTTGCAAAATTCTTGTCGCCTCTAGCGGTGGTTTACTGTAGCAAATCCGGGAATTAGTTTGTTAGTGGATTTTCGATGTTTTATCGTGTTTGATTCTTCGGGACTCATGCGATTAGTATTCCTAGCAACATCTAAGATTTACATGCTTAATTGGGTAAATACTTGAATTTCACTAGGTTTAGTTAGTTGCTAATCTTGCGGTGTACTTAGCAATTAATTTGCAAAGCATGTTTTACTTATACATATATGTATTATACATATGTAGGCCTAATGTGTGGCCCAACCCTACATGAGGCTTGTGGTTGAACCAAGGGAGTCATGCCCCTTGGGATGTTTAGTTAATGTGTATTATAACCGTTGTGTGTTGGTTGGCCGGGGTTGTATCCCCGTTGTAGGAATTCTGGGAGATGGTTGTTTAAGCCGTCATAATGCCAAAATTCTGATTGAATGTATTGTTGTTTGTTTACGACCCGTGGGTGCCATTATAATATTGTATTCTTGTAGTTTAGACCTTTATCTTCTTTATACATGTTTACCCCTTGGCTATGCCTAGACCTGTATATTGCTTGACAGATTGTTGCATGTATGAATTCCTCTTGATGTATGTGTGAGCATTGCATGCATTTGCTTGCATTAGAGGCATTCAGGCTAGGTGGTAGGCGATGGATTCAATCGTCGATCCAGGGTTCTCGGGTAGCCCGGATCTAGCCCTAGGACCGAGGTTTGGGTAGTCGAGGATTATGACGTAATTGTCATCAATGATTATGTTTGATATCATTCGAGGATTATTAAGTAGTCGGACTGGAATATTATATTGTTTGAGGTTTAGAGGTCGTGTCGCTTCTCCAAGGCCAAGTGCTAAGGATGGTTGTCGATGTCCCTGACGTGTGTCCCCGCGTAGAGGTTCCCTGCTGGGTAAAGGTGTTCCTACTGATTCTGGTTCCTGTTTCCTCCCAGCGTGTTTGGTTAATGTTTCCAGCCTGGTCGGTTGAGAAGAGTAGGATCCCTTGGGGAATTGATAGGGGTTATGGGACCCCGTGGCATCCTTTAGACTTTGACAGATGTTCGTGGATAAAACGTCGATCTCGCGGGAACGAGATTTCTATTTTATTTCTGAGCAAATCATTTTTTTTTTAATTTCATATAAGGAAATTCCAGGCACCACACCCCTGGATCGCCAAGTCAGTAAATCCATCATTTACATCCCTGTAGGGAACACCTCTGATTTTAGATCCAATAGAATAAGCATTTTTCTATAATAAAAATAAAAAAAGAAAGTAAATCACGTGAGGTCTTGGACCACCACCTTCATTGCCATGCACGACATCTTTGTCGCCGGAGCTTCAAGTCCGCTGGGCTTGGGAGAGTTGTCATCCAAGTATTGAGGAACGCCATCCAACAGGATTCGATCTCCGTCGTCGTGGGAGGACGGCGACTGGGCTTGATGAAGTCGGCTAGGACTAGAGAAGCCTAGGCTGGAACAGAGGGATGCACTAGCTGGAATAGAGGATGTGCGGCTAGCGGCTGGGGACTGAAGCTTTTGTCGCCGGAACGGCCTTGGGAAGACGATGGCGGACGTCCTTCTTCAGAGTAGGTTTGTGTTCCTGCGACGCTGGACCACCGGGGAGATGGAGAAGCGTCGGCTGGAACTGAGGAAGCAGGGGAAACGTCCCCCTTCGAAGCCGCCGGAGACGAGAGAGAGAGAGAGAGTCTAGGTCCAATCTCCGTGAGCATCGAGGAAGCGGGCTGGAGCTCCTTGCTGGAGGTATGGGCCGAGCGGCAAGCGGAAGGGTGGAGCTTGGAGACGCGGGATCGATGAAGCTTCTTGTAGCGGGAACCCAAAGACGCGAGCTGATGGGTTCCGGCTATGTCGACGAGACCAGCGTCGTCTGGTAGTGCACAACGTTGGAACGTCAACAGGACCTCTCCGTCTTCAAGCCTCCAAGCTCTCTTTCTCCGACATGAGCGTCTTGGCAGGAACTCGTCGTCTTTCTCCGGGTGTCTTGCGCAGCCTCCCAACGCTTCCACCAGCCTTCCCCCGTCCTCACACCCCATACCTCCTCTATTTATAGGCATGAGAGGTGCATGTTTTTTATATGGAATGGGATCATGGATCCTTAATCAAAGGGGTGCTGATTGCATTTAGAGAATGCTCATCCTTTCACATAAGGATAGCTAGCCATGCATACCAATTGTTATTGGTGATGTTGATTTCATTTTTTATATGGTATGGACGTATAAGGCCAACCATGCAGCCCAATTGGAGATTGCTGATTTTTGTGTTTTGGCGGATTCTCTTTTGAAGTTCGAAAGTGATTGTTCGAATTTTCAAATTTATCGTAATTTGAACATTTTTTCTCATGTCCATTTAAATTTACAATATTCGAATATTTGTCCAGCTTTAACAAGACATTTGTGAATATTTACTCCTGCACAGAATGTTTATTTGGATTCTGAATATTTACAGGAATTTTATCAAAATACCCTCATCGATCGTATATCTGGGACCAAAATATTTTGGAGGGTGGAATGGTCAGATTTCAGACAATTATATCCCTAAAGATGTGAATTGACCAAGATATCCCTAGGAGGTAGAGGTTACAGTAAAATTACTAGAATACCCCTGTGTCCATATAGCTTATTTAGGGTGCCATCAAAGCCATGCCGGGTCACTGTAGAATGTAATAGGAAGTCCAGGCATGTATTTTGGCCAAAATTCCCAATACACCCTTTGGTGGGTGAAATTACCCAAATGCCCCTTGATGCCATCAAAATTAGAACAAGCATTTATCAGGCATTTTAAATATGTTTTCAGCTTGCTTGAGTCTATCTGATGTTGTTTTGGCTCAAACAAATCGAAGGCACGCGCTATATAGTTACATATTGCGACCTTTTGGTGAGCGTCGAGGAAGCGGGTTGGAGCTCCTTGCTGGAGGTATGGGCCGAGCAGCGAGCGGAAGGGTGGAGCTTGGAGATGCGGGATCGATGAAGCTTCTTGCAGCTGGAACCCAAAGACGCGAGCGGATGGGTTCCGGCTATGTCGATGAGACCAGCGTCGTCTGGTGGTGCACAACGTTGGAACGTCAACAGGACCTCTCCGTCTTCAAGCCTCCAAGCTCTCTTTCTCCGACGTGAGCGTCTTGGCAGGAACTCGGCGTCTTTCTCCGGGTGTCTTGCGCAGCCTCCCAACGCTTCCACCAGCCTTCCCCCATCCTCACACCCCATACCTCCTCTATTTATAGGCATGAGAGGTGCATGTTTTTTACATGGAATGGGAACATGGATCCTTAATCAAAGGGGTGTTGATTGCATTTTAGAGATTGCTCATCCTTTCACATAAGGATAGCTAGCCATGCATACCAATTGTTATTGGTGATGCTGATTTCATTTTATATATGGTATGGACGTATAAGGCCAACCATGCAGCCCAATTGGAGATTGCTGAGTTCTGTGTTTTGGCGGATTCTCTTTTGAAGTTCGAAAGTGATTGTTCGAATTTTCAAATTTATCATAATTTGAACATTTTTTCTCATGTCCATTTAAATTTACAATATTCGAATATTTGTCCAGCTTTAACAAGACATTTGGGAATATTTACTCCTACACATAATGTTTATTTAGATTCTGAATATTTACATGAATTTTATCAAAATACCCTCAGCGATCATATATCTGGGACCAAAATATTTTGAAGGGTGGAATGGTCAGATTTCAGACAATTATATCCCTGAGGATGTGAATTGACCAAGATATCCCTGGGAGCTAGAGGTTACAGTAAAATTACTAGAATACCCCTGTGTCCATATAGCTTATTTAAGGTGCCATCAAAGCCATGTCGGGTCACTGTAGAATGTAATAGGAAGTCCATGCTTGTATTTTGGCCCAAATTCCCAATACGCCCTTGGGCGGGTGAAATTACCCAAATGCCCCTTGATGCCATCAAAATTAGGACAAGCATTTATCGAGCATTTTAAATATGTTTTAAGCTTGCTTTAGTTTATCTGATGTTGTTTTGGCTCAAACAAATCGAAGGCACGCGCTATATAGTTACATACTGCGACCTTTTGGTCTAGCCAAAATTGGTGTCAATAGTGGAGAAACGACATTGTTGTTGTTTCCCTCCCTTTCTGTGCGACATAGAATAGCGTAGAACCCTACTGAGCTTTATTGCTCACTCCTACCCGGGTTGCATCGGTGATGCAGGTCAATGCAGTCCTTTCCTTTCAGGTGATCTTCTGGGCGTTGGCGCGCCATGGTCGAGGTGATCACGGACTTGGAGTTTTGAGGAGTACTTGACGATCCTGGAGTTTCCCCTTTTGTTAAAAGTTGTACATTTGTAGTTGTATTAAATGTATAATTTCCCTCTTCGAGGATTTGATCATATGTATTAAATTTTGTAATGAGGGTTGCTGGAATTGTTGTAGAAATAGATTTTGTACCAGAACCTGTGCCAGTCAGTGAAATGATAATAGTATAACTGTTTTAATTATTGTTTTAATTTGAGGTGAAATTGTAATCTGCATAGGGTTCAAATTGAGAAAATACAGGGGAGGCTTTTGCCATTTGATTTTTTTTAGAGTTTAGGACCCTCACGCCCCAGACCGAATGGGTTTTCTCGGTCGGGGTGTGACACAGTCCCTCTTCCAGAAACTTTATACCTTACGCCAAGGTACGAGACTTGTTGAAGACTATACGGCAGAGTTTTATCAGTTGCTTGCTAGGAACGATTTGTCAGGGACAAAGGAGCAAACTGTGGTGAGATATCTGGGAGGGCTACGACCACGAATCCAGGACTCGCTGAGCCTACATACCTTGTGGACGGTTTCAGAAACGTACCAGCGTGCCTTTATTGTGGAGAGGCAGCAAGCACGGACGACCACAGCCTGGCGCAACCAACGAGCAAATCCAGCGGCCCTAGTGAATCCCAGGGCTAATTCGGTAGTAGCACCAACAAACCCTATATCATAGTCGAAACCTGGTCTGTGACAATCAGCCCCAAATCAAGCATCAGGATCCACCTTCTGGTGTTATCGTTGCGGAGAAGGCAAGCATCGGGCCACAGAGTGTGGTCTACCTGCTAGTAGGCCTGGGAAGGCCCTCCTCATCGAGGAAGAATCTATGGAAACGGCTGATCAAACTGAACCTGTATTCGATGAATATGACGATGAAAAGGAGATCCTTTATGGAGACGGTCGTGAGAACCTAGTGCTACGGAAGAACTTCCTTTCTCCCAAGGAAGAGGACGACCACCACTGGCTGCGAACCAATATCTTCCAAACGACATGTACCATCGACGGGCGAGTCTGCAAGATGATCATTGATAGCGGGAGCTGTGAGAACGTCGTAGCAGAGGAGGCGGTTTCCAAACTAGAACTTCCAATGGAATCCTATCCTACTCGGTACCGTCAGTCCTGGATCAAATGTGGAAGTGAGGTAAAAGTTGATAAGCATTGTTTGGTATCTTTTTCCATTGGGCCTAACTATCAAGATAGTGTATGTTGTGATGTGGTTACTATGGATGCATGCCATCTACTTTTGGGTCGACCCTGATAAATATGATCGCTTTGTTGTCCATGATGACCGAAAGAACACCTACACATTGAAAATCAAGGAGAAGAAACTGACCCTCGCACCAAGACGAGATGACTCGCTGGCTAAACCCAAGGTGGACAGAGCGGTGACTATGTTGTCCCGATCACAGATCCTTGAAGAAGTAAAAGAATAGCCGGGTATCTATGCGCTACTTCTAGGCGAACCAGAAGTTGATGATGAAGTTCTCGACCTGGTCAGACCCCATATCAATGAGTTCTCTGATCTAATGCCGGAGGAACAGCTTTATGGACTTCCGCCACTACGAGAGATCCAGCATCAGAGAGACTTGACCATGGGAGCCAGTTTACCCAATCGCCCAGCATACCGGATGAGCCCAAGGGATATCGAAGAACTGAGGAAGCAAGTAATGGAATTGATGGAGCGAGGCTATGTTCGGGAAAGTATCAGTCCTTGTGCAGTACCTGCTCTCTTAGTACCCAAGAAGGACGGATCATGGCGGATGTGCATCAACAACAGAGCTATCAATCAGATAACCATCAAGTACCGATTTCCATACCAAGGCTTGATGACATGCTTGGTCAACTGGCAGGTTCCAAATTATTTTCGAAGATAGATCTCAAGAGTAGTTACCACCAGATACGTATAAGGCCTGAGGATGAGTGGAAAACAACTTTCAAGAATATCGATCTTCCTGGAGGGAAGATTCCAAAAAGATTGATCCTTTTTAGCTTGATAGGGATGGAACTCCCTGGTTGCCAAGAAGATCAATCCTTTCTTAGAAAAAGATCAATACATTTGGTCGCAGGGAGGTGTTTTTGTCATCTTTTGCCCGCGAGGCTTTGTATGTATGGTTTTCTTTACCGCTTTATACCTTGTACATACCTTTGAGCATGTTAGCCCTAAAATGAGGGGTAGTTAGGGGTGGCAATCCGGGTCATGACCCGTGAACCCGACCCGACCCGACCCGAGATAAATGGGTTTGGGTTTGGTATAAACGGGTTCGGGTCATAAACGGGTCGACCCATTTATGACCCGTGAATAAACGGGTCGGGTCGGGTTGACCCGCGGGTTAGACGGGTCAACCCGTTTACCCGTTTAAAACCTCACCCTCTCTTGAATCATCATCATATTTGGATAAATCCTATCACCTTTCCACGCGCATTGGCGCATTTCACGAGGCTTCTCACCGCACCCAGCTCCTCCTTAGCTGTCACTCAACCATCTCCTCACTCAATCATCTCGTCACACATGGCAACACCCAGCTCCTCCTTAGCTGTCCCGGCCACCTTCTCCTCACCTCCCAGTAATCACAAGGCTTCTCACCGCACCGTCCTCCCACACTGCGACGACGCCGGCAAGTCTCTTCCTCTCCTCCTACCGCGCCACCCCTCTTCCTCCCCTTCTCCGTTCTCCTCTCTACCATCTCGTCTGCCGCCCCTCTTCCTCTCGCCATCGCCATCCACCGTGCCCTCCATCCTCTTCCTCCAACTCACGCAATCACGCTAGCCCACCATTAATGCCGACGAACCCTCTGCATCATCGGGACATCCCTCGACCGTCCTCCACTCGCCGATCTACACCCCTCGACCGTCCTCCACTCCTCCTTCTCGATGTCCCCCCTACACCGACGATGGCCCCCCACTCCTTCCCGTCGCCTTCCTCCATGGCCTCCGCCCCCCACTCCTTCCCGTCGCCATCCTCCACGGCCTCCGCGAGGTACCGCCACCAACCACGACCGCCACCGACCACGAAGCCCCACTCCTTACCGTCGCCGTCCTCCACGGCCTCCGCGAGGTCACCTTAGCGCCGACCACGACCACGAAGCTCCACTGCCATCCAGATTCGTCCAGATCCGGCTGCTTCCTCGCCGCTACGACTCAGATCCGCCCAGATCCGGCTAGATTCGGCTGTTTCCCAGCCAGATCCGGCCAGATCTGGCTGTTTCCGGCCAGATCCGGCTGTTACCCAGCCAGATCCGACTGTTTCCGGCCAGATCCAGCCAGATCTGGCTGTTTCCAGCCAGATCCGGCCAGATCTGGCTATTTTCCGTCCAGATCCGGCCAGATCCGGCTGTTTCCCGTCCAGATCCGGCCAGATCCGGCCGTTTCCCGGGCAGTTTGAAATTAATTGTAATTTAATTGTAATTTGATATGATTGTTTGTATGGTTGTAACCTGTAACTATTGAGGTTGTATTTTGATTAGATTGTAATTAGTTGTAATTTGATATGTTTAATTATTGTTAAGCGGGTTGATCTGACCTGACCCGACCCATTTAATAAACGGGTTAGGCGGGTCGGGTCGGGTTGACCCGTTTATAAACGGGTCGGGTTTGGGTTGTTAAACCTGACCCGTTTATTAAACGGGTCGGGTTCGGGTTGGGTGTTTTGTTAAACGGGTCAATGTATGATCTGACCCGAACTCGACCCGTGAACCCGAATTGCCACCCCTAGGGGTAGTGGTGAACCGGGAGAGGGATGACTCCTGGGATGTGTAGATAGCATGTTCTATTGTTAGCTGTGTTTGTCGGGGTTGCTTCCTGTAACATATTGTCCTTTTGTGAATAGGCTATAATTGGTGGGGTTACCACTGCAACAGTTCATTGGCTTATTTACTTATTCACCATAGCGAACGAACGAGGAAAGCTTATCCCTCACTCGCATTCGCCTAATCGAGCAGAACGCCACTCGGCGATCATCCTACAACTGGTCTCGCCTATCATTTATCATTATAGTGTCGAACACACATTCATATAGGTTTTATTTGTTGTCCTGACGACGGTTGTCAAAGACCGGATCTTTGCACTTCGCGACCCTATCCGAGTATGTGCTTAGTGCAGGCAGGGTGCCGAGCCCAGACCATGTTTATTATCATCAATGTTGCATGATTATCTGCTTTTCTGCGTGTGTTCATAGGATGCATTTGATTGTGCATTAGTTGCATGAGGCTAGGGCATGGATGATCTGTGGTATCACCGTCCCGAGGTTTGGAACCTCGGATTTAGCCTTAGGATCGGGGCTGGGTCGCTTGGTCTAGGTTTGAATGGTTGTGTTCAGTCAAATTCGAGGATAGGTTTAGATGACTTGAACACTTATTGATCGATGGTTTGGAGGTCAAGTCGGCCTCAAGCCGGGTTCTGAGGTGTAGCTGGTGTCCGGTTTTCTGGTCTGTTGAGTAGAGGATGTGGCTACTCAGCGGTGTTATCTTCCTACCTAGAAATGCTGATTTCTTGCTTATGAGATGGCAGTGTTGGTTTCCTACCTCGTTGAGGGTTACCCAGTATGAGACCAGCTCGGTTGGAAGACCATGACTGAGGCCCCTTAGGGACACGCGGTGGGGTTATCGGACCCCTGTGTACACCCAGGCCTTGTTGAAGGGTGACATTATTGCGTTTCCCTCTTCCTTCTATAAGTCATAGTGTAGTTTCTCTGCTGAGTGATGAGTGCATGAAATTGCACTCTAACCATGATGAAGAGCAGCTTATTTGTTGAGTTTTCATGATTTATATAAATGATTTCATCCGTATATATTGCTTCACAAAGTTATTTGTATTATGCAGGAAATTGGAGCAAAGATGGGTCTTTAACGCCAAAACTGTACCTTCTCGGAATGAATCAGATGATATGCGATATATGGTTGGAAAGCTCTGGAAGTCTACTTTCCGGGACTTTTTACGGTTCATGATTTGGAGTTTCCTAGAGGAAGATATGTTATTTCGGTCTTTTTTATTTTTCACCACGGCTATTCTCGTCTTTTTAGGTAACACTTGAACTGGGCTAACCCAAGTGCTATCCGAAATAGAATAGATCACTCCAACTTCAAGAAGTTTGAGGACCTCCTTCTTTACTACATCCATCATGGGCGGGTTCAACCTTCTTTGTGGTTGACGGGAGGGTTTTGCTCCTTCTTCAAGCAAGATACGATGCATGCATGTACTCGGGCTGATTCCCTTAATGTCTGCAATTGTCTAACCAATAGTTGTCTTATGCTTCTTAAGAACCTGCACAAGCTTTTCTTCTTGTGGTGCATTAAGGTTATTGGAGATGATCACTGGTAACACTCCTCCATCTCCAAGGAAAATGTATTTGAGGTGACTAGGAAGAGGTTTCAGATCTGGAATAGGTGATTGCAAAACAGAGGGTAAAAATTTCTCGTTAGAAACAGGTAATGGATTATAAGAGATGTTACATGATTGCTGAAGTGTTGAAAAATCATTCAGTGCTGCAACAGTTTCCTGCAAATTAGTACTCAATGATAGCTCCTCATTTTCTTTCTCAAGAGGCTTTCTAATGGCAATTTCCAATCCATCTTTGCCATCAAGTTCAAAAACTTTCTGTTCTAAAAAATCAATCACATCAATATTGCTCAAGGTCCCAAAGGAAACTCTCTAGTTCCTTGGTGCCACTTGATGAAATTCATGTCATATTGGGCAATGAGTTCTTTCGGAGCAGTAAGGCAATGATCATGCCTTACCTCAACGGCATGCTGCTACTCGACGAGTAGAGTCCTCACTTTGCACAAGCCGCGGCACCAGTCAAGCCAAAAGCAAAGACCGGGTTGCTCTCAGCCATACAACTGAAGGACGGCGTGCGGAAGGGTGACCTAACCTTCCTGGTAACATTGGCTGAGGTGCAGCCAAACCAGAGGGCGAGCGGCAGTTTCACGAGCGCAAACAGCTTCACGCACGATCACGGAGACAATGCAGATAGCAATGGTAGGTAGAAGATCCAGGGCGCCAGGCTCACAGCAAGGGATCAGCCAGCCAGGGTCGAGCCAGGATCAGATTTGCAGTAGCACTCAGGCGCTCAACGCTTGTGCAACGTGTCTGTGGAGCTAGAGTCCACAGTAGCTCATGTGCCAGCGGCAGTTCTCGATGTGCTACAGAAGTACAGTGTCGTTATGCCACCGCAGCTGCCCAAGCAATTGCCTCCCCCACGTGGGATTGATCATCGCATCGAGCTACTGCCCGGTGCTCACACACTAGCCCAAGCTCCCTACCGCATGGCACCATCCGAGCTCACGGAGCTCAAGAAGCAACTACAGGAGTTTCTCGAGTCAGGACTCATCTGCCGCTCCATGATGAGTGTATGAAAGTGCACTCTAAATAGCCTTATAACCATCTCAATTGCTAGATTATTATCCTTACTCAGCATCTTTATTACTATTTTTATATCTATATGTTGCTTCACATGGTTGTTTGGAAAATGCAGGAAATTGGAGCTAAAAGAAGCTGAAAAGAGTATATGGATCAACTTCAACAATTAATCTCTACCTGCTCATGAAGAATCAGATGATGTGCCATATATGGTTGGAAAGCTCTTGAAGTCTAGATTCTGGGAAATTTTACGGTTTGTGATTCCGAGTTTTCTAGAGGAAGTTACGGCAATTTCAGTACGGATGCGCAGTCTGAATGGCAGAAAGGGAAATAAGCTGGAAGTCCGAGCGATCCGCCGATCGATCGGACCTCACAGAATCGTGACAGAACATGCATTTTTTGGCTGAATATGATCCGATCGATCCCTCCTTCGCTCCTATAGGGTCCGATCGATCCGACACCAATGGTCCGATCGATCGGACTCGAAAAAAGTCAAAAACAACGGATTTTTACTCAACCAATCGATCCAACATACATAATCCGATCGATCGGACTTGGGAATTAAAGGGTGACAGAACGTATGCTTTTTAGAGGAGCAGAGTTCGATCGATCCGTCCATCGATCGGACACGGGCGAAGTTAGAAGATTGGAGATCTCAAGAGACCGATCGATCCAACATCCCGAGAAGGATCGATCGGACTTGCCCAGTGACGAAAATCAACGGTTTTGATTAATCCGAGTTTACTAATTCTTGGACCCTATAAATAGGAAACTTAGGGCTAATCAAAGGGGACTTCTTGGACGTTTTTGGAGGATCTTTTCAGGAGTTTTTCAAGAGGAAAAAGATGGAGACATCTCCATCTATGACCGAGTAATCCGCGGGCATGTTGGACGGATGATCTAGTGAGGACTATGGTTTCTTCTCCAACAATGGTTCATAGATTTTAAGCTTTATTGTTAAACTCTTTTCTATGTATTGGATCTTTAAATATTATTTTCAAATTATAGATTTCTATGTGGATGATTAATATTATGAATCCAGTCATGCTTCTTTCATGATCTTTTAATCCCATAGTCTTCTCTTTTGATTCTCCTACCGAGTCTTGCGAGACCTTTGCTATACATTGCCCGTAGTGACAGCTGGTATTGTATATTCTTAGGGATCTGGTTAGATAAGGTTGGGGCTCTATACCGAGAGATCTTTGCTATGCATTGCCGATTGTGAGAGTTGGTATTGTGTATTCTTAGAGATCCGGTTAGAGTTAGGGCTTTGTCCCGATGAACTTTTGCTGCGCGTTGCCTGTAGTGACAGCCGGTATCGTGTATTCTTAGCTTTGGTTGGATGAAGTTAGAACTATAAAAAGGAAGAACCAATCGTAGGAAGAGACATTTATATATTTTATTAGATTCATAATTCTATATCTTCCGGTTAAGGTGATTGGGATGTGAATCCCTTAACTGAGTATCATATGATCCATTGAGAAGAGATGAACCTAAATCCGAGTGAAGTGATTCCTGAAGCCTAGCCTCATTCAAATCTTGATTTCTTTCGTTAACTTTATCTTATCATCACATCTTCGATCTATTTTCTTAACTTTTACGCTCTTGTTTGTCTTCAATACATCGTTATTCACGTTTCTGGATCTTTCTTGTCTGTCTCTCTGTGGGTTCGACCTCTCTTATGCTGTACTGCACCGCGACCGCTGTGCGTGACACATTTGAGCGACATCTAAAATTGGCGCCGTTGCCGGGGAGACGGTTCAGAAAAGCGCCAGAATCATCAGATTACAGTGATTGTAGACACTGAAAGCGGTAACTTCGTTCAGTTTCTTTAGTTTTTATTTTTTTTTTATTGCAGATTTGATTTTTCTTCTCTATTAGGATTGTTTTCTTTTATTTGGTTTTAGTTAGTAAGTCTAGTTTCAATTATTGTTTTTGCTTATTTTCTTTAGTTGGTTCGCATCTTTTGAATTGCGTGTTTGCTGGTGTATGCCTCGATATAGAGACGAACTAGGCAGATTTGCTAGACGCCCCGAGGGTGATTCTGAAACTTCTGATAGTGAGACATATATTGCTGATCTTTTTGACGCACAGTCACAAACTTCACATCATACTTTCATTATGGCTGAGCACGAGGAACAACAAGCTCCTAGGAGTTTGCAAGAATATTTGCATCCAACACGCACTGCTACACCTTCATGCATCATGTTTCCACCTAATGCAGCACATGTTGACTTTAAACCTGGCATGATTCAGTTGCTTCCTACCTTTCATGGGTTGGAAAATGAAAATCCATATGTGCATATTAGGGAGTTTGAGGAAGTAGTAGCGACCTTCCATGGCCAACCAGGTGCACTAGATATGATCCGACTTAAGTTCTTTCCCTTCTCTCTGAAGGATAGAGCAAAGAGTTGGTTATATTCCTTGAGGCCACGATCTATAGGATCTTGGGTTGAAATGACACAGATATTTTTCAACAAGTATTTCCCACAGCACAAAACCAATGCACTTAAGAGACAGATTTCGATCTTCACACAGAAGGATAGCGAAACTCTGTATCAGGCGTGGGAACGATTTAAAGACATGTTGAATTTATGTCCTCATCATGGATATGAAAGTTGGCGTCTTGTTAGTTATTTCTATGATGGTTTAACTGTTAGAGAACGCCAATTTGTTGAGATGATGTGTAATGGTGAATTTTTGCAAAAAGATCCTGACGCAGCTATTGAGTATTTGACAGAGCTTGCTGAGAAAGCTCATACATGGACTGGACTGAATGCAACAGAAAGTACAAACAGGGCCAGACCACCACCGCAACAACAAGGTGGAGGAATTTATCAGCTGCGGGAGGAGGATGCACTCAAGGCAAAAGTGGAGAGTCTAACAAGGGAGCTGGAGCTATTAAAGACCAAAGATATGATGACAGCCCGAACCTCTCCATACAATGAACCTACAAGGCCGGCTGGGCCATGTGCGATCTGTCAAGGCGCGGACCACCAGATTGATGATTGCCCCACCTATGCTGAGATGAGAGGTGTGTACGATGAGCATTGTAACGCTGTAGGCGGATTCAGGAGGCCATACACTCCCTATTCAGAGACGTATAATCCAGGATGGCGAGAGCATCCGAACTTCAGCTGGAAGTCGAACGCTCCACAGAGCAACGAGCATCATCAACCGCCACCTAATAAGCCTTTTTCTAACCCTCCTTATAATACATCTGGTTTTCCTAGGCCTACATTTAATGATAATTTACAGGAATTGAAATCTATGATTGTACAGGAATCTAAGGAAAGGAAGGAGGATATTCAAGAGATCAAGAGCCAGATCACAAAGTTGATCAACTCTTTGAGCGTGCATGAACGAGGGAAGTTCCCAGCTCAACCTCAACAAACGCAGGTATCTAGTGTTGAGCAAAATAATGTGAAGGAGATGAATGCCATAACTACAAGAAGCGGGAAAATAACAAAAAGCCCTTCCCAAGAGGCCACCGAATCTCCTATTGCTATTGAAGAAGATGACCGAATTGAGGAGGACCATGTAGAGACTGATCATTCAGATGGCCCTACACCAGGTGACTTTCAGGTACGTGTCCCTTTCCCTCAGGCATTGAAATCCACTAAATTTACTATGGAGCCCAACAGTGAGATTTTGGAGCATCTTCGGCAGGTTAAGGTAAACCTTCCTCTTTTGCATGTTATTAAGCAATTTCCTACATATGCTAAAGTGATTAAAGATTTATGCACTATGAAGAGACGACATCATGTAAAGAAAACTGCATTTTTAACAGAGCAGGTTAGTGCATTGCTTCAGCACAGGATTCCTCCTAAATATAAGGATCCTGGCTGTCCTACTGTATCGTGTTTCATTGGAGAGCATGAAGTAGGACAAGCTTTATTAGATCTTGGTGCGAGTGTTAATTTGATGCCATATTCTGTTTACTTGCAACTTGGTTTGGGACAGATTAAGTCGACATCTGTGATTTTGCAACTGGCAGATAGATCCACGAAAACTCCACGAGGAGTAGTTGAGGATGTGCTTGTTCAAATAGATAAATTTTATTATCCTGTTGATTTCTTAGTCTTGGATACTCAGGCTATAGTAACTGCTGATTCTAGGATTCCCATTATCTTAGGTAGACCGTTTCTTGCTACTGCTAATGCTATAATTAATTGCAGGAATGGCTTAATGAAGTTAACTTTTGGGAATATGACTTTAGAAATCAATGTTTTTAATGTTGCTAAGCAGCCTGATGAGGATGATGAATGCCAGCAGACTTACCAGATTGATCTGCTCACTGAAGAGGAGTTTGCTACATCTGAAATTAATTCTCTTGAATTAGATTTGGATGAAAATGTTGATGTTGATGGTATGTGTAAAAATTTGGAACATTGTTCCTTTGCAGGTCCATGGAATCCAAAGTTTGAAGAACTGCCAGAAAGAGGACAGCCACCAACACCATCATCAATAGAGCCGCCCAAACTGGACCTGAAGCCGCTTCCTCAAGGTTTAAAGCACGCCTATCTTGGTCCAGGTGATACATACCCAGTGATTATTTCTTCGGCATTAACTGCAGAGCAAGGTGAGCAATTACTTAGCATTTTGAATGAGCATAAATCAGCTATTGGATGGAGTATAGCAGATCTGAAAGGTATTAGTCCCTTGATATGTTCCCATATGATTAATCTTGAACAAGGGGCTGTACCTCGCAGGGATCCTCAGCGTAGGTTGAACCCTACAATGAAAGAGGTAGTAAAAACTGAAGTGTTGAAATTATTAGATGCAGGGATTATCTATCCTATTGTTGATAGCAAATGGGTAAGTCCTACACAGGTTGTGCCTAAAAAATCTGGTGTCACTGTTGTTAAAAATGAAAGTGGAGACTTTGTCCCCACTAAATTAGTGACAGGATGGCGTATGTGCATAGATTATAGAAAATTGAATGCTGTCACCCGTAAGGATCATTTTCCACTGCCTTTTCTAGATCAGATTTTAGAAAGAGTAGCTGGACATTCTTTTTATTGTTTTCTCGACGGTTATTCTGGATATTATCAGATTGAGATTGCTTTAGAGGATCAGGAAAAAACTACTTTTACATGTCTTTTTGGTACTTATGCTTTCCGTAGAATGCCATTTGGATTATGTAATGCTCCTGCTACTTTTCAGCGTTGTATGATGAGTATGTTTGCTGATATGATCGAGGAATGTATGGAAGTATATATGGATGACTTGACTGTATTTGGTAATACTTTTGATGCATGCTTGCAAAACTTAAAAAGAGTCTTGAGCAGGTGTGAGGAGAAGAACCTTGTGCTTAATTGGGAAAAGTGTCACTTCATGGTGCCCTCAGGCATTGTGTTGGGCCATATTGTCTCTTCCAAAGGCATTGAGGTAGATCGATCAAAAATTGATCTCATCTCAAATCTTCCTGTGCCAAAGACCGTTAAAGATGTTAGATCCTTTCTAGGGCATGCTGGTTTTTACAGGAGATTCATTCAAAATTTTTCTACCATTGCTCGTCCTTTATGTAATCTGTTGATAAAGGATACCCCTTTTGAGTGGACTATTGATTGTCAGAAGGCTTTTCAAGCCTTGATCGATAAATTGACTTCCGCACCTATTGTGCAACCACCCGATTGGAGCCTTCCTTTTGAATTGATGTGTGATGCAAGTGATTTTGCTGTGGGAGCTGTTTTAGGACAGCGAAAAGATGGTAAACCTCATGTTATTCATTATGCTAGCCGAACCTTGAATAATGCACAGATGAATTATTCTACCACTGAGAAAGAACTATTGGCTATAGTCTTTGCATTAGACAAGTTTCGTGCTTATTTGATTGGTTCTCCCATTACTATTTTCACTGATCATGCCGCACTTAAGTACCTTCTCACCAAGAAGGATGCTAAAGCGCGCCTAATTCGTTGGATATTAATCTTACAGGAATTTGATATCTCCATCAAAGATAAAAAGGGCGTGGAGAACGTTGTTGCTGATCACCTATCAAGGATGATGGTGGAAGTAGCGAAAGATGAGCCACCAATCATGGATGACTTCCCTGATGAGCAACTCTTTTCAGTTGCAAGACTGCCCTGGTATGCGCACATTGTTAATTACTTAGCGATAGGTGAGATCCCTTCATTTTGGAGTGCGTAGGATAAGCGTCGATTCTTTGTTGAGGTAAAGAAATTTTATTGGGATGATCCTTGTCTGTTTAAGTATTGTCCTAACCAGATTATGCGCAGGTGTGTCCCTGATTATGAAATCGAAAGCATCATTACATTCTGTCACTCTCATGCATGTAGAGGCCATTTTTCGATGAAAAAGACTGCTGCTAAAATTCTTCAATGTGGTTTTTACTGGCCTACTATGTTTCGTGACGTTAATATTTTCTGCAAATCCTGTGATAGATGCCTAACACTAGGAGCTTTATCTAGGAGACATATGATGCCTTTGAACCCAATTCAAGCTGTCGAGATTTTTGATTGTTGGGGTATAGACTTTATGGGACCCTTCCCTTCTTCTTTTGGCTATTTATATATATTGTTGGCCTGTGGAATACGTGTCTAAGTGGGTGGAGGCTATTGCATGTAGGAATAATGATCATTCCACTGTCATCAAGTTTCTTAAAGAGCATGTTTTGTCTAGATTTGGTACTCCTAGGGTCATTATTAGTGACCAAGGATTCCATTTTTGTAACCGCTCTTTTGAGGCTTTGATGCGCAGGTATGGAGTTACACATAAGATTTCCACTGCTTATCATCCACAGACGAATGGCCAAGCTGAATTAGCCAATAGAGAGATAAAGCAAATCCTGGAGAAGACAGTGAGCCCCAACCGAAAGGACTGGTCTTTGAGGCTATCAGACGCGTTGTGGGCATATCGCACTGCCTACAAGACTACCTTGGGGATGTCGCCGTTTCGCCTTGTTTATGGAAAACCATGTCATCTTCCAGTTGAATTAGAACATAAGGCATATTGGGCTATTAAGTCACTAAATCTTACTTTGGATGCTGCAGGTCAGGAACGAAAACTCCAGCTGTCTGAGCTAGAGGAACTCAGGAACGATGCTTATGAGAGTTCTAGGATTTTCAAGGCAAAGACAAAGGCCTACCATGACAAGAAGATCTTGCGGAAGACGTTTCAAGTCGGACAGCAAGCTTATCTGTATGACGCACGACTGCATCTTCATCCTGGGAAGCTGAGATCACGCTGGACAGGCCCCTTCACAATTAGCAGAATATTTGAGAATGGGGCTGTGGAAGTTGAAGACCCAAAGGATGGGAGATTATTTACGGTTAATCGACAGCGTTTGAAACAGATTTCAGAGAAAGCGGACCCTGAGGAGCACACCGTTTCTCTCGTAGACCCTGTCTACGAGGGATGATCTTTCTCCTATCTATCATTTCCCTTTTTGATTAGGATAGTTTGTTTTAGTTTGTTTGCTTTTGTTTTCATTTGTTTTTGTTTGCTCTCTTATTTCTTAGGATGTTGGACCACCGTTTGCCTTGCTTGAGGAATTCGACCACTATTCTGGAGATGAGAAATTCGGCCACCATGAGGAGCCTTGAGGAGATAATCGATATTCTCTCAGGTGGCCTCGCTCTTATTTCGATTTACTATTTTTATTTCTGTCATATATGAAAATTCAGCCAATACCCTTCTGCTTATTTACATGATTAGCACACATTGAGGACAATGTGAATTTCAGGTTGGGGGGTGTAGGCATGCATGACCTTATGCATGCTACCTTATTGAGTTTAATAGTGTTGAATTGATTATGTTACTAGAAATTGTACATGAGCTGAAATTTTTATGCTTATTATGCATGTTGCTTTCATATGGATTGACCAATACATTGATTGCATGCGTGATAACCTGAACGTATAACATCATGTGATCCACACACGAATACTTTATGTGCAGTGGTAATTATACTCACTAGAGGAATGAGCATGCTATTGTCCATCGAGACCATGATTTCAACATTAGCTAGTGTTGAGTATTGCATGCAGAAAAAAAACAGAAAAAGTTCTGGAGCTTGATAAAGCTGTGCCTAAACAACTATTAAGTGATCTACTGAGTAACCGGATGTTCTTGCCTCAGGAAGCGGGGAGTTCGCGTAAAAAGGTAGAACCACTTATAGCGAAAAAAAAAAAAAAAAAACTACTAAGTGTTTTGCTAAGTAACCGGGTCTCTGCGCCTCAAGAAGCGGAGAGTGCTCGCGTAAAAAGGCAAAATGTCTGATAGATGAAAAGAAAAAAAATAGAGAAAGAGCATGATGTATTTAAAGTGCAAGGGTTGGATGATTGGTCATGAAGATAGTAGTGTGTTTGGACTAATGGTGGGTAGAAGTTGCTTCTGCACGTAACATTTATTTGTCACGTCACATGTGTTCTTCTGGATGGTGATTAGCATGTTTTGATGTGTAGAAGTTGATTTCATGTGTTGGTAGTATGTGTATGAGTATAAGAAGTTCCCATGATCTGTACTGCATAAAACACTATCGACTTGATAAGGTAGAATTTTTATCATGCATGTCTACATCCTTGAACCGTTAGTGTGCTTAATTATATTCTATGCGCTTTGAATTGCTAGAGACTAGCAATAAGCTGGTTGGGGGGTGTGATGAGTGCATGAAAGTGCACTCTAAATAGCCTTATAACCATCTCAATTGCTAGATTATTATCCTTAATTAGCATCTTTATTACTATTTTTATATCTATATGTTGCTTCACATGGTTGTTTGGAAAATGCAGGAAATTGGAGCTAAAAGAAACTGAAAAGAGTATATGGATCAACTTCAACAATTAATCTGTACCTGCTCATGAAGAATCAGATGATGTGCCATATATGGTTGGAAAGCTCTTGAAGTCTAGATTCTGGGGAATTTTACGGTTCATGATTCCGAGTTTTCTAGAGGAAGTTACGGCAATTTCAGTACCGATGCGCAGTCTGAATGGCAGAAAGGGAAATAAGCTGGAAGTCCGAGCGATCCGCCGATCGATCGGACCTCACAGAATCGTGACAGAACATGCATTTTTTGGCTGAATATGATCCGATCGATCCCTCCTTCGCCCCTATAGGGTCCGATCGATCCGACACCAATGGTCCGATCGATCGGACTCGAAAAAAGTCAAAAACAGCGGATTTTTACTCAACCAATCGATCCAACATACATAATCCGATCGATCGGACTTGGGAATTAAAGGGTGACATGAACGTATGCTTTTTAGAGGAGCAGAGTTCGATCGATCCGTCCATCGATCGGACACGGGCGAAGTTAGAAGATTGGAGATATCAAGAGACCGATCGATCCAACATCCCGAGAAGGATCGATCGGACTTGCCCAGTGCCGAAAATCAACGGTTTTGATTAATCCGAGTTTACTAATTCTTGGACCCTATAAATAGGAAACTTAGGGCTAATCAAAGGGGACTTCTTGGACGTTTTTGGAGGCTCTTTTCAGGAGTTTTTCAAGAGGAAAAAGATGGAGACATCTCCATCTATGGCCGAGTAATCCGCGGGAATGGCGGACGGATGATCTAGCGAGGACTAGGGTTTCTTCTCCAACAATGGTTCATAGATTTTAAGCTTTATTGTTAAACTCTTTTCTATGTATTGGATCTTTAAATATTATTTTCAGATTATAGATTTCTATGTGGATGATTAATATTATGAATCCAGTCATGCTTCTTTCATGATCTTTTAATCCCATAGTCTTCTCTTTTGATTCTCCTACCGAGTCTTGCGAGACCTTTGCTATACATTGCCCGTAGTGACAGCTGGTATTGTATATTCTTAGGGATCTGGTTAGATAAGGTTGGGGCTCTATACCGAGAGATCTTTGCTATGCATTGCCGATTGTGAGAGTTGGTATTGTGTATTCTTAGAGATCCGGTTAGAGTTAGGGCTTTGTCCCGATGAACTTTTGCTGCGCGTTGCCTGTAGTGACAGCCGGTATCGTGTATTCTTAGGTTTGGTTGGATGAAGTTAGAACTATAAAAAGGAAAAACCAATCGTAGGAAGAGACATTTATATATTTTATTAGATTCATAATTCTATATCTTCCGGTTAAGGTGATTGGGATGTGAATCCCTTAACTGAGTATCATATGATCCATTGAGAAAAGAAGAACCTAAATCCGAGTGAAGTGATTCCTGAAGCCTAGCCTCATTCAAATCTTGATTTCTTTCGTTAACTTTATCTTATCATCACATCTTCGATCTATTTTCTTAACTTTTACGCTCTTGTTTGTCTTCAATACATCGTTATTCACGTTTCTGGATCTTTCTTGTCTGTCTCTCTGTGGGTTCGACCTCTCTTATGCTGTACTGCACCGCGACCGCTGTGCGTGACACATTTGAGCGACATCACTCCACATCTCCCTATGGCGCACCAGTCTTTTTCAAGAGGAAGCAACACAGCACACTGAGGATGTGCATTGACTACCGTGCCCTAAACAAGCTGACCGTGCGGGACAAGTATCTAGTTCCGTTGGTGCAGGACCTCTTCGATCGCTTGTCCAAAGCTCAGGTATTCTCAAAATTAGATTTGAGGTCTGGTTATTGGCAGGTGCGCATATCGCAGAAGGAGATGAGACCAAGACCACGTGCATGACACTGTATGGTGCATATGAGTTCCTGGTCATGCTGTTCGGCTTGACTAATGCCCCAACCACATTTTGTCATCTGATGAACGATGTGCTATATGACTTCCTCGATCGGTTCGTGGTCGTCTACCTCGATGACATAGTGGTGTACAACGACTCCCTGGAGGCCCATGCGGAGCACCTGAGGCGGATTCTACAGAGACTGTGGGAACACACTGTCTTTGTCAAAAGGGAGAAGTGTAAGTTCACAGTAAAAAAGGTCTCGTGAGATCAATGGCGGCACGGTGAGGATGGATCCCTAGAAGGTTGAAGCAATTCTACAGTGGTTGGCGCCAACAAAACTCCCTGAGCATCGATCTTTCCTCGATTTACCCAACTACTACCACCGATTTATCAAAGGCTACTCCAAAAAGGTAACACCCTTGAATAACTTACTAAAAAAAGATCAAGTTTGGGGTTGGACAGGGGAATGCGTGGAGGCCTTTCAAAAGCTGACGGAGGCCATCGCCAACGAGCTAGTTCTAAAGCTCCCGGACTTCTCTCTCCCCTTTGAAGTCCACACGGATGCATCCAATTGAGCTCTTGGCGGACTGCTAGTCCAGGAGGGACACCCAGTGGCTTTTGAAAGCCGCAAGCTCAATGATCCAGAGATGCGCTATTCAGCGCATAAGAATGAGATGGTAGCCGTGGTGCACTATCTTCGCACCTGGCAGGTGTACCTTCTCAGCACCAAGTTCTTGGTCAAGACGGACAACGTTGCCAACACTTATTTCCAGACACAGAAGAAACTCTCTCCCAAGCAAGCAAGGTGGCAAGAGTTCCTACAGGAGTTCGACTTCGAGTGGCAACATAAACCTGGGAAGCACAACCAGCTAGCGGATTCTTTAAGCCGACAACAAGTTATTGACTACGTTGTAGACCTAGTCCAGGTGGAGGCGGGTTGGCTTGAGAAGATCAAGGCCTAGGCAAAAGATGACTCCGAGTATCAGAAGCTTGTAAAGGAGGTTCAAGACGGGACCATGCGGCAGTTCTGGATCCAGGATGACTTGTTGCAGGCAAAGGGTGGGCGGCTCTATGTCTCCAAAGGCAGAGTCCGGGTCTCTCTCATGAAAGAGACTCATGACTCCAAGTGGGCGGATCATCCAGGGCGGGAGCGGCCTTCTGATCTTCTTGGCCGAAGTTACTATTGGCCAAAGATGGATGAGGATATTGAACTGTATGTGAATACTTCTCTAGTGTGCCAATTAGATAAGACGGAGAGGAGTAAGCAGGCGGGCCTACTTCAACCCCTCCCAATTCCGGAAGGTATCATGCAATCACTCTCTATGGATTTTATTGTAGGTCTTCCGATGGTGGATGGCAAGTCAACAATCTTTGTGGTGGTGAACCATTTTTCGAAGATTGCCATCTTCATCCCAGTGCCCAAAGGTTGTTCATCAGAGGTCACGACATACCTCTTCATCAAGAACGTGGTCAAACACTTCGGGCTTCCATGTGACATTGTGAGCGATAGGGATGGGTGGTTCACAAGTCAATTTTGGACTCATCTGTTCATGATCATGGGGTCTCAATTGAAATTTTCAGCTGCAAATCACACACAGACTGATGCCCAAATAGAGCGAATCAATGCCTTGTTGCAGGAGTACCTACGACACTACATGACTGTGAGCCAACGGAATTGGCTCGATCTTTTTGACGTGGCGCAGTTCTCCTACAACTTGCAGAGATTATCATCGACAGGGAAGAGTCCCTTTGAGCTCGTGTTAGGGCAACAAATGTTGGCTCCCCTTGACCTAGCGGCTCGAGGAGAAGGAAGTCCGGGGGCTTCCAAGTTTGCAAGAGACCAACAGGAGATGATAGAGGCAGCTCAAGGCAGCTTGAGGAAGGGCCAAAAGAGGATGAAGAAATATGCGGATCAAGGAGGCGGCCCTTGGAGTTTCAGGTTGGGGATCAAGTCCTTTTGAAGCTCACTCAGCGGATTTTGAAATAATTAAGCAGAAAGACAACACACAAATGACTGGTGCCACGGTACGATGGCCCTTTCGAGGTCATCAAGAGGGTAGGCTGCTTGGCCTATCGACTGCTTCTTTCCAATCAGCTCAAGATTCACCCAACATTCCATGTCAGCTACTTGAGGCCTCACCATGCGGATCAGGAAGATTCATAGAGGAACAAGGTGAAGAGGGCCCCGCCAACAATTCGGATTCGAGTTTGAGAAAGAAGTAGAGGTCATTCTTGATCGGAGACAGGAAGGCCAAGACAAGAGAAACCGTCACGTCTTGTACTTGGTTAAGTAAAAAGGGCTTCCAGATTCTGAGACATCATAGGAACATGATGTCAACTTGTGGCAGTTCGAGGAGTTAGTCCAAGACTACCTCAGAATACATCCGATGAGGGCGTTGCATTCCTCTGGCGGGGGAGGTTTGTCAGGGCTTTGAAGCCTTGACGCAGGCCTTGTCTTGCGGCATCCGGAGGTGGCACGAACAAAGGCCAAAGACATGACATAGGGTCATCGCCACGGGTCATGTGAGGCTTGGTGCCCTCGAGATAGCGAACGAAGTGTCGGGGCGTCGAGGGTCGAGATCCTAGAGAGGATTGGCGAGGTAATCTACCGCTTGGACCTTCCTCAGCACATATCAGTCTTGCATCCTACATTTCATGTGTCGATGTTGAGGAAGTATCACCCGGACCCGTCTCATGTCATCAGGGTGGATGACATCGAGCTTGAGGTAGACGCGACATTCGTGGAGCAGCCGGTTCAAGTACTTGACCGGAGGAATCAGGTCTTGCGGGGCAAGACGATTCCCTTGGTCAAGGTACTGTGGAGGCACAGAGGCGTCAAGAAGATGACCTGGGAGCCCGAGGCACGCATGCGGCAGCAGTATCCGCATTTGCTTCCTTCTCGCAGTAGATCTTGTCATGTTTTCTAGTATAGCTGTTTTTCTGTTTTCGAGCCCTACCTTTATCGAATCTCGTGATAAGATTTCTTTTAAGGGTATTAGGATGTGAGGACCTGTCCCTGTACTCCTGGGTCGACCGTCTGTGTCGGGCCCGTGGCTTTTTTGATTGTTTCGCGTCGAGCACGTGATCCGATGGATCGTATTGTTTTGTGGACCGCAAGGGGAATTTCATAAATTGCGCCTTATCGATTTGTTTCACACCCGCGTATGCACACACTAACCATGTTTGTGTTAATGTTTGATTCGAACAGTTAGGTGGACCCGAGATAAGAAGATCTGGGCTTGGGCTTTTGTTCTAGCCCAAGTCTAGCTTTTGCTTGGGCTTGGGTCTGCCTGTGATCTTTTGAGTAGATCTACTTGTATGCATGTTGGTTTTTAGTGCAATTACCGATTTTGGATGGACTTGTGCTTTTTCGTGCTACCAGATCCCAGGATTTTGTGGGGCTTGGTAGAGTTTTTCGGCGGTATTTTTCTTTCTCAGGTTCACCGGAGAACCCATCAAGATCGATCATTCTTGAGGAATGATCGATCATTCTTGGAACGTCATGCATGTCCCGTGCATGATCGATCATCTGGTGGAGATTGATCGATCATTTTCTTGGCCGGCATAGATGGGGTCCCGGGTCATGAAGATGATCGATCGATCCTTTTTGGCTTGGCTGGGACGGAACATTTAGTTCACTAAAAATGATCATTTTGGCGGCAGGGAGGTGTTTTCATCGGTTCTTTCCAGTGGGACTTTGCATGCATGGGTTTTCTATATCGCTTTATATCTAGTACATGTGGTTAAGCATGTTAGCACCATATTAAGGGGTAATGGTGAACTGGGAGAGTGATGACTCCCGGGATGTGTAGAATAAACGGGCTGGTTGCCCTCCTGTTTTCCTTAGCCTCGCATGTTGGCGTGTGCGAGGGCAATAGTTATGTTGAATTGATAGCCGTGTTTGTCGGGGTTTGATACGAGTCGATCCGACTCGACCAACTGGACCCGAACCCATAAGAGGAACCAAACTGGTTCAGCCTCTTTCCTAGTTTGACTTGGACTTCTCTAGTTCAAACTAGAGTATTTGATTAGGATTTATCATTAGTCTTTTATATTTAATTGAGTCCTATTTGATATTTGATTGTTATGAATTAATTAAGAGTCCATTTGAGTTAGGAAGTTGAGTTGAGTCATAAAGCCTTATTACTTGCTAATTAAGCAACGGGGTTTTTAGTTGGATTAGGACTCTGTCAAGGTCTCTATAAAAGGACCTTAGTAGTTTGTATTAGGAATGCATGAGATGAATGAAGAGAATAATTATTAGGAGAAGTTGATAAATTATCATAGGAGTAGAATATCATAGGAGTAGAGATAAGGTAGATTCCACCAGATCATCCATCATAGATCCAGCTTCTTCCCCGTCGATCATCTTCTCTGCAGCCGGCATCGCCTCCACAAACTTTCTCTCTCCTCCACGTCATCGCCACTATTCACCATCTCCTTCCTCTATCCCGAAACCCTAGCTTGTTCGCCGTTCCCTCTCCGACCACCCCCGTCGCCATCCAAGACCTCCATCCTCTTCCTCTAAGCCCCACGACCCCGGCCATCTCTTTCCCGTCGCCCCACTCTATCTTCTCCGGTGATCCCCACGGCAACCCAACAACCCGGTCTCCGTCCCCATCACCGTCAACCCCCTGTCCGATCCCTATCCCACCTCCAAACCACTCTAAACCCATAGCCGACCTCCTTAGACCCTATCCCAACCTTCCTAAGTCTTCCGCCGAGCTCTCCGTCGTCCCCGACGCCGGCAAACCCAAATCCTCCCGCCATCGACCTCCAGATCCCGTCTATCCCACCTCCCTCCAGCCAATCCACTCCGGTAGATCTCTTCCCCATCACCCCGCGACCCTTCCTGCCACTATACCTACCGCCGCCGCCGCCGCCGCCCCTACGCCGGCGATCCACTCCGGCGACTCCTCAACCCTTGGATCACTCCGGTTCAGCCACTTCAATCAGGTTCAGCCCAACCTCAACCGATTCAGCCCAGCCAACCAATCCAGCCACATCCAACCAATTGAACCTGGTCAACCTGATCCAGATCAATTCAGACTTGACCCAGTCAAGTCCCATCCAATCAGGCTCAACCAGATCCGATCCAGCTCAAGCCAGATCCGATCTAGCTAGCCAAATCAGCCCATTGGACTCAAATCAAGTCCAATCAGGCCGATTCTGATCGATTGGAGCAGTAGAGACCCATTAAGAGAGGATCACGAGTAGACCGCTCATAACAGGGCTGTTTCCCGTTCCAGAGTTTTCTCTGTGAGCTGGCTGGCAGTTGGTCGTGTTACCACTACAGCAGTCAATTTTGATGATATGCTTAGATGACTTGAATACTTGTTGTTTGCGGTTCAGAGCTCGTGTCGGCCTCGTACATGGTGCTGAGGTGTAGCCGGTGTCCGGTTCTCTTTGTCTCTTGGGTAGAGGTTGTGCCTACTCAGAAGTGACAGTTTTCTGGCTCGTGAGACAACAGTGTCGGTTCTTGCCAGCAATGTTGGTTTCCTGCTTACTAAAGGTGACCCAGTATGTGACTAGTTCGTCTGGGAGACCATGACTGAGGCCCCTCAGGGACACACGGTGGTGTTATGGGGCCCCTGTGAACACCCAGGCTTTGCTTAAGGGTGACACTATTGTGTTCCCTCCTCCTTTGTGTGAGTCGTAGTATAGTTTCCCTGCTAAGCTTAGTTGCTCATTCCTACTCTGGCAACGTTTTGCATGTGAGGACCTGTCCCTCTACACATGGGTCGACCAGCTGGGTCGGGCATGTGGCTCGTTTGTTTGTTTTGTGTCGAGAGCGCGATCTGGTGGATCGCATTGTTTCTTGGACCGCAAGGGAAATTTGGTAAATTGAGTCTCGTTGGTTTGTTTCATACCCGCGTGTGCACACACTGACCATGTTTGTGTTAGTGTTTGATTAGAACGGTTAGGTGGACTCGGAATCGAAAGATCCAGGCTTGGGCTTGTGTTCTAGCCCAAGTCTAGCTTTCTGCACTTGGATGATCGATCTTTCCTTTCTAGAAGATCGATCATTTAGTGCCAGAAAGTCAAGGTGTGATCGTCATGAAGGATCGATCTTTTCGGATGAAAAGATCGATCATTCATAAGTCGATTCGTCCGTCTATAAAATGGACGCGACCGTCTCCTTTGAATCCTTTTAAAATCTGCCGTTCTTGAGCTCAGATCCGGCTGAATTTTGGAGAGATTGAGGACGATCCAAGGCTTAGCAATTGGGATTGAAGCTGCTCTTGGCTAGGTAGGGATCCTACCTACTTTGTTTTTCCGTTTTTGAGAGTTTGTGAGTTTCCTTGTGTTCTTTAGCTTAAACCCGTCGATTTGCATGTTTGTTTTGAATGAAAGTACCAGTTTTGTACTCATGGTCCTTCGTACTACTAGATCCCAAGGTTTTATGGGATTTGGTAGAGTTTTTCGACGGTATTTCTCATCGGAGGTTTGCCAGAGAACCCAACAAGATCGATCATTCTTGGTAAATGATCGATCACTCATTGTTGGTCATGCTGAGCCCGAGCATGATCGATCATCTGGTAGAGATGATCGATCCTCCTGGGAGGAATGATCGATCCTCTTTGGCTCGACTGGGAAGATGCTCTCTGTCGCTTGGAAGATCGATCTTTTCTTAGGAAAAGATCGATCCTTTATGTAACAGAAAGGAGTTTTCATTGGCTTTGCCCGCGGGGCTTTGCATATGCAGTTTTCTTACAGCTTTATAAATTATACATATCCTTAAGCATGTTAACCCCATATTAGGGGTAGTGGTGAACCAGGAGAGTGATGAGTCTTGGGATGTTTAGAATAAGTGGGTGAGTGGCCCTACTACTTTCCTTAACCTTGCATGCCGGCGTGCGCTGAGAGCTTTATTCTGTGTTGTGCTAGCTGTTGGTTGCGGGGTTGTTTCCCGATGCAGGTTGCTGGTGAATTGGCTGACAGTTGATGGTGGTACCACTACAGCAGTTCTTGACCTTAAATGCATGTTCACCACCCGGGGCCGGTGGAGTGTCAAGCCCAGACCTTGCTTTTGTTATCATCACATATGCTGGATGCTTATCTGTGTTATATGCGTATGTTCATTGCATGTATTCTGGTTGTGCATTAGATGCATAAGATTAGGGCATGGGCAATCTGTGGGTCACCGTCCCGTGGCTTGGTAGCTCGGATTTAGCCCTAGGACCGGGGTCAGGTAGCTTGGAACATATTTGAATGGTGGTGTTCAGTCGATTTCGATGATAGGCCTTGGTTCGAGGTTTCTATAAATTGTAGTTTTGTTAATTGAGGATGTTTTGATGAACTACATAGGGAGACCTTTAGGTTAGAGGAAACCCTCGCCAAAAATTTCCGCTGTTGTTACGTTCCGGTTCCCGTCACCTGGCCCGGTTGAGCTTTTGCGGGTCGGAGTGCGACACTGCAGGTGCAGGCATTAGGTCCTCTTTTGTGGCCCCTACCGGGCAGGTGTTTTGCGGCGACGCAACGTCTGGCAGTGTTTGAGGAGTGGTGATCGTCAGCTGACCCCTTTTGTTATAGTTAGCCTCCTACGGGAGTGCGAATGTATAAACTTTTCCCCTCTTCGAGGAATCCGAGATTTGGATCTTTATTTATATCTTATCTGTTGAGGTTTCTTTATTATATACTTCAATGATGGTACTTGCAGGATTGCTCAGGGAAACCAGTAGTTAGGTTCTGGTTTGCGTTTCCCGGCCCGGCTGGGCTTTTCGTGGGTCGGGGCGTGACATTTGTACCATGGGTTGGGAGATAGAGAGTTGTGAGGGATTCTCTTGTAAAGATTATTCATCAATAAAGGAACGGGGAGAAACCCTTTTGCCATAAACTGTCTTCTTGGGTGTGTGAGTGAAGAAGACAAAAGAGGATTGACTGGCCAAGGGACGAGCTCGACATCGACGTTCCAAATAAGTAGAGGCCGTGGGTCTTCTTGGCGCCATCAACGGGTTACTTTTCTTTGTGACAAAAAAGTTCCGCTGCGTAGCCCGATGATAACCACCACCCTACCCTGTTTGCCACCTTTCCCCCCTTTGACCCCTTCAATCAAAAATAACTCCAAACGAGGGTTGGGTCATGGCCGACCATCCTTGCACTGTCACCAATCTTGGCACGACCACCATCGCCGACGGCCATCTCGGAATGGAGCCGTTGCCGAAGCAACAAGATCACCCTTAGATATCGTCGTAGCCACTTGGCCCATTCAGCGCCATCCGTGGAGCTTGGGCCATTGCCGTCGCGAGCTCGAGAATGACCTTCGCCGGCGCTCACCGTCACGTTCTTACGCGCACCGACAAGCCAAAAAGAAATCGCCGGTGTCACTCGCCAAAGCTTGGGCGCTGCCATCGTCCAAGCTCGCCATCAACGTTGTGCTCACCCACGATGCCATCGCTAGCCCTTGGCAACCGCTGCAGTGACGCGATGTCCATGAGACCGCTCATTGAGATCGAGAAGGGAAGGCGCTCGGTCTCGTGGGATCGCATGCCTCACCGCACCACTGTCTTCACATGAAGACATTGATGAGTGTATGAAAGTGCACTCTGAACAATCCTATAACCATCTCAATTACTGGATTATTATCTTTAATCAACATCTTTATTACTAGTTTTATATTTATATGTTGCTTCACATAGTTGTTTGAATAATGCAGGAAATTGGAGCTAAAAGAAGCTGAAAAGATTACATGGGTCGTCTTCATCATCAAAACTGTTCCTGTTCAGAACTGACTAGATGATGTGTCATACATGGTTGGAAAGCTCTGGAAGTCTAGTTTCAAAAGGTTTTTACGGTTCATGATTTAGAGTTTCCTAAAGGAAGATATTCCATTTTTAGTATGAGAGGTGTAGGAGCAAGTAGCTACGGAAGAAGAAGATCGATATGATCCAAAAGAAGAGCGATCTCTTGTCGGATGACCTGAAAACGAACGGACCATATTTGATCCAATAGTTAAAATAAGGCCAAAAAGCAGTTCAGTATCCTGTAGTTTTCCAGTTTTGCGGTTTAGTACCACGTACTTTCAAAATTATAAAAAAATACACCAAGTTACATAATAGTTGCAGTTTAGTACCCATCATCCGACGCCGTTATATATTTTAAGGCAAAAAAGTACTTTGGCACCTTGTAGTTTAAATATTTTGTAGTTTAGTACCACGTTGTTTAAAAATTACAAAAAAATACATGATGTTACAAAACTAGTCATTTTGGATCCAACGTACTTTTAAACAACGTGGTACTAAACTACAAATGCTCCAAGTTAAAAATGCTCCAGGTATAAACCTAGGTTAAAAATGCTCCAAGTTTTGTAATTTCAGGCATTTTTTTATAATTTTTAAACAACGTGGTACTAAAATGCAAAATTTTTAAACTACAAGGTGTCAAAGTGCTTTTTGGCCTTAAAATATGTAACGGCGTCGGATGATGGGTACTAAACTGCAACTATTATGTAACTTGGAGCATTTTTTTATAATTTTTAAAGTATGTGGTACTAAACTACAAAACTGGGAAACTACAGGGTACTAAACTGCTTTTTGGCCTTAAAATAAAACCTAGGATTTCATACCTATATATAAGGAGGACGTCCAGGGTGTGTTAAAAAGAGTTTTAGAGGGGAGAAAAACAAGGAAGAAGATGAAGAAATCTCCATCCATGGCCGAGTAAGCCGTGGGCATGGCGGACAGATGACCTAACGAGGACTAGGGTTTCTTCTTCATCATGGTTCATAGTTTTAATCTTTATTGTTAAACTCTTTTCTATGTATTGAATCTTCAATATCTATTTTCATTATGGATTTCGATGTGGATGATTAATATTATGAATCTAGTCATGCTTCTTTCATGATCTTGTAATCCCATGATTATATCTATTGTTTACCTACTTTATCTCGTGAAATCTTTGCTATGCATTGCCAATTGTGAGAGTTGGTATTGTGTATTTTTAGAGATATTGTAAGATAGGGTTAGGGCTTTGTCCCAAGGAACTTTTGCTATATGTTGCCTATAGTGACAGCCGGTATCGTATATTCTTATGTTTTGGTAGGATGAAGTTAGAACTATAATAAGGGCCTGTTTGGTTGCTCAGGACTGGCTGGAGTGGAGTCACTTTCTGGAGTGCAGACTTTTGCAAAGTGGAGTCCTGTAAAGTGGCATGTCAGTTTTTGCTGTTTGGTTGGTGCTGGAGTGGAAGCTGAGTTGGCTGACTTCTGGATTTTCTGCTGTTTGGTTGGTGTTGGAGTGGAGCCTGAGTTAACTGACTTTTGAACTTTCTGTTGTTTGGTTGGTGCTGAAAGTGAGGATATGGTCACCCCCGACTAGGGGGGTGAGTTTAAACGCTTCAAAAAATGAATCTTAAATACATTTTAAAAGTATTAGATGTGTTTTTATAATATATAATAAATTATCATATCAAAAGGATTGGAAAATCGCTGCAAATGTATTATTAGCTATTGTTTTATATGGAGGTTTTTTTTTGGATAGACATGAGTGTTTGTTCTTTATTGTTTCCTTATTATTTTTCAGATGAACCTCATTATTTTTCAGGAAAAATTTGGCAAAATCTTCTTTATATTTTCAACACATGGAACCTGTTCAGATTGAAAATTTTAACATATTAACATACAATATAAATAATGTAACTTAGCTATTGTTTTAAACTCATTCTATAGCATTTAAAACTAGAAAATATCACAATCCATCTACTTCAATAGATATCTTCCAGTGTCCTCAAATGACGACTACCTTTAACATATTAACATACAATATAAATAATGTAACTTACAAGCAACACAATGAGTACAAAGACCAGTAAAGAAACCGCCGAATACTGCCTATCATTCTCTGATTTCCCCTTTCCAAGCTCAAGCTCATAATCACCAAATGACACCAATGCATCGTTTTGATTGCGGAACCCCAGATAAGTACATTTTTTGGAGAGTAGAACTAGTATGATGCTACAGAATTAAATAGTGAAACAGTGACTGCATTTTGCAGCATGTTATGCATTTTGCTCAATCAAACAGTGACTGCATTTTACAGCATGTTATACATATAACAGAGTAGAACTAGTATGTCACCTAAGGCTCAACCTTGACAGCATCATCAGAAACAGAAAAATAACTCTACTCAGAAACAGAGTAGCTTGCTCAATCTCCCAACATCATGAAACAGAAAAATACTTAAAAAGAACTCAAGAACTAATAATAGACTTCATAAACTCCAGTGAGCACGAATTATATGTCAATAAATATCAAGATTAATTCCAAGTCTTATAACTCTACTCATATCAAGCCTTATAACTCGTTACATGGAAAAGGCTCAAGTAAAGAAGGTAACAGATAAGGCCTACAAAGATTATTAACAATAAAATACATGTCCCTAGTTCACATAATCACATGTGCAAGATCAGCTTTCTCACAATAAAAGTTACAGCTGCTTCTTTGATGCATACTAGAAAGCAAAGAATAAAAGTTCTCACAATAAAAGCTCACAGAACAGGGGTTTCATAGAACGAAACAAATCTCGTTACAAATCCATAGATTGTTGCAGTTATATATCGGAGGAACAAATCAGTCACTAGAGGAGAGTTTGATGCATACTGGAAAGCAAAGAATGAACAGGAAGGGGGTCTAATTGAAACAGGTGCTTCTTTGATTAAAAACAAGGTAATCTTCTTCTGAGAAACTGCGTTTTGGTTCGAAATCATTTGCTGAGAAGAGAAAGGAAAGCTCACAAAACAGGGATTTCATAGATCCAAACAAATCTCGTTACAAATCCATAGATCCAAACCAAGAAAACCACCATGAGAAAAATCCGTAGATCCAAGAAAAATAAAACAAATCCATAGATCCAAGAAAAATGAAACAAATCCATAGATCCAAACAAATCTCGTTACATGGAAAAGGCTCAAGTAAAGAAGAGAATTCATAAATCCAAGCATATACACCAAAAAAAAATGAAACAAAGCCATAGATCTAACCTGAGCAGATCCGGTGAGGAGAGACGCCGGAGAGAACACGCCGGATAGAGCCGCCAACGGAGAGGATACGGTGAGGAGAGACGCCAAAGAGAGACGCCGACGGAGAGGAGATGGCGAGCAAAAACCCCAGAGATCGCCGCCAATGGAGAGGAGACGGTGAGGAAAACAACACACTGGAGGGAGCCGACGGAGAGAAGGTGGGCTGCTCACCGGAGAGACCCGATGGAGAGGAGATGGTGAAGAGAAATGTCGGAGAGATCCGGCGGAGAGGAGATGAGGGGGGGTGAGGAGAAACCCTAGCCGAGATGTGTTTTTGGACTCTCGGGGCTAGTGTCTCGAGTGGGGGGCGAGTGGGGTGTAGAGTGGGGGACTGATTCGGTATTGTTTGAATCGTCTCCCACTCCACTCAGCCGACTCTGGCATTTTTTTTGCCAGAGTCAAATGGCTGAGTAGAGCCTTTTAGTCCACCCACTCCCTCCACTTGATGTCCAACCAAACAGCTTCAAGTGGAGGGAGTGCTGCTAGTCCAGCCACTCCACCCCCCACTTTTGTCAACCAAACAGGCCCTAAGGAAGAGTCAATCATAAGAGGAGACATTTATCTTTTGATATATAGGTTTAAAGCTCCATATCTTCCGGTTAAGATGATTGGGATGTGAATCCTTTAACTGAGTATTGATTAAACCATTGGTAGAAGAAAAACCTAAGTCTGAGTGAAAGGATTCCTGACATCTAACCTTCTTAAAACCTTGATATCTCTTGTTAATCTTACATTATCATTAATCTTTTGATCTAATTTAGTTTAGTTCGCTCTTAAGCTCTTAATTGTTTTCAATATATTGTGATCTTTGTTTCTGGATCCTTTCTACTTGTCTCTCTATGGGTTCGACCTCTCTTATGTTGTACTGTACCACGACCGCTGTGCGAGACACATTTGAGCAACATCATACGTCACCATTGATCTAGACGAGGCCACCAGTGTCGGCCCATCCTTGGGCGCCTCCTCCGTTGCGGGTGGAGCCTTCGCCGCCACTACAGCAAGATCCCCCAAAGATCTCACCGCCAGAGCGAGGCTGATCCAACACCATCCATGGGCCGTTGCCGTCACCTTCCTAGGTGTGCATACCAACCAGCATAGCAAAGCAAAGCAAGCCGCTTCCATCCTAGGCGCTGCTTCGCCACCGAAGCTCCTTGCTTGGTCACCGATCACAAGCCGGGGCCACATCTGCTGTCATCGCGTCCAAATGCACCATGTGACTCCTCGCCGATCACGGTGCCGCCGACAATTGCTGCGGGCTACAGCCTAAGTGTTGTGCGCGGTGGTTATTACCCACTCGTTGCGCCACTGCTACAATGAGATCTCATGAAGAGCTCATCGCCCTTTTCGATACTCTCGCACTGTCAAATCTGATCATGGACCGTATCGTGCCACGGTCGTTCGACGCACAACAACTAATCCCAACTTATAGTTTGGGCAGCCATGCAAGCTATTGCACTTTGGTCGCTTGCCAATCCTAGCGCCCGACTTTTAGGCTTCCAATGGCTACGGGTTTTGACAGTACAAAGAAGAGGAAAAAACCATGGGCAAGATTATGCGGGAAGAGTGCCCTTTAACCTCGCTCTAATGCCAATATTAGAGTATGTGTATTAGCGGAAGCGATTTCGAGCGTACATTATTCACGATCTGGATCCCGGATCCGGCAGGGCTTCTATCTTGCGTTCATCTTATGCAATCTTCTCCTCATCGAACCTTGCGGTAGGATGATGTTACGAGAACATCACCTCTCGATCACATCACATGAACCCAACCTCCAACCTCCATCACTCACAACGCTCACATGACGGAGAGAAGGAGCCGTCGTACACATCTCATATTAATTTCATCATCCATAAATCCTAGAGGTATCTTGGTATTTATAGAAGACTTAAGAGTCTTGATATGCATGTCTGTCTTAGTTGGAATAGAAATTGATCGAACCACTAATAGACGCCCAATTTGAACTCTAATCATAGTCCAAATCCGACAGGAATATACTAATAGGTGAAGTGTTCGCAGTAGAATTATCTATATATATGTGGTAGAAGTGGTTTATTATGATAAAAGAGATGATAGCCAGCTAGATAGACTAGTGCTACAAGAGTTGAATATATACTTGACTAGATGTGCAGCTTGCCCTTAAATGCCTTGATTGACTTGTTCACATCTTGTAGATTACATTGTTGTATATGCTTTAAGGCTTGTATGGAGTCTATGGGTTCATTCGTATGATATTGTTTTAAAGTTATTTAATTAATTATTTTTTATCACAACAAATCCTCATGATTATATTAACAACAATTACTCTCCAAGTTAAACATTGCCAAACCTCTTTCATCCATCATGCTCGTCTTTCTAACTTAATTTAATTGTTTCTTTCTAGCTAACTGTGCCACTAATTAATAACAGTGACTCCTTCAATTAAGTACCTCTCAACCTTTTGGTTTCTAGGCAGCGCTGAGGTGCCAAGTTCCTATTGGCACACCTTTTCCTTCTCCCTTTACAATGATGTTACTGCCAATAACTCCAAGTTTGATAGGTTTTCGTGGGGTTGGCGGCGTCATAACTCATAAGTGGGAATAGGCGCGTGATGCCGGCCACTAATGGCGGTTCTCGTAGAATATCCAATGGGGACAATTTGGTTGCACATTGATCACGGACATTGTACTGGACCACCACTATAATAAAATCGGGATTTTACGATAAGATATTTCATCCCAATAGGTCTTATATTTATCTACCTTATAAGATCTAATGATAGTTATTCCTTTTATCTGCTGTCACCTGTTGTCCCACGTGGAATCCTATGTAACTCTAGATGATTGATTAGAGATAATAGAGGTGGATGGTTATATTTTTCATGACAAATGTATTTCATCACAATGTTTGTTACAACAAATCCATCATAATAAGTTTATTATGACGAATTAGCTATTTTTATCACGATAGATACATCAAATCAAATGAACAAAAATTTATCGCTGTAAGATTAGTATCGGTGACAATATATTTTGTCAACATAAACTAAAAATTTCATAGCCATATATATGTTTTTGTCACAATAGATAGGAATATTATGACCAAAATATTGTCGTAATATTTTTTTAGACAACATTTGTCACAATAACACTCACTATTGCAAGAATATGTTTGTCACAATAAACATATTTATTCCAACATATGATTTCATCACGATATGGTACAAAACTAGCGACAAAATATTTTGTTGCAATAACTGTGACTATTGTGACAGATAAAGCTTTTTACCGACAATTAAATCTCTTAAACTTTTCATAGCTATTGCAATTCTTGCCAATTGTATCTACAATAAACCAATCTTAAACAACAATTGTCCAAATATTTTACGACTATATAGAATTGCCGCTACAACAGTTTCCTAGAAAATCATAACCTAAATACATGACTTTAGAAGCCTTTAGCCTTTTACCCACCTAAGCTGTTTGATGCTCGTCTTTCTTTGACCTTTTGGATCTTGAGCACTTACTTCACAATCTTTTGTTCTTCAAAGGCGCATATAATCCTAGAAACCCAAAAAGATGATGACAGAAATATAGCTAGTTAGAAGAACAAAGTCAAGTAGCTAGCTGAGTTATGGAGACCATAAATTAACGACCTTTCTTTGAAAGCAGTTACAGATCGAAGTCGACCATAAGCATCATTCACGGTCATCCATTTTCTTGCAAATGTGGATCTCTCGTACCGAAGAATCTGCGAGGAGGAAAAAAATATTGATTTACATGTTGATATAAGGATTAAATCCTTTAAAAAGAAGATAGCAAACGCATGTAGGAAAACAATATTCAGCTCATAGGTATTAAATATGTCAAATGAGTGAGAACATGAAATGTTAAAAAGAAAAGCAAGAACCATGTAATCTAGCACAAAAAGAATATACTCGACGGTAGGATGACACACGCACGAAAAGAAATCGAGACTGATTGCAAGAGCATCAAAAGCATGTACTTAAAAATAGAAACTGAGACTCAATACCCATATGCATATTCAAAACATATGATGTAGTCCTATGCTGTCATTGATAAGACAAGCTACTACAACAGAGTATAGAACAATAGTTCCAAAACACAGCATTAAGGGAGATTTCCATATTAGTAATTACAAGGACTGGAGTTGGCATGCATATAAAGTCGGAATGCATTAAAAAGAAGATCCAATCTGATCCTAATAAAGAATCAAAGATATACTTAAGGCTATGCGAGTTCAGCAGTTTAAGTTCAAACCTGTCTAATTCAGAAAAGAAAATCTAATCTGATATTTGGAAAAGAATATCAGTTCATAAAATATAGTTACTTGCAATCCTAAGTAGCAGAGCTACTTTGAGCATACAGAATTGAAATCAGTAAACACAACTTATTATGTTGCTCAGAAAGTTCTTTATTCATGAACTGAAGCCAAGGTTAGGTCCACAAATTAATCTATCTGTTTGAAGGACTTTCTTCTTTACTTTCATGCAAAACCAGTCAGGCCACCAAACTGCCAAACCCAGTTAAGTTGAAGCTATGCTAGAGGAAACTTAGTGGAAGCTGAAACCAAGGAAGCTATCATATCAAGTTACCTATATGATGTTTATTTCGATTTGCTATTTACCGATTAATGCCCTCGATTCATTAAAGCTTCTTTCAATAAAGAAGAATAACAGTGCAGCATTCTTCTATGTGGAACAAAAACAAAGCAGGAAAAGTAACTAGCTTTACATCCAACCATGGAAGCTAAGGCAGTCAAAGAACAACCCAACTTAGATGTCAATCCACCAGGTATCCACACTATCTTGAAACCATAATCCAGACATCACTAGAACCAGGCAAAATAATATAGGAATGAATGCCAAGAACCCAAAATCAAGCACTGTTCCACAAATATTTGCAGGAAAAGGGGGAAAACAGATAACAGGAGAATATAAAGAAAACCAACAAGTTTGACAATCCTCCCTAAAGGCAAACAATTTCTAAATAGAGTAAATGCAGTGAACCACACCACCATCACACAATTAGTAAAGAAAGCAACATAGATAACGCATTAGAAGGCAACCTTCTCTTTTAAAGAATACTTAATCATACTAAGCCCACACATGAACAAAAAGAACAAAGATTGGAGAGTATTTGTTTTCCCAACCCTGTTGCAAGTTATTATTCCGAGAACCCCAAACACTGGGTATAGATGAAAAGGAACAGAACCCATAGCTTCACTGCTTACTAAAGCCACAAACTAACCAACAAAGCAATCATTTAATACAACTATCAACACTACCAGCTCCTCATTTCATGTAATAAAAAGATTCAAAAGGTAATGTTGCAACTTGCAAGACCATCTTGTTTAATTTCTTAGATGACACAGAGCAATGAGGTCTGACTTGTTTCCAACATTGAAGAGGAGAAACAAACCGAGCAAGAAACAAATCCCAGGTGGAGGGACACAATTAAAACACATGTAATTGTTGCCCAATATAGTGTCATGCCTGGCAGGGAAAACTAGAGTCATGAATTTAACAAGTTTACACTCAATAAATGGACATTAGGAATTCAGTTATACACTTCACAGTAGTTTAATATGTGAGCACACAAATATTTCGCTGAAACAGGACAACTACCTTAAATAGCTAACACATCACTCTGAAAGGTTTTAAACTTGCAATGCTACTTTGCAAGTAACACTTTCAAAGATTCCACTAAAGCCGTAAACAGATGAACACAATGGCACTAACTACACAGTGCAAACTCTTTCAAACCTAACTTAACCAAATCCAATGTAACTTAAATAACCTCTGAAAAAGCCGGATTAGACTACAGTGGACCACAAACCAAAATAACTCAAAAAATCAAAGAAGGAAAGTGAGTTTGAATGGGAAAGTTTTGTATCTATATTAGTGGCTACAATAGCTTTCATTAAATCCTAGAGGCTACGGAGCATCTCAGGTGGATGTGTAATAAATCCTATATTGATTTGCTCCACAGAGGTTTGTGGCCAACTCCCACAAGTCTCTAACAATGGTTTTCGGAGTTAGAGTTCTTCTCCCCGTGGCAAGGGTGGTGGTGCCAACACCATCGGTGCCAGTGAAGCCAGCGCCAACTCAGTTGAGTAGGGAAAGCTTTCCGGCTGGTTTCGTCTTTGGCTGCCCATCATCAGTTATCAGGTTTGTAGACAAATCAATAGACATACTCATGAACTGTCTTTGATGTCCTTTTAGATGATCTAAGATGCTTTGCAATGTTGATCATGGTGATTCTTTATTGAGAGAGGATGTCAAAATCAGTGTCTTGTCTCCAAATATAAACAGGTAGCTGCAAGCTGTCAAAATCTGCTAATGAGGTATTCCCATGTCTTTCCTAGATTATTACTCAAAACATTCCACAGGTTATATATCAAACCTCAAATATTGTTCAAATGTTTCTCTCCAAATTGACAAAGGAAAACACACACTCTTACTTCAGAACTTATTCAAAATCACCTGTTTAAGCCCCAGTTCATTATAATAGCCAACTTAGTGTTCACATAAAAATAACGCTGCCATCACTATTATATTATCCCCCTCACCAAAAGAACCCAGAGTTAGTATTCCACAACGAAGCATTAGAAAGCATACCATCATCATCCCTAACATTAACATCAAACCCAAGCTCCTCCCCCAAATACTTGCAGACCTCGATCATCCCCTCTCTCTCTCTCGCCAAAGTGAAGCGCCGTCCTCTTGTTGCTGTTGGCATCCTTCACCCCGGTCACCGTCCTGGCCAGCCCCCTGCCCTCATCCAACTGCATTGCCAAGTCTGTAACGCCATGCAAAACAAATCAAAAGAATTCCTAATACATGAACTAACCAATCCAAATCTCCAAAATAAATCGGGTAATTCATATAACAAATCTAGATCACACCAGGAGAGATCGAGATCGAGAACGGCATCCAGATCATCGCTCCCATGCTTCTTCTCGGATCGAAGGGGATCGAGGGCGTCGCAGCCAGCAGCGAGTGGGAATTCCAGCGAGCAAGAAGAGGTGTCAGGCCAGCAGGTTTGGCACAGAGTTTGGGGACTACGGCAGCGACGGGAACAAGCCGGTGACAACATGGTGGTGGCTGCGGGAGGTGCTGGACTCGAGGGAGGAGAGAGATTCGGGGAGGAAGAAGAGAGGAGAGCAGCGAGGAGGTGGTGGCGCCGGCAGTGAGGAACTTGGCGAGAGAGAGGAAGGAGAAGGTGAGGCGCAGCGTTCCGGCGACGGGAAGAGAAGTGAAGTCCGGCGCAACGCAAAGCTTCGTCGCAATGGGGAGAAGAGTGCTCGGGCAGGATCCAATGGGGAAGGAGGCCAGGCGGAGTTTGGCGGCGGCGTCGAGTGCTGCGACGAGAGAGAGAGAGGGGGGGAGAGAGAGAAAGAGAGAGATCGGATGGAGAGAGCTCGCAGAGCAGCGGTGGAGAAGCTGGGCGGCATGGTTGGCGCCAGCGGGGTTATTCTGGCATGGGCGGCGGTGATGAGGTCGCGTCTTAGAGTGGGTCACCATCGTGATCGAGAACAAGAGGTCGAGAGGGTGGGAGGGTTGAAGGAGAGAGAAAAAGAGTGGGAGAAGGGGTTTGGACGGTGGAGACCAATAGAGGTTTAGGATCTAATGGCTGAGATTGGTTCGGGATAAGTAAACAGCAGCAGTGAGTTATTATGATGAAATGAATTTTCTAACAAATTTGCAAGATATATTGTGACAAAGTTAAAATAATAATTTTGTCACCATATAATTATTAAATATTTTCCTCAAAAGTACATGTGACAATCTACTGTAACATGGGCTTGTTTTGTCACGATTACACCACCAAATGACTGATTCTAAATACACCTACGTTTCTATCAAATGCACCCCAAATTCTAAATGCATCCCAACTAAGTTTGAAATAACAAAAAATGCTAAGTATACCATTTAATTTGGGCATCATATCCCAAATTTTCCCTTACATACATCCCCATACCCCACTTCCCCACTTAGCATAACCCATACCCCACTTCCCCTACCCCACACCCCTTCACCTAGCCGACCGAGCACCCAAGAGATCAGCACCGCCACCCTCCTTCTCTGGAGACCTTCGACATTCTACGACCAAACCCCCGAAGAGACCGGCGTCCCTTCTCCCCGCATCCTCCAGCGTCCCCTCGTTGAAGAACAAGGAGATCGGCATTGAAGAAGATCTACGTGTGTCGCAGCGTTGAAGAAAGAGGAGACCAAACAACTGAAGGTCTTCAGTGTCCCTTCTCTGGCAAGAGCCAACTGGGCTTGAAGGCACAACAAAACAATGGACAAAGGCAAGGAGAAGAAAGGTATTTGATCGATTTCTTCCAGATTTCGACTGTGCATGTTTTTCCGATTTTTTTCAATATGTTCGGCATCGCGACGCCGAACTCTTGAGATATTTGTTTGTCTGATCGTAATCGTACATATTCTTGATGTCCGGTTGCGTGCCACCGGACATAAAGTTATCTTCGATCGCATACGTCCGAACATATCACTTAGTATATGTTCGGACGTTTAGAACCGAACTCTTAGGCTATGAATGGTTTGAATAGGCCAAACCTTACCTGTTTTTGCTTGTTGATAATGGACAGGTAAGGTGGCCCATTCCAGACAAGTAGGAGAAGGCTCGTCTTCCGTTCCTATCACACCCCGACCCAGGAAAACCCATCTGATCCGGGGCGTGAGGGTCCTAAACCCAAAAAAATCAAACGACGAGTCCCCTATATATTTTCTCAATTTGAACCCTGTGCAGTTTACAATTTTGTGACACATTAAAATAATGATTCTAAGAATTCTAAATTCAACAATAACACAATTCTACAATCATTATTTCACTAACTGGTACAAGTTCTGATTCAGCATTTATTTATACAATAATTTCACCAACCCTCAATACATAATTTAATACAGATAATCGAAGCCTTGAAGAAGGAGATTATACAGTTAAGGGCAAATAGCACTTTACTACCCTGTAATTTTGAAAATGTTCAGTTTGGACCCTATGTTTTAAAACCGCTCAAAATGAACCTTATATCATCAATGACTTACATTTTAGGCCCTATATCTGGACGCCGTTAGGAGAAGTTTACGGCAAACCGATCACGTGACTGGTTTTGGTGCCACGTAACTGGGTGAAAAAAAGGTAAACAATGGTCATGTGCAAAGCACATACCGGTTTACCGTTTAGAGACTTAACGTCGTTGGATTTTTGATAGTAAATCGAATAGTTTTGATAATGTATGGTTCATTTTGAAAGGTTTTAAAACATAGGGTCCAAACTAAGCATTTTCAAAATTATAGGATAGTAAAGTGTTATTTGCTCTACATTTAATATAACTCTAAATCTACAACTGTTAACAGAAAAGGGATGAACCCCATGGTCCTCAAGCACTCCTCGAAACTCCAAGTCCGTTATCACCTCGAGAACGTCACGCCATCATCTAGAACCCGGATAGGAATGAGCAACAAAGCCCAATAGGGTTCTACTCTACGTCACACATAAAGGAAAGGGAACTACAAAGTCCCGGATTCCATCTCATCTATACGGGAAAACACGTCACGTCCACAACCTACCTCAGGGCACGCTCCACTGTGACCATAACTTACCCTAATAAAAAAAAACCGAGACTGAGACTGAAACCCTAGGGCGACCTCTACACCTCAATTAGAGTAATTGCAATCAACTAGACATCAACCTTGATAAGATATGATTTCAACATAATACAATCACGTCCTAAACTTTACTATCCAGCCTCGGACCTAAGACTAGATCCGAACTGCCTGAGCCCTCGGATCGACGAATCCCCTATTCGCCCACGTCCTAACCTTTATGATTCTAATGCAATCAAATACATGCAATACTCACACGGACATTAATAGATCAGGACATGCAACAGTATGTCATACATCATACAGGGCTAGGCATAGCATCAAGCTTGTCAGAGGGTAAACATAACAAGGGTCTAATTATAGTAAAGGTCTAAGCTACACAGGCATGTATAAGGCCAAGCAAACAAATTAGCGTAATCTAACTACACAACGACAACACAAACCGTTAAGCGTTTCCACATTACAATCCAAATTCCAGCATTACAACGACATGCACAGCTGTCAACCAGAAATTGCTACAACAAGGACACAGCCCCGGCCAGACAAACAACACAACAAGAAACAATAATTTAATACACACAGGGCACAACTCAGGCCCTTAATTCTATCTAAACATCCCAAAGGGCATGACTCCCTTGGTTCAACCACGTGCCTCACACGGGCTTAGATATATATCTACATAGATGCATAAGAAGTACAAGGTTCCAATAGTATGAAAAATAAGTAAAGGACGTGCATGCTATGATTCTCAACCAACTCAACCAGTTAATGTAAAACTAGGCATACATGCTCCCTAACATAATTCAAAACACATATACATCTATACTAGGCATGCTTGTCAATTTGACGCTATTTAGGCAAGGGATTTAGAGACTAATTAAACGCGCCGAAAAACAAGCATTCAACACCCAAAACTTTCCAAACCAAACATGCTTATCCTAGATGTCACTAAACACATTCAATTAAGGGTTCCAGGCGGATTCAACATATTATAAGGGAATAATAGGTCCTTAATTTCATAAGGTAGCAAGGGGTAGGGTTTGACCTAAATTTCACTAAGCCCGTCCAATTAACATAAAACTTGACATGCATGTTCGTTAGTGGTTTCCAAAACATCAACCAGAAATTCGACTCAAATAGATAAGCGAAAATAGATGAAAACCATCTAATTCGTTCTTCGGCCGTAAATGGAAACAAGAGGCATAAATACCTCAAAAACCTGTCAAATAGAAACCAAAACCTCTAGGTCAGTCCTAATTAACGTTAGGGACAACCTATCCCAAGATCAGATCGAACCAATACCAAAAATCCACTTAATTTCACTAACTTTTCCACTAATTCTGTTTTGCAGCAGTTTAGGAAATAATTCACCATAGATCGTATATAAATCCAAAAATTATGAAACCAGCGGAGATTGAAAGTAGATTCGCTGATCTACAACTACCTCTTGATGATCAGATGAGATCATGCTCACACAGCTCGGAAATCGAGCTTGAACACGACTGTTCATCGAAGAACAGAAAACCGACAAAATCTGGGAAAACGTTGCTTAAATTCGGATAAAACCCAAATCAAATCCTACCAAAATTAAGGCAGTAATTTAGCAACCCTAGAAGCATCATTTACCAAGAAGAAATCAAGATAAACGGCTAATTAACTCAAGAACAATCAAAACCTAGGTTTAGGTTAAACCCTACCTCTTTACGCTAATCCAAGCTTAATCCGCCGCTAAACCACGCTAATACGCCGTCCTCCCTCGCCGTGGAACGCCTCCAAGCCACCGGGGAACCGCCGGTGAAGGTCCGGTGAAGTCCTCGTCTGCGTCGGTCGGAGAAGAGGAAGAAGACGCGCAAAGAGAGAGAGAGAGAAGCGCCCGCGAGCTCGACGGAGGGGAAGGTCGCGACGTTACTCAGGGTGGCGGGCGACGAGACTCGGCGGAGGAGGTCGCGGCGGGAGAAAAGAAGAAGAGGAACGGGATCGGGAGGAAAGAAAGAGAAGCGGAGAGAGGAAAAGGGTATTTATACCAAAGTTATTCGATGTCCGTTTTGATATTTCCCGATCAACCGATCAAGTTCTGATCTCCCAATCAAGAGTGCTTATAATGATCTAATCAATCACATATCCAAATCCAAGATCGTGTGTGTAATACGCGGATGTGAAACCAAACTTCACAATGAAAAATTACCAAAATGCCTTTTGAGCTACAATGATCAAAGCGATTGTTGAACAAGGCCAACCGAGCCAAAACTAACCAAGCCAGACTCTCACTCTAACATGGTTAGACCAGGTATAGATGAACGAGTCCTCACAACCTATCACCTTTAAAGAAATTCCATACCGAAGTTCGATAAAGGCAGGGCCGGAAGCAACAAAACAAAAACAAGCACACCTGCACAAGACAAGAAGGGTTAGCAAACTCGCTGTGAGGACATGTTCCTCTACTCCTAGGTCGATCGTCTGGGTCGGGCCCATGGCTCGGTTGCTTGTTTCACGTCGAGCACGCGATCCGGTGGCTCGCTACGTTTTGTGGACCGCAATGGCAATTTGGTAAATTGCGCCTGGTCGGTTTATTTCACATCCGCGTGTGCACACACTGACCGTGTTTGTGTTAATGTTTGCTTAGAACGGTTAGGTGAACCCGGGATCGGAAGATCCAGACTTGAGCTTGTGTTCTAGCTCAAGTCTAGCTTTCTGCACAAAAGGATCGATATTATCTTGCTAATAAGATCGATCATTTTGTGTCAGAAAGTCAAGTACATCGTCTTGAGGAAAGATCGATCATTCATAAGTCGGTTCGTCCGTCTATAAAACAGACGCAACCCCCTTGTCTTTTCTCCTTTTGAAATCCGTCGTTCTTGAACTCAGATCTGGCAAGATTTTGAAGGAGATTGAGGACGATCCTAGGCTCAGCAGCGTGGATTCAAGCTGCTCTAGTCTAGATAGGGATGCTACCTACATGCTTTTTCGGTTTTTGAGAGTTTTGAGCTTGCATGTGTTTGTTTTGAGTAGATGTCCATGCATGCATGTTAGTTTTCAATGCAAGTACATGTTTTGGATTCGTGGTCCTTCGTACTACCATATCCCAGGATTTTGTGGGGTTTGGTAGAGTTTTTCGATGGTATTCTTCTCTCTTTCTCCGGCCAGGGTCATCGGAGAACCCATCGGGATCGATCTTTTTGGAGAAAAGATCGATCATTCTCGGGGCGTCATGCCTGGCCCGTGCATGATCCATCTTATGGTGGAGAGGATCAATCTTTTGCTTGGCTGGCATGGACGGGGTCCCGGGTCGTGAAATGATCGATCATCCTGGAGGGAGGATCGATCCTTTTTGGCTTAACCGAGCTGGAACTCCCAAGTTGCTAGGAAGATCAATCCTTTCTTGGAAAGGATCGATCATCTTGGTGGTTGGGAGGTGTTTTCGTCGGTTTTTGCCCGCGGGGCTTTGCATGTACAGGTTTTCTTTACCGCTTTATACCTTATACATATGATTAAGCATGTTAGCCCCATAGTGAGGGGTAGTGATGAACCGGGAGAGTGATGACTCCCGGGATGTGTACAATAAACGGGCAGCTCGCCTTACTGCTTTCCTTGGCCTCGCATGGCGGCGCGCGCCAAGGGCATATGTTATGTTGTATCGATAGTCGTGTTTGCCTGGGTTGCTTCCCGTTGTTGGTTGTTTTCTGTGAGCTGGCTGGCAGTTGGTGTTGTTACCACTGCAGCAACTCATTGGCTTATTTACATGTTCACCACCCCGGGCCGGCAGGGCACCGAACCCAGACCATGCTTTATATTATCATCATATATGTTGCATGCTTACTTGTCTTCCTGTGTGTGTTCATAGCATGCATATGATTGTGCATTAGTTGCATAAGAGTAGGTGTGAGGACCCGTCCCTCCATCCCTTCGGCTTGTTGTGACCCCAAGGGCAATTTGGGAAATTGCGCCTTGGTGGTCGTTTCACACTGGGTGTGCACACACAGACCTTGTTTGGTGCATGTGATTGTTAGAACGGTTAGGTGGGACCTAGTTTGGGAGTTCTGGGCTTGGGCCCGTTTTCCAGCCCAAGGTTGCACTTCTGGGCAGGGAAGATCGATCCTTGGGTCGTGGAGGATCGATACTGCCTGTGCCTGGAAGTCCTTGTCGGTGGCTTTCGAAGGACGGCCACCGCGGTGGCCGTCGCTTCCCCTGTCAGGGGAGGGAAGACTTTCCCTCCCCTCCCCCAGCTTTTCCCCGCCTTCGCCGGCTTTCCCCCAGCCTTACCCCCTTCCCCTGCTCTTTCCTTCTTCTTCCTCCTTCTTCCCCGCGAGAACTCTGTTTCTTCCCCTGTTCCGGCTGAGAGCTCCCGCTCGCCGTTCTTCCTCCTCCGGCCACCTTTCCTGGAGCTTGAAGGCTCGTTGGGTTCGTGGCGAGGTGAGGAAGATCTCTGGCTAGGCTTTGGGGATCGAAGCTGCGTTGAAGAGGTAGGGTTCTCACTCAAAGCTCCGGCTGTTTTGAGGGTTTAAATCCGGTTTTGCTTTTCATTAGATCTCTTGGTGTTGTTGGTGTTTGCCGGTTTTGAGGCCTTGAGTAGCCTCGTGGTACTCAGATCTACCAGCCCACCAAGTTTGGTGAGGTTTGGTTGTGTCTTCCGGCGGCTTTTCCGGCCGGAAGCACGCCGGAACCCATTAGGATCGATCCTCCTGGGAGGAAGGATCGGTCCTCTTGCGTAGGCTTGCTGCGCCCAGCACATGATCGATCTTCTTATGGGAGGAGATCGATCATGGGGCCTGGGTTAGCTTGGTCACGCTTCGTCCCGAGAATGATCGATCTTCCTGGGAGGAAAGATCGATCTTCCTTGGTGCGACTGGAAGGGCGCCCTCTATCACGAAAAAGATCGATCTTCCTGGAAGGAAGGATCGATCTTCTTTGGCTCGACAATGAGGGAGGTTCACTGTTGCTTGAATGATCGATCCTTCCTTGGTAAAGGATCGATCCTTCAGTAGCAGAGAAGGTTTTCAAGGGTTTTGCCCGTGGGGCTTCGCATGTAAGTGGGTTTTGACGGTTTTGCCCTTGGGCTTATCATGTTGTTCTTCATGCTTGTTGTTTACTGCTTTGTGGTTAACCGGGGAAGTAATGAACCCTCGGGAATGCTTAGTGTAAGTGGGCCATGGGTTATGCCCTTTACCGCTTTGTGGTGAACCGAAGGAAGTCATGATCCTCGGGAGTGTTTAGAATAAATGGGCCGAAGGTGTGCCTTTGCCGTGTTACCTGTTACTGCTTTCCCTATTTTATATCCTGCCATGTTTCCTGTGCATTAGACATGCTAGGTTAGACTGGGTGGGATTGACCCGTGGACTCCGGTGATCTAGGACTAAGCGTGGGATGCCGTTACCCCGGCAGGGTGTCCTACAAGTATCGTCCGGCCCACCCTGTGTCAAGGATCGTCGAAGGTAGCCCAGTCCTTGAGCAGTGGCTATCGGAGGGACGTAGGTTGGACAGGAACCCTGGGGGGGGGAAGACATCGATGGGATCGATGGACTCCCTGGCTAGACTTAGTCCTTGGGTCAGGAGTTAGGGGTCCTGTTGGCCCTGTGGCTTGGAGTACTGAGAGGTGGTAGTCTTAACCTCGGTCGTTCCGCCAAGTGTGGAGATCCCGCTTGGAGAAGGGTGTCCTACCAGTAGCGTCATGTCCACCCTGTGTCAGGGATTGTTGGAGATGCCCACCCCTGAGCAGTGGTTGTCGGAGGGGCGTACTTGGGACAGGAGTCCTTCGGGTTATAGACGGGATTTATGGGATCCTTGGCAAGCTTCAGTACTTGGCCTCAAGGTTGGTTCGTTGGGTTTGCCTTCTTAGCGAGAGTGGTAGAGTAGGACCCTGCTGAGCTGTTGCTCATTCCTACCTGGACTGTGTGTTTGCAGGTGCGGGTCCCCGTTCTCCTCCGGTGCTTCCCCGTCGGCAGTCTCGTGGCAGCGTGCCGGATCCTGACCATGTCTGAGGGTCAGGATGGGTTCGTTTGTGCGTTCGCGGAGACCCCGGTGGGTGGTGTAGCTTCTTTTTGGGGACTGTTGATCTCTTGTAGCTTGTTGTACTAGAACCCTATTAACTCTTTTATTACTGGTTTGTAATAAATGTTAATAGTTGTTGTTTAGTAGCTTGCTTCCGCTTGTGCCTGTTGGCAGCTGTTTCCGCCAGCTGTACATTAGGGTGTTGCAGCCCTAATGTACTTATACCAACATTTGCGTACTAGCTGTAGGTGGCAACTAAGCAAATGGACGAGTATCTTACTTTACTTGAGGTAAAGCACCACCACATGTACTGACATGCATTTTATTTATATTCTTTCCTACTACCATTGAATATATTCACTTTTTTTTTTATTTCATACAGGTATGGGTATATGATCATTTGCCCAGAATCGTATCTTGCAACCGCAATCCCTACTACACATCATCAGCTTCGTGTGAGGGCATGGGTCCCAAGTAGAGATGGTGGTGGTACTGCCGATAACATCAAGAACATGCAGGAGCCACTGGATGCTCTGTCTGAAGAACAAGTGAGATGTTACTTATAGCTACAAATTATACAACATATAGGCTGGATGTAAGGTACGTATTTTTTGCATTGATTACAGGTGCACTGGGATCCATATGCTGAACCTAGGGGAAAATTTCTAGCAGAGGATATGTGAGGACCCGTACCTCCAACCCGGTCCGACCGCGTTGGTCGAGGATCTGGTTGGTTTGGTTTTTGGCTTGGTGAGACTTGCCTCGCGATCTCCTTTGATCGTTGCGGCTCCGGGGGTAATTTGATAAATTACCCTTAGCGGAGTTGGTTTCACACACACGTTGCGCACACATGGCCTGGTAATGATGTATGTGTTTGCCTAGACTATTAGGAGTACCCCAGCTCGGAGGATCTGGGTTCGATCGTAAGGATCGAGATCTGAGCGGCTAGGATTAGATCCGGTTGATCGGACGGCCAAGATCTAATCTTGAGCCGTTCATATAAATAGGCCCTTTAAGTAGCATCCCTTCTTGGATTAGGGATTAATCCCGCCGTTAGAGAGAGGAGAGATACACCGCGATTAAGAGAGAGAGATCGAGAGAGAGCATGAGGGAGAGCTGCGACGGCTGATCAGGGAGAGGAGAGCGGCGACGTCCGCGGTGGCGGTCGGAGAGGAGCTCGAGGACGGCGGTGGCTGGGTTTCTCTCAACGACGATCGGCGGCGGCGTGCGAGCAGCGGAGACCTCGAGCGCGAGGGCGACGCACAGCCGGAGAAGAGGAAGGAGAACGCGAGCTCAACGATCCAGAGGTAGGGCTTCTTCCCTAGAGTTTGTCTAGACTCTACTAGCTTAGATTAGGATTTGTTCATGCTTGTTAGATTCGGATTTTTGGGTTCTTCTCTTCCTTGGATTTGGATTTCTTCGTGTATTTATCCGGTGTTTGGATTCATTGATTTGTTTTGGGTTAGTATTGATCTCTTGCTAGCTGTGATGCAAGTTGCATTGGTTTGGTTTGAATTCCTTCTCCTTCCCCTTGCTAAGTTTTGATGGTTTGGGTTGGCATCTGGTGGTCGTTTCTTCTCTGTTACTGCAGAGCTCTCCCTCTCTTCCCCTGTGCTCAATTCCTCTGTTTTCTCCTTAGTTTTTATGTCCCCTGTTTTCCTTCCTATGCCTCCTCTTGCTGCCATGGGTTTACTCGAGGCGTGTGATGGATGAGGTTACGAGAGGTGTTTGGTACTCTCTTCTTCTCTTCTTTGCCATGGTGTACCGGGATTTCTCTCTGTTTCCCCTGGATTTCTCTTGGATTCCCCTGCTCCTGGTATACCTCGGGTGTTGGCTTGTTCGTACTGGTTGTAGTGGGGCACCTAATGCTTGCTGGCCTTCGTTCCCTATAGGAACTGGTTGGCTCGGGGTAGGCAAGCAAGGTGATTGTGGCTTGGCCTCTGTGCTGCTGGGACCTTGGCAGAGCTAGGGTACTTCGTTGCTGTCCTGCCAACTTGATTGAGTGTTAGCCTTCCTCTGATGGTCTGGGGCAGTGTTTAGCTGTCCAATTGATGTCTTTATAATCCCATGCTGATCTTCCCTTCTATCTGGTCTCATGTCGACATCTGCTTGGAACCTCCTTTACTTCGGTTCAATTAGTGTCGGTTCAATTAGGGTGGTGTAGTTGTATGATCGTAGTATAGACCTTAACATTGTTTTAGCTGAATGTTGCCATGGTCATTGTGCCTATTACTTGTTATCATTAGTGCCAATTATTCCTCCCTTTAATCAACTGTTACAAGCTCTTATTATTTGCCCAATTATCATACTGTAAAGCTTGTTTAAGCCTAGGGTCGGCGGTGTGCCCGTTTGTATTTCTTTGTGGAAATGTTTATATTCTGCGGGCCGAAGGTGTGCCCTAACTGATGTGTGATTGTAATTGCTACAGGTTTTAGTTATTTGCCTGGTTGGGGTTGTATCCCTATTGTAGCTAACTTTGGCTGACGGCCGGTTCATGCCGTCGTAATGCCGAAGTTTGGATTGAAACGTGATAACACTGTAATAGCTTAGTTCTCTTTTATATCTTGTATAATAAATTGGACATACCTGATGAGATGTCATGTAGAGACACCTAGGCCTAGTTGTTTGAATAGGCTCATGCATGTTGTATGCATTAGAAGCATTAAGGCTAGGTGATAGGCGATGGTTTCGATCGCCGATCCGGGGTTCTCGGGTAGCCTGGATCTAGCCCTAGGACTGGGGTTTGGGTAGTCGAGGATTAGAACGTGATTGTCATTAATGATTATGTTGGATATCATTTGAGGTTATTGCTATAGTCGACTATGGAGTATATATTTATATTTGAGGTGTAGAGGTCGTGTCGGTCTCCAAGGCCAAGTGCTAAGGATGGTTGTTGATGCGTTCCCTGACATGTGTGTCCCCGCGAGAGATTGTATGACTGGGCAGGGTGGTACCTGGACAGGAGCCCGCAGTCTTTGTTTCCTCTCGTTCGTTCTTGGGTAAGGGTGATCCCACATGGTACCGTTCCCCTGTTGGTGCTTAGGGTGATCTTGGTAACATGTTCAAGAGAGAGGTTCATGACGGGAGCCCTTGGGGCATCGATAGGGTTATGGGACCCTTGGCATTCCTTAGACTTAGGCGGAGAACGACACAGTTGCAGTTTTCCCTTCCTTTCTGTGCGACGTAGAGTAGAACCCTACCTGGGCTGCATCGGCGATGTAAGTCGATGCAGTTCCTTCTTTCAGGTGTTCCTTTAGAAGATGGCGCGGTATTCCGAGGTGATCGAGGACTTGGAGCTTCAAAGAGTTCTTCTACAGATAATTTACAGTCTTAATCAATGATGTACAAATTGATGTATAAATTGAGGTATAACTTGATGTATTCAAGGACATAAATGTATGATCATTAATTCAGTTGTATTGGAGAAATGTTGTATTATTCTTTGATGTAAACATTTGAGAAATGTAATAATGAGTTACTTATTGTTGTTTCTTTGTACAACTTGAAACGGTCATATTATGAAATGTACAGGCTTCTTGTGTTATAATTATAGAGGAGATTTTGTCAAAATTTTCATGAATTGGAGACCGAATTATTCATTTATATGCTTGTTGCGCCAATTGATGATGTAAATAGGTTTAGGTGGCTCACGTCTCGATCTGGATGGGTTTTCTGGGTCGGGGTGTGACAGGATATCAGCTTCTACTTTGGCATATTGCGTGGAATGGAGTATGTCGAGCACTATCATCCAGATAAAGTTCTTCGTCAATTTGGGCTTGTACAAACTATCTCGGGAGAGCCACTAAGGCGACCTCTTAGTTTCTGGCCACCGGGAAGATTGGTCGAAGATATATGAGGAACTTTGACTTCATGCAGCGATATTGGAACATATGGGGCGACCACATGATCCTAACTGCAAGGACTGCCGCTAAAGTCCGGTAGTTGCCACACGAATGCATGTCGTAGTACATGGGATAGTACATATCTATTTCCCATGTGATGGTACAAAACCCGGAGTTCAGATCAGCTTCGTATTGCCCCTATCATGCTACACGTGACTTATCTACTATTGTGAGTCAATACTAGACTCCTTTTCAAGTCAATACTCAACTTCCTTTTATTCTTAACTTTATCAAAATTGTTTCTGATTTTCTTCTACTTGTTCGAACTGTAGTTTGACCGTGCTCTGGTGATTATTGACGACTCTGTTACACACGGTTTTGACTTCAGCATCGATGAGCATATGAGAAGATGACGCGAAGTTAGTGATAATGTATATAATCACGGTGACTTCTATGTAGCACACGAGTATCACATGCAAGGAAGAAGAGGAAGAGGATGAAGACAAAGAGGAAGAGGATGAAGAGGATGAATAGGAGGAAGAGGCAGAGGAAGAGAAAGTTGAGTAACTCGTTGAAGAATGGGATTAAAAACAAACATTGATACGATGCACCTTCTCTAGGGCTTTCGTATCTGGTCTCTTGCCTAGTCTCGGCTCCTCCTTAGCCAAAAACTATGGCTAGGTTGAGATATACCTTTAGGGTTTTAGGAGAAGCACCCTAGGTATTCAACAAGGAAGGCTGAAAATCGGAGGAGAGAGACGGATGAGGAAGAGGGTTACCTTGCAGCTTCCTCAATGGTTGGATGGCTTCTCTTGGAGATCCTAGCCTTGGAGAACGTGGGTGATGGCTGGTAGTGGTGATGATGGTGGCGAAGGAGTGGACGGCAGCGGAGAAGGAGACCGGTGAAGGAGAAGGACCGGCTGTAGAGAGATGAAGGTGGCTGGTAATTATGAGGAAACTAGGTTACAGCTACTCCTAAATTATCCTACTAATAACTCTATTTTATTCTCATAATTTGTCATGCATAATACAAGCTATGGAGGTCCTTTTATAGAGGCCTCAAGAGAGTTCTACTACAACCTGAATACCTTCTTGCTTGGACAGCAAGTAAAAGACTCTTACTAATTCAACTCAAACTGACTCCTAATAACCGGGAATGAACTAAGTAAGCTAGTGACTTGACTCAACCAAAACTAGGACTCAATTAAATAGAAACTGGCTAAGCACAAACTGAACTCAAACTAGGAAATCAACTAAGTAAGCAAACCAGCTAGGAAATAGGAATTCTTTTGGCTGGTTAGGCTTAGGACGCCCAAAGGGATCTGGGTACAGCCAACTCCTTGGCATGGGCCCACCCAAGCAAGGACGTGGGTCCCTTCTTGGGATGGCTCAGTTCGACCTCGTATCATCCCCCTTCCCTTCGAAATGGGCCTTGTCCTCAAGGCCTGAATTTGCTGAGGGAAAAGGGCTCTGCGCTTGTCGGACCGAAGTGACCTAGCTGGACTGCAACTGTTGCTCTAAACTCGGCGGTGAGAATCCTGGTCGCACCCATGGTGGATCTAATGGTATCCGAAGTGGCGAGTCAGGGGGCCATGCTACCGGTCTGGAAGAAGGGAACTGAAGCGCCGGTGGATCTGAGGGTCGCTGGAACTCCAAGAAGTAAATGGCAGCTACATATAGGTGGTTGTGCATAGTCATCGTCGGTCGTCCGGGATCGAAGACTAGATCAACTCGAATCGAGTCCTTCCAAGGTGGAAGTAGACCCAATATGGCAGCTGAATACGGTCCAGTGCAGTTGAGCTTGGATATCTCTCTGCTTTGCTCGAAAGGAATCATCAAGGCTCTAGCTTCAACATCAGTCCTCGTGGTCAAAGTCGACAAAGTTGTTCTGAAACTTCGAGTGGTTGATGGTTGCTGGGCGATGCTCATGGATCTGGTCAGCTGGAAGAAGGCAACCGAATAAGGAGGGTAGCTCCTTGGATAGCTCAGCTCGGTTGTGGGATGCCTGATCAACTGAAGATGCGTAGGGAACATCTGGATCTGATATGGTGGAAGTCTGAAATCAAGCTTGATCAAGTCGGATTGGCTGAGCTTGTTTGGACTTGGTGGTGGGCTTGGATCAGATCTGACTTGGCTGAATTTGGTTAAATCCAATTGATCCTGACTTAGCTTGAACTGGTCTGGATCTGGGCTTGATCGGATTTGGTTGGTGTAGCCAAATCTGGTTGAGCCTGGATTGAATCTGTCCAAGTCTTGTAGGCTGGGAATAGAAAGAGATCTGGCAGTCGAAAGTGGCCGGAACTCAATCGCCGGTGAGGGATGCTCGTCGAAATTCCAATCCCATGGAGAAGAGGGGATGAGAAGATAGGGGTTTGGTACGGTTGGCGGATCTGGAGGGGGTTTGGGGTCGGCCTCGGTAAGGATACGGGAAGGGTCAGGAGGTTTAGGGGATGGCCTTTGTTGCCCCATGAGATCCTTCAACGGCCGGTGAGAGGAGGTCATGGTAGTCTTGGGCAGAGGTATACCCTAACTTGCTTGAGGTTTGCCGCGGGGGTCGGGGAAGATGGACTTGGGAGCCGGCAGGTTGGTACATGGAACAGATATGGGAGGAGAGGTTGGGTGGCTGTGAGGAGGACCTGCGGGGAGGGCTTGAACTAATTTGAGGTCGGTGGCTGCAGCTTCATGGATGGTGGGTAGATTGCCGGAGATGACAATCCACAATGGGGGTGGTAAAGGAAGGGACGTGAGTTTGTAGGGGGGAAGATGGTGGGCTTGGTTATTGACGTGAGGTGCCGAAGAGGAATAGGGAGACTTGCTGGTGGCGGGAAGATAGGGTTTGGATGAGGGGAATAACGAAGGAGATGATGGTAGGATGTTGACTGTGTCACACCCCGACCCAGAAAACCCATCCAGGACGAGGCGTGAGGGTTCCTACTCTACTCAATCATCACTGGCGCATTTAAAATAAAATAAAGAAAACTAATCTAACAATTGATCTGGGTCAATATAGAAATTCAATTATAATTCAAGATTCAGATACAATATTAAATCCTCAAAATCCTTACAAAAGGAAATTATACATTAAATAATTCATCAAGATTGAATGAACCCCAAGTCCTCGAACACCTCCAAAGCCGACGCGCCACCATGTGCCTGTCCAGTTGGGATCTACAGAAGAAGAGCTGACGTCTGCACCTGCAAAACGCAGCCCGGGTAGGAGTGAGCAATAAGCTCAGCAGGTTTCTATGCTACGACACTAACAAGGAAGGCAAACAGAACAGTGTCGCCCTCAAGTAGGACCTGGGTGTATACAGGGGTCCTATAACCCCACCGCGTGTCCCTGAGGCCCAGGAGCAGCACTCAGTATTAGGAACAACACTGCCGACACACAATTGCAGGGAACGGCACTGCAGGCGGGAAATAGGCACCGCTGAGTAGGCAACTCCTCTACCCCAGGGTCCGAACAGTGGGACACCGGCTACACCTCAGCATCCGACTCAAGGCCGACACAACCTCTAAACCTCAAACAAGCATAAATTGTAGCCGACTAGACAGTCACCTCAAATCATCAGATTATTATAACATATTAAGTCCTAGACCTGACTACCCAGCCTCGGTCCTAAGGCTAGATCCGAGCTACCCGAGAGCCACGGATCATCGATCAACCCATCGCCCACGCCTAGCCTAGGAATGCATCTACTGCAAACAAGAGATGTATGATCATACACATAACAGCAGTTCAGGCATGCACCAATATGCCAAGCATTACACAGGACCAGGCGTAGCACACAGCCCGCCTAAGGGTATGCATAGCATCAGTCTAGAATAAAGCAGATAAAAGGGCACTCATGCCTACAACGGGAAGCAACCCCAGCTAAACTATCAACAACTATGATAGCAATATGATAATATTATATTCAAAGCTTAGGGCGAACGTAAGGCCCATTTATTCTACACATCCCAAGGGAGCCGCGGCTCCCCTGGTTCAACCACAAGCCACGCACAGGCTTAAACAGATATAATAATAATATATCTAAGATAGTATCGAAAAACTAGATTTATCAATATTAAAGCAAATGATCTTGATAACTTCAGAAAATCATATCTTTCAATCCAACCGTCCGATTGATGTGAAGCTTGAGATGCCTACTCAACGACATACCCCGAATCACATATCCGAAAACTGGATCGATCGGATAAACGAAAATAGATCAAAACATATAATTTCGGTTAAATATCAGATTAGATAAACCCAATTAAAATCCCTTCAAAAATAAATTGGATTTAAACCAAACTTTCCAGATCACGTCTAAATATCACTAAGATCATCCCCTCCAAAAATCAGCTCAATTAAATATATAAAAACCACTTAAATCCTCACTTTAAACCAGCTGCCCTGTTTCAGCACAGTCAGCTTACGTAATTCACCAAAAATTATAAGTTGCTCCAAAAATCATGAAACCAGTTGGCACTGAAAGCTAACGCATAGATCTACAACTTGAATTTAGAAATCTAACTCAGATCATGCACGTAGAAGCCGGAAAACAAGCTAGAACACCACTGTTCTGCTAGAACAGAAAATCCGGAAATCAAGAGATGAAAAACATGCTTAAATTCATATCAAATCAAATCCAATTCCTACCAAACTTCAATCAGGTGTCAACCAAGCCATAACACACCATCAAGCATATTTTAACTCAAGAACAATCAAACAAAAAGACTAACAACCCCTAATCAAACCTGAAATAAGAAACCTACCTTAATACGCTTTTCCTTGGCTGAAACCACGCTAAGCAGCCACTAATCCAGCTCCAAACTATGCCACAGATCTTCCTCAAGCTTCCACTAATCCCACAAGCCCTCAAGCACTTGATTTGGTGGCCAGAGGAGAGAGAACGGAAGTGAAGAAGGGAAGAGGAAGGTCACGGCAGCCGGGGAAGAGAAGAAAAACCAGCAGAGAAGAAGAGGAGAAGGGGGGCTCTTAAAGTGTAGCTACAGTAGCCGGGCTGCTACAGTGGTCGCGATCCAACCGCCCGTCTCGATCCTCTCCGATCGAGCTCCGATCTTCCGATCGAGAACGCCTATGAGAATCTAATCAAACACAAATTACAATCAGAGGCCGTGTGTGTACATCGCGGGTGTGAACCGTCAAGGCGCAATTTATCAAATTGCCCTTGGGGTCTTCGCGATCAACCCGATTGCGGAATAAGGCCAAACGGGCCAGACCCTCGACCTAACGCGGTCGGACCGGGTTGGAGGAGCTGGTCCTCACAACCTTTCACCCTTAAAGGAATTTCGTCCCGAAATTCGACAAGGGTAGGGTCGGAAACGAGAAAGCAAAAGCAACCACACCTGCACAAGACAAAAAGGTCAGCAAGCTCACTACCTGAGCGACCACACAAACAAAGGGCACCAACGCCCACAACAACCACAAAACACAGGAGACGCGCCTGGGGGTGAGAACCACTTGGGACACTGTGCACACGCGCCCCCAGTGCTCCCAAGTCACACCCCACAACACATCTGCACCTCTAGAGGACTGACACGAACGAAACTGCCCTGTCTCTCGAGACTGGTCTCTCCTGTCAAGAATCTGAACTAACTATTCTCTTGTGCAATGTATCTGGTCCGAGCTCAATCATCACCTCTGATGATTTCGGACGAAACTGAATGACGTCTCCTTGGCACCTCCGCTGCCAAACTAACTGGACCTTTGCGTCATGTTATCCAAAAGGGCACTCTGTCGCCAACTGCGAACTCCAATGGCTGTCATCTCTGATCTATGCAAACCCTCTGTCACTCTGACTTGATCCATGCTGATCCTCCGGAGATCGGGTGACGATATCTGGATTGATGTCTAACGCCTCTGCAAAGTCTGCCCAACAAGCCGGAGAACAACATGGAAAGTCATCATAGGCCTCAAATGGGGTAACGTCGATGCTGAGCTGTCAACTGCTGAAGTAGGCAAACTCCACGATGGAACGTGATCTTGCCATCTGACATCTGCATCAATGATACGTGCTCTAAGCACGTCACCAGGGATCTGAATGGTCCTCTCTGTCCGTCTGTCTATCTGTGCCGCGAGATCCTGTGCTAACAACTAACAACAAATGGCCATGGGCTCCTGAGAGTTGTATTAGAGTCTGTCTGTGAATCTGGAATTTCGATCTAAAATGATGGAAGTGAACTATCATGCAATCTGATCACCTCTCTGAGGACTGTATGATGCTATCTGAAATGGTGGGTGATGTCTCCACAGCCTCTGTCGAACAATCGGAAGCACGACGCGAACCGCTGTAATGCACCTCGAATGGCGCCGCATCAATCTGGACTGATGATTGCTGATGTAGACAAACTCCAGCAAGGGACGTACTCCTCTCAGCTACCTCCTGCAACCTGGTGATGACGCCCGTCATGGTGTGCTTCTATCCCCACTCCGACACTGAAAGAGGGGATGTAATGGATCTGCTGGATCTGCAACACTGCTACCGAAGCACAACCTGTCGTCCGCTGATGCTGCCCAGTCCTCAATCGCGTGCTCGGTACCAACCGCAACACTAATCTCTATGATCACCGAAATCTGCGCTGGGTCTCTGTCACTCTGGCCAGAAGAGCTGGAATGCTGCGAACAACAAAGAGGATGTCATCTGGAACCAAATCCTCGAAAATCGACCCAACTAACTATCTGTCTCCAATGAGCTGACAAATCCACTGAATCTACTCTAGCCTCTCTAGCAACCACCGACGGCTATCACCCTTAAAGGCACGGACATCGTGACTTTAAGGCAAAGAGGTCTGACCACCTGGTCACTCGGGTCAACGATCCGGCGGTCCTGGAGATGTCTCTGCTGAATCTCGAATACCGTCTTCGAGCTCCGCCGCTGCACATCTGTCTACCGCTGGCACAACCCATCCGCCGTATCCTGCCTCTAAAGGCCAAAACCTCGCACTGGGGCCAAACAACACCAATGCTCCCTCAGCAGCTGCGACGCGAACCCCAAAGGTCGCTCCTGCTTCTCCTCAACGCGTGAGTAGATGCGATGATGTCGACGGACGTCACTGCAAACCGATCAGGGTACGGTATGGTCTGGAAAGCTGTCTTCGGGATGTCGAAATCCCGAAGTCTCAGCTGGTGTAGTCGACACAAAAGCCGATCTCTGAAGTGGTCGTGGGGTTGCCGGCGATGGGGACGGTGGTAGGCTTGTCGGGGACGGCGCCGGAGGGGACGAAGGAGGGAGTGGTGGTGCTTAACGAGGTCGTGGGGCTTGGGGGAAGAGGATGGATTAATGGTGGATTTTCTGGTGGAATCTACATTACTTCTACTCCTATGATATTCTACTCTTAAGATATTCTATCAACTATTCTTTATCATTCATCTCATACATTACCTAATACAAACTACTATGGTCCTTTTATAGAGACCTTGACAGTGTCCTAATCCAACTAAAAACCCTCTTGCTTAATTAGCAAGTAATAAGGCTTTCTGACTCAACTCAACTTCCTAACTCAAATGGACTCTTAACTAATTCATAACAATCTAATATCAAATAGGACTCAATTAAATATAAAAGACTAATGATAAATCCTAATCAAATATTATAGTTTGAACTAGGGAAGTCCAAGTCAAATTAGGAAAGAGGATGAACCAGTTTGGTTCCTCTTCTGGGTTCGGGTCCAGTTGGTCGAGTCGGATCGACTCGTATCATCCCCCCTTCCTTCAGAATTGGCCTTGTCCTCAAGGCCAGAGTTAAGTCAGGTAGGATGGCTCTATGTGGCTGGACCAAATCAACTTGCTTCTGTAGCTCTGGACTCGGTGGAGAGAAACCAGGTCGATCCCATGACGGGTCCAGGGGTAGCAGGGGCAGGGCTGAGGGAGCATCTGGGGGTCGATCTGACGGCTCAGGTAACTCCAGGAATATGATCTTCAATGGCTCTCCTGGATCATCCTCATCATGTTCCATCAGTAGAGTTGCCCATGACCATAGGATGTGATCTGATCTCCATGGTCTGATCAACAGTGCAGGGACTTAGCTTGAATCTGGGTCAAGCTGGCTTTGGTCCAATCTGAAGTGAAGATGGCTGGACCATGCTTCTGCTGCACTAGTCTGGGCTAGAAGTTGGTTGAACCAAGTTGAATCTTCAGCTGTGCTGAGTCGTACTCTGGTCCAAACATGTCTGACTTGGTTGGGTCTACCGGTGTCAATCTGGACTTGGGTCAGTTGAGCCAAACCGGTGTTACCATCATACCAAGTTGATACAATGCACCTTCTCTAGGGCTTTCGTGTCTGGTCTCTTGCCTAGTCTCGGCTCCTCCTTAGCCAAAAGCTATGACTAGGTCGAGATATACCTTTAGGGTTTTAGGAGAAGCACCCTAGGTATTCGACAAGGAAGGCTGAAAACCGGAGGAGAGAGATGGATGAGGAAGAGGATTACCTTGCAGCTTCCTCAATGGTTGGCTGGCTTCTCTTGGAGATCCAAGCCTTGGAGAACGTGGGTGATGGCTGGTAGTGGTGATGATGGTGGCGAAGGAGTGGACGGCAGCGGAGAAGGAGACCGGTGATGGAGAAGGACCGGCTATAGAGAGATGAAGGTGGCTGGTAATTATGAGGAAACTAGGTTACAACTACTCCTAGGTTTACGGCTACTCCTAAATTATCCTACTAATAACTCTATTTTATTCTCATAATTTGTCATGCATAATACAAGCTATGGAGGTCCTTTTATAGAGGCCTCAAGAGAGTTCTACTACAACCTGAATACCTTCTTGCTTGGACAGCAAGTAAAAGACTCTTACTAATTCAACTCAAATTGACTCCTAATAACCAGGAATGAACTAAGTAAGCTAGTGACTTGACTCAACCAAAACTAGGACTCAATTAAATAGAAACTGGCTAAGCACAAACTGAACTCAAATTAGGAAATCAACTAAGTAAGCAAACCAGCTAGGAAATAGGAATCATTTTGGCTAGTTAGGCTTACGACGCCCAAAGGGATCTGGGTACAGCCAACTCCTTGGCATGGGCCCACCCAAGCAAGGACGTGGGTCCCTTCTTGGGATGGCTCAGTTCGACCTCGTATCAAACATGATTGCTAAAAGCTTTGTCTATGTTAAAATATGTTTTGTTATGTTACTAATGTCATGTTAAATTTGTCAATGTTAAAGTGTGCTTATGAATTTGAGCAAATGAACAACCTTGTAGGGTTATGTTAAATTTGGCAATGTTGAAATATGTAGTTTCTTATGTTGTCTTGTGTTCATGTGTAAAATTGATCAAGTTCATGTGTAAACTTCTTTAGTGGATCTATGTTCCTTTGTTGGTTTCATGACCGAACATGACCCGGATGTTCGGTCGTATGAGACCGACCATTTCTTACATTTTCGATTCCTAATGATCAATTATTACCTATGTTGCGGCTATTTAAGTACATCAGGGATTTTACCAAGTACACACGTAATTGTTGCTTCAAAATTTGTCAATGTTGAAGCACAGAGTTCCTTATGTTGCATGTGTTGTGTTCATGTGTAAATTTCATCAAGTGATCAAGTACGGCCGGTCACAGCATGGGATCTGTGATGCTTTGTTCGGGAATTCAGGGCCAAACAACACCCATATATTTGGCTTTATGTGACCGAATCTATTTACATGTGGTCGGTTGTGCATGACCGAACAACTGGGTGTTGGTCAGTATCTTGAATCCGAATAGTTAGAAGAACCTATGTTTAGCAAAAAATACATCAAGTAAGAAATGACAAACAAAAAATACACGACAAAAAAATACATAACTTCTTCCTATAGTTAATAATATAATGTTAGCAACCCATCACCAGGCCACAATGCACATATTGTTCATCAGTCTCAACAAACCAGTAACCAATGTAGCCCTTTGAAACCACATATCCTTAAACCTGTAAGAAGTACAAGAACAATGAATCAATATAGAAACATTAGTAATATGAAGAGCACAACAAGTTAGTGAGGCAATAGATAAGGTTTGATAAACGTACTTTAGATGGGGTCAGAAATATTTAGGCGTGGGTCTCAATTATCGGAGTCGGAGTCGATGTCAATAGTCTCTCTAGTGGCAATTGACGACGAAATGATCTGTTTGAAATGAGCAATCTCATTTACATAAATGCTCCGGCCCTCGGCGTGTTCGTGATGACAATGAACCCAACTCCTGGCTATAGGTGGCATTGCACTCCTCGGGCGCATGAGCAATATCACAAAGTGTCCCGGCACATAACCAATTGCAATGGCCATACGCTTCACCTGGCAGCCACAGGTGGCGGCGTCCAGACCAACAAACTCTGCTGTCTCAGCCTCGGGATACACAATGTCGAGTGCATGCACCAATATGACACCCTTGAGCTCATGAAATAATGCGGTCTTGAGTTTGTGCTACACAATATGCTTGCTTTTCTCAAAGGATGAGAGAATCGTCGTGTGTTGGAGCTCGATTATTTGATGGATTGTTTTCCAAGATGTGTCGAAGCTGCAGTTGGATGCTCGCAAGTGTTATTTTAGCTTCGTGCGTGCATTCTCCGCCTGTTTGTGGCTATATTCCCATAATGCATGTAGCAGTCCGTCCATGTAGCCACAACTTCTCCTTAAAGTTATCTAACCATGAGTCCCAACGGCTTTTGGGTATCCCAGAAAACTGCGCTCAAAATGGTGCAAGTTCACGACATAAGCATCCACAGTAGGGGAGCATACTACCAAATCCCATAATGAGAGGAATGAGTTCCACTTCTCAAGGGTTTTGAATGTCCTGCGACAGTTAACCAAGATGTTAGTGCTGATATGCCATCTATAGAGCATGTGACTCGTACCCAATAATATGTGCTCAAAAGCATTCATCAAGGCCATGTCTCTATTAGTCACAATAACACGTGGCTCCATACAACCATTCATCATATCATTAAGCTTATTCAATGCCCATGAGTAAGTGACTTTCGTCTCAGAATGGAGATATGCGAAGGCTACTGAGAATGTGAGACTCGTCGATGTCACTCCAACTATCTACAGTATCGGGAGGCGGTACTTGTTTGTGTTATAAGTGCAATCCATAACCAAGACCTCCGAGAAGGCACACAACATCTCCAAAGATATAGGGTGTGCCCAAAATATGTTCTGAATGCAAGAGGTGGTTTCGTCGGTTGTATGCCACTCAATGTAGCCACACTCATACAAATGGGCCAAGAGGGATTGCATCTCTGATCTCCCTGCTCTCTCGATAACTCTATACTTCTGCCTTGCGTTATGTATGTTCTTCATCATCGACACGTTATCCCTGTTATGTGCCTGAATAGCAGTCAATATGTCTCTTGGCCATACCAAGCGCTCTGACATAGCAACCACCATGGCCTCCTCTGAAGATGATAGTCTCTCGGTATATGAGTGGCCCTGAAGATGTTTTGTATGTGGGTGATTGTGCACCCCACACTCCACCCTCACCATCTACTCATCGGTGGATGGAACCTTTACCCCCTTCAGTATGAATGGACACCCACACTTTTTTTTGCCGGATATAACAATCTTTCTTTCTACACCCAAACTTATCAACTTTTTATGCTTCTTTGGTTGCTTATCCATGTATTTTGTCGAGCTTCTATACTCACAACTTCTCTCACATGCAAAGGTAAGTCTCACCCTTCTACTATGTGCCGCTGCCTTGGAGTGTTTGATTACCACTACGAGCCCTTGTTGCCTCCCAATTTCTTGAACCCAGTGGATAAGAGTTTCCCGGCTAAAAAAGATCTGCATTTGTAGCAATTCATGATGAGTATGCATGTAAATTTACAACTAACAACACAATAGTTTTGGTTGATATTTTGAATACATATTGTAGGAGTCGTAAAGGCCTCCATAAAGTCATGCATAATAACACTTCCAACACTGCTATCGGCAGTAGAAACATATGCTTGGATTGTAAACCATTTATGCCAATGAACTAATAAAAAACAGCATGATTGGACAATGTTCGAAGCATCAGAATCGAACAAAATGGCACACAATCAATACTAAAAAGCCGTACAAATACGCTATGTTCGGTTTTTTTAAAACCGAACTTAAAGAAGAAGTTCAGTCTTCAGAAACTGATCAAATAAATATTGTTCGATCTATAGATACATAACATATAAATTGTTCGGTGTTATGCTACCGATCCATTTAGAGACGTTCAGTTTCTCGAGACCTGACATATACAAGGAATGTTCGGTCCTATCAATAAGAACAAAAAAGGAATTGAAAATTGTTCAAGAAAATAGTGGAGTAAGGAGACTAATACCTTTTTAGATGAGCTTTCTTTCTCATATTCTTCTCTTGAGTCCGACGACGTCTTCTTCAACTCCATTTCGAGCCCCAAGCCCATGTTAGGGCATATATGGTAGAGAGGATGGTGAGGAGCAAGATGAGAACTTGGAGGAAGACAATGTAGCCTATGTTGTACTTGGAGAAACCTGAGTTTAGCGTAAAACTCTCTCGAGGTGGTGAAGTTTCTCATGAAGTGAAGGAGACGAAGAAGATAGTGGTAGAAAAAGAAAAAGGGACGGGGTGGAGGTTGATGAGTCATGAATTATTCATAATTAAACCCCTTAATTTACCTTTGTTAGGCCTAGAGTAGTTGTATTTATAGATAATTGGTGTTTACACCAAATTTGTTAAACTTGTTGATGGGTACACCCCTATCATTAGATTTAAAGTGTTAACACCATTTTACATCAGTTATGGATAGTTATGGTTGGTTATGTATTTTTGATGACCTTTTTACCCCTCTAATAACCCAATTCCTAATCCCAACTATAACTCCATCGTCTCCCTCCTCTCCTCGTCCCTCTTCCCTTTCTCTTGTCGCAGTCCCTCTCCCGAGGTCCTCTACCCCTCTCCACCTTAGGTCCTCTCCCCCTCCCCTCTCCCTCCTCTCCCCCTGCAACTCCGCCGCCGTGATCAAGAAGTGCACCGCCTTCGATCTGTCATCACAGCGCCTCAACGCTTCCAATCTGTCATCGCCGGAGATCTTGATGATGGACGACGCTTTCTATGTCAACTCCGACCCCGACCACTCCTTTCAGGACATTCGTGAGCATATCTTCGGCTTCGAGGACACATCCACGGACCCCGTCCCCATGAACGGCTCCGTCCAGCAGGCTGAGTCCATGGGCGAAGGTATGGTGGGACATGAGCTGGCTTTACAGTCTCTTTGGCTGGCGCCGGAGCTAGAGCTAATATATCAGAAAAGGAAAAAGAAAAAAGAGAAAAGAGAAAGGAGGAAAGAGGAAAGCGAAGAAAAAAATGAAAAAGTGAAAAGTGAAGGTGGGAGCTCGTCGTCGATTAAAACCAGTATAGGAGAGATAGTAGGTGTGAGGACCTGCCCCTCTTTTCCTTTGGCTTGTTGTTGACCCAAGGGCAATTTGGGAAATTGTGCCTTGGCGGTCGTTTCACACTAGGTGTGCACACACAGACCTTGTTTGATGCTTGTGTTTATTTAGAAAGGTTAGGTGGACCCGAGATCGGAAGTTCTGGGCTTGGGCTTGAGCTTCAGCCCAAGTTTGCCTTTCAGGGCATAGGAGATCGATCCCTTGTCAAGGGAGATCGATCCCGTGGCTAGCCGGATCGATCCCGCATGCAAGGAGGATCGATCTCTCTGTGCCTGGAAGTCGTTGGCGGTGGAATTCGAAGGACGGCCACGGCGATGGCCGTCGCTTCCCCTGTCAGGGGAGGGGAGACTTTTGCTCCCCTCCTTCGCCTTTCCCCCGCCTTCGCCGGCTTTTCCCCGGCCTTATCCCTTCCCCTCCTCCTTCCTTTCTTCCTCTTCTTCCCTCTTCTTCTCCCGGCCCTGTTTTCCTTCCCCGTTCCGGCAGCCCCTTTCCTCCTCCATTCTCCCTCCTCCGGCCACCGTTTCTGGAGCTTGAAGGCTCGTTGGAACCGTGACGGCGTGGGGAAGATCCTTGGCTAGGCTTCGTGGATCGAAGCAGCTCTATGGAGGTAGGGTTCTCACTCAAAGACTCCGGCTTCTTTTAAGGGTTTTGAAATCCGGTTTTTGTTTTGCTTAGATCTCCTTGTGGAGTTGATGTTTTCCGGTTTGAAGCCATGAGTAGCTTCGGGATTCTTAGAGCTACCAGCCCACCAAGTTTGGTGAGGTTTGGTTGTATCTTCCGGCGGTTTTTCAAGCCAGAAGTACGCCAGAACCCATCAGGATCGATCTTCCTGGGAGGAAGGATCGATCCCTCTGTGTTGGCTTACTGCGCCCGGCGAAGGATCGATCTTCTTATGGGAGAAGATCGATCTTGGGTCCTGGGGGTTAGCATGGTTACCCTTCGTCCCGATGAAGATCGATCTTCCTAGGAGGAAGGATCGATCTTCCTTGGTGCGACTTGAAGGGCGCCCTCTGTCTCGAGAAAGATCGATCTTCCTGGGAGGAAGGATCGATCTCCTTGTCTCGACAGTGAGGGGAGCTCACTGTTACTTAAGTGATCGATCCTTCCTTCGGAAGGGATCGATCCTTCAGTAGCAGAGAGGGTTTTCAAGGGTTTTGCCCGCAGGGCTTCGCATGTAAGTGGTTTTTTGACGGTTCTGCCCTTGGGGCTTACTTTGTTGCTCATCATGCTTTTTGTTTACTGCTTTGTGGTTAACCGAGGGAGTAATGAACCCTCGGGAATGCTTAGTATAAATGGGCCGAAGGTGTGCCCCTGCTGTGTTGTTTGTTACTCCTTTCCTTTTTCATATCCTACCCTGCTTCCTGTGCATTAGACATGCTAGGTTAGACCGGGTGGGGTTGACCCGTGGACTTCGGTGATCAAAGGCTAAGTGGTGGATGCCGTTACCCTAACTTGTGTCCTCATGCTGTGTCCAGTATGGGTGAGGGTGTCCTACAGGTATCGTCTGGCCCACCCTATGTCAAGGACCGTCGGAGGTAGTCCAGTCCTCGAGCAGTGGCTATCGGAGGGACGTACGTTGGACAGGAACCCTGGGGGGGGAGAGCATCGATGGGATCGATGGACTCCCTGGCTAGACTTAGTCTTTGGTCGGGAGTTAGGGGTCGTGTTGGCTCTGCTGCTTGGAGTACTAAGAGATGGTAGTCTTAACCACGGTCGTTCCGCCAAGTGCGGAGATCCCGCTTGGAGAAGAGTGTCCTACCAGTAGCGTCATGTCTACCCTGTGTCAAGGATTGTCGGAGTTGCCCACCCCTGAGCAGCGGTTGTCAGAGGGACGTACTTGGGACAGGAGCCCTTCGGGTTATTGACGGGATTTATGGGATCCTTGGCAAGCCTCAGTACTTGGCTTCAGAGTTGGTTCGTTGGGTTTGTCTTCTTAGCGAGAGTGGTAGAGTAGGACCATGCTGAGCTGTTGCTCATTCCTACCTGAACTGTGTTGTTTGCAGGTGCGGGTCCCAGCTCCTCTCCGGTGCTCCCCCGTCGACCGTCTCGTGGTAGCGCGCCGGCTCCTGGCCATGTCTGAGGGTCAGGATGGTTTTGTTTGTGCCCTTGCGGAGACCCCGGTGGGTGTTGTAGTTTCTTTTGGGGACTGTGTTGATCCCTTGTAAACCTTGTTGTATTAGAACTCTAGTTTAACTCTATTATATCTGTTTTGTAATAGATGTTATAGATGTTGTTGAGTTTACTTCCGCCTTGTGCTTGCAGCCAGCTGTTTCCGTCAGCTGTGCGTTAGTCTCAATTGTTTCCGCCAGTTGAGGCTAGTAGTTGTAGGTTCTTTCCCCCTCGTGTCCCGGCCCGGTCTGGGGTCTGCGGGTCGGGGCGCGACAGTAGGGACATCAGAGAATGGTTGTGGTGGCTGATTGATGAGAATTGCGGTGAAAAGAAGGGATCGAAGGAGAGAAAAGCAAAGAGAAAAGAGAAAAATGAAAAAGAGAAAAGTTAAGTTGGGAGGTTGTCGTCGGTTAAAACCAGTTTAGGAGAGATAGTAGAGACATCAGCGAATGATTCTGGTGGCTGATCGACAAGAATGACGGCGGAGACAGGGGATTGAAGGAGAAAAGAGAAAAGAGAAAAGAGAAAACTGAAAAGTGAAATGAAAAAAGTGAAGTTGGGACCTCGTCGTCGGTTAAGACCAGAATAGGTTGGATAATATGGGCATCAAGGAATGATTATGGTGGCTGATCGGCGAGAATGGCGGCGTAGACGGGAGATAGAAGAAGAAAATAGTAAAGAGAAAAGAGAAAAGAGAAAAGAGAAAAGAGAAAAATGAAAAATGAAAAAGAGAAAAGTGAAGGTGGGAGTTCTTTGCTATATTTTGTATGTTGTTCATTGGCCCAGTTCAATATTGACCTAATATTCAGTTTTCTCTTTTCTCTTTTCTCTTTTCTTTTTGCTATGTTTTGTATATATTGTTCATTGTTTCAGTTCAATACTGCATATTCTCTTTTCTGTTTTCTCTTTTCTCCTTGAAATGCGGATTCCGATAGCCTCTTCCTGCAGCTCCACTTGGACTCTTGATGAAGTTATACTCGTGAATGGGGTGATGAGCAACGGCTGCCTGCAGGTGGTCTGTTTCAGTTTTCTCTTCTTTCTTTTCTCTTTTTCTTTTCTCTTTTTCTTTTCTCTTTTTCTCTTTTCTCTTTTCTCCTTTCAATGCGGATTTTGACATCCGCTTCCTGCAGCCCATGCTGCGTACTGGAGGACGACGGCGGCGTGGAGATCCGGTGTCACGCTCCGACCCAGAAAACCCATCCAGATCGAGACGTGAAACACTTAAACCTGTTTACATCATCAAATGGCGCACCAAGATATAACTGCTATGAATTTAAACAATTTAATTCCTCAAGTTCATAAAATTTTTGACATAATCCCCTTTATAATTACAGCACAAAAAACATGTACATTTTACAATTTCAACATTCTCACATTCCTCAACATTTATATCAAAGAATAATACAATATTTCTCAAATACAACTGAATTAATAATCTTACAATTATATCCTTGAATACATCAATTTGTACATCACTGACTAAAACTGTAAATTATATGTTGACGAACTCCCCAACGCTCCAAGTCCTCGATCACCTCGAAATACCGTGCCATCTTCTAAAGGAACACCTGAAAGAAAGAACTGCATCGACCTGCATCGCCGATGCAGCCTAGGTAGGGTGAGCAATAATGCGTAGTAGGGTTCTACTCTACGTCGCACAGAAAGGAAGGGAAAACTGCAACTGTGCGTTCTCCGCCTAAGTCTAAGGAATGCCAAGGGTCCCATAACCCTATCGATGTCCCAAGGGCTCCCGTCATGAACCTCTATCTTGAACATGTTAATAAGATCACCTTAAGCACCAACAGGAGAACAGTACCATGCGGGATCACCCTTACCCAAGAACAAACGAGAGGAAACAAAGACTGCGGGCTCCTGTCCAGGTACCACCCTGCCTAGTCATACCATCTCTCGTGGGGACATACATGTCAGGGAATGCATAGACAACCATCCTTAACACTTGGCCTTGGAGACCGACACGACCTCTACACCTCAAATATAAATATATAATCCATAGTCGACTATAGCAATAACCTCAAATGATATCAAGCATAATCATTGATGACAATCACGTCCTAATCCTTGACTACCCAAACCCCGGTCCTAAGGCTAGATCCGGGCTACCCGAGAACTCCGGATCGGCGATCGAATCCATCGCCTACCACCTAGCATGAATGCTTCTAATGCATACAACATGCATGAGCCTATTCAAGCAACTAGGCCTAGGTGTCTCTACATGTCAAATCACCAAACAATAGTCCAATATACTGAGGTAACATGACAACGGCTACAAGAGTAATGAAATGAACACCAGCTAGCAAAACACATCAAGAGACAATATTTGTTCACACGTCCAACCCATGCATAATATCCTTCAACAAATAAGGGCACACCTTCAGCCCTAGGCTTAAGCGTAATATAATAGTACGTAGTTGGTGCAATTACATGAGATCACTAGCATTGAATAGGAGGAGCAAATGACAGTAAAGGATAGCAATTAGCCTCAAAGGAAACAAGTCCCATTCAACCCACAGTCGTAGTCGATCAAGCCAAGTTAAAGATACTTAACAAGAGAGAGTACGAAATCCACACTTCTGACAAAGCTCAACTATAACCAGTTGATCCAAAGAAAATCCATACATAGATCGTTATCACCTCAATCCAGCATTAATCCAAATGCCCAGGGAAGAACTAAGAACTCAATCAATTGATAGAGGAAATAACAAGTCTCAGCCAAAACCGCCACGGCGGGGAAGAAACCCAACAAACACCTAGCATGCATGCCCCGAGGCTAACCAGTTTCAAGGGAAAAACAGGGCTGGTAGGCACCAATTGACCAGAGACCATTCCAGTTTACTAGAAAATCCAACTATAACAGTCAACCCCATACCCATCACCGTGAACCACGAGGGAAGCATTGAAAGGGAAGGGAGTTAGAGGGAGATCCGGCAGACATCCCGCAAGCACCTTCGCCGCTAACCAGTCATCAAGAATTGATGCCGGCAGGTGCCACTTTCTTTTCCAACGTCCACCAAATCCACTGGCTTAGGACCAGGAAAGAGGAAGGGATGGAATTTGGGGGGTGGTTCTAGTCCCAGCAACTCAGGAACAGAGGGAGAAATCCAAGGAGAAATCTAATGAGAAATCACAAGAGAATTCCAAAGAGAAATACAAAGAGAAAGAGAGACTCGCCACAGTACGTCAATGTCTGGAAGGAAACCGACCACCACAAACACCAGGGGAAGGTCGGGACAAAGGTTGGAGGAAAACCTCTGGCATGTCAAGCAAGCACAGATGGAAAAGATTCAGGGGACCCCAGCGGCCAAAACAATTGCACGTAAGGGAGAACGAGGTAGCATCGATCCAGACCAGCCAATAAATCCAAGAACCATCCACTAGATCCAAGGAAAAATTGAGCAGAAACGGAAATGCCCAACTAAATGCACCGAAAAGCCATCAAAGCTCAAGGACCCAAACAATGGCAGCGAAGAGATTAGGAAGAACAGGGGACGAATTTAGAGACTCCGATCAAACCCAAGGGAAGGAGAAGAAATCATTGGAAATCCATCGATGCCCAGAGATCTTGGCAACGGCCATCAGAAGGGAGAAAGACCTCAACTAGAATCCAGGAACCCAAAAAGCATGCATCAAATCCACGGAAATAACAAGAGGGAAACCAGGAAATCCAAGGACAGATCATCATGCTTCAAACCAGTCCTAATCGAGTCTAGTAGAGCCTAATCAAAAGATTAGATCAAACCCTACCTCTGGCGTCGAGCTCGCCTCCTATTCCGGCCGCGTCATCGTCCCCGAGTTCCAAGCTCTCCGCCGGTCACGATCTCCTCCGGTCGTGGGTTTGTCGTCACCCAACCGTGGTCGCCGTAGCCAAGAACTCCACCGTCGAGAGAAGGAACCCCGCCGCCGGTGTCGCCTTCTCCTCTTCTCCTTCTCTCCGGTTGGGTCGTGCCGCCTCTCTCTCTCGATCTCTCTCTCAATCGCGGCATATCTCTCCTCTCTCTAACGGCGGAAAATAATCCCTAACGAAGGAAGGGTTAAAACGGTGGCTTAAGTAATAATGGCTTAAGATTAGATCCTGGCCATCCGATTGGCCAGATCTGATCCCATAAACTCAAAACTTGATCTAATCAAGATCCTCTGATCTAGGATTCCCCTAATGATCTAATCAAGCACATACATCACCACATGGCCGTGTGTGCACAACGCGTGTGAAACCAGCACCGCCATGGGTAATTTACCAGATTATCCCCGGAGCCGCAACGATCAACGAAGATCGCGAAGCAAGGCCAACCAAACCCAAAACCAACAGAACCAGACCCTCGACCCAAGCGGTCAGACCGGGTTGGAGGTACGGGTCCTCACAACCGGCCCCGACGACGGAGATGGTGATGGGCAACGACGACAACGAACTTGTCAGGGGAGAAGGGACATAGTTGAGAGGAGGCGGCGCTGGAGCTCATGGAGGAGACGAGGGTGCTTGGTCTCCGGATTTGGCCGGAGAATGGACGGAGGAGGGTCGCGGCAGTGAGGTGTCCTTGGATTTGATGGTGGATGGTGCTGGAGACGTTGGGTGTGGTGGTGTTGAGCAGTGGGTGGCGCCGGTTCCTACGAGGGTTGGAGCCCGAGGAAGATCCCGATGAGGCCAGGATGGTTGTTCGATCTAGAGAAGGAAGGAGTAGAGGAGTGGGGGATGGTGCAGGTTTCGATGAGGGTTGGAGCCCGGGGGAGGATCCCGATGAGGCCGTGGTGATTGTTGGGTCTAGAGGAGGAAGGAGGAGAGGAGTCACGCGGTGTTACTGTGTCTAGAGGAAGAAGGAGGAGAGAAGCCCGGGTGTTTCCAGGTCTAGAGGAGGAAGGAGGAGAGGAGCCCCGGGGGGAGGCCTCAAGTTTCGGGGTCTAGAGGAGGAAGGAGGGGAGGAGAGGAGGGCCGGGGGGATGTCGGGGGGTGGATGCAAGGTTAAAGGGGATTTGGTGATAGTAATGGAGAGAAGGGAATGAGAGAAGGGTATATGTGTATTTTGTAGTGTAAAATGGTGTTAAGGACCCAAATCTTATACTTAGTGTTTTTTTAACGGGATAAGTTCATTTTATGGTGCTGGAGCCCCTTCCCCCTTGTATTTACTGGTTTGTTCCTTGTTTCAGGTTAATCTTAATTTGAGAAGAAATACAAGATTTTCGGCTAAAAATATGAATTTATGTGAAAAACACTGCTTTGTCGACTGTTTGGAAATAAATCACCAGCATTCATAAAAAAATCGAAAAATCCTAAACTTCTGGGAGATGAAATAAACCTTCAAGAGCTATAACTTTTATGTTTGACACTTTGTGAGATTTCTAATGGATTAATTCCATTTTGGAAGAAAATTAAGATATCTAGATGTTGGAAAACTGTTCCGTCGATGTTTAGAATAATATTCGTCAACTATTCCAGAAAACTCCAAATATTATGCAGTCTTTGAGATATAACAGAGAACTTCCTAACCTACATCTTTTATGTTGAGCATATTTTGCTTTTCCAGAATGATTGGGCCCAATTGCGATCGGAGTAGGACTGCCATAATTAATTCAAAAAATTCGACTTGTAATAGAAGTCTGACTTACCCAAAACTCTAATTTTGGGAGTTCTCTTAACAGGGTTATTTGATCTGAATTTCTCATATTTTTTTATCACCATCATAGAGGAAAAATAGAGGATTAGGGTTGTTGAAGATGGCGGAGCTGAGGCGTAGATCCCTTGCATTCTTCATCAAATCTTTGGGCGCCTTCACTCAGATGAGTGGCTAATTTATTAACTTAAGGATCTCATGAAGCCTTAGGCTAACATTTTGTATTTTTTGGTTTTAATCTTGTACTCTTCTCAAAACATGATCCTATGAATTTTCTTTTCATTGTTAATAGAGTTGAAGAAACAGAGTTCCCGTGACGTACTTTCAGTCCTACACGATTTCTGTGATTGATTCTAGAGATTCATATGATGGTTTTTAGTCCCACATGATTTCTAAAAGTTATACTCTTGTCTTCTTCTCTAAACAATATGAACTCACAGCTTCTTAAGCTTTCATGAATCCCTAAAATAAGATTTATGTTCCTAATGACATTGCCTATCTTTCTTGGCATAGATTATCTTCGGTTCTACGATTATGTTAAGTTATACTACTCATAATGAACTTGGGACAACCTATCCTAGTATAGCATAGCCTATCTCAAAAGCAAACCATAAATCACATGAAAACCATCTTATGAATCTCTACAATAAATCACAGAAATCAAGTAGGACTGAAAGTACGTCAAGGGAACTCTGTTCTTTCAACTGTATTAACAATGAGAAGCAAATTCATAGTATCATGTCTTGAGAAGAGTATAACATTCAAACAAAAAAATACAAAAAGTTAGCCTAAGGCTTCATGAGATCCCTAAGTTAATAAACTAGCTACTCATCTGAGCGAAGGCGGCCGGAGATTCGATGAAGAACTGCTGTGTTGTCGCAAGCAACTAAAAATAAAACCAATACTTTTTAAAATAAATGTAGTAGTGCGAGTACGAGTCGATCCCATGAGGAGTGTCTAATCTAAGTTTTGTGTTATGTGAACAAAGATGAGGATTTTGAATATAACGAAAATAAATGAGAAATAATCTAAATTGAAAAAACGGAATTAATCAAGAGAACAAACCTTGGTCTGAGTCCACATCCACCATCAGAATGTTTATAACTGATCATCGATGCAAGTATATATCAATTCACACCTTGAATATTCACCGTTCGAATTAAATTCGAATCTCTCCTCAATCATAGTTAATTAGAAACAAGCGATTCAATCAACCCTAACTACTAAACAACTAAGACAAGCGCTATAGATTTAATCTAGTAGTAGCCTTAAAAATAGGGAGATCGATGAAGCTAAACAACACAAGCACACGCGGTTGCATTTAATTTAGTCGAACGTTCTTCCTAAGATCTAACAATCTCTAAAACCCAGTAAATGAATAGATCCTAGTTGCTTCCCAGATTAGAGGGATCAAACAATTACGGATTTGATATCCAACCTAACAGTAGAATGCGATGAATAATAAACTAGTAGGCATCCTAGCAATTAGACAAGTCAATCATGAACATCCAATCACCGAAGAACATTCAATACTCAAGTATAAACTGAACAATAAAAATTGATTAGATCTCACAGTTTCATTGATTCCGAGGTTTCAGTTTCCTCGAACAATAATTAAGGTTTAGCCCCGCAAGACCATCAAGAACAATCCTTTAAAGAAGAAAGAAGAACCCTAGAAATATCAAAGAAATTAAAAGTAGCAGCCAAAATCTTCTAGAATTCCCCCCTCAAACCCTAGAAAAAACCCTATTTATAGCCCATAAGTTTGCCATCTTCGGATTAGATCTGAGCCCTTAATTCTGCAAAGTCGGTTAACAAAGATCGATCTTTATGGAAAGAAGATCGATCTCTTTATTCCAGATTTCAGATTTATCCTCGCGGTCGATCCTCGCATCGACCGCGTGAAGTGTTTTTCTTGACAGAGCCTGACGGTCGATGCCAAGGTCGATGCGACGGTTGACCGTGGGTCTTTTTCATCTCTGGGTGCATAAGGGATAGATCTTTTATGGAAAGAAGATCGATCTTTTATTCTCTGCATATTTCTTCTGCTATTCTGCCCTGCGCTGGTTGTAGAAAATTCACTGTAACTTTCTCTAGTAAGCCCCAAATAACGAACCATAAAATCTTTCGGAAACTACACTTCCAGAACTTTCCAATCATATATGGTACATCATCTGGTTCTTCATCAGCATGTACAGTTTAGTCTTTAAAGTTGATCCATATACTCTTTTCAGCTTCTTTTCAAACTTAAGGACTTCAATTGCATCCTAAATCAAAATATAAGAGTAATGAGTGTATTTAGGTACCAAATAAGCATATGAGACTAATTATTAAGGGATAAAAATATAACATTATGCATTATCATCAGATTCCCCCACACTTAACCTTTGCTCGCCCTCGGGCAAAACTATAATTCACTCTACTCAACATATCAAGGTTGCAACGCCACCAATAAAGAACAACCTAGCTCTTTCAAAACTCATAACAAATCATGAACAAACATTCCTGATCAGCTTAAAATCAATCGTTAAGTATTTTCACTTGAATATGGAGCAAACCAACTGAGTAGACCCTCACAGAATTTAACACTCAACTCTCATTTGTTTGATGGGTATGTATTTCACTCAAATTCATTCCAATGAAAATGATCTACCATAAGCTGGCATATCTTCTCATTCTCCATCACTAGAATCACATGCATAACATGGATCAAAAGGACTTCCAAGGGTTATAACGGGGTTTAGGGTCTAGGTGAAAAATATTTGAGAATGTAGCTCAAAAACCAACTGAACTAATGGAGCAAAAATACATCAACTAGATATGTATAACTGATTACTCCATTCAACAACTTTCTTCAATTCCGCATTGGCAAATTGATTGTTCAAAGGAATACTTTTTAACTGAAATTGGGAGCAATCTTTTGTAAAAACTTCCACCTTTGTAGAAATCATACATAAACATAAATCTTCTTCTTGTTTTTTTTTTCAGAAACAACATACTCACGAATTGAGTATGAAAAATATACTCCAATTCACCAATCATAGCCATACCACGATCCAAACACCCCCAAACTTGAAACTTGCACACCCATATATATCATAATGATGATCAATGCTCCATTAGTCCTATTTCTTGGGTATCGGCATTGTTTTTCAGGTTTAAAGCTTGTAATGTGGGTTAACAATGAAGTCAATAAAGCTCAAAGGGGTTTAGCAAAAGGAAAAATTAATTGCAAGGTAGGTTTTTTGGCTTATGTAGCTTATAACAAAGAGGGCCTTAATCTTGTTCATGTATGCATGTGTCAATGTGGCCTCAAATAGACTCAAAGCAAGTTCTAGAGAAACAAATCCATGGAAGAATATCTCTTATGAAAAAAAATAATGAGACTGATATGAATGTGTTAGTCTAAAGGCTCAAAATCTCATCAGCTTTTGTCTACTAAATTTAGTCGCTACCATCTCAAGGAAAATAACGCAACTAATTAATTCCAAGTCGCAAGATCACTCGTTCAATCATGTTATGAATATGTCAAGCTTAATTAATTCTTGCTCAAGGCATATGCAACCTAAATCTCCTCCCCCACACTTGAAACCGACAATGTCCCCAATGTAAGGTGGAATGCAAAGAAAAGGCAAAAATAACTAAAATGTAACTGCGAAAAATAAGAAGAGAAAGGAATGAACTCCCCTTGGGTTGCCTCCCAAGCAGCGCCTTTGTTTATTGTCATTGGCTCGACGTCATGCTTTTTCGTTGAATACTGTGAGAGTTGCCAAACTTCGAATTTCAATTGACAGAATAGCTAAAATCCTACCCAAAGCTCCTCAGGGTGGCCGAATCTCCATAACAACCATAGTTGGGGCGAATTCTTCAGGTAGGATAGGGGATGCTCGATCGCCTAAAAAAAACAAAAGCAAAGCAAAGCAAAAACAAAAGCAACATCTAAGCACACAACCTAAAAATAATTCAAGCACGCTCAAGCACACAATAAAGCAAATAAAACAAACTAAACCACTCTATTCAATATAGAGAATTTTAAATCCTGCCCTTGGTGGACGTTCTTTAGCATGATGGGATGCAAAATGACTGGGTGCCAAATTCTGAATATTTAACCTCAATGGTGTCACCAAGGTTAATTTAGCATATGAAACCAAGTGGCAAATTTCAAAAATTAGAACTAGCTTTTCCATACTAACACCAGTAAACAAGATAGCTAGATCTCTCAAACAAAAATACATGTCATCATGGTGATCAGGAAGAAAGGAGTCAATATTATGCTCAACAATAATTGAATCATCCATTGACCTATTAATAGTGTCGTCGTTCGGATTGTTAAGGATGTCAAGATCACATGATCGAAAAAAAATCCATCGAGATATGAAAATATCTACTAAGGTCATCTCCTTTTTAACCACTAATGAAGATGAAATAGTCATAGGAAATATACATCGCGAAGTAATAGGAATGCTTTCAACTTCAGCCGGAGGAGGTTCATTGAATAAATGCTCCTGGTATTCTCGACGGTCGACCGAGTCTTCCTTGCGGTCGACTGGCCAAGACTGGACAGCTTCTTCATCTGCCTTCTGTAGAAACTCCCCCGAAACATCTTCAACCATAGCTTCCAATTCCCTCACATAGAATCAACAAGACAATCATTAGTAGGATACTTCTTGGCATCATATATTTCAAACTTAACAATTTTACCATCAAATTCCATGGTATGTGTGCCACTAAGCATATCTATCTTAGTATTGGATGTCTTTAAGAAAGATCTTCCCAACAAAATAGGAGTAGTTTGATCACCATTCTCCATATCAAGCACATAAAAATCAACAGGGAAAACTAAATCATTGACTTGCACAAGAATATCTTCAACTACACCTTTAGGATAGGCGTTAGATCTGTCAGCCAATTGAATCACAACACCAGTTTCATTCAAAGGTCCAAATTTTAAAGAAACATATGTAGAATATGGCATGACATTGATAGAAGCTCCTAAATTTAACATGGCCTTCTCAAATTTGGTGTTACCAATTGTACATGGGATAATAAACATACCTGGATCTTTACACTTTGCAGGAATTTTTCTTTGAAAAATTACAGAAACATTTTCACCTACTCTCACCTTCTCACATCCTTTAAGTTTCTGATTCCTCTTAATTGTGCACAAATCTTTCAAGAATTTAGCATAACGAGATACTTGTTTAATAGCATCTAAGAGTGGAATATTTACCTCGCATCGGTGAAAAGTCTCATATAGATCTGAATTTTTCTCATATCTTCTAGATTTTGCTAAAGCTTGAGGAAAAGGAGGTACAAGTTTATAATCAGAAAGAGGTGGAAACTTATGTTTAGGTACGTCGTCATCGAGAAAGTCTTTGTCTACAACAAAGTTTTGTTCTTTTCCTTGCGATGACGATGCAGTGACTTCCTTTGCTGGAATCTCAACTTCTTTACCACTTCTCAAAATAATTGCACTTGCATTCTCTCTTGGATTTATCACCGTTTAAGAGGGTAATTTTCCCGAACTTTGAGCCTCCAGCTTACTAATTATTGTCGCCATTTGGCCCACCTGATGTTCCAAACATTGAATACTGGCCTTTGCCTCCTGTTGAAATTACAATTTAATAGTAGCAAGGGATTTAACAATATCTTCTAAAGACATACCAGAATTAGTAGTTGGGTTTGGTTGTGGTCTCGGGGGGTATGGCGATCTATATTGTTGATATTGCTGGCCAATTGGGCGGAATTAAGTTGTGGGCTGATTTACTTGTGGATTTCCATAGTTGAGATTGGGGTGATCCCACCATCCCGGATTATACGTGTTTGAATATGGATCATACTTCCTTTACGGTAGTCCAGGGAAACTACCCGCTGCATTTACTTGTTCACTAGCTCCTCTTGAAGAGTTGGGCACATATCGGTTGGATGTTTTGCCACCGAACAAATCCCACAAACCTTCGCTATTTGCATGTTACCTACAGCTAATTGACGAACAAGAGAAGTTAGACTCACAATCTGTTGTTCAAGGGATGGGGCATTTACCTCATTAACATGTTTTGAATAAGAATCAAGTCTAGTGTTAAATTGTTGAGAATTAGCGGCTTCAGGCGTTTTATCTACCAAAGCTCCTCCACTAGCGGCATCAATCATACTCCTGTCAGTGGTTAGTAAGCCCTCATAAAAATATTGGATAAGTAATTGCCCACTAATTTGGTGATGGGGACAGCTTGCACATAATTTCTTGAAATGTACCCAATACTCGTGTAGAGACTCTCTGTTATGCTGCCTTACACCGCATATCTCTTTCCGAATGTTGGCCGCCCTTGAAGCTGGAAAATATTTCTCCAAAAATAACCTCTTCATCTCGTTCCATGTGGTAATACTCCCAGAGGGTAAATAATAAAGCCAATCCTTAGCCGAATCCTTCAAAGAAAATGGGGAAGGCTCTAAATTTGATCTGATCTTCAGTCACCCCCATAGGTTTCATGCTTATGCACACAATATGAAACTCCTTTAAATGCTTGTGAGGATCCTCACCTGCAAGTCCATGAAAAGTGGGTAAGAGATGTATTAGTCCAGATTTCAATTCAAAAGTAGTAGCAACATCCAAAGTAGGGAATGTAATGCATAAGGGTTGTTGATTCAAATATGGGGCTGCAAGTTCTTTCAAAGTCCGATTCCAGCCATGACTTCCTCCTCTTCTAATTCCGAATCACAAGCAAATGGAGAATCAAGATCCAAATCGTTCTCCTCAAAGTTTCTCCGAGCTTCCCTCCTTAACCTGCGCAAAGTTCTTTCTCTCTCTGGATCGTACTGCAAATCACCTTGATTAAAAGATCGAGCTATACGCATAAACAATCAAGAAGATTCCGGTGAACCGAGAAAAACAAATTAAGAGAAGGTCTAGAGTAAGGAAGATAAATAAAAATCCTATGCTAAATCATTGCTAAACGAAGCAAACTCTTTTTTTTTTTTATGAAATAAAGATCACAGTAAGCACAAAAATCAACAAGAATCACTCCCCGGCAACGACACCAAAATTTGGTGTGCTGTCGCAAGCAACAAAAAAAAAACCAATATTCCTTAAAATAAATGTAGTAGTGCGAATACGAGTCGATCCCACGAGGAGTGTCTAAAATAAGTTTTGTGTTATGTGAACAAAGATGGGGGTTTTGAATATAATGAAAACAAATGAGAAATAATCTAAATTGAAGAAATGGAATTAATCAAGAGAACAAACCTTGGTCTGAGTCAACATCCACCATCGGAATCTTTGTAACTGATCATCGATGCAAGTATATATATCAATTCATACCTTGAATATTCACCGTTCGAATTAAATTCGAATATCTTCTCAATCATAGTTAATTAGAAACAAGCGATCCAATCAACCCTAACTATTAAACAACTTAAGACAAGCGTTGTAGATTTAATCTAGTAGCAGCCTTAATAATAGGGAGATCGATGAAGCTAAACAACACAAGTACATGCGGTTGCATTTAATTTAGTCGGACATTCTTCCTAAGATCTAACAATCTCTGAAACACAGTAAATCAATAGATCCTAGTTGCTTCCCAGATTAGAGGGATCAAACAATTACGGATTTGATATCCAACCTAGCAGTAGATTGCGATGAATAATAAACTAGTAGGCATCCTAGCAATTAGACAAGTCAATCATGAACATCCAATTACAGAAGAACATTCAATACTCACGTATAAACGGAACAATAAAAATAGATTAGATCTCACAGTTTCATTGATTTCGAGGTTTCAGTTTCCTCGACCAAGAATTAAGGTTTAGCCCCGCAAGGCCATCAAGAACAATCCTTTAAAGAAGAAAGAAGAACCCTAGAAATATCAAAGAAATAGAAAGTAGCAGCCAAAATCCTCTAGAATTCCCCCCTCAAACCCTAGAAAGAACTCTATTTATAGCCCATAAGTTTGCCATCCTCGGATTAGATCTGAGCCATTAATTCTGCAAAATCGGTTAACAAAGATCGATCTTTATGGAAAGAAGATCGATCTTTTCTTCCCAGATTATGGATGCACCCTGACTCAGATCGATCTCTTCTGGAAAGAAGATCGATCGCTTTATTCTGGATTTCAGATTTATCCTCGCGGTCGATCCTCGCATCGACCGTGCGAAGTGTTTTTCTTGACAGAGCCTGACGGTCGATGCCACGGTCGACCGTGGGTCTTTTTCATCTCTGGGTGCATAAGGGATTGATCTTTTATGGAAAGAAGATCAATCTTTTATTCTCTGCATATTTCTTCTGTTATTCTGCCCTGCGTTGGCTGTAGAAAAAGCATTGTAACTTTCTCTAGGAAGCCCAAAATAACGAACCATAAAATCTTCCGGAAACTAGACTTCCAGAGCGTTCCAATCATATATGGCACATCTTCTGATTCTTCATTAGCAAGTACAGTTTAATCTTTAAAGTTGATTCATATACTCTTTTCAGCTTCTTTTCGAACTTAAGGACTTCAATTGCATCCTAAATCAAAATATAAGAGTAATGAGTGTATTTTGGTACCAAATAAGCACAGGAGACTAATTATTAAGGGATAAAAATATAATATTATGCATCATCATCAAGAACGCCAGGTATCCATGCCACAACTCCACCAACTTCAACAACCCTAATCCTCTCTTTTTCCTCTCTAATGGTGATAAAAAAGATGAGAAGTTCGGATGGAATAAACCTATTTATACGAAAACTCCCAAAATTAGAGTTTTGGCTAAGTTGGACTTCTATTACAACTCGAATTTCGTCAATTAATTCAGGCATTCCTACTCCGATCGCAACTGGGCCCAATCAGTCCAGTAATCTCAAAACTAGCCCAACACGAACGATGTAGATTAGGAAGTCCTCTATTATATCTCGAAGATTGCATAATATTTGGAGTTATGTGGAATATGAGATGAATATTCTTTTAAATATCGATGAAACAGTTTTCCAGCATTTGGATATCTTTATATTCTTCAAAACTGGTATCAATTCATTAGGAACCACACAAAGTGTCCAACATGAAAGTCGTAGCTCTTGAAGTATTTTTTCGTCTTTCAGAATTTCAGGATTTTTAGATTTTTTATGAATTCGGGTAATTTATTTCCAAACATTCAACGAAGCAGTCTTTTTCACATAAATTCATATTTTTAGCTAAAAATCTTGTATTTCTTGTCAAATCATGATTAAACATGAAATCAACTTAAAAGTTATTAAATACAACTACTCTAGGCAGCAAAGGTAAATTAAAGAGTTTAATTACGAATAATTCATGACTCATCAGACCCCCCAAATTTCACTTTGCTAGTTCTCGAGCAAAGAAAAGATAAAAAGAAAGCAATAAATCTAACTAGCCACTTTCGTAGGTCTCATAATTGCACTTAGCATGTGCAACAAGTCTTTAAACTCTTGAGTTACCCTAGTGGAGGAGTTATAGTCTCCAGAGGGTTTTCAGGGATGACACCTTCAAATATCTGTACATTCCCTTGATCATGCTATTACAAATCAATCACAATATTTGTCGCGCCCCGACCCGCGAAAGCCCAACCGGGCCGGGCGACGCGAACCGGAACTTACAAAACGTGGAAAACAAAGCTGGCGAGGGTTCCCTCTAACCTATTGGTCTCCCTAGCAGTTCACCAAAACATCCTCAATTAAAACAATATAATTATGAAGCCTCGAACCACAGATTAAAACTCAAAGTGTTAAATATACAAATCCTCGGAGAGGGGAAGATTCAAATACACAATACTCCCGTAGGAGACTAACTAACATAGGGTAAAAACTGTAAACGATCACCACCTCTCAAAGTCCACCAGGCGCCGCCGCACCGCCGACCAACTGCCCGGTAGGGGCCAAGGAAGAAAAACTGACGCCTGCACCTGCAAAACGCAGCCCGGGTAGGAGTAAGCACTAAGCTCAGTAGGGATCTACACTACGTCACACAGAAGGAAGAGGGAAACGCAACAGTGTCGCCCTCAAGTAGGACCTGGGTGTATACAGGGGTCCCATAACCCCACCGCGTGTCCCTGGTGCCCAGGAGCAGCACACAGTAAGCTCAACATACACTGCTGACTCACATGCAGGAACCCGACACTCCAGGCGGGAAATGGCACCGCTGAGGGGGCCGTTTCCACCACTCAAGAGTCTACACAGTGGAACACCGGCTACACCTCAGCCTCCGACTCGAGACCGACACGACCTCTACAAACATCAAGCCACAAGTGCACCAGTCATCTAAGCCTATCATCGAATCCACTGGGCACTACAATTCAAACCGGGTCCAAACCACCCAACCCCGGTCCTAGGGCTAAGTCCGAGCTTCCAGCCTCGGGACGGCGACCCACGGATCACCCACTCCCTAACCAATGCAACTAATGCACACAACAACAATGCATGCTATGACATACACAGATAATAAGAAAGGCATGCAACAGTATGTCAAGCATCATATAAGTCTACTGGATCGCTGCAGCGGTACTACCGACCGCTGCCAGCCGATCCGCAGTGGGTCCCGGCATTACGACGGTACCACGACCATCAACCGCGGACTCCTGCAACGGGAAGCAACCCCGAAAGCCGCTGAATGAACAGTAACAATATAATATTATATTCCGAAATATAATATTATATTCAAACACCCAAAACCTCTACTTAGGGGCTATTTGATCTTGTCGATTCAAGATCCAACTTAGCCATCAGTAGGTGTATATACCAGGATCAACATATCCAAAATTCATAATGATCCAACGGTTGGATTAACGGGAAACACCAATCAAAAGTCGCTGATCAAACCAACTTACCCATTCATTGCTGCAACGCAGCCCTCCAGAAAAAAAATCAGAAGAAATCGTACATAAATCGGAAAAATATGAAACAAGATGGAATGGAAAGCTAACGAATAGCTCTACAACTCTTATGTTTATGAAAAGCCATGATCATGTACTAGCCAGCCAGAAAACTCGCCGCAAGCCGGCTGTTTCTCAAGAACAGCAGAAAACCAGAAATCCGAGACTAATCATACATAAAAACCTACTCAAATCTCAACTGATTAACATGAAACTTAAATCAGTTATTCTAACAGGTATAAGGAAACCAACAAAGCAAGGATCAACAAGATCCAACGGCTGGAACTCCAGAAAATCTGAAAAGAACACAGTAGGTATAACCCTACCTAACTGCGCTTTCCTCGGCTGATTCCACGCGATTTGATCATTAAAAAGCCACCAAACCACTTCAGGAATCTTCCTCTCGTTGTCACGAATCTCCAACGAGCGAAAGAACACCCAATTTGATGGTCGGAGGAGGGAGAACGGCGAAGATGAAGCTCGGCTGCCGGAACAGGGGAAGAACAGAGCTTCGGGAGAGAAGAAAGGAGGAAGAAGAAGGAGAGGAGAAGGAGGAAGAGGAGGGGAAGAAAAGAGGGGAAAGGGAGAGGGGAAAGCCGGGAAAGAGGGGGAAAAGTGAGGGGAGGGGAGGGAAAGTCCTCCCCCTCTGACAGGGGAGAGCGACGGCCAACGGCGGCCGTCCTCGCGAAGCAGAAAACCAACCGATCTATGAATGATTGATCCTTCCTCAAGGGAGGATCGATCCTTCATGACGATTCACAAGGCTTTCTGGCACGAAGAGGATCGATCCCCTTAGCCATAG
>OY986963.1:23470365-23683340 GCA_963920575.1 Narthecium ossifragum
AACTAGTCATCATTTTTTTCTAGAAATTTCAACAGTTTTATGCGAACAACACACCTTGTTAGGCACCTTGCTCAGTTACTAAGTATGAAACCCTTTTTGAATATAAAGTTGTTTTTTTGTTTTTTTTTTATTACATACTTTCATATAACATATCATAATATCATAAATATATCATAGTATCATACTAAGAATCAAATCTCAACTCATCAACATATGGAAGTGCGCATGTGAATTCGGGTCTTTCAAGTCATCGTTAATTCATGGCAAAAGTGTCAAAATATAAAAATAATATCATGCATAGCAAAGATTTAGCTATTTCTTACATTACATATGAGAATCAGAATAAATAATAAAATACACATCTAAATCAAGCATCTTTCATCAATAAATATCACAATTTCATTCTCATGACATAGTTCAAGGGTGTATAATATCGGTTATTAGAAAAAATTATAAGCATGAAATTCATGAATGCTACCCCCAACTTAAACGTAATTGTTCTCAATTTCATTAAATCATAAAAATAAATAAAGGAATAAAGGGTAGAGATAATCATAATGAACGCTTCAAAAATATCACTCTCTTCTGATTGAAGGTTAGCAATCCTCTACCAATAACAATGAATTATATCCTGCCAATCATATCTGAACCTCAAGACTAAACAAGTGAAGCACATAAAAATATTCAAATTATAAACCATAGAAAACAAGAGGTATAAGGAATGAGAACTTCCCCCAAAAAGGTAGACACCACCCATATCTGATCGAAATCCAAATATGTTCATCCCTGCCAATAAAAGAAGTACCTTTCCAAAAGATCAAGAAAAATAGCAAAGAAATTTACCGAACAAAATACAAAAGGCACTAAATGCATGAAATGTTTTGCCAGAGTTTGCTTTGGAATTCTTGAAATATCTAACACGTACAATCATTCATCCCACAAAATAAAACATAAATAAACAAGAATGCAATGAGAGCACATAATAGCAACACATTAAATCTTCCATTCAAATCTCCAAACTATTCATCATCCGTTTGAATGTCCGTCCCATCCACAGTCTACAGCCCACGGCGAGATCAGATTCGAAATTGACGAAGATCGAAAGAATTGAACACCCGTGGAAGCTCTGGGATGGCTGGATGACTTGAACATGCAGGTAATGGTCTTGATCGAAGATCTGTACCCTCAGATAAAAAATATGAGCTTTGGAGCACATGGATCATGTCTGGGAAGAATCAGACGACTCTAAGCATGCCAGCGGTGGGATGACGATGAAACCTCGTCGTTGGACGACGGGGTTGGTACAGGAAGAATCATGGGAGCTGGAAGGGTCAATCTATGAGGTATGATAATGGAATTGACGCTTCTAGGTGGGAGATTAGAGATGGCCGGTGCGGTGGAGGATCGTCGGAAGTGGGTTCCGACGATCAAGGCAACAATCGAGGTTGAGATGGGTACAAGAGGGATCGTGGCGGTGTGGGGAAGCTTTTGGATGTGGTTCAAGGCGGTGGGGGGCCGTCGATGAGGAGAATGAAATGATGGCTGCCGACGGAGGGTTTGGGGATTTAACGTGGTGATTTAAGAAAAACTCTTACAAATTGGATTGCCTCCTAGCGAGCGTGGGGATTTAACGTGGTGAAACAAATTAGGGAAAAATTCTCAAAAATTAAGAAAAACTCCTAAAAATTGGGTTGCCTCCCAGCAAGCACGGGGATTTAATGTCCCTTGCCAAATGTCCCGAAAGGGTCATTTATAGCATGGATCCTTCATATTGACAGACTCGATCACACCACCAATAATAATTTCCTCAACATAATGATTTAAACCATACTCTTTTCTACAGTATGTGAAGTATTTGATGATGTAGACCTATTGATTCTTTCCTTCCAACGAGTGTATTAGAGACCCCACCCTCTATAAAAGATAAGATATCATCCTTTTGTCGAATTTGGATTAAACCTTCAAATTTGATCTTACACCCAGGTTTATGGTATGTCTCTCCCATAGTAATGAAATTATCCTTGAGATGAACCGTAAGTGAAGAGGACGAAGATTTTAATTTCAAAGTAGATATTGTAGGCAGGGACGATGGTGCAAATATAGATTAAGGAGGAGGTGGTGGTTCAACTTTAGAAAATATTGACATTTTTGTGCATAAGTTTGTTTCAGTATGATCAACACAAAATTGTTCAGTATCTAAGTCAATGTCAAACAAGGATGAATCAGAAAAACAAGCATTCATAGCATCAACAACAAAGCAATCATTATTTGCAGGCAAACATGCATCCTTAAATATATTCAAATGTTTCTTCATGTTGCCAAAGGAAAATGCATAACACTTGTACGACAGTTAATACAAGCATTCGCAGCAGCTAGGAAAGGTCGACCTAAGATAATAGGCACGGATTGTTTTGCAAGGAACGACGGGCTCCATGTCCAAGACAATGAAATCCATCAGAAAGAAAAGGCTATCAACCTTAACCACACATCCTCTAAGATACCTCGCGGTGTCTTGATGGATCTATAAGCTAACTGAAGGGTTACTATTGTAGGTTTCAAATCATTCATGCTAAATTGCTGATATAGGGAGTATATTAACATTAGCACCAAGATCAAGAAGAGCACCATCAACATGATAGTCTCATATACAATTAGAGATATTTGGGGTGCCTGGATTCTTAAGTTTTGGTGGAGTGTCATACTTCAAGATCGAACTTACATGTTCAATCAAAACTATTTTCTTAGAGACATGAGATTTGGATTTGCATTTTTGGATACAAAGGTCTTTCAGAAATTTTGCATAGGAATGGAATTGTTGGATGGCCTCTAAAAGTGGTCTATTGATTGATCGCTTGCAAACATCGTCGTTAAAACGCTACAAACTCAATCAAATATTAAATTTATAATCCTTATTCATTCACTACGCTACTAGGCAGGATAGATGTGAAGTCGGGAGTCGATCCACAGGGAAAACATTGGAAATCAAAATCAATTCCACGATCAGACTACATAGATGAGTTCACCAGCCCACCACGATTCTTCCTTACCTTCCACATCCTCTGGCCACAATGTTTTGTTGTTGATCCGTCGCCGGTGAGTTTCAGACATCCGATTGTTGCTGGACATGATCCAGGTGCTACAGTGATCATATTTTCAATCGTACGGTATAGATCTTCCATCGGGACCATAATCTGCATATTCAAGTCATCCAGGAATCCCAAAGCTTCCACGGGTGTTCAATTCTTTCTATCTTTGCGAAATTCGTTATCCGATCTCGCCGCAGGCGGCCGACTGTAGATGGGACGGACATTTATACGATGATGAATAACTTGGTGCTCAGCTTGGATGTTTTGGTTCGTTATTTCTTTGTCTATAATGTCTAGATGTTGATCTATGATGCGACTGTAATCTCCTTTCTAATTTCCTTTGCATTAGTTATTTTGTTTCATGTGATGAATGCTTCTACAGGATTGATATATCAAGCCAATACAAAGGAGACTCTGCCGAAAGTTTTAATAATTTTTTTGCCTTTTTGTTATTTTTATTCTATTTTCCATGCTATTATCTTTGATCTTTTGGAAAGGTACTTCTTTTCATGGTAGTGGTAAATATATTTGGCTTTCGATCATATGTGGGTAATGTCTACCTTTTTGGGGAAGTTTTCATTTTTTTGTACCTCTTATTTTCCGTGGTTTATAATAGAAATATTTCTATGTACTTCACTTGTTTAGCCTTAAGGTACATGTTATGATTGACAGGATATAATTCATTGTTAGTGGTGGAGGATTACTAAAATTAAATTGGAAGAGAGAGAGAGAGAGAGAGAGAGAGAGAGAGAGAGAGAAATCTATTTCTGAGGCGTTCATTATGGTTATCTCTATCCTTTATCTCTTGATTTATTTTTTATGCTTTAGTGTAATTGGGGACAATTACATTTCAGTTGGGGGTAGCATTCATAAATTTCATGCTCATTATTTTTCTTTATGCTAACCAAGTATTATACATCCCTTGAATTATGTCAAAAGAATGAAATTATGATATGATTTGACAAATGTGCTTGTTTTAGAAATTTATCTTATGAATTACTTTGAGACTTGTATGTCATATAAGGGATAGTAAATTTTTGCTATGCATGATATTATTTCTATACTTTAACACTTTTACCATGATTTAAGGATAACTTGACATATCCTAATGCACATGTTCACTTCCATATGTTAAAGAGTTGAGATTAGATTCTAAATATAATACTATGATAGATTTACAGTTTTATTTCATGTCACAGAAAATACATGAACACATCCAATTATTTGAAAAAAAGAAAAAAAATGGATTTTCAAATTAGTAACCGGGCAGTGTGTCTAATCAGCGTGGTGTTCGTGTAAAACAGTTGAAATTCCTAAAAAGCATTAAAGGTTTCATACTTAGTAACCGGGCAAGGTGCATAAGATAGTGTGTTGTTCCCGTAAAACAGTTGAAATTCCCGCAGAAAAAAAAAGAAAAAAAAGAAGAAAATCAAAATGAATAAAACAGAGATTGCTATGTGACAAGTGGAATATATGTGCTTGAATAGGATTGTAGTCTTGAATAGTTGAAATGTTTAGATATGATTGATACTATGAAGCATGTGGAACTCCATTCACACACAGGAGTGTTAAAGTTATTTTTAATCATGATTAAATATGTTGATATATTTAAGGGCATGTATAGATGTTTGTGGGAATCATCACTGAAAAACCTCAGAAGACTATAACTCCTCTAGTAAGGTAATCCAGGTGTTTAAAGGCTTGTTGCACATGCTAAGTGTAATCGTGAGTGTTGATCCTAACCTTGTTTTGATGATGCCAATAAACATTAAATGATAAAATATATGTTTAACATTTATTACCCCTTTAATTGGAAATCTTAAATTCAATATTTAAGTTATTTTTGTACAGACGGTCGATGCAAGGATCGACCGTGGGAATGTGGCGGTCGATCCATGGATCGACCGTGGTGAATGTTTCGTACTTGGCTATATACGTATTAGCTAACGGTCGATCGGTGCATCGATCGTGGGAAGTGCTTTTCTTCATAGAGCCTGACGGACGATGCTACGGTTGATGCGGCGGTCGACCGTGGCGCATTAATGAAGAATGTGAAGAAGCGACGGTCGATCGGTGCATCGACCCTGGGAAGCGTTTTTCTTCACAGAGGCTCCCGGACGATGCGATGGTCGATGCGGCGGTCGACCGTGGCGCATATATGAAGAAAAGTCAAGGAGCGACGGTCGATCCGAGCATCGACCTTGGGAAGTTATTCTCTTAACAAAGGCTCACGGACGATGTGACGGTCGATGTCACGGTCGACCGTGAGAGTGACGTACGATGCGTGGATCGACCGTCGAGCAAAAAGGCTGAGTTTTTTATACGTGACGGACGATGCATGGATCGACCGCCAGCAGCGCGCAGAGTAAAAAAACTAGCCATTGGAGAGTTGCAGGGAGCCGTTGGGGCTCCTTGTTGAGCTGGTTGAAGCCCAAGTATAAGTAATTCCTTCATGTAAACTTGCTACAACTTTTATCATTATTATTGAGATCATCAGAGAAAGTTCTAGAAAAGATTTCTAGTTATTCTCCTTTGAGCTAAAACCTTTGTAAACCTTCATCAAGTGTGAAGAAGTATTTTGAGAGTTGTTCAACAGCAAGTGGCTGTGATTGTAAGGTCACCAAGCACCAGGAAGCTTGGAGGAAAAGCTTGTAAAGGATTTGCAAGTAGTGGAACCTCAAGGAGAGCCTTGAGAGAAGTGGACGTAGACCAAGAGTTGGGTCGAACCACTATAAATCAGTGTTGTCTCTCTAACCCGTCCTTCATTTAATTCTTGCATGCTATTGTAGTTAAGTTTCATTTCGTTTACAAGCATTCAAGCTGTTAGATCTTTTTCTATCTGAATTTTCCGTCAATCTAGTTTTTCGAAAAGGGTCAAATTCACCCCCCTCTTGGACCTTCAATTGGTATCAGAGCTAGGTCTCTAATTTAGTGGTGTAACAACCCTTAGAGGATCCTATCTAGAGATGGAAAATATAGAGGGACAAGCTACAAATAGGCCACCCTACTTCAATGGTTCAAACTACAATTACTGGAAAACAAAAATGGAAATTTTTGTTCAATCAATGGACTATGAAGCATGGTTAGTAATAGAGGATGGACCTTATGTCCCTACTTAAATTGTTGATGGGAAAGATATCCCAAAGATAAAGAGTGACTATACCCCAATTGACCTCAAGAACCTTCAAACTAATGCCAAGGCCAAAAGCTTTCTATTTTGTGCCCTTAGCCCTAGTGAATTCAATAGGGTCTCTACATGCAAATCAGCAAAAGAGATATGGGACAAGCTTGAGGTTACATATGAGGGAACTAGCCGGGTTAAAGAGTCTAAGATAAGTATGCTTGTACATGAGTATGAACTCTTTTGCATGAAGAATGATGAAACTATTAGTGAGATGTTTACACGTTTTACTAACATATTAAATATGCTTGAATCTCTTGGAAGAATTTATGCTAACGATGAGGTTGTGAGGAAGATTATTAGGTGTTTACCTAAGTCGTGGGATCCTAAAGTGACAGCGATAGAAGAAGCCAAGAATTTATCCAAATTGCCACTAGATGAGCTCATGGGTTCCCTCATGACCTATGAGATGAATTTGAAGAGAAGCAACGAAGAGGGAGATAAAAAGAAGAAGACGGTTGCCTTCAAGTCATCTAGCAAAGACTCATCCGATTCAAGTGATGGAGATGACGATAAGGAGTTGGCGATGATATCAAGAAGAATACAAAAGATCTTCAAACGCCAAGGAGGAAAGAAATTCTTCAAGAAAAAATTCCCCAAAGGTGAAAAATACAATCCTACCTCTTCTAACACAAATGAGATCATATGTTATGAGTGTAGAAAACCCGGACACTACAAGTTCGATTGCCCTCAACTCAAGAAGCCTTCAAGGAAGGAGTTCAATAATAGGAAGGCAATGGTGGCTACATGGGAAGAAAGTGATGTGGAGACCTCATCCGATGAAGAAGAACAAGAGATAGCGAACATATGCTTAATGGCACATGGAGATGAGGAAGAAGAAGAAAATGAGGTAGAGGATGAGCTTGCATTTGAAGAACTTTTTGATGCTTATCATGATTTAGCTAATGATTTCAAATTCCTGAAAAAGAAATACTATGCTAATTGTAAGGACTTGAAGAAAGTAGAAGAAGAAAAAGTAGATGCCATGCATAGGATTGAAACTTTAGAAAAAGAAAACAAATGCATGCTAGAAAACAAGTCTTGTGACACAAATGACACACTTAAGGATGAACTCAAGGACACTCAATATGATCTCACCATATTGAAGAATACAAATTATGATATGCAAAGAGAACTTATCTTCTTGAGGAAATCCAAGAGAGATCTCACTCTTGAGGTAAATGACTTAAAAATCACTATAGCAAAATTTGTGAAGAGTAGAGACAAGTTAGATGAAATTCTTGATAGCCAAAGGAACTCCTTAAATAAGAAAGGAATTGGCTACAACCCTAGGAAGGTGAACAACCAAAAGAAGACTAACTTTGTCAAAGCTTCTTCTGATCCTCCTAAGGTAACACAAGCACCTATATGTCATTATTGTTGCAAAGTAGGTCACATTGCACCTAGTTGCTATTTAATGAGGAATGCTAATGCTAAGAAAATCTGGACACCTAGACATTCATCTTCTTCTCTTATGCAAAGTACTAATGCAAATAGACCCAAAAAGTTTTGGGTACCAAAAATCAAGGTTTGATCTCCTATTTGTAGGAATGCATGAGATCCAAGATCAATACCAACACAAAGGCTAAAAGATGGTACCTTGATAGTGGATGCTCAAGACATATGACGGGTGAAAGGAGCATGTTCTCAACCCTTCAATGTAAATATGGAGGAATGGTGACTTTTGGAGATAATGGAAAAGGAAAAATTATTGGCATTGGCAATATTGGTAAAACCTCTTCCATTATTATTGAAAATGTTCTCTTAGTTGAAGGTTTGAAACATAACTTGCTTGGCATTAGTCAATTATGTGATAGAGGTAACAAAGTTATTTTTGAAGATTCAAAATTCTATGTTAAGAATGCTGTTAGTGATAAAATCTTGCTAGTAGGTCATCGTGATGGTAATGTATACACATTCTATCTTGATGATCTTATTTGCCATAATGATGTATGCTTTAGTGTCTTAAATGAAAATTCTTGGTTATGGCATAGAAGGCTTGGACATGCACACATGGATTTAATATCCAAACTTTCTCGAAAAGATCTTGTTCTTCGACTTCCCAAGATCAAATTTGAGAAAGATAAGATTTGTGATGCATGTCAAAGAGGAAAACAAGTAAAATTCTTTTTCAAGTCTAAAGATATAGTTTCCACCACAAGAGCACTAGAACTCATTCATATGGACCTTTTTGGGCCTACTAAACCAACTAGCTTAGGTGGTAGCTCATATGGATTTGTTTTAGTAGATGACTATACTAGATACACTTGGGTGATTTTCCTTGCACACAAAGATGAAGTCTTTGAGGAATTCACCAACTTTTGTAGAAGAGTCCAAAATGAGAAAGGTATTCTCATTACATGCATTAGAAGTGATAATGGAGGAGAATTAAAGAATTCCCATCTAGAAAAGTTTTGTAATGACAACGGGATTTCCCATAACTTCTCTTCACCTAGAACCCCTCAACAAAATGTTGTTGGTGAAAGGAAAAATAGAACCCTACAAGACATGGCTAGAACTTTATTATGTGAAAATAATCTTCCTAAGTATTTTTGGGCCGAAGCAATTAATACTTCTTGTCATGTGATAAATAGAGTAACCTTGAGACCCATTTTGAAGAAAACCCCTTATGAGCTTTGGAAAGGAAGAATTCCAAATATTGGGTACTTTAGAGCCTTTGGTTGCAAATGTTTTATCTTGAACAATGGTAAGGATAGTTTTGGAAAATTTGATGCTAGATCCGATGAAGGAGTCTTTCTTGGATATTCAGGAAGAAGCAAAAGTTACAGAATTTTCAATAAAAGAACATTAGTGGTTGAAGAATCAATGCATGTTACATTTGATGAAATGATTTTAATTCCTAGTAGAATTGATAATGGTAAAGATGAGGAAATCCCAAATGACAAATCAAAAGACTTATTGGATGAAACCCAAAATGATGTTGAAGAATTGAATGTTATATTTGAGGAATCCCTTGAGATTATACCTAGTGATCAACATCATGAGTTGCCAAAAGATTGGAAGTATGCATCTTCGCACCCAATGGAATTGATAATTGGTGAACCATCAAGAGGAATCCAAACTAGATCTTCATTAAATACTTGTGCAAATCTAGCCTTCCTATCTCAGATTGAGCTTAAAACGATAGAAGAAGCACTAGAGGATGATCATTGGATCCTAGCAATGCAAGAAGAGTTGAATCAATTTGAAAGAAATTAAGTTTGGAATTTGGTACTTAGACCTCATGATCATCCCGCTATAGGTACTAAATGGGTTTTTAGAAACAAAATGGATGAATCGGGAACAATTACAAGGAATAAAGCTAGACTAGTTGCAAAATGTTTCAACCAATAAGAAAGAATTGATTTTGATGAGACTTTTGCACCGGTAGCTAGACTTGAGGCAATAAGACTACTTCTAGCTTTTGCATCTTACAAAGATTTCAAATTATATCAAATGGATGTTAAGAGTGTCTTCTTGAATGGTTTACTAAAAGAAGAAGTCTATGTTGAACAACCCCCCGGTTTTGAAGACTATAAATTGAGAGATCATGTATTCAAACTCACTAAAGCCTTATATGGATTAAAACAAGCTCCTAGAACTTGGTATGAAAGGCTTAGCAAATTCTTGATGGATAATGATTTTTGTAAAGGAAAAATTGATACTACATTGTTTACCAAATCAAAAGGCAAAGATTTGCTCTTGGTCCAAATTTATATTGATGACATTATTTTTGGTTCTACAAATGATAAACTTTGTGAAGAATTTGCCACATGCATGCAAAGTGAGTTTGAGATGAGTTTAATGGGTGAACTCAATTATTTTCTTGATTTACAAATCATGCAAACTTGAGGAGGGATTTTTATTAATCAAGCTAAATACACTAGAGACCTACTCAAGAAATATGATTTTGTAGAATCTAAAATTTATAGAACCCCCATGTGTACAACACTAAAATTAGACAAGGATAAAGATGGGAAACCCGTTGAACAAACACTTTATAGATGGATGATTGGTTCGTTACTCTATTTGACCGCTAGTAGACCGGACATCATGTTTAGTGTTTGTCTTTGTGTTAGATATCAATCTTGTCCTAAGGAATCTCATTTGGTTGCGGTCAAGAGGATCTTTAGATATCTAATAGGAACCCAAAATTATGGTTTGTGGTATCCTAGAAGATCATCTTTTGATCTAATTGGCTACTCTGATGCGGATTTTGCCGGATGTAGACTTGATAGAAAGGCACAAGTGGTATATGTCACTTTCTTGGTCATGCACTTGTGTCTTAGTTCTCCAAGAAGCAAAATTCAGTTGCCTTATCCACCGCCGAAGCGGAATACATTGCGGCTGGTAGTTGTTGTGCACAATTACTTTGGATGAAAATGCAATTGGAAAATTACAACATACATGTAGGCAAAATGCCCATTAGATGTGACAACACTAGTGCCATAAACTTATCTAAAAATCCCATCCTACATTCTAGAACAAAACACATAGAAATTAGACATCATTTCCTTCGTGGTCATGCACAAAAAGGAGATATTGTACTTGAGTTTGTTAGCACCGAACATCAAATTGCGGATATTCTAACCAAACCCTTGAGTGAAGACAGAATTCTCTATCAACTAAGGGAGCTTGGGATGTCCAATGGATGTCCAAAATAAAGGAGCTAAAAGGAAAACGTATGGTCACCTCTTTAACTGCTTTTCATACCATATTCAACTTGAATGCTAAATTTTGATAAATTAAGTTAATATTATGATTAATGAGTGATTTTTGTCTCATAATATTTAGTTACACGTGCATGCAAAGTTTTGTGATGTTTTGATTTAAAAATGATTTTAAATTGAATTTCAAAACTCACTTTCTGGAACTGACGGTCGATCCAGCCTTCTTGACGGTCGACCGTGCGTACCTTCGCACTGGACGGTCGACCGCCAACCTCCTAGGATCGACCGTGGGATGTCATTTTTAGACCCCTTGTGTGCCACGGACGACCGCCAACTTCGTTGGATCGACCGTGCGATGGCTTTTTACAGAAAATGTGTGCGACGGTCGACCGCTAAGTCTTCGGATCGACCGTGGGCTTTTCTTTTCACACAAAATGCTCGCGACGGTCGACCGCCAACTTCTTACGGTCGATCGCCACGGACCGTGTGACAACTTAAGTAGGGGCTTTTTCGTCTTTTCCACTCAAATCTCCCCTTATAACTCCCGATCAACCCTTCCTTTCTTCATTTGGTTCGACCGTGCCCTAGCCTTGCTTCTCCTCTCCCCTGCTGACTGGTTCGACCGTTGCCCTAGCTCCTCCCCTCTCCATCGACCATTCTCCCTAGTTCCACTTCCCCAAGCTCTCCTTCGTCCACCACACCTCAGGATCACTCTCTCCCTTCCCCTCTCCTCTCAAGCACTACTAACCAGTCCATAGCATCATGCCTCGGACCAAGAATGCTGGTCCTCCTCCACCTGAGGAACCAAGTCCAGCTGGGAAACGGAAAACGGCAGCAGCAAAGAAGCCACCCGGGTCAAAGAAAGCCAAAGGAGTGCAAGGCGGTTCTTCATCCAATCCTCAACCTACCCCTTCCTACGACGACTACTTCTTCCTAGATATGGATAGGTATAAATCCTGGGCTGAATTTAAGGATAAATTCGTTGTCTCCGATAGAGCTTTACAACTGCCTGTAGGAAAGGAACGTGTAGTTGAACAATTTTTTACTGATATGGGTTGGAAGAAATTCCTAGAGATGCCTCAGTACATCTATCCCGAAATGGTTAGGTTTTTTTATTGTAATATGACTGAGGATATAGATGATGAAGGTTATGTAGCTATTACTAGCTAATGAATTCAAAATTACCATAGAATGGTTGAATGAGTTACTAAATGCTCCTAATCAAGGAGAGTGCATTTACTTTACTTCTTATGAGGATCTCAATAGAGTTGATAAGGATAAACAAGGGAGAAAGGCAATCCTTAAGGCTCTACTAGTTGAGAAAAACCCTATAGAGCTAAATAGCATACACCAACGATTTAGGGAGCTTGCCCATTTCCTAAGAACAAACCTTTTTCCTAAGCTTGGCCATCATGATCATTTGAAACTCATCCATGCCTATGTTCTTTCTTGCATGGTTAGGAAGAAGCCTCTTAACCTAGGTTATCTCCTTATCAAGGAGATGCTTAATCTAAATGCTAGGCAATCACTTCCTTTTGGGGGGCTTCTAACAACTATTTTCCAAGACCTCACCCTAAACCTAGCCGTTGATGAACGGAAACCCCTTTCTCAACCTTTCAACAAGTCCACCTACAAGAGCATGAAGGCCGCCAAACGAGCTCTAGGCCTTAGTTGGCCTGATGTCAGTGGAGATGAAGATGATGAGCCTCAAGAAGAGCATGAAGCAGAAAATTTAGGAGGAGAGCCTCTACTTGAAGGACATCAAGGAGAATCCTCTAGTAGCCGAGTTCGTCGCACCACGGCACAAAGGATTGATGATCTTGAAGCAAGATTGGGAAGAATGGAAGTGAGTCTAGATGACATCAAGACTTCCCAAATCCAAGATAACGCCAAGATATCCAAGCAACTTGAAGAGATTTTCGCCTACATCAAGAATGAATTCCCACCTGACATTCCTTCAGTTGATTGATCCTAATTCTCCATCCTTCCTACTTCTTTTTTATAATGCCAAAGGGGGAGAAAAAGTGTGATGAAAATGTGAACAATATCCCTACATTTCTACATTTCAGATCTTTACTTTTGTATTTTGGAAAACCTTGTTTTGACATGAAAGTCTTGTAATTTCAAGTTTTTCCGAATGATTTTGAATGGAAATATTGTATGCAAATGTTGGAATCCTTTGAATGAAATGCAAATGTGTTTGGATATTGCTATGATGTATTAGTACAATGTTATAATCTCAGTATTCAATATGAAATCACTTCATGAAAGCATAAAAGTTATTATTGAAAAGAAGTGAACATTCTCAAATCCAAACTATTATGTCAACATATCTTGAATGGAACTTTTAATATCATTTTAAAGATATATGACTTATGTGCATCTTGAAAATTAACTTTAGAACACATTTTTTTGAAAGAAAAGGATGCATCGGTTAAGGGGGAGTCAAAATATTTTATCATCACATTTAAAAGGATTGCTATCATCAAAAAGGGGGAGATTGTTGATCCTAACCTTGTTTTGATGATGCCAATAAACATTAAATGATAAAATATATGTTTAACATTTATTACCCCTTTAATTGGAAATCTTAAATTCAATATTTAAGTTATTTTTGTACTGACGGTCGATGCAAGGATCGACCGTGGGAATGTGGCGGTTGATCCATGGATCGACCGTGGTGAATGTTTCGTACTTGGCTATATGCGTATTGGCTCACGGTCGGTCGGTGCATCGACCGTGGGAAGTGTTTTTCTTCACAGAGCCTGACGGACGATGCTACGGTCGATGCGGCGGTCGACCGTGGCGCATTAATGAAGTATGTGAAGAAGCGACGGTCGATCGGTGCATCGACCCTAGGAAGCGTTTTTCTTCACAGAGGCTCACGGATGATGCGACGGTCGATGCGGCGGTCGACCGTGGCGCATATATGAAGAAAAGTCAAGGAGCGACGGTCGATCCGAGCATCGACCTTGGGAAGTTATTCTCTTAACAAAGGCTCACGGACGATTTGACGGTCGATGTCACGGTCGACCGTGAGAGTGACGGACGATGCGTGGATCGACCGTCGAGCAAAAAGGCTGAGTTTTTTATACGTGACGGACGATGCATGGATCGACCGCCAGCAGCGCGCAGAGTAAAAAAACTAGCCGTTGGAGAGTTGCAGGGAGCCGTTGGGGCTCCTTGTTGAGCTGGTTGAAGCCCAAGTATAAGTAGTTCCTTCATGTAAACTTGCTACAACTTTTATCATTATTATTGAGATCATCTGAGCAAGTTCTAGAAAAGATTTCTACTTATTCTCCTTTGAGCTAAAACCTTTGTAAACCTTCTTCAAGTGTGAAGAAGTATTTTGAGAGTTGTTCAACAGCAAGTGGCTGTGATTGTAAGGTCACCAAGCACCAGGAAGCTTGGAGGAAAAGCTTGTAAAGGATTTGCAAGTAGTGGAACCTCAAGGAGAGCCTTGAGAGAAGTGGACATAGACCAAGAGTTGGGTCGAACCACTATAAATCGGTGTTATCTCTCTAACCCTTCCTTCATTTAATTCTTGCATGCTATTGTAGTTAAGTTTCATTTCGTTTACAAGCATTCAAGCTGTTAGATCTTTTTCTATTTGAATTTTCCATCAATCTAGTTTTTCGAAAAGGGTGAAATTCAACCCCCCTCTTGGACCTTCAGTGAGACCTATGAAAGTGGCTAGTTAGATTTATTGCTTTCTTTTTATCTTTTCTTTACTCGAGGACTAGCAAAGTGTAAGTTGGGGGTGTGAAAAGTCGCTAATTATTCGTAATTAAATCACTTAAATTACCTTTGTTAGCCCAACAGTAGGTGTATTTGATATCATATTGTTTGATTTTAGGTTTAAATGGGATTTGAGAAGAAATACAAGAAATTCGGCCAAAAATCACTAAATTCTGCAAAAAAATTGCTTAATCGACTGTTTGGAAATGAATCACCAGAAATTCTACCAAACTCGAAATATTCTGAAATTCTGGGACATGAAAGCAGACGTCAAGAGATACAACTTTCATGTTGAAGATCTTGTGAGATTCCATATATATTGGCATCAGTTTTGAAGCAAATTTGGATCTACGAAAGCTAAAATTTGATAAAGGCTGAAATTAATTAATCACGTTGCAGTGAAGACCCAGTCAGACCGACTGGAGCGATGGATCGGATTTTAGTTCGATCGGACACTCCGTTGACGTCATCAGCACGGAGTTTAAGGAAATTAGAGTTTAAGTTCAATTATAACTCTTAATTCAGGGATTAAGGGTTTCTACTATATAAAGGGGTTGTTCCAGCCGAATTTCTCATCTTTTTTACTATCTTTGGAGAAGGAAAAAGAAGACGGCGAGTATGCGGATGGTGACAGCTTCTTATTCCTACCCAATGGTTTTCATTCAAAAGATGAGTTGCTAATTCTTGTATTTAGGAATATCATGAAACCATAGTGTAGTTTTGGTTTTTCTTTAGTTTGATTCTTATGAACTTCTCGATGCATGATCTCATGAATATGATTTTATTGTTAATAGAGTTGAAGGAACAGAGTTCGCTTGACGTATTTTCAGTCCTACATGATTTCTCTGATTGATTGTAGAGATTTATGAGATAGTTTTCATGAAGTTATCGGTTTGCCTTTCAGATAAGCTATCCTACGCGAAGATAGGTTGTGCCACGGTCATTAGGAGTAGTATAATTTAAAGTAATCGTAGGACCAAAGGCAGTCTATGCCAAGCAAAGTTAGGTTATGTCGTTGGAAACATTAACTTTATTTTAGGGATTCATGTGAGCTTGTAGCCATATGATCCATAATGTTAAGAGAAAGGAACAAGATGATAAATATAGAAGACTAATAACGAAACTAGGGTGAATTAAGTAATTCCTAAGTAACTACTCCATTGATTCGAATTGATCAACCTTTTATTTCTTTTCTTTATTAGTTTAGATAACTCTATTCTATCTTTGATTCTTTTCCTTAGTTTTAGGGTTTCGAGAATTGATTTTGATTTCCAACGTTTTCCCTTGTGGATCGACACCCGACTTCATCTCTATCCTTCCTAGTAGTGTAGTGAATGAATAAGGAATAATTTGTGACTTATCATTGATGTTCACTCACTTGAATATCTCTGTGATTTCCTCTACATATGATTTCTTATTTGGTCTGAAGGAAGGATCCATAAGTGTATGAGGAAAAAGTACTTTGGACACATATCTAGTAGGATCAGGCTCTCTAGAATCAGATGGATCAAAATCAAGTGGTATATAGGAGTAATCACGGGGTGGACGATCGATCATCTCCTCGGCCGATCGATCGTCGGATGACCAATGGATCGGCGGATCGTCCGATCAATTGGTCAGATCGGCTTGTTCATCTACTTTATTATCTATAATTTTTCCGCTTCTAAGGGTCACTACAACTTTAGCACTTTCTATGTCACGCCCTGCCCCGGGATCTACCCACCCCGACCACGGGACGCGAGGAAAACCTGTTCTACACTAACACAACATAATCAACCTACTAATTGTCACAATCTAAATCATAATAAACTCACTACATTATTCCAAACTTTTAGGATCAATCACATAAATTCCAGTACTCCAATACACAATTCAAATAATTAATTACAATTCGCTGATTCCGAATACATGAATCAAATTATTACTCAAATCTCATAATTCCAATATCACTACAACTCTCAAATGAATATAATGAAATAAAATAAATGAATTTATTGCCGAATCCTCCAACGATCTCAAACTTGGGTGTCATCACCTGAAAAACCTGCAAAAGTAGGGGTGAGCAAAAAGCCCAGTAGGAGACTAATTAACGCCACACAAGAAACTAACTAATAACCAACATAAATAAGCAATATAATCTAACGCCTTAGTCTTAGCTCAAGGGAAGTCACAACCTAAGCCCAAGCTCACAATCGACCCATCGCTCTCCACCACGGTCCGGGCGACTACCCTGCCAACCGTGAGCACAGCTCGCTCTCCACCACAGTCCGGGACACTACCCTGTCAACTGTGGGCACAGCTAGACTGGCGTCGACTAGCAGACATTAGGCTACCTCCCAATAGCCACTAAGACTAAGGTTCCAAAGGATCAACCAATCCTCGATCAATAATAATTTTAATTTAATAATCATTCTCGTAACACCCCGATCGCTCACGGGGACCACGTCCACCCATAGCCTCCATCGCAAGTTCCTAGACCCGACCCCGGCCTAGACTCAGATAGGGCCGAGTTACTCGAAACCTCGGGTTGGTGACTTCCTCAATCACCCCAACCTATTCATGCAGTACACTCTTATACAAGACATTAATAAACGTTCAACAATCCGAGCAATACAGAATAGCTGACGTACCAAACATAACCATATTAGCTGGCGGACCAAACATAACCATATTACCATAAGCACATACAACCATGAGCTTCACAAGAGTTATCTTCATCCACATATAAATAAACAATTCCACATAGCATTAATGGCACAATAATAATTAGTCATATATCTGGCACATCACAGACAACCACAAGACAACCATAAGCCTTCAACAAGGAAAATGATCAAACAAAAATCAAAATTCAATCAACAACCTGTTCAGTCACCTACACACTAATAGGAAATACTACAATTCGATCAAAATTACAGAGCTGCCACCATGAGCATCACATGAGATATTTTATCTACACATCATCCACAATTTATGGCAGTTATCATAGTTAGTTTCAGGTATGCATCGGGATAGTCCACCTACCTCAGATAGCAAAGAAACAAGCTACAACTCCCCAGGCCACCAGATCCAAGTCCACGCAAGATTACAACCCCTCAACTTCCATTGTTAGCATCAAACAAGACATCCTATTTAATTATACACTAACCCATAATTCTAGTAAGAGATTATCGTATAATTAACAATGTGAAGAAACTCCAGCTTGGCAACATCAAAACATTCTACCCAATCTTGATTGCATTTACTAACAGACAGAGGACTCCTAGCAAGAGGAGCTCAAAAACCCCAAGATGCAGCCAAGTATACAAGTATACATATACGTTGTGAACTAACTATGCTTGTGGAAGGAGAGCTGATAAGTCACTAATTAATTCTAATTAAACCCCTTAAATTACCTTTGTTAGGCCTACAGTAGGTGTATTTGACGATTTATTAGTTGATTTCAGGTTTAATCATGGTTTGAGAAGAGATACAAGAAATTCGGCTAAAATGAAGAAAAATATAGCTTCGTCGACCATTGGGAAAATATTCGCCAGATATTCTATGAAACTCCAAATATTCTGAAACTTTGGGAAATTGTAGAAGACTCAGAGATCTACAATGTTCATGTTGGACACTTTGCGAGATTCCTGATGGTCTGATAGCAGATTTGAAGAATACATGAAGATACATAAGCTGGAAAGCTGCACCGTCGAAGCTCAAGAGAATATTCTCCAAATATTCTACATTAATCAGAATATTATGAAATAATTTGGAGATGACAGAAGACTTCCAGATCTATAACTCTCATGTTGAAGATCGGCTCAGATTCCGTATAGATTGACCCCAGAATTAACTCCAAGTTAGAGTTTGAGTAGAAGTTGAAGAATAAGGAAGCTGATGACGTGGCAGCTATTAACCCAGTCAAACTGGGAAGTTCGATCGATCGCTCCGATGACGTCAGCGACCTGGAATTTAGGGAAATTAGAGTTTAAGTTCAACTATAACTCCTAATTATGTGATGAAAGGTTTCTAATATATAAGGGGGTTATTCCAGCCGAAAATAATCATCTTTTGGAGCACTTTTGGAGAGGAAGGTTAGGGTTTTGAAGACGGTGATCTTTCCGCGGGGATCAATGGCTTCATCCTCTACACCTATGGCTGATTTTCAAGAGATGAGTGGCTAGTTTTCTTGTTCTTAGGAATACCATGAAACCCTAGTGTAACTTTTGATCTTTCTTAGTTGGATTTTTGTGAACTTCTCTACATATAATCTCATGAATATGTTTTTAATGATTATAGAGTTGAAGGAAGAGAGTTCCGTTGACGTATTATTAGTCCTACATGATGGTTGTACTTGAGTGTAGAGATTCATGAGATAGTTTGCATGTGGTTTGTGATTTACCTTTGAGATAATCTATGCTACGTGAAGATAAGTCATGCTAAGGTCATTAGGAGTAGAATAACTTAAGAAAATGGTAGGACCGAAGATGATTTATGCCAAACAAAGATAGGTTATACCGTAGGAAACATAAAACCTTCTTTTAGGGATTCGTGTGAGCTTGTAGCCATACGATCCATAATGCTTAGAGAAGTGATCAAGATGATAACTATGGAAGATTAAGGGTGAAACTAGGGTGGATTGTGTATTTCCTAAGATATCTTTTTCCATCTGATTAAAACCTAAATATTTTCTTTTGCTTTCTTAGATAGTTTCAGTTAGATCAATCTATCATTGAAGTGTTTGGTTTAGATCAAGAGTTTTGAGAATCGATTTTGGTTTTCCTAGTAATTCCCTGTGGTTCGACTCCGGATTTCACCACTAGTCTACCTAGTAGTATTAGTGATTGAACAAGGATATAAATTTAAGATTTGATTGAGGTTAGCAACGTTTTAACGACGACGTTTGCGAGCAATCAAGAGCTCACAAGCCTCCCAGTATTAGAAAACAAAAACAGAATAGGAAGGACATTGAGGATTTGTTCATCCGATCTAAACGAGAAGATTGATACGAAACTCTAACATGATTGACATTGAAGTCTTGGTACAACCCATCCAATTGATCAATAAAACTCTACCAGAAGGGAAGAAATCTCGCAATGGATACCCAGAAGTCCATCGATCCCAAAGAAAATGAACCAGTAAAACCAACACAAGAACCAACCGTAGAAAATAGAGCATGGCAACAAGCATGAAAACAGAGCATAGCATTGAATCCCAACCATAACCACAATCTACTCCACGACAACTAAGAGAATACGAAGGCAAACCGAGACAAGGGAGACCAGCAGAGCATGGCATGGCATAGTATCGAAACCCATCAAAACTAGAGAAGAGATCTCACCAGAAAACCCATCGACAACCACAAGAACAAGGGAGAGAACTAGATCTAAAAGAATCAAATATCTCACAGCAATCCGATCAAAAACACAACCCAATCATCGATAGATCCACACCAAACAAACCGATCAAATGAAACCCCATGTCTATATACCCAAGAACCCAACAACGATCAAAGGAAAACCCAAACAAAACGATCAAGGGAAGCCCGTCGGGGAAGAACACGGCAAGGAGATGGAAGAGCACGGCCAGGGAGAAAGAAAAATAGAGGAAGGGGAAGGTTGGCCAACCCTTCCGCCGGCGATGACGATCTCGGTGGCGTCGATGCCTTGCGTCGGGCGTCGCCGTCTCTCCCTCGCGGGCGGTGGCTGGGGAAGAACGCAACGAAGGATAGAAAAGGTTAGCCGATCGGGATTTAGATTAGGGTAGATGTTTATAGATGGTCTTTGCTAAAACCCCCTTAAGGAAAATGGTAATTGCATATAGGTCCTCAATTTGAATATAGGTCCTCACATTCTAAGTTTTGGTTGTCTACATAATACTGACCCCTAAGATTAGCTATAGGTTGATTAGGCAATTGGCCATCCTCTCTCTCGGTAGACTACCGTGTTAGTTAGTTGCCCTAATGGTGTCTCAAGTTGGATATGGATTGAGCATGTGAATTAACATCATTGCTTATCAATGCCATCTCACTTTTAAGCTTAGAAATGTTTGCATTCATGTTAGCATTCATGTTTTTCATGTTAGCACTCATGTTGGCAAGAGTAGTCATGATTGTGTTCAAAGTCGAGTCAAAGGGTACTTGTGGAGGTGCAGTTTGTTGGTATGGTGTAGAGTACCCTTGGTTTGGATTTGCAGGAGGTATAGATGGGTACCGATTTGTGGGTGCACTAGAGTAACTACTCTGCCCTTGGAAAGTAGCAGACTGTTATGGTGGTCTCCAACTAAAGTTGGGATGGTTCCACCAGCCTAAATTATACATATTTGCATACTAATTATTCTCAGGTTTAGTGAAACCACACGCCGCGTTTGCTTGTTCCTGAATGAATTCAGGGAACAATGGAGTCAGGGGACAGTCGGTAATGTGATGTTCAAGGATAGAGCATAGTGCACAAGTTTGAGGTTGATTTTGGAATAGTGGAGGGTCAGGTGCTTGTCTCATTTCCAGTTTATCAAATCTTTTGTTAAGGAAGGCTATTTGTGCAGTGAGAGCATCAAATCCAGGGAGTTCAAAGGTCCCCTTAAGTATAAGCCGACTCCTAGGGTTTGTGTATTGTTATTGGGAATCAATGGAAATTTGTTCATAAAGGTTCCAAAGCTCATCATCATCTTTGTCTAAAGGAATACCCCCACAACAAGTTTCAATTCTAGTTTTACATCTTTCATTAAGGCCTCTATAAAACTTATGAGTTAACTCCCACTTATCAATATCATGATGACATTTTCTCAAAAGATCCTTAAATCTATCCCAGACATCATGGAAAGGCTCATCTTCAAATTGAACAAAGGTAAGAATTTCAGCCTCATATTTCTCAGTTTTAATTATGGGAAAGAATTTTCTTAAAAATGGCTCTTGAAGTTGGTCCCATGTTGTAATCGAGCGTACATGTAAACATTGAAGCCAGTGTTTAGCTTTATCTTTCAAAGAGAAGGAGAAAAGTTTCAACTTAAAGGCATCATCATTAAAGTTCTCCAATTTAGGTGTAGTGATGGTATTGATAAAATTATGAATGTGTTCATGAGGGTCTTCATTATTCAAACAATGAAAGTGGGGTTTCATTTGAATCGTTTGAGGTCTAATCTCATATTTTAAGGCTATGATTGCAGGAGGATCAATGGAAGGAGTGTATGTACAGGTGGTGGGCAAGAAGTGATTTCTCAAAGAAACGCGTTGTACCCCTATTGTTATTATTATTACCACCTCTTCCAATATTAGCATTATGGTCGATGACAGGTCCCTTGTTTTCAGCCATTGCGGCAAAGGTCTCGTGAATAGATTGCATGTGAGGACCCGTCCCTCCCCTCCTGTGGCTCGCTGTGGACCGCAAGGGCAATTTGGTAAATTGCACCTTGTCGGCTAGTTCCACACTCGCGCTTGTACACACACTGACCATGTTTGTGGTAATGTTTGCTTAGGATGGTTAGTGGAACCCGGGATCGAAAGATCCGGATTTAGGCTTGAATTCTCGCCTAAGTTTAGCTTTCAGCACAAAAAGGATCGATCCTCTCTAGCTAAGAGATCGATCCTCTTGTGCCAGAAAGTCAAGTGAGATCGTCATGAGGTGATCGATCGTTCCTTGAGTAAGGATCGATCCTTCATAGGTCGGTTCGTTTGCCTATAAAGCAGACGAACCTTCTTCCTTGAAATCCTTTTGAAAATCCGGCGATTTGAGCTCGGATCTTGAGATTTTCGAAGGCGTTGAGGACGATCCAAGGCCTAGCTGCTTGGATCTAAGCTGCGTTTGCTCCGGTAGGGATCCTACCGACATCTCTCTTCGGGGTTTTGAGTTTTCCGGTTTGATCTGTGGTTTATTGCTTAGATCTGTGTATATAGTTGTTGGTTTTCTGTGTTTTTGCCGGTTTTAGACTCGTGGGGTTCTGATCTATCAGATCCCAGAGTTTCATGAAGTTTGGATGAGTTTTCCGGCGGTATTCCTCGTCGGAAGTACGCCGGAGAACCCATCGGGATCGATCCTCTTTGAGGAAGGATCGATCCCCTTTGGTGAGTCATGCCCAGCCCGTGCGGGATCGATCCTCCTGGAGGGAGAGATCGATCCTTTGGTGGCTGGGGGACGACGGGTCTCTGGTTACAAGAGGATCGATCCTCTTGATGAGAAGGATCGATCTCTTTGGTTCACAGAGACGTGTTTTCCCTAAGTCCTGAAGGGATCGATCCTCTTGATGAGAAGGATCGATCCTTTAGTGGCTGAAGGGTGTTTTAAGTGGGTTTTGCCCGCGGGACTTTGTATGACAGTTTTCCTTACTGTCTTGATATCTTGTACATATGATTAAGCATGTTAGCCCTATAATAGGGCAGTGGTGAATCGGGAGAGTGATGACTCCCGGGATGTTTAGAATAAACGGGCGGGTAGCCCTACAGCTTTCCATAGCCTTGCATGCCGGCGTGCGCCGAGGGCCTTATCTGCTATATCCGTAAGCTGTTGTTTGCGGGGCTGTTTCCCGGTGCAGGTGTTGCGGTGAGCTGCTGGCAGCTGGTGGTGGTACCACTGCAGCAGTTCCCTAGACCTTACTTTACCTGTTCACCACCCGGGCCGGCAGGGTGCCGAGCCCAGACCTTCTTTGATATATCATCATATCCTGTTGCATGCTTACATGTTTTATTCTGCGCATGTTCATAGCATGCATTGTGTTGTGCACTAGTTGCATCTGTTTAGGGCGTTGCCGATCCGGGGCTTCCAGGTAGCCCGGATCTATCTCTTAGGACCGTGCGGGTAGCTTGGTCCAGGACTCGATTTGTAGTATTCAGTCTTTTCGATGATAGGGTTAGATGGACATGAATACTGTTGTGCTTGATGTTTAGAGGTCGTGTCGGCCTTGAGCTAAGTCGTGGTGTAGCCGGTACCCAATCCTTCTAGAACTCTTGGGTGGCAGGTGTGACTACCCAGCGGTGCTACCCGCCGACAGTGCCCAGGATCCTGTCGTGAGTTGGCAGTGCCGTTTCCTGTCTGACTGAGTGTGACCCAGTGTGTGACCAGTTCGCTGGAAGACCACGACTGGGGCACTCAGGGGTATCCGGTGGGGTTATGGGACCCCTGTGATACACCTAGGCTTTGCTTGGGGATGACACTGTTGTGTTCCCTTCCTTTGTGAGTGTCGTAGTGTAGTGTCCCTGCTGAGCTTAGTGCTCACTCCTACCCGGGCTGCGTTTTGCAGGTGCTGGCGCTAGCTCTTCTTCGGTCGCCCCTACCGGGCAGGTGTTCGGTGACGTGGCGGCGTCTGGCGGAGCTTGAGGAGCTGTGATCTGTCCGTGTACACCTTGGTTAGATAGTCTCCCACGGGAGCGATTTTTGTATAACATTCCCTGTTTGAGGATTTGTACTATATTCCAGCTTTGTGTGTTGAGCTTTATAACTGTTGTATAATACAGGATGATTATGCTTATTAGGGTAACCACTACGATTAGAGGGAAACCTCGCCAAATTTCCGCAGTAGGTTAAGTTCCGGTTCGCGTCGCCCGGCCCGGTTGGGCCTACGCGGGTCGGGGCGCGACAACTTGGTATCAGAGCATAGGCTGTAGATCCCAGGGTGTTAGGATCAGGTTTCGGTTGAGCTGAGCGTGGAATGGGATAGTTCTAGGTCTAGAACATCCTTGCATGCTCTCTTTGTGATGTGAATGTCTTTCGCTTTATTGAAATGCTGTTTGTTCGTCGTTCCGACGAGTGGCAACTCGTTTGTTGTTGGTGATCGTGCAGATGTCGGGAGCTCGCGTCCGACCTCTGGTTGCCGGTCGAGGTGGAGCACGACCTGGTCGACCCGCCCGACTAGACAGGACGGTTCCTGTCAGGGTGGTCCGGGCTAGACGCACTGTACCATCACCAGCGACGGTTTCGGTCGCGCAGGCGGAGGTCTTCCTCGCCGAGGAGGAGGCCCCCGTTCCTGTCGGCGGATAGGCCTCGGTGGCTATCTCAATGGCTTTCCAGCGGCTGAACCCTCCTAGGTTCAGTGGTAGGACTGGAGACCCGACTGCAGCGGACGAGTGGCTTGACGGAGTCACGTGCGTCCTAGAGGCTCTCTTCGTCGAGGATGACCGGGTTCGGGTCACCCTCGCAGCGTTCCAGCTTGACGGCGAGGCACGCGACTGGTGGCGCACTGTCCGGCACACCAGTGGCGGAGAGTTGCCGCTGTGGGAGGAGTTCAGGGCGATGTTCCTAGACGTGCACTTTCCAGCTAGTGCGCGTGACGCCCTGACCCGCGAGTACCAGTCCCTTCTGCAGGGTACTCGCACAGTTCAGCAGTACGCCTCCAGGTTTACCCAGCTTGTCCGTTTTGCGGGGGCAGTTGCAGCAGACCCCATAGCCAGGGTGTGGCAGTTCGAGTGGGGACTTAGGCCAGAGATCCGGCGGCAGACCAGCTCACACTGCTTCCAGGCGTACCCGGCGATCCTGAACTGCGCCTTGTCAGTGGAGGCGCAGTTGCGGGATGACAGGTACCGGGCAGTTCCACCGGTACCTCCCACCAGCGCACAGCAGCGACCCCAGGGCAGGGGTGGGTTCGGTAGGGGACAGCAGCGGCGTCCGCGGCCCTTTCAGCAGCCGCCGCGCGTGCAGCAGTACCAGCAGGCACTACCGAGTCCACCAGCCCCGTACTTACTGGCAGCCGGGCCATCTGGGCAGGCTTTGTCAAGGGGTAGCCAGGGTCAGTCGCTTGATGGCGCGTTGGGCCCGTGTTTTCTCTGCGGGCAGCTAGGGCACTTTCGTAGAGACTGTCCCCAGCGAGGAGCGCGAGGCGCAGTGCCGCAGGGCAGTAGAGGCGGAGGGTCCGGTGCTTGGCAGGGGAGCAGTGGCGGGCGCGGATCAGGGGCGGGACCGGGGCGTCCCAGGGGCGGAGGCGGCCGACGGGGGCAGGTGTTTGCCCTCCCAGTGCGTGAGCAGCGGGACACCGTGCAGTTGTACCAGCCGCCACCGCAGTACCAGCAGCCGTTGCAGTACCAGCAGCCGTTGTAGTTCCAGCAGCCGTTGCAGTACCAGCAGCCGTTGCAGTTCCAGCAGCCGTTGCAGTGTCAGCAGCAGTTGCAGTACCACCAGCCTCAGCAGTACCAGCAGACCGCAGCAGAGCCGTCCGTCCTCAGAGGTATCTTTCAGCTTTCTAGTTCTTTGGTAGATGTGCTGATAGACTCTGGGGCGTCTCATTCCTACATTGCTAGCATGTGTGTGGCATCGCTAGGATTAGAGACGAGTCGGCTAGAGGTGGCACAGTCTGTAGACTCACCGATCGGCGGGACGGTCAGGGTGGACCGGGTCTGCCGATCTTGTTCCTTGGAGGTTGGAGGCCTCTGGGTCTGTCTAGACCTGCGGGTGCTAGACATGACCGGCTTTGACGTGATACTCGGTATGAACTGGTTGGCAGCATACCGAGCCGTCATCGACTGTGGTCGCCGGAGGGTGGTTGCTTGGACACCCGACGGGACACGGTTTGTGCTGTTGGGGGATCGGTTCTCCACCGATTCCTTTGCTTGTGGTGTGGGAAGGCGTGGCAGTGAGCTTTCAGCCTTGTTGGCCAGCATGTCCCTGTCCGGTTCTGATGGAGTGCAGTAGCAGTGCAGTTTTCCGAGGATCGTGTGCGACTTTGTGGACGTGTTCCCCGAGGTGTTGCCAGGGCTTCCACCATCCAGAGAGGTCGACTTCGAGATCGACCTAGTACCAGGTACCGCACCGATCTCTCTTCCGGCTTTCAGGATGGCACCAGCAGAGCAGAGCGAGTTGAGGACCCAGTTAGATGAGCTAACCAGCAGAGGCTTCATCCGTCCCAGCATGTCTCCCTGGGGGGCTCCAGTGTTGTTCGCAAAGAAGAAGGATGGTACCCTTCGACTTTGCATAGACTACAGGCGGCTCAATAGGGTGACGGTGAAGAACAGGTATTCGATGCCGCGGATCGACGACCTGTTTGACCAGCTTCGAGGATCTTCAGTGTTCTCGAAGATCGACCTCCGCACTGGCTACCACCAGTTGAGGGTTCGGGATTGCGACATCCCGAAGACGGCATTCCGGACTCGGTACGGCCTGTACGAGTTCGTGGTAATGCTGTTTGGGCTGACGAACGCACCAGCAGCGTTCATGGATCTCATACAGAGGATCTTCCGGCCTTTCCTAGACGAGTTCGTGGTGGTCTTCGTCGACGACATCCTTATCTACTCCCGGTCAGAGGCGGAGCACGAGCGGCACTTGGCGACAGTGTTGCAGCTACTTCGGAGGCATCGGCTCTTTGCCAAGGCCTCCAAGTGCGAGTTCTGGCTTGCACAGGTGGGATTCCTTGGACACGTGGTGTCGGCAGCAGGGATCTCAGTTGACCCCGCCAAGGTCGAGGTCGTGGTACAGTGGCAGAGACCGAGGACAGTGTTCGAGGTCCGCAGTTTCCTGGGCTTGGCGGGCTACTACAGGCGGTTTGTGCAGGACTTCTCCAGAGTCGCCGGACCGTTGACCAGACTGACACAGAAGGCCGTCCCGTTCGTGTGGGATGATGCTTGTAAGCAGGCTTTCGTGCAGCTGAGGACCAGCTTGACCAGTGCACCGGTGCTGATCGTCCCCGAGCGAGGCGTGGGTTACAGTGTCTACTGCGACGCCAGCGGTGAGGGTTTGGGGTGTGTCCTCATGCAGGAGGGGCACGTAGTTTCCTATGGTTCTCGCCAGCTGAAGAACCATGAGAGGAACTACCCGACCCACGACTTGGAGCTAGCAGCAGTGGTGTTCGCCCTGAAGACCTGGCGGCACTACCTCTATGGCAAGAAGTTCTCAGTCTTCTCGGACCATAAGAGTTTGAGGCACGTTTTCACCCAACGTGACCTCAACCTGAGGCAGCGACGCTGGATGGAGCTACTGGAGGACTACGACTTCGAGTTGCATTACCATCCTGGTAAGGCAAACGTTGTCGCAGACGCGCTGAGCAGGCAGGTGAGAGACACCAGAGCAGCAGTTGCAGGGTTGTCAGCGCGGCAGTGGCAGGCACTCGAGACAGCAGGCCAGTTGGGGCTAGAGTTCGAGGATCGAGGATCCAGCAGCTTCCTCTATGCAGTGCAGAGCATGCCAGCGGTACTGACCAGGGTGGTAGAGGCGCAGCGCAGCGACGCAGAGCTCGAGGAGTTACGCACCTCAGCGGGCACAGAGGGCACAGACGGAGACTGGGCAGTATCTCCAGACGGAGGGCTACGGTTCCGAGGCAGAGTAGCGGTTCCAGCAGACCCAGTTCTTCGTGACGACGTCCTGCGAGAGTTCCATCACTCTCGCTTTGCAGTTCATCCCGGCGGCACCAAGATGTACCAAGATCTTCGGCATAGTTCTGGTGGCGCGGGATGAAGAGGGCAGTGACGGAGTTCGTATCACGCTGCTTTACCTGTCAGAAGGTCAAGGCAGAGCACCAGCGAACTCCGGGGTTACTACAGCCGCTTCCACTAGCTGAGTGGAAGTGGGAGCACATCACGATGGACTTCGTGACCGGACTACCGAGGTCTCCTAGGGGGAATGACGCGATTTGGGTCATCGTTGATCGATTGACCAAATCAGCGCACTTCCTGCCTATGCGGGTGACAGACACGTCAGACAGGTTGGCCAATTTGTACGTCAGAGAGGTAGTCAGACTACACGGAGTGCCAGTATCTATCGTGTCAGACCGAGACCCCAGGTTCACTAGCAGGATCTGGCGAGGCTTTCAGGAGGCTGTCGGCACACTCCTGACGTTCAGTACAGCGTTCCATCCGCAGACCGACGGGCAGTCAGAGCGGACGATCCAGATCTTGGAGGACATGATGCGAACATGTGTCCTCGACGCAGGAGGCAGCTGGGAGGAGCACGTTCCCTTGGTGGAGATCGCCTACAACAACAGCTACCAGTCCAGTCTTGGAGTAGCATCTTTCGAGGCGTTGTACGGTAGGCCGTGTCGTTCCCCAGTTTGCTGGACAGAGGTTGGAGAGGCTTCACTCACGGGTCCAGACATCGTCAGGAGGTCGTCAGAGAGGTTAGTACAGATCAGGCAGAGGCTTCTGACGGCTCAGAGTTGGCAGAAGAGCTATGCAGATCGGAGGCGACGACCGCTTGAGTTCGCAGCTGGCGACAGTGTGTTCCTGAGGGCAGCACCGTACAGAGGGTCTGTTAGGTTTGGCAGCGGGGGCAAGTTGGCTCTGAGGTTCGTCGGACCGTTCGAGATCCTAGAGAGGGTCGGCGAGGTAGCTTACCGCCTTGATCTTCCTCAGCACATGTCAGCTGTGCACCCGACTTTCCACGTGTCGATGCTGAGGAAGTATCACCCAGACCCGTCTCATGTCGTCAGAGTGGATGACATTGAGCTAGAGGCAGACGCGACTTTTGTTGAGCAGCCAGTTTGCGTACTTGACCAGAGGGATCAGGTCTTGCGGGGCAAGACGATTCCCTTGATCAAGGTACTGTGGAGGCACAGAGGCGTCGAGGAGATGACTTGGGAGCGCGAGGCGCGCATGCGGCAGGAGTATCCGCATCTGTTTTCTTCTCAAGGTACCTTTTGTCCTGTCTGCTAGTGTAGCTTTCCTTTGTTCCGAGCCCTACCTTTATCGAATCTCGGGACGAGATTTCTTCTAAGGGTAATAGGATGTGAGGACCCGTCCCTCCCCTCCTGTGGCTCGCTGTGGACCGCAAGGGCAATTTGGTAAATTGCACCTTGTCGGCTAGTTCCACACTCGCGCTTGTACACACACTGACCATGTTTGTGGTAATGTTTGCTTAGGATGGTTAGTGGAACCCGGGATCGAAAGATCCGGACTTAGGCTTGAATTCTCGCCTAAGTTTAGCTTTCAGCACAAAAAGGATCGATCCTCTCTAGCTAAGAGATCGATCCTCTTGTGCCAGAAAGTCAAGTGAGATCGTCATGAGGTGATCGATCGTTCCTTGAGTAAGGATCGATCCTTCATAGGTCGGTTCGTTTGCCTATAAAGCAGACGAACCTTCTTCCTTGAAATCCTTTTGAAAATCCGGCGATTTGAGCTCGGATCTTGGGATTTTCGAAGGCGTTGAGGACGATCCAAGGCCTAGCTGCTTGGATCTAAGCTGCGTTTGCTCCGGTAGGGATCCTACCGACATCTCTCTTCTCGTCGGAAGTACGCCGGAGAACCCATCGGGATCGATCCTCTTTGAGGAAGGATCGATCCCCTTTGGTGAGTCATGCCCAGCCCGTGCGGGATCGATCCTCCTGGAGGGAGAGATCGATCCTTTGGTGGCTGGGGGACGACGGGTCTCTGGTTACAAGAGGATCGATCCTCTTGATGAGAAGGATCGATCTCTTTGGTTCACAGAGACGTGTTTTCCCTAAGTCCTTAAGGGATCGATCCTCTTGATGAGAAGGATCGATCCTTTAGTGGCTGAAGGGTGTTTTAAGTGGGTTTTGCCCGCGGGGCTTTGTATGACAGTTTTCCTTACTGTCTTGATATCTTGTACATATGATTAAGCATGTTAGCCCTATAATAGGGCAGTGGTGAACCGGGAGAGTGATGACTCCCGGGATGTTTAGAATAAACGGGCGGGTAGCCCTACAGCTTTCCATAGCCTTGCATGCCGGCGTGCGCCGAGGGCCTTATCTGCTATATCTGTAAGCTGTTGTTTGCGGGGCTATTTCCCGGTGCAGGTGTTGCGGTGAGCTGCTGGCAGCTGGTGGTGGTACCACTGCAGCAGTTCCCTAGACCTTACTTTACCTGTTTACTACCCGGGCCGGCAGGGTGCCGAGCCCAGACCTTCTTTGATATATCATCACATCCTGTTGCATGCTTACATGTTTTATTCTGCGCATGTTCATAGCATGCATTGTGTTGTGCACTAGTTGCATCTGTTTAGGGCGTTGCCGATCCGGGGCTTCCGGGTAGCCCGGATCTATCTCTTAGGACCGTGCGGGTAGCTTGGTCCAGGACTCGATTTGTAGTATTCAGTCTTTTCGATGATAGGGTTAGTTGGACATGAATACTGTTGTGCTTGATGTTTAGAGGTCGTGTCGGCCTTGAGCCAAGTCGTGGTGTAGCCGGTACCCAATCCTTCTAGAACTCTTGGGTGGCAGGTGTGACTACCTAGCGGTGCTACCCGCCGACAGTGCCCAGGATCCTGTCGTGAGTTGGCAGTGCCGTTTCCCGTCTGACTGAGTGTGACCCAGTGTGTGACCAATTCGCTGGAAGACCACGACTGGGGCACTCAGGGGTATCCGGTGGGGTTATGGGACCCCTGTGATACACCTAGGCTTTGCTTGGGGACGACACTGTTGTGTTCCCTTCCTTTGTGAGTGTCGTAGTGTAGTGTCCCTGCTGAGCTTAGTGCTCACTCCTACCCGGGCTGCGTTTTGCAGGTGCTGGCGCTAGCTCTTCTTCGGTCGCCCCTACCGGGCAGGTGTTCGGTGACGTGGCGGCGTCTGGCGGAGCTTGAGGAGCTGTGATCTGTCCGTGTACACCTTGGTTAGATAGTCTCCTACGGGAGCGATTTTTGTATAACATTCCCTGTTTGAGGATTTGTACTATATTCCAGCTTTGTGTGTTGAGCTTTATAACTGTTGTATAATACAGGATGATTATGCTTATTAGGGTAACCACTACGATTAGAGGGAAACCTCGCCAAATTTCCGCAGTAGGTTAAGTTCCGGTTCTTGTCGCCCGGCCCGGTTGGGCCTACGCGGGTCGGGGCGCGACATTGCAAGTTACTCAAGGCTTCTTGATAGTTACTCAAAGATTTGCAACCTAAGACTCTAGCTTTTCGGAGTGTGGCCACTATTTTTAAATCCAAATATTCCAGAGAGTTGTTTAGGGATCGTCTGCCATGCATGCAAGATCACACACCAAAAAGAGAAAAAAAAAAAACAAAATATTCGGAGGAGATGAGAAAACCACGGAACACCACAGATGGATGAAAAGTTTCAGATTCGAAGACTTACCTGAATGACACATGGTTGATTGATCGGTTGAGAGGCCGATCGATCGATTTCCAAACGATTGATCAGTGGTCTGGCCGATCGATCGGTCGTACGGGCTAGGCAATGTCTTCTATTTTGAGAAAATTCAACTTCAAAGATGTAATTGTTCAGAGAATTGTCAGAAAAGTCCTACAAAGTATAAAATAAAAAAAGGGGAAAAATATGAAAAAATTTAAACCTAACTAGGCAAAGAAAAAGAGTCAAAAGAAAATCAATCATAGGTTTGGGAGTATAGTGTAAGTGGGAGTGGGGTGTGCTTAGAAGAACATGAAGTAGAAGTCGATGGTGAAGTTTCTCATCATCTTAAAGAAAGGGAAGTTTTGACAATGCATATAAAGGGTATTTTGGGCATTAATGTGAAAATTTTTAGTGGAGGTGTACTTGATAGAAACATGGGTGTATTAAGAAGGGGGCTTTGTTGTTTAGTCTTTTAGATCACCACCATTTGTCATTTAGTCCCCTATGAACTAGTTTAAATATTTTACTATCCTATCTAGAACAGTGGACCAAAATACCCGCCAAACCCCCCCCCCCCCCCCCCCAAAAGCATTAAAGCCCCACCACCTATTCCCAATACAGAAAAGACATGCATGCATCCAGCCATGCATCCACTTATGGCTGGATGCATGCATTAATGTGGACATTAACCGTAAAAACGAACATACTGAAAAATAGAGAAAAATACCAGAAAATAGAAAAATATGTCGAAAAAATAGGAAAAATGGTAGCAAAGTAGAAAAAAATACCAGAAAATATAAAAAAAATTTGGAAATTTTTTTTGGGGGCAGCCATTAACGGCAAAAAAGGAAAATACTGAAAAGTAGGAAAAATTACCGTAAAATAGAAAAAATGTGGAAAAATAGGAAAAATGATAGAAAAGTAGGAAAAAATACCGGAAAATAGAAAAATATTCTGGAAATTTTTTTTGAAAGTAACTACTAAATATTGGAAAGTGATTACCAAATATTGGAAAGTGACTACAAATATTGGAAAGTAACTACAAAATAATGAATGTAACTACCAAATATTGGGAAGTAATTATCAAATATTGGGAAGTAAGTATCAAATATCGAAAGTAACTACTAAAATGAAGAAAATTGTCCAGTAACTATGAAATATTGGGAAAGTAACTACCAAATATTGGGAAGTAACTACCAAAATGGGAAAGTAACTATCAAATATTGCGAAAGTAACTACAAAATATTGTGAAGTAACTACAAAATAATGGATGTAACTACCAAATATTGGGAAGTAACTACCAAATATTGGGAAGTAACTACCAAATATTGGGAAGTAAGTATCAAATATGGGAAGTAAGTATCAAATATGTAAAGTAACTACCAAATATTGAGAAAGTAACTACCAAATATTGAGAAAGTAACTACCAAATATTGGGAAGTAACTACCAATATTTGTAATTACTTCCCATAAATTGTAGTTACTTTCCAGAAAACATTTGTAATAACTTCTTAGAAAAGTTTTTGAGAAATTTTTGTAGTTACTTCCCAGAAAATTTTACTCTCTCGTTTAACTAGTAGTTACTTCCCATTTAACTGGTAGTTACTTCCCAGTTTAAGTGGTAATTACTTTACAAAAAATCTGTAGTTACTTCACACTTCAACTGGCAGTTACTTCCCATTTAAACTAGTATGTACTTGCCAATTAAACTGGTAGTTACTTCACAGTTAAACTGGTAGTTACTTCCCATATAAATTGGTAGTTACTCCCCAATTAAACTGGTAGTTACTTTCCACAAATTGTAATAGAAAAATGCTTGAAACTATTTATAAAATGACTATTTTTTAAATATTAAAATTACTTTACAGTGATTGTAGTTATTTTTCTGGAAAGTAACTCCCAACATTTGTAGTTACTTTACAATTTTTTGTAGTTACTTATCAATGCTCGTAGTTACTTTCCCAACATTTGGTAGTTAGTTTCCCATTTTGGTAGTTACTTCTCAATATTTGGTAGTTACTTTCCCATTTTGGTAGTTCCTTCCCAATATTTGGTAGCTACTTTCCCAATATTTGGTAGTTACTTTACAATTTTCTCCATTTTGGTAGTTACTTCCCATATTTTGTACTTACTTCCTAATAATTGGTAGTTACTTCCCAATATTTGGTAGTTACATCCCAATATTTGGTAGTTACTTCCATTATTTTGTAGTTACTTCACAATATTTGGTAGTTACTTTCGCAATATTTGGTAGTTACTTCCCAATATTTGGTAGTTACTTCCCAATATTTTGTAGTTACTTTACAATTTTCTCCATTTTGGTAGTTACTTCCCATATTTGGTACTTACTTCCCAAGATTTTGTAGTTACTTTCATTATTTTGTAGTTACTTTCCAATATTTGTAGTCACTTTTCAATATTTGGCAATCACTTTTCAATATTTAGTAGTTACTTTCAAAAAAAAAATTCCAGAATATATTTTCTATTTTCCTGTATTTTTTCCTACTTTTCTATCATTTTTCCTATTTTCCCAATATTTGGTAGTTACTTTCCAATATTTGGTAGTTACTTCCCAATATTTAGTAATTACTTACCAATATTAGTAGTTGCTTTCCAATATTTGGTAGTTACTTCACAATATTTGTAATAATTTTCAAATTTTTTGTAGTTACTTTTCAATATTTGTAGTCACTTTCGAATATTTGGTAATTACTTTCCAATATTTGTAGTTATTTTCCCAATATTTGGTAGTTACTTCCGTTATTTTGTAGTCACTTTTCTATATTTGGTAATCACTTTTCAATATTTAGTAATTACTTTCAAAAAAAATTCCGCAAAAAATTTCTATATTCCATTAATTTTTTCTACTTTTCTACCATTTTTCCTATTTTTCCGCATATTTTTCTATCTTCCGTTAATATTTTCTATTTTTCAGTAATTTCCTTTTTTACCGTTAATGGCTGCTCCAAAAAAAATTCCAATTTTTTTTTATATTTTCCGGTCTTTTTTTTTATATTTTTCTATCATTTTTCTCATTTTTTCCGTCAATTTTCCTATTTTCTGATAATTTTCCTCTATTTTTTAGTATTTTCTTTTTTACTTTTAATGCCCGCATTAATACATGCATCCAGCCATAAGTGGATGCATGAATGCCTTTCGTGTATTGGGAATAGGTGCATGTATTCCCAACCTCTCCAATTAATGCCAACCAACTAATTCAAAAACTATCCATTCATCTCCCATTTAAAAAAAATGCATAAACGATATTTTAGAGATAAAAAATGTACAGCTGTCCACAAAAGAGGCTAAATGCCTTAAAATTTTTCAAAGAGACTAAATAGCAAACAACTCCTTCCAAATAGACTAAACGCCAATTTTTCATATTAAGAATCACCCAATGACTTATTGTGACAAATTACTGTGATAAAATTATATATGGTTGCAATTATACCATTGGGCATAGATTATCACGACAAAACTGACATTGACTGCAATATATATATTTTCCGAGAAATTCATCGCAAAATGTGATATTTGTTGTAGTGACAATTTTGTATGTGGGAACGCCAATTAATGAACGGGTCCAGTCGACTTATGGAATCAAAGATCCATGCATGGTGAAGTTTAATTGCCGTATGTGTTGACATGTCTAGACATGCATGCTAGTCCTAGTTGCCCAATTTAACCCTCGTAGAGACGACATTATTTGGGGCTTAATGGAGAAACCTTGTCATTTATAATAAGAAATATGGCCTAAACCTCAAAATAGGCTCATATGTAGAATCCTAGAATAGTATCACATGATTATATGTGCAGGGTAATTTTCTACATCAAACTGGTTTGATAACTTTCTACATCAAACTCGAATCCTGACCGTCCGATCCCATCGGACGATCAGAATCAAATTCGGGGTTATTAGGTATTAGCTACGATCTCCTTCCTCCCCCGAGCTTCTTCGGCATCGCCTCGACAATAGCGCTCCAGCGGTCCCGCGACCCCAGTCGCCGCTTCTCCGCCGACCAACGTCGCCCCCAGCAACCCTCCTCCTCTCCTCCGGAGCGCCGGTCCCTCCAGCCCAGTACCCCAGTCACCGCTTCTCCGCCAACCAACGTCGCGCCTGGCATCTTTCCTCCTCTCCTCCGGAGCGCCGGTCCCGCTACCCCAGTCGCCGCTTCTCCGCCGACCAACGTCGCCCCCAGCATCCCTCCTCATCTCCTTCGGAGCGCCGATCCCGCGACCAGCTTGTCCGCCAAACCTACCGGCCGCTCGCGAACCAACTCTCCCCATCCTCCTGTGCCCTAGAGATCGTCGCCAGCTCGCCACCACCGCATCGCCCCGTCCTCCCTCGCTCCGTCCTCCCGTGCCCTAGACATCGCCCCTAGGCCCCAGCTCGCCATCGCCGCCTCGACCTGTTCTTGGCCCGTCCACCATCGACCTCTTCTCGAACTTGGAGCTTCTTCCCCATCCTCCCTCGACCCGTCAGCCCTCGAGCTTGATCTTCTTCCCAAACTCAGAGCTTCTTCCCATCGCCCCCGTCCACCCTCGAGCGTCCACGAACCACGCCAATCATGATGGCCTCTAAGCTGGATTTCTCGAACATCACGCTCATCATTGATGTGAGCTGCTAACAGTTAGCTTGGTGAAGGCTTCATTTGTTCCTCTGCGGCTCTTTGCGTCTCTCTTCTGGTTGATGAGGTGCATTAATTTAGCTCCTTGCCTCTCTTCATAGATCATTGTTGTCGCGCCCCGACCCGCAGAGCGCACCCGGGCCGGGACACGAGGGGGGAAAAACGAACACCACAACCACTAGCCTCAACTGGCGGAAACAGTTGAGACTAAGGCCCAGCTGGCGAAAACAGCTGGACAGCACAGAGAAAGAGCGGAAGCAAGCTACTAAACCACAGCTATTAACATTTATTACAAAACGGTAATAAAAGAGTTAACAGAGTTTAGTACAAAAGCCAGAAAGGATCAACAGTCCCCAAAAAGAAACTGCAACACCCACCGAGGTCTCCGCGAAGGCGCACACGAACCCATCCTGACCCTCAGACATGGTCAGGATCCGGCCCGCTGCCACGAGACGACCGAGGGGGTAACACTGGGACAGAGCGGCCACCTGCACCTGCAACAAACACAGTCCAGGTAAGCATGAGCAACAGCTCAGCAGGGTCCTACTCTACAACTCCCACACACACAAGGGTAAAGCAACCGGACACACTCTGATGCCAAATACCGAGGCTTGCCAAGGATCCCACAATCTCATCAATAACCCGAAGGGTTCCTGTCCTAGGTGCGTATCTCCGATAACGCCACTGCTCAGGGGTGGGCAACTCCGACATTCCCTGACACAGGGTGGACACGACGCAACCAGTAGGACCCCCTTCTCCAAGCGGGATCTCCGCACTTGGCGGAACAACCGAAGTTAAGACTACCATCACTCGGTACTCTAAGCAGCAGAGTCAACACCCACCCAACCTATCCTAGCATGTCTAATGCACAGGAAAAAGGGCAGGATAAGTATGATAAAGCTGTAAACAAACAACACAGCAAGGGCACACCTTCGGCCCATTTATACTAAACACTCCCGAGGGTCATGACTCCCTCGGTTCACCACAAAGCGGTAAGGGCATACCGTCAGCCCATTTATTCTACACACCTGGGAGGCATCGCCCTCCCAGTTCAACCACAAAGCGATGAGCATTCATACATAATTCAATACAGGATAAACCCCGAGGGTAAAACCGTAAAAAGTCACTTGCATGCGAAGCCCCGCGGGCAAAACTCTTGAAAACCCTCTCTGCTACTGAAGGATCGATCCTCACCAAGGGAAGGATCGATCATCCAAGCAACAGTGAGCTTCCCTCGCTGTCGAGCCAAAGAAGATCGATCATTCCTCCCAGGGAGATCGATCTCTTTGGTGACAGAGGGCACCCTTCCAGTCGCACCAGGGAAGATCGATCCTTCCTCCCAGGAAGATCGATCATTCTCGGGACGAAGGGTAACCATGCTTACCCAGGCCCCATGATCGATCTCCTCCCATAAGAAGATCGATCATGTGCTGGGCGCAGCAAGCCCACACCAGAGGACCGATCCTTCCTCCCAGAAGGATCGATCACCCAAAGATGGGTTCCGGCGTGCTTCCGGCCGGAGAACCGCCGGAAAACACAACCAAACCCCACCAAACTTGGTGGGTTGGTAGATCTGAGTACAACGAGGCTACTCAAGGCCTCAAAACCGGGAAAGAACAACTCCACAAGGAGATCTAAGCAAAACAAAACCCGAATACAAAACCCTCAAACAGCCGGAGTTTAGAAGAAGACCCTACCTCCTCAGAGCAGCTTCGATCCACGAAGACTAGCCACGGATCTTCCTCGCCTCGCCACGAACCCAACGAGCCTTCAAGCTCTAGGAGAGGTGGCCGGAGGAGGAAGAACGGAGGAGAGAAAGGAGCGGTCGGAATAGGGGAAGAAGCAGAGCATTCGCGGGAAAGAAGAAGAAGAGGGGAAGGAAGGAGGGGGAGGGGAAGGGGGTAAGGCCGGGGAAAGCCAGAGAAACCGCGGGAAAGGCAAAGGAGGGGAGCAAAAGTCTCCCCTCCCCTGACAGGGGAAGCGACGGCCACCGCGGTGGCCGTCCTTCGAAAGCCACCGACAAAGACTTCCAGGCACACGTAGGATCGATCATCCTTGCATGCATGATCGATCCTGCTAGCAACAGGATCGATCTTCACCCCAAGGTGATCGATCTTCTGTGCCCTGAAAGGCAAACTTGGGCTGGGACTCAGGCCCAAGCCCAGAACCCCCAACCTCGGATCCACCTAACCTTTCTAACAAACACAACCATCAAGCAAGGCCTGTGTGTGCACAGCCAGTGTGAAAACGACCGCCAAGGCGCAATTTCCCAAATTGCCCTTGGGGTAAACAACAAGCCGAAGGGATGGAGGGACGGGTCCTCATAATTGTAGATTTGTAGCTAGTAGAAGTAAGAAGTAATCCTTATCAGGGGGAGCAAAGTTATCTATTTGCCAATGAAGCCCATGCATTCAAAATTTTCCAAATGTCGAAACTCGTGGTGATTGAACCAGTGAATGTCATAAAACATCATGCAGAGTGATTGTGATTCTGTAGCTAGAGTTTCATACCAATCTTGGGGGGCATCAAGGACATATGTCAACCAGCATTTTGAGCATCGAGGGAATCAAGTTAATGTGTGAAGAATTTTCTGTCATAGGGTCATGATCTAAATTACCTTCCACAATTAGTAAATTGGTTTGAAAGATATAAGAAGGCTGAGTTGTATGTCTTGTAGGTTTATGTTTTGTCATTTAAATTGTTGAAGCCTACTTGCAAGTCAGGGTTATGAAATGCTATTTGAGCTAGCTTAATTGTATATCTAGCAGGCCAGAAGAGTTTCATGTAAACTAGCCCAGTCTTCTATTACCATACTATCAGTTAGTATATATAAGTAATCAGATTCATCCACATCAAATTTTATGGTAAGTCAACAGACACATTTACTCTGCTAACAATCAAATTTTTACGTAGGCTTACTAATGTCTTTCCTCCCTTTCAGCCCGTAGGTGACAGTTGAGCTACAACTCCTTAACCCAAAGATCCATGTCTTCTCACGAAAGTAGCCACCATAGTGGAGGTTGATTACTTCTGTTTTTGTGGGGTGAAGGCCAAACAAACGGTTTCAATGACAAAGAAGAATCTTGGAAGGAGATTCATAAATTGTGCAACCGAACAAGTAATTTCGCTACTTATGTGCTATTGGTAAATTTTAATTGGAATTAGGACTCGCTCAACTGATCTTCCTCTTCCTACTGTAGAGTCGTGGTGGATGCAAAATCTTCTTGTGGATTGAGCCAGGTGTGTGTGAGCCCTATGTAGTTTCTGTCATCAACGGACTTAGTGATAAGCTGCAGAAAGTGGAAGCATTTTTGGAATCCTGTCACGCAAATGAGGAGAAGGCAATGACAGATGTACAAGCTATGAAGAATTTGATTGATGATAAAGACAAGCTAATTGCAATACTTGAGCAGCCAAATGGTCAATTGAAATCTAGAGCCAAGACATACCGGATTAGTTTGATGTTGTTATGCATAATAGCAATTAACCTAGCTTTCTATTGTCTTTTGTATCTTGTGGTTGCTTGCTTGACTCTATGTATTATTGATGTAATATTTGTGAACTCAATTTGTGCTCGCCATGTTGTTGCTTCATTAGCAGTCTATGTTGTTGCTTCATTAGTAAGCCATGTTGTTGCTTCATTAGCAATTAACCGACTGAAGAAAGCTTAAAAGAATACCCTGAAAAAACTTTGAGCCTATAACTAACTACAGTGGCATTTCATACAGGTTAAACCTGCTCATCTCCCAGCGGTGGTCCTGGTGTTTCGCGGCGCGGAGGTGGCAGTCACCGGGGAGCGGCTGCTCTACCGGGCGGCGGGGGAGAGGAGGGGGGTTGATGCCGTGTGTTGCTTCACCTTCGACAACTCGGATCTGGAGCCACTGGAGGCCAATGTGATCGGGCACCACCACCAACAGAACGTTTGGGTCGAGTATGATCTCGAAAATGGTCGCGTCGGGTTCGAACCCGTTCGCTGCGACCTGGCTAGCCAGAAGCTAGGCTTGCGTCTATAATGAATGTTTAAATTGTTCCCTATTGAACTTGAATAGCTTCCCATCCTTAAGGTCTTCAATCTCCACAACCCCATTCTCAAATATTCTGCTAACGATGAAGGGGCCTGTCTAGCGTGATCTCTGCTTCCCAGGATGTAAGTGTAGCCGCGCGTCATACAGGAAGACTTGCTGCCCTTCTTGAAACGTTTTCCTCAAGATCCGCTTGTCATGGTAGGCCTTTGTTTTTGCCTTGAATATCCTGGAACTCTCATAAGCATCATTCTGGAGTTCTTCCAACTCAGACAGCTGGAGTTTCCGTTCCTGACCTGCAGTATCCAAAGTAAAATTTAGTGACTTAAAAGCCCAATATGCCTTATGTTCTAATTCTACTGGAAGATGACACGGTTTTTCATAAAGAATGCGAAACGGCGATATCCCCAAGGTAGTCTTGTAAGTAGTGCGATAGGCCCACAACACATCTGATAGCCTCAAGGACTAGTCCTTTCGGTTAGGGCTCACTATCTTTTCCACGATTTGCTTTATCTCTCGTTTGGTTACTTCAGCTTGGCCATTCGTCTGTGGATGATAAGTAATGGAAACGTTATGTGTGACTCCATACCTGAGCATAAAAGCTTCTAAAGAGTGGTTACAAAAATGTGATCCTTGGTCACTAATAATAACTCTAGGAGAACCAAATCTGAAAAAAACATGCTCTTTAAGAAACTTGAGGATAGTCGAATGATCATTATTCCTACATGCAATGGCCTCCACCCACTTAGACACGTATTCCACAGCCAATAATATATATAAATAGCCAAAAGAAGAAGGGAAGGGTCCCATAAAATCTATGCCCCAGCAATAAAAAATCTCTACCGCTTGAACGGGGTTCAAAGGCATCATATGTATCGTAGATAAAGCTCCTAGCATGAGGCATCTATCACAGGATCTGCAGAAAATGTTAACATCACGAAACATAGTAGGCCAGTAAAAACGATATTGAAGAATTTTAGCAGCAGTCTTTTTCATCGAAAAATGGCCTCCACATGCATGAGAGTGACAGAATGTAATGATGCTTTCTATTTCATAATCAGGGGCACAACGTCGCATAATCTAGTCAGGACAATATTTAAACAGACAAGGATCATCCCAATAAAATTTCTTTACCTCAACAAAAAATCCACGCTTATCCTGCGCACTCCAAAAGGAAGGGATCTCACATGTTGCTAAGTAATTAGCAATGTGCGCATACCAGGGCAGCCATGTAACTGAAGAGAGTTGCTCATCAAGGTAGTCATCCATGATCGGTGGCACATTTTCCGCTACTTCCACCATTAACCTTGATAGGTGATCAGCGACAACGTTCTCCACGCCCTTTTTTATCTTTTATAGAGATATCAAATTCCTATAAGATTAGAATCCAGCGAATCAAGCGCGCTTTAGCGTCCTTTGTGAGAAGGTACTTAAGCGCAACATGATCAGTAAAAACAGTGATAGGAGAAACAATCAAATAAGCACGAAAGTTGTCTAATGCAAAGACTAACGCTAACTGTTCTTTTTCAGTAGTAGAATAGTTCATCTGTGTACTATTTAAGGTTCTGCTAGCATAATGAATAACATGTGGTTTCCCATCTTTTCGCTGCCCTAACACTGCTCCTACAGCAAAATCACTAGCATCACACATCAATTCAAAAGGAAGGCTCCAATCAGGTGGCTGTACAATAGGTGCAGAAGTCAGTTTATCAATCAAGGCCTGAAATGCCTTCTGACAATCAATAGTCCACTCAAAAGGGTTGTCCTTTATCAAAAGAGTACACAAAGGTCGAGCAATAGTAGAAAAATTCTGAATGAATCTCCTATAAAAACCAGCATGCCCTAGAAAGGATCTAATGTCTTTAACAGTCTTTGGCACAGGAAGCTTTGAGATGAGATCGATTTTTGATCGATCTACCTCAATGCCTCTGGAAGAGACAATATGGCCCAACACAATGCCTGAGGGCACCATGAAGTGGCACTTTTCCTCATTAAGCACAAGGTGCTTCTCTTCACACCGGACCAAGACTCTCTTTAAGTTCTTCAAGCATGCATCAAAAGTATTACCAAACACAGTTAAATCATCCATATATACTTCCATGCTTTCCATTATCATATCAGCAAACATACTGATCATACAACGTTGAAAAGTAGCAGGAGTATTACACAATCCAAATGGCATTCTACGAAAAGCATAAGTACCAAAAGGACATGTAAAGGTAGTTTTTTCCTAATCTTCTAAAGAAATCTCAATCTAATAATATCCAGAATAACCGTCAAGAAAACAATAAAAAGGATGTCCAGCTAGTCTTTCTAAGATCTGGTCTAGAAAAGGCTATGGAAAATGATCCTTACGGGTGGCAGCTTTCAATTTTCTATAATCTATGCACATGCGCCATCCGGTCACCAATTTAGCGGGGGCAAAGTCTCCACTTTCATTCTTAACAACGGTGACACCAGATTTTTTAGGTATAACCTGCGTCGGGCTCACCCACTTGCTATCAGCAATGAGATAAATGATCTCTGCCTCTAACAATTTCAGCACTTCAGTTTTTACTACATCTTTCATTGTAGGGTTCAACCTAAGCTGAGGATCCCTACGAGGTACAACTCCCTATTCAAGATTAATCTTATGGGAACAAAGCAAGGGGCTAATACCTTTCAAATATGCTATACTCCAACCAATAGCTGATTTATGTTCATTCAAAACGCTAAGTAATTGCTCACCTTGCTCTGCAGTTAATGCTGAAGAAATAATAACTTGATATGTATCACCTGGACCAAGATTGGCATGCTGTAATCCTTGAGCAAGCAGCTTTAGGTCCAACTTGGGTGGTTCCACTGTTCTTGGCGTTGGTGGCTGTCCTCTTTCTAGCAGTCCTTCAAATCTTGGATGCCATGGACCTGCAAAGGAACAATGTTCTAAGTCAATGCATATACCATCGACATCGACATTTTTATCTAAATCAAACTCAAGGGATTCAATTTCAGCCACAACAAACTCCTTTTCAATGAGCAAGTCAATCCGGTAAGTTTGCTGGCATTCGTCATCCTCAGTAGGCTGCTTAGCAAGATTAAAAACATTAATTTCTAAAGTCATATTCCCAAAAGTTAGTTTCATTAGACCATTTCTGCAATTAATTATAGCGTTAGCAGTAGCAAGAAACGGTCTACCTAAAATAATGGGAATCATAGAATCAGCAGTTATTATAGCCTAAGTATCCAATACTAAGAAATCAACAGGATAAACAAATATGTCTATGGCCCTGTTTGTACTTTTTGTTGCACTCGGTATAGTCCATGTATGAGCTTTCTTAGCAAGCTCTGTCAAATACTCAATAGCTGCATCAGGATCTTTTTGCAAAAATTCACCATTACACATCATCTCAACAAATTGACGTTCTCTAACAGTTAATCCATCATAAAAATAACTTACAAGACGCCAACTCATACCCATGATGAGGACATAAATTCAATATGTCTTTAAATCGTTCCCACGCCTGATACAAGGTTTCACTATCCTTCTGTGTGAAGGTTGAAATTTGTTTCTTAAGTGAATTGGTTTTGTGCTGTGGAAAATACTTGTTGAAAAACATATGTGTCATTTCAGCCCAAGATTCTATAAATCGTGGCCTCAAAGAATATAACCAACTCTTCGCTCTTTCCTTCAGTGAGAAGGGAAAGAACTTAAGTCGGATTATATCTAGTGCACCTGGTTGCCAATGAAAGGTAGCTATTACTTTTTCAAACTCTCTAATATGCACATATGGACTTTCATTTTCCACCCCGTGAAAGGTAGGAAGCAATTGAATCATACCAGGATTAAAGTCTACATGTGCTGCATTAGGTGGAAACATGATGCATGAAGGTGTAGCAGTGCGTGTGGGATGCAAATATTCTTGCAAACTCCTAGGAGCCTGTTGTTCTTCGTGTTCAGCCATAACAAAAGTATGATGTGAAGTTTGTGGCTGAGCGTCAAGAAGATCATCAATATATGTTTCACTATCAGAAGTTTCATAATCACCCTCGGTGCGTCTAGCAAATCTACCTAGTTCGTCTCTATATTGAGGCATACACCAACAATCACATAATCCAAAATATGCAAACCGAATAAAAGGAAACAATCCTAAGAAAGAAGGAAAATCAAAGCTGAAATAAAGAAATAAAGACTAAAGAAATTGAACGAAGTTACCGCTTTCGATGTCTACAATCACTGTAATCTGATTCTGGCACTTTTCTGAATCGTCTCCCCATCAACGGCGCCAATTTTTTATATCGCTCATGTCATAACACACCGGTGCTGTGCAGCATAACATAAGAGAGGTCGAACCCATAGAGAGACAAGCAAAAAGGATCCAGAAACACAGATAATAATGTATCGAAAACAATCAAGAGCGTAAAATTAAAGAAAGTAGATCAAAGATGTAATGATAAGATAAAGTTAAACGAAAGAAATCAAGATTTCGATGAGGCTAGGCTTCAGGAATCACTTCACTTGGATTTAGGTTCTTCTCTTCTCAATGGCTCATATAATACTCAGTTAATGGATTCACATCCCAATCACATTAACTGGAAGATATGAAACTACAAACCTAATAAAATATATAAATGTCTCTTCCTAAGACTGATTCTTCCTTTTATAACTCTAACTTCATCCTACCAAAACCTAAGAATATACGATACTGGCTGTCACTATAGGCAACATATAGCAAAAATTCATCGAGACAAAGCCCTAATTCTATCTTACCATATCTCTAAGAATACACAATCCTAACTCTCAAAATCGGCAATGCATAGCAAAGATTTCATGAGATAAAGTAGGTAAACAATAGATAAAACAATGGGATTATAAGATCATGAAAGAAGCATGACTGTATTCATAATATTAATCATCCACATAGGTTTCTATAATATGAAAACAATCTTTAAAGATTCAATATATAGAAAAGAGTTTAACAATAAAGATTAAAACTATGAACCATGACGAAGAAGAAACCCTAATCCTCGTTAGGTCATCCGTCCGCCATGCCCGCGGATTACTCGGCCATGGATGAAGATGTCTTCTTCTTCTACCTTCAGAAAAGGTCAGAAAAAAGTCATTCAAAAACTTCTAAGAAGCCTCCTTATATATGGGTATGAAACCTTAGCTTTTATTTTAGCCTTTGGATTAAATCTGGTAACTCGTATTCAGGTCCGCCCAACAAAGGATCGATCTTCTTCTTCTATATTTCTCCGTAGCCTGGGTCGCCCGGCGTAGGATCGATCTTCTTGAAGAGTAAGATCGATCTTCTTATAATTGGTTCTCTGTCAACTCTCTGTAGCATAAAATGATCGATCATTGGAAGGGCAATGATCGATCCTTTGAAAGTATGCGCTCTGTCTGGATTAAATGCACTTAGAAGATCGATCTCTTCCTTGGATGAAGATCGATCCTTTGAGCATCAGATCAATCTTCTTCTTCCGTAACTGCTTTGTCTGCACCTCTCGTACTCAAAATAGCATATCTTCATCTAGGAAACTCCAAATCACGAACCGTAATAACTCCCGAAAACTAGACTTCCAGAGCATTCAAACCATGTATAGCACATCATCTGGTTCATTCCGAGAAGGAACAATTTTGGCATTAAAGACTCATCTTTGCTTCAATTTGCTGCATAGTATAAATAACTTTGCGAAGCAACATATTAATCGCTCGCAAATGCGTCGTTAACTCATATGCAAAATGCAATTTAGAAATTTATAAACCTTTCTTTCAACACTAAATTAATAAGATAGAATAATGGTGAAATACAGGGTCGGTCCTCAGGGAAAACTTTGACTAACAAAGAAACATAAGAATTAACTCTCAACACTCTAATCCTAAGGCGAAGAAGGATTTATTTGGATTTTTGAAACTAATTAATTAAAACTAATCAAGAAAACAATTAACGAAATTGAAATAGATGAATGAGAGAAAACCTAGGGATTACTCAATCCACTTTAGTTTCACTTCCTGTATTCTCTAGTTATCCTCTTGTTTTCTTATCTCGACATTATAGATTCACACCTTCTTAAGCTTACATCAATCCCTAAAATAATGCTATTGGTTCCCTAAGGCATAACCTATCTATACTTAGCATAGATTGTCTTCGAACTTAATCTGAGTACACCCTATCTTCATCTAGCATAGATTATCTCAAAGGCATACCCAAAAGCAACATAAAAACCATCCTACGAATCTCTATCATCAAGCACAGCAATCAGGTAGGTCTGAATATACGTCAACGGAACTCAGTTCCTTCAACTCTTCATAAGATAAATCTATATTCGTAGGATCATGTCTTTGAAAAGATAACAAGAATCAAACTAGAAATTACAAAGAAGCTACACTAAAGCTTCATGAGATCCCTAAGTACAGAGATTAGCCACTCATCTTTTGGATGAGAGCCATGTATTTGATGAAGAATGATAGGGATCCACACCGCATCTCTGTCTTCTTCCCCAATCTGAATCCTTCTTTTTCTCTCTATGGAGGCCTCCAATTTTCGGCCAGCAAACACCTTCTTATAGGTGTATTCCCGGAATTAGGGTTTTGGGTTGGGTTGGACCTCAAGTCCAACTCGGATTTCCTGGTTTAATTCTGGCAGCCTCTTCCAGTCGCGGCTGGGTCCAACCAGTCTGGAAGTTGGAAATGTGCTCAACATGAAAGATGTAGATTAGGACGTCTTCTGGTCTTTTCCAAAGATTTTACATTATTTGGACTTATCTGGAATATTTGACGAATATTCTCCTAAGCGTCGACGGACCAGTCTCTCAGCATCTGTTTATCTTCATATTCTTAAAAGCTGCCATTAATCAGTCCAGAATCTCGCGAAGTGTCCAACATGAACGTTGTTCATCTTGAAGTCTTCTATAAGTCCTCCCAATTTCAGGAATTTAAGAATTATCTGGAGAATTTGGTTCATTCTTTTCAAACTGACAGCGGAGCAGCGTAATTTCCACATATTAGTCCTTTTCTGTATTTTCTAACTTGAATCTTCATTAAACCTGAAATCAATTAACAAACTATCAAATACAAACACTCTCGGGCTAAAAAATGTAAATTAAGGGGTTTAAGTATGAATATTTAGTGACTCATCACATATACAGATGAAATCATCTATATTAATCATGAAACTCAGCAAATAAGCTGCTATTAGTCATGTTCAGAGTGCACTTTCTTCCACTCATCAGGCGATTTATAAGAAAATGTCTCCTACTTGGGGTGCACAACTCATGATTATGTTCTTCCACAAACTTTCCCACAATATACTATCATGTAGCCTTATCCAACTTAAATCGCACCATAGCCTTACAATTAGTCTTTGCCGTGCCACATTTTCTAATCGTCGATTTATTTTCCCACTTGCCATACTTGTAGCAAACCAAGATCCTTTGGCTCACCACTCTTTCGTCAGTGCCCTTCACATTGATATTTTATTGTCTATCTAGCAAAATCAGGCAGCACATGCATATTTTCTATAGAAGCTTTCACACTCATCAAATGTCTTAAAAGTCATACCAATGGTTGGTATTAATTTAGAATCCACCATTGACACACCCTTATAAATAGTAGCACTCTGGCTGCTATCATCAAGCTCCCTTGACACATGATCTATCAAGACCAAGAATTTCAAGCTCCATTGACACCCTTATAAAAAGCAAATCAAAGACCAAGAATTTCTTCATAAATAGAAATACCAAGATGAACAATCGAGTCAATACCATAAATGGAATAACACAAAGGTAAGGAGCTAAATTAACGCAAAGGTTTGGGGGGACCTTAGTCTAGTTCAAGACAAGGTAAGGCGAACGGATTAGAAACCTGATCGGAGTCGGGACGGGGTCTAGGAGAAACACACTCATCCCGCCACGCGCCTGATTAGATGTTAAATTTATTCATATATCACTATTATAACTCACTATTTTTAAAAACTTCTAATCCAACTACAATCTCTCTCTATAGGTGATGAGTGCATGAAAGTGCACTCTAAATAGCCTTATAACCATCTCAATTGTTAGATTATTATCCTTAATCAACATATTTATTACTATTTTTATATCTATATGTTGCTTCACAACGTTGTTTGGAAAATGTAGGAAAAATGAGAAAAGAAGCTGAAAAGATTACATGGATCAACTTGAAAGATTAAATTGTACCTGCTCATAAAGAACCAGATGATGTGCCATATATGGTTGGAAAGCTCTTGAGGTCTAGGAACACCCAGGTTGGATCGATCCAACTATGCAGAATCATGACAGAACATATATTTTTTGGCTGAACATGGTCCGATCGATCCATCCATCCATCCTATGGAGTCCGATCGATCCGACACACAAAACTCGATCGATCGGACTCAAAAATAGCCAGCGAAGGTGGATTTTTACGCATTCGATCGATCCAGCACCCATAGTTCGATCGATCGGACTCGGGCGTAACTAGAAATTGAAGGTTTTTAATGAGACTGATCGATCCGACACCCCGAGAAGGATCGATCGGACTTTCCCAGTGAAGAAAATCAACGGTTTAGATCTAATTCGTGGATGGAGACACTTGGGCCTATAAATATGACTTTTTTTAGGGTTTGAGGGGGACTTTTTGGCAGCGTTTGGAGGCGAGGAGAAGGGTTCCAGGCTTGGTTTTCTTTTCTTATTTCTTCTTTATTTCTTCATTAGTTTTGTTGCCCTCATGATGAACATGAGTGGCTAGTTCTTCTCTAAGGTACCGATGTAGCCCTAACTGAATCATTCTATGTTATTGGATCATGATTATTTTATCAGTTTATTTTCCTTGTTTCATTCATTATTATAACTGAGATCTTAAATACCTTTATCTGGCCAATAGAAGTATTATAGATTGTTGTATGTGAGATTGGGCGAGGGTTCATTCCCTAATCTTGCAGGATCTATGAATGAATGAGTTTATGTCGAGGCCGGGTTCAAGCTAAGAGTATTCTTGGTTCATGATTGTTCTTCAGAGCTTAATGGATTCTTGGTTAACACTTAGTTATGGGTTCATTAGCTAGGGTTAATTGAGGGTACTTGGTGAAGACCGCGGCCGAACGGATCATCATACCGGAAGAACGAGCCCTTGGAAATAAACTAAAATCTTTATTGATTCAATGCATAGAATGAGGAGGTTATGGTGAAATCGGAACCTTAGTATTCATCCATCATATTTCTATCATTTTCTTATTTCGTTATTAGATTATCTATTCTCAATACTTCATATCTCTTATTTTCCCTTCCATATTTTCTTTCTTTTCTGTTCTTTAGCGTTTTACTCTAATAATCTCTACAAATCTCTGTGGGTACGATACTCGTCTTGCTACTATACTGATTGCACCGATTCGTATACATACGAGATAAAGGTATACGAATGTAAATTTATTCATCAATAGGTCTTCAATGTAACTTTTGTTTGAGTTACTATTTAAGATAATATTTATTTAGGATGTAATTTAAGCCAATAACTTCAAGTTTTACGTTAAAAATTCTATAACGGGGCGGGGCAAGGTGCGACGGGGTTCTAACATAAGGGGCCGGCCCATTTCGGGGTGCAATCATCATTGACGCAGGGTTAAAAGTTCCTTTGCATTATTTAAATGCCACTTGCAAATGTTAGCTTTCACATGAGACAATGTTGATAGTAATGAAACACTCATATATACCTAAGGATTCGATTTCGAGTGTCGCTTTCAAACAGTAGTGCTTCATGAAAGCATAAAGATTTGTGCACATGCCTATGTATTGCCAATGACATATCTTATTAGTGTTTCAAAAAAGAATAAAGATTTGTGCATACACCTTGTAGGCATGTGCACTACACATGATAGTTTTACTAGATGGTTGGGGTAGGGCCTAAGGTTTATGGCAAGGCCCTATAAACCAAAGGCTAATGTGAGAGTGAGATTTGGTCTAAGCCTATAATAGTTTGAATAAAATGAGCCAAGAAGCCCATTAAAAGAGTGTCTATTGGGAGGAGCCCTTTGTGAGTAGCAAATGTTTAGTCTCACATTGATGGGAAACAAAAATGTTTCATGTTTATATAGTTTCATGTGTTACTAAGCCTTGAAGACTGAATGGGGGCTAGAGGGAGACACCACACGCGCGAGTGCGCGTTGCCTACGGGCTCGTGCGACTATTTTTAATGCCTTCTAGAGTTATATGCATACAATTCCTGATGCATCACTTGAAGATCATTGTACCCTACGAGCTCTTTACATAAGATCATTATACCCTAGGAGCTCCTTACATGAGATCATTATACCCTAGGAACTCCTTACCGGAATATGGTACGTACACTGGCCGTTGCCGGGGATTTGATTAGAGTTTATTTGTGGTGAATGCAAGGTCGCCGATCACGGAAAGAAAAGTTGTTGCCTTTGAACGATAAAGTAGATCAAATTGGTTGGAAGAAGAGATCAAACAAAGACAGCCTGTCCACATCAGATCTAGGAGTTCAAGAGGAGGAACAACAGGAGATGGCGCTTAATAACAATTTACGTCCTTTGGAGGAGTACGCGAGGCCTACTATTTCTACCTCACCTTCGTGCATTGCGTTACCTACAGAGGCTAGGAATTATGAACTTAAAAATCTACATTTTTCTATGCTTCCTGAATTTCATGGTTTACCTTCTGAGGATGCACTAACGTTTGTGAAAGATTATTATGCTACTATTCAGACTTTTCCTCTAGGTGGCATTACTGAAGATCAGCTGAGGATGCGATGTTTTCCTTACACCTTGAAGGATAAAGCGAAGAGATGGTTGATGTCATTGCCTCCTGGATCGCTCACTACTTGGGATGCAATTTATAACAAGTTTGTTAGTAAATTTTATTCTCATGCCATGACTACTAACTTGAGAAGGCAAATTCCAAATTTTCAGCAATCTGATGGAGAACCATTCCATGAAGCATGGGATAGATTTAAGATGCTTTTGATGCAATGTCCACATCATAACTATTCTTTAGAAAATCAGATGCAATATTTTTATGATGGACTAAATCTTTCTTGTCAGACTATGGCAGATAATGCTGCAGGTGGAGCGATGTTCAAAAGGACACCACCGGAGGCATACGAAATTTATGAGATGCTAGGATCAAACTCGCAGCAGAGAGACACAAGGAATACGGCGAGAGACATCTATGAGCTTAACCAGAATGACGACATGGCAAGGCAAATCGCAGCCCTCAACAAGAAGATGGACGCAATGATGTCCACACAAGCAAAACCGGTTGAGGTTTGTTCAATTTGCAATATTGTTGGCCATAGGTTTAATTCATGTCCTTCTGGTAGTGAATTTCCTGAATATGTGCAAGAACAAGCTAATTTGATGAATGCTTATAACCCAAGACCTAGATTTGACCCTTATGCAAATACTTACAATTCAGGTTGGAGGGAACATCCGAATTTTTCATGGAAAAATAATGCTAATGCGAGTATGCCTACTGTGAATCAGTCTAACCCACCTGTTAAGTCGTCTTTGGAAGCGACTATGTTAGCTTTTATGCAGAAAATAGACTCAAGGATGGAACAACAAGATTCGGCCATTGCTCGACATGATGTAGAATTGAAGAATGTTGCAGCATCCATCGGGAAGTTGGAAGTTCAAGTGGGACAGCTTGCAGATACTGTACGAGCCCATGTTCCAGGCAGATTTCCAAGCCAACCTGAGCAAGCCAACGCAGTTACTATTCTTCGTTCAGGTAAAATAATTGAGAATAAGATTAATGCTAAAGTTACTGATGACTGTAGTGATAAAAAAATTGAGGAAGTCGAGAGGGAGGAGCCCTCGAAAAGGCCACCGAAGGCCACATATGTTTCTGAGAATGAGAAGAGAGGAATTTCAGATGTGGAGGTTCGTCACAACACTCATCCACCATATGTGCCGCCAATTCCTTTTCCAGGCCGCTTGAAGAAAGCCCAAATGGATAAGTCATATTCTGAAATTTATGATATTCTATCTAAGGTTAATGTGAACTTACCATTGCTTGATGTGATTAGGAAAATGCCAGCCTTTCCAAAGTTCTTCAAGGAACTACGTACTTCTAAACGTAAGTATGAATCTCATGAAAAGGTGATGGTTTCAGAGACGGCAAGCGCGGTGTTACAAAGGAAACTTCCACCCAAGCTTAAAGATCCAGGGAGTTTTAATATTAATATTACTGTTGGTGATACAAAAACAGGGGAGGCAATGCTTGATTTAGGAGCTAGTGTTTATTTGATGCCTTACTCTATTTTCCTTCAGCTAGGTGTTGGTAAATTAAAACCTACTACGATGTCTCTACAACTTGCAGATCGTTCAATTAAATATCCATTAGGCATTGTAGAAGACATCTTAGTACAAGTTGATAAGTTAATTATCCCTGCTGATTTTGTGATATTGGATATGGATGATGCACCGTTGAATGTTAGAAATTTACCTATTTTGTTGGGTCGTCCATTCATGGTTACAGCTGAAACTATAATTAATGTGAAGCATGGTAAGCTTAGCATGACAGTTTTAGGTGAAACTATTGAATTTAAAGTGTTTGAGTCTATGTCCTATCCTTCAAATTCTTTTGATTGCTTCTCAATAGATGTTTCAGATTCATTGGTGTTCTCTAATTTCAAACAGGAGCAAGTGAAGACTACGTTGAAAACGGATTTGAAGACGGTGCAGGATGACTTGCACAGCTATAACAGAGCAAAGGAGGTCTTCGCACCCCTTGAAGCATTACAACCATACAAACCTGGCTGAATCTTAAGGCTTCGCAGTACGTCTTGCCTAGACGTTAAATAAAGCGCTGGGTGGGAGGCAACCCACCAAGGTAACTTGTTTTTAAGTTTCAATTTTTAGTTTTCATTTTTATATTTCTCTTTTGTTTTCTTTTAGATTTTCAACCACCTGGAGGATCCTTGAGGAGATGTTCGCTACTCTATCAGGTGGCCTCTTTCTTATTTAAATTATCTATATCTCATCTTTCTCTGGAAATTTTTGGATAGCCACCTCCTACATATTTTTATTGGATAAATGCACACATTGAGGACAATGTTGAATTCAGGTTGGGGGGTGCAGACATTCATTGAGTATTGCATGCTACCTTGTGGGTATAATAGTGTTAAATTGTACATGAGTTGAAATTTTTATGCGTATTATACATGCTGTATTCATATGGATTGGCCTATACATGAACTGCATGCGTGATAACCTGAAGGTAGAATATCATATGACTCACACACGGACACTTTATGTGCAGTGATAATTATACCCACAAGAGGAATGAGCATGCTATTGTTAATCTAGACCATGATTTCAGCATTAGCTAGTGTTGAGTATTGCATGCAGAGAAAAAAAGAAAAGAAAAAGTTCTGGAGCTTAAATAAGCTGTGCCTAAACACCTATTAGGTGATCTGCTGAGTAACCGGGTGTTCTTGTCTCAGGAAGCGGGGAGCTCGCTTAAAAAGGTAGAATCACTAATAGCTAAAAAAAAAACTACTCGGTGTTTTGTTAAGTAACCGGGTCTCTGCGCCTCAAGAAGCGGAGAGTGCTCGCGTAAAAAGGCGAAATGTCTGATAGTTGAAAAAAAGAAAAAAAAAGAAAAAAAAAGCATGTTGTACTTAAAGTGCGAGGGTTGGATGATTTGTCATGAAGATAGTAGCGTGTTTGGACTAATGGTGGGTAGAAGTTGCTTCTGTACGTAACATTTATTTATCACGTCACATGTGTTCTTCTGGATGGTGTTAGCATGTTTGAAGTGTAGAAGTTGATTTCATATGTTGGTTGTATGTGTATGAGTATAAGATGTTTTCGTGCTCTGTACGGTGTACAACATTATTGACTTGATAAGGCAGAACTTTTATCATGCTTGTCTACATCCTTGAACCGTTGGTGTGCTTAATATATTTTATGCGCTTAAAATTGCTAGAGACTAGCAATAAGCTGGTTGGGGGGTGTGATGAGTGTATGAAAGTGCACTCTAAATAGTCTTATAACCATCTCAATTGTTAGATTATTATCCTTAATCAACATATTTATTACTATTTTTATATCTATATGTTGCTTCACAACGTTGTTTGGAAAATGCAGGAAAAATGAGAAAAGAAGCTGAAAAGATTACATGGATCAACTTGAAAGATTAAACTGTACCTGCTCATAAAGAACCAGATGATGTGCCATATATGGTTGGAATTTACAGTTCGTGATTCCGAGTTTCCTAGAGGAAGTTATGGCAATTTTAGTACCGATGGCGCAGTCTGGATGGCAGAACAGTAAATATGCTGGAAAGTTGGATCGATCCAACACCCAGGTTGGATCGATCCAACTATGCAGAATCGTGACAGAACATATATTTTTTGGCTGAACATGGTCCGATCGATCCATCCATCCATCCTATGGGGTCCGATCGATCCGACACACAAAGTTCGATCAATCGGACTCAAAAATAGCCAGCGAAGGTGGATTTTTACGCATCCGATCGATCCAGCACCCATAGTTCGATCGATCGGACTCGGGCGTAACTAGAAATTAAAGGTTTTTAATGAGACTGATCGATCCGACACCCCGAGAAGGATCGATCGGACTTTTCCAGTGAAGAAAATCAACGGTTTAGATCTAATCCGTGGATGGAGACACTTGGGCCTATAAATATGACTTTTTTAGGGTTTGAGGGGGACTTTTTGGCAGCATTTGGAGGCGAGGAGAAGGGTTCCAGGCTTGGTTTTCTTTTCTTATTTCTTCTTTATTTCTTCATTAGTTTTGTTGCCCTCATGATGAACATGAGTGGCTAGTTCTTCTCTAAGGTACCGATGTAGTCCTAACTGAATCATTCTATGTTATTGGATCATGATTATTTTATCAGTTTATTTTCCTTGTTTCATTCATTATTATAACTGAGATCTTAAATACCTTTATCTGGCCAATAGAAGTATTATAGATTGTTGTATGTGAGATTGGGCGAGGGTTCATTCCCTAATCTTGCAGGATCTATGAATGAATGAGTTTATGTCGAGGCCGGGTTCAAGCTAAGAGTATTCTTGGTTCATGATTGTTCTTCAGAGCTTAATGGATTCTTGGTTAACACTTAGTTATGGGTTCATTAGCTAGGGTTAATTGAGGGTACTTGGTGAAGACCGCGGCCGAACGAATCATCATACCGGAAGAACGAGCCCTTGGAAATAAACTGAAATCTTTATTGATTCAATGCATAGAATGAGGAGGTTATGGTGAAATCTGAACCTTAGTATTCATCCATCATATTTCTATCGTTTTCTTATTTCATTATTAGATTATCTATTCTCAATACTTCATATCTCTTATTTTCCCTTCCATATTTTCTTTCTTTTCTGTTCTTTAGCGTTTTACTCTAATAATGGCGCAGGGTAGACGTGGAAGGTGGACCTCTCAACGGGAGAGATAACCGAACTCTCTATGGGAGAGAAAGACCAGAATTCTCAAGGGGAGAAAACAAAACCCTAATTTTCTTATTCATCAAAACTGACTCCTTACAAACCCTAGGCCTCCCTTTTATAGATTTAAGGAAAGACCAACTCAACTAAAACATGGACTCAACCCTAATCCAAGTATTAACCCGGAATTCATTAATAAAAATAAACCCTACTCAAACTAGAACTTTGCCAAAAATAGAAACCGATAAAACTGCCATAAAAGGAAAGTTTTCACTAAAACTGCGATTTAGAGCAAAAGGAGACGGAATTTGGCGATTCGACAAGCCGTCGTGGAAAGATGGAAGATCTCCGACGATAAATGACCGGCTCGTCGACCCGGTCGTTTCGACTGGTCATACGCGCCGATCGGACGGTCGGATCAAAAGTTATGGCCTTCCAAAGGCCTCAATCGTACGGATGGAATCCGACTGCGTCCGGATCGCCTTGGAAGCGGATTGGACTCAGTCAGGTCCGGCCCTGGTCCTGCATCAAATAATCTCTACAAATCTCTGTGGGTACAATACTCGTCTTGCTACTAAACCGATTGCACCGATTCGTATACTTGCGAGATATAAAATTTATTCATCAATAGGTCTTCAATGTAAATTTTGTTTGAGTTGCTATTTAAGATAATATTTATTTAGGATGTAATTTAAGCCAATAACTTCAAGTTTTACGTTAAAAATTCTATAACGGGGCGGGGCAAGGTGCGACGGGGTTCTAACATAAGGGGCCGGCCTATTTCGGGGTGCAATCATCATTGACGCAGGGTTAAAAGTTCCTTTGCATTATTTAAATGCCACTTGCAAATGTTAGCTTTCACATGAGACAATGTTGATAGTAATGAAACACTCATATATATCTAAGGATTCGATTTCGAGTGTCGCTTTCAAACAGTAGTGCTTCATGAAAGCATAAAGATTTGTGCACATGCCTATGTATTGCCAATGACATATCTTATTAGTGTTTCAAAAAAGAATAAAGATTTGTGCATACACCTTGTAGGCATGTGCACTACACATGATAGTTTTACTAGATGGTTGGGGTAGGGCCTAAGGTTTACGGCTAGGCCCTATAAACCAAAGGCTAATGTGAGAGTGAGATTTGGTCTAAGCCTATAATAGTTTGAATAAAATGAGCCAAGAAGCCCATTAAAAGAGTGTCTATTGGGAGGAGCCCTTTGTGAGTAGCAAATGTTTAGTCTCACATTGATGGGAAACAAAAATGTTTCATGTTTATATAGTTTCATGTGTTACTAAGCCTTGAAGACTAAATGGGGGCTAGAGGGAGACACCACACGCGCGAGTGCGCGTTGCCTACGGGCTCGTGCGACTATTTTTAATGCCTTCTAGAGTTATATGCATACAATTCCTGATGCATCACTTGAAGATCATTGTACCTTACGAGCTCCTTACATAAGATCATTATACCCTAGGAGCTCCTTACATGAGATCATTATACCCTAGGAGCTCCTTACCGGAATAAACAAAAGCTACGGCGGTGGAAAAATAGAGCTTAAGAGCACAATATCGTACGTACACTGGCCTCTATCAAGCAGTTCACCTTCTTCTTCAGCGTCTTCAAACAAGCTAACTACACATGTCACAAAGTCACATGCAACATGCAAGGATGTTCTAAACCTAAAACTATCCCACTCCACATTCAAAACCTCCACCGCAAGCCTAATCCTAACCCTGGGACCTATAGCATGCTATGATACCAAACTGTCATGGCCCGACTCAGAAAACCCATCCAGGGCGAGGGGTAAACCAACCTAACTTGAACCTTTGGCGCAAGATATAATTGATACAATAACATATTTATAGTTAGGAATTTAAACAAACTAACATAAGGGCAGAGAAGAAATTAACTAAATATTACATTCCTTAAAATTACATTAATGAAAGATACAAACGTTTTCAGATACAACAAATGAAACTTTATACAATTCCTTTCTCGAATACAACAATTTACACATCATGATTCTGAATTGTAAATAAAGTTGTAAAAAAAACTCTTCGAAACTCCAAAGGCCTCAATCTCCCTAAGAATGCCGCACCACCATTTAGAAGATCACCAGAAGAAGGGACTACATTGGTACCTTTATCATCAATGCAACCCATGCAGGGTGAGCAACAATTTCTAGTAGGGTTCTGCTTTATCTCGCACAGAAAGGAACAGAAATTGTAACAGTGTCGCTTTCTGCCCAGTTCTGAGGTGTGCCTAGAGGCTAACCCAAGTCTCGTCGATTCCCCGAGGGCTCCAAAACCAGGATCACCCTCACCTACTTGCGAAACAAGGGGGACGATATGTGAGGACCTGTACCTCTAATCTTATTCGACCACGTAGGTCAAGAGCTTGGCTTGGTTGGTTTGGCTTGAATGGTCTTATTGAATGATCGTTTCGATCGTTGTAACTCTATGGGCATTTTGATAATTTGCCCTTATAGAGTTGAGTTTCACTCGCATTAGAGCACACACGACCCTTGAAATGTTGTTTGTAAATGTTAGACCGTAATTAATATAATTTAGCCTTTATTTAGTACCTCTAAACCCACCATCATCCATTTTGAAGTTAGACTCCTTAAGATGGTTGTCATGTGACATCATCTTATATAAAAAATATAAGCTTCTTCCCATTAGGTTTCTCACATTTTAGGCCTTTTCCATGTTAGAGAGTTTGAGAGAGGGGGGCTGGTTAGAGAGCAAAATGAGCTGATTTGGAGGGCCAAACCTTGGGAGAGGAGGGATTTAGGAAAATCTAGATCCAAGGATTCAACATTTGAAGGCTTAGCTTCCTATTAGGTAGGGTTTCGACCCCATTTTTCTCCTCGAAATGGATTCTAAAATATATGGAATAGCTTTCCGGAACCCGTTTGATCAGATTTTTTGATATATTGTTTCAGATATAGGGTTGGGCCTGCCTACAAAGTTTGGTGAGAGTTGGACGGATTTTGTGATACTTATGGTTTATTTTCTTATTTTCAGGCTGCAAGTGATAAATTGGGGATTCAATGGGTTTTTGATAATTGTTTTAGCCAATTTTTGAGTATGTTGTTGTTGATGGAAAGTAGACGTTAGATGCAAATTTTCAAATGAGTTGGATGAATATATTGGTATTTACGGTCTATTTTTAATTTCAGTCAATTTGGGTTTTCGACGCTCGATCAAGAGGATTTTGGATTTATCACTTCCAAAAGGAAATGTTGAGATTTTGACGCTCGATCAAGAGGATTTTGGATTTATCGCTTCCAAAAGGAAATGTTGAGATTTCGACGCTCGATCAAGAAGATATGTTGTTCCTGATACTTGATAGAGCTGATCTGGAGATTTTAGTATTATTTTGATGAATTTGGAGGTAGTTATGGTCATTTTACTATTTCTGGCTGTAGGTAGTAATATGAGATTTTCATCTACTTACCTTTCTCCGTTTGGGCTAAATTTTGGATATGTGATTCTGAAAATGTTGATGAGTAAGCATGCCAATTTTCATGTCAATTTGATGGATTCAGTGAAAGTTATGATATGTTTTGCTCCTTGCTAGTTTCATGCAAGTTTGAGTTTCATGCTTGAATGTTGCCATCCTAGTTATTATATCTTCTACATTTATCTTAGGCCTTGGTGGTCGAGCTTGACGTAGGCTTTGCGGCGGTGAAACGGGGGTATCATGCCCCCCCCCCCCTGGAATGTTTAGTTTAAATGTAAGACCGAATGTGTGCCACCCTTATAGCGTTTGTTATAATATAATGTTTGTGAGAGGCTGAATGTGTGCCATAATATGTTGTATGTTATGTTAATACTTAAGAATCATACATGGTTGGCTAATGGTAGTATGGATGCTAGTATGCCTTCAATTATGAGATGTTTGATGTCGAATGCTTATACTATATGCTTAGCTCATGAGTTGTTCCAAAGAGAGATGGCATTAGGTAATTTTTTATGGAATGCTATACATGGCTTGGCTATTGATAGCTTGATCTTTGGTAAGTCTTGTAGAGCCTTCTTTGGCTATATCCCATTATTGGCATATTTCATGTTGTAGAATGCTAGTATGCTCTCTAAGAGCTTGCATGCTTATTGTATAGCTTGGATGATTGTGAATCCTTGATAGATATGTAATGTTTGGCTATGTTATACTTTATGCCTTATTAGCATCATTTTATGTTTTATGTCATGCTTAGTCCCTTGCCATGCTTTATATTATGTTTATCCCCCTTTAGCATACTATATGATATGTTTAGCCCTTTTATGGTGAAGTGACATATTGTTTCATGCTTATAGTCCAATGAATATGTTTGTTCATTCACGCATTATGATTGCATTAGAAGGATTAGAAATAAGTCCTGGGCAAATGGGTGATTCATCGATCTGTGCCACTCAGGTACGCCAGAGCAAGCCTTAGGACCAGGATTGGGTAGTGTCATGCCCTGACCCCGAAAATCCATTCGGGCCGGGATGTGAGAGAGGGACCTACACCTGTTCACTTCCAATCTGGCGCGATACAAACAATTATCACAGTAATTTAAGCATTTGACTTCTAATGGCAAAACCGTAATCTAAAAACTTACTATTCCATTAACATCAAAGTTGTATAAATCTATATCAAAATTACTCAAATGTGGAAATTATACATTTAAACTAATCCTCAAGGGATATAATATACAAAGCTATCGAACTGTACAATCAGATCTTCAGAAACCTCAAAAGCCTCCAGTAGTCGACGTGCCGCCAAAAGGTGATCTGCTGGGAGCTACGAAGGCACTGGCGTTTGCACTTGCAAACGCAGTTCTGGTAGAAGTGAGCAACAAATCTCAGTAGGGTTCTACTCCACGTCACACTCAAGAAAGGGGAACTGCAACTGTACTGTCTCCTTCCCAAGCCTAAGGCGCAACTGACCACTAGCATGCAAACACAACGAGGATCACACCACCTCTAGACGGTCTCCAATCGCCACACACTCACGACGGGGATCACCCCGGGGATCACGCAGGTCCTAAGCGCTCTCCAAACATAAACAGGGTAACCATGGATTTCAGAACACTATGAGTGCATCCTTAACTCAACAACAGATAAGTAAAGCACACCCACACATTATGTTTGGCAAGGGAGAACGACATGACCCCTAAACCTCAAGCAATACAATATGTTAAACAATTGGGACATTAATCTTGCCCTAACCTTGCTACCCAGCCTTGGTCCAAAGGCTAGATCCGAGCTACACGGAAGCCACGGATCGGCAACCAACTTATCACCCGCGCTTAACCTGGAATGCATCTAATGCAATCAAAATACATGCACCTATTCACGCATCTAACCTAGATGTCACTATATGTAACATCAACAAAAGAAGGTACAATTATTCTACGCATTCCCGGGAGTCATGACTCTCCCGGTTAACCACAAAAAAATAAAGCGATAATAATTACCATACAACATGCTTAACATAAATAAGATTGAAATTGATTAACACCCGGCAACACAATCCAAATCACGAATCATAGCATAAGTCGAAGATAAAATCGTCAAAATTTTGATTAAATCATCACACTATCCTAAGACTAACATTAGGAAGGATATAAAAGAAAATCAAGCTGATTTGAAGTCAAAGCCATTGAAAATGAAACCAAATTCAGCTTACCACACAAAGAAGATCGATCTTCATGCCTCAGAAGATCAATCTTCTCCATACATGCCAATAGGTTAGAGGGAACCCTCGCCAGCTTATTAAATTATTGTCTTTTAAATTGGGGGTTTTTGATGAATTGCTAGGGAGACCAATAGGTTAGAGGGAACCCTCGCCAGCTTTTCTTCCGCGTTTGGTTAGGTTCCGGTTCGCGTCGCCCGGCCCGGTTGGGCTTTCGCGGGTCGGGGCGCGACATAGGGGACCCACAACGATATCCCTCCTTACCCTCAAAATGCTCATCGCCTCATGGTTATATGGAAAAAACTTGTCGGCACTAAGGGTAAGGTATCCTTTGAAGATTGGACTCGGTACTTCTATCGTGGTCTCCTTAAATATAGCTCTCCGGAATATTATATGCATTAGGGTCGCTGCCTTTGGATGAAGTCTCCTCTATATAGTGAAGGCTTTCCTTTCGATTTGGTTATGCCGTTATGTCATTCCGAACTCGGAGTTTTGCATTCGCCCTGGAGTTTTCATATCGACGTGTTTGATGGCTGAGGGATGTTTTTTTGCTTTAGCTCCAGCATCTCTGTGTGCTTTGTACAGAGGTGTGAGAGTTATGTGTCTACACCCTGCCGGACCGGGTTTCGGAAGCGTCCATTGGGGCATTCATATTTTAATGGGCTGGGCGCACCACTACATTTGGAGTCTTTATGAAAAGGGCATCCTTCGGTGTTGGGATCTTTCTTCGATTGATTTTAATAGAGAAGACATTCCTGATTTGAAGCATTTAATGTTCCGTGGGCCTCAGAAACTTGTAGCTACAGAAGCAAGGGATAAGTTGAATATGAACAATAATTTCTATCTCCAACCACGTGCTCTTCAAGGGTGACCTGCACATGATGAGTGGCATTCAATGGACGATCATCTCCCACGGGATGTCCGAAACTTCATCACTTCTGTCCGTCGAGGCGTCCTTCATTGAGAATAATTTCTAAGGACTTGAAGATGTATGCTGAGCGATATAACCCTCATCGAGTAAGTCGTCAGTTTGGCATTGATCAAGGCATTCCTTTGAAATGTCCGCAACATCTTGTGGAGGAACATCGTCCTGGAGTGATGCTCGCCCATTGGGACTATCTCAACAGGAAGGACAACCAAAAGGTGTTTCTGTATCCTTCAAGAGAAAGAAATGGGAGGATTTGTACCTCTTACAGGAGATGATGGGTGAAGAACACAGAAAAGTTTTTTGAAGAAGTAGTGGACTAGTTAAGTGATGGAACGCGTCAGAGTTCACTGTCATTGGAGGAACGAAGGTCCCTTTCTTATAACCATGCTCCACAGCAAGAGGTGCGGGAGTATATACACCCAGCCTCGTCTGAGGAGATACTCATCAAGCTTGCCAAGCTTGATGAGGGCGATAGAAATTTCATGAATCGTCTTGAGGAGAGTTTGAGGTCGCAGTGGAAAGACTTTGATGAGCATGGTGGTCTTGAGAGACCGTGTTTGAAGATGCATGTTATTATGCCCACAGGAGTACAAGAGGTTTGCCCCCATTGCTCCTTCACAGTCTTCATTTAATTTTACCCATACTTTTTATATTTGACGGATACTTAGGTTTTCTTTTTGTAGACTGTTGATAATAGACCCCGAATGACTTTACCTCCTGCTGAGAGACACCATGGAAAGCGACAACTTTCACTTGCAAAAAAATTGCCATCTCCAACGCCTTCAGGGAAGAAATCAAGGACACAGCTTGCAGGGGAAACATCTAAAGGACTTGACGTACAGGAAGTCGGTCGAGCTCCAAGTATGCCAATGACTTCTAATGCTACTATGGAGACCATCTCAAGTGTCAAGAGTAATCCTTCTGTTCGACGCTCTTCGGAGTTTCCATCAAAAGAGATGACAATGATAGTGGCTTTTGTTGATATCGAGCAAGTAGGACACGATGTGGAGCTATCTAAATCAGAAATCGAGGCTGTAAGTCCTTTGATGAATAAATTTTATATCTCGCAAGTATACGAATCGGTGCAATCAGTATAGCAGCAAGACGAGTATCGTACCCACAGAGATTTGTAAAGATTATTAGAGTGAAACGCTAAAGAACAGGAAAGAAAGAAAATATGATGTCTCAAAAATAGATGATCTAATAACGAAATAAGAAAACGATGAAAATATGATGGATGAATACTAAGGTTCCGATTTCACCATAACATCCTCATTCTATGCATTGAATCAATCAAGATCTCAGTTTAATTCCAAGGGCTCGTTCTTCCGGTATGATGATCCGTTCGGCCAAGGTCTTCACCAAGTACCCTCAATTAACCCTAGCTAATGAACCCATAACTAAGTGTTAATCAAGAATCCATTAAGCTCTGAAGAACAATTATGAACCAAGAATACTCTTAGCTTGAACCCGGCCTCGACATAAACTCATTCATTCATAGATCCTGCAAGATTAGGGAATGAACCCTCGCCCAATCTCACATAAAACAATCTACAATACTTTTATTGGCCAGATAAATGTATTTAAGATCTCAGTTATAATAATGAATGAAACAAGGAAAATAAACTGATTAAATAATCATGATCCAATAACATAGAATGATTCAGTTAGGGCTACATCGGTACCTTAGAGAAGAAACTAGCCACTCATGTTCACCATGAGGGCAACAAAACTAATGGAGAAATAAAGAAGAAATAAGAAAAGAAAACCAAGCCTGGAACCCTTCTCCTCGCCTCCAAACGCTGCCAAAAAGTCCTCCAAAAGTCCCCTTTGATAACCCTAAGTATTGTATTTATAGGCCTAAACTCGGGTGAGATCCGGCTCATTAAACGCTCCTTGCTGACGTAGCGGTCGACCGTGAGATCTAACGGTCGACCGGCAACTGTTCAAAATATTTCGGAAGAGCGACGGTCGATCCTCGCATCGACCCTGAGAAGTATTTTCTTTAACAGAGGCTGACGGTCGATGCGACGGATGATGCCACGGTCGACCGTGGGAAGTTTTGCATGTGACGGTCGATGCGACGGTCGTTCGGGGGAATTTCTGAGCGCGACGGTCGACCGTCACATCCTCACGGTCGACCATCACTATTCATTCAGCTTGCGCACTTGTACGAAAAGTGTTGTATCTTCCTCTCTGAAACTCCAAATCACGAACCGTAAAATTCTCCCGAAACTAGACTTCAAGATCTTTCCAACCATATAAGGCACATCATCTGATTCTTCATGAACAGGTACAGATTAATCTTTCAAGTGGATCCATGTAATCTTTTCAGCTTCTTTTCTCATTTTTCCTGCATTTTCCAGACAACTTTGTGACGCAACATATAAATATAAAAATAGTAATAAAGATGTTGATTAAGGATAATAATCTAGCAATTGAGATGGTTGTAAGGCTATTTAGAGTGCACTTTCATGCACTCATCATCCTTCTACACAGGCTACAAACTCTGATGTGGAGTTATTACCACCTGTTGAGCCCGAGAGTATCCCTAAGCAGACTGTGATTGCTGAAATGGAGCGAGTACCAGTTGTTGACTCATAGAGGCTTGTAGTAGAGACAGTGACTCCTGGTGAGCATAGGACCATCGCCCCTTCTATCGAACCTTTTCATTTTCATGAGAAGGTGGCTGGGATCTATAGGGTTATGGAGAAGTAGTTATTGGCTGTTTATTTGTCAGAGTTGATCAGCTGCTAGGATCTTGAAGATTTGGGTCAATATGTTTCGAGGTTATTGGGAGTACTACCCAATTTTGACTCTCATTCATCCCTCCTTAGAGAAACTTTGCAGTATCTTCATTCACAAGTCTCTCAATATCAGGAGTTTCTGAAAAAGAGAGAGTTAGCCAACAATTACAAAGTGGATATGTTTGACTTTGCACAAGGCTTGGAAACTGCTAAGTTGAAGCTGGAGGAGATATCAGACTGTCGCCGGGTTGTACTTGAAGATAGGCGACGTCATGAGGCGGCGCTAAAGGCTCTTGATGAGAAGGAAATCGCCTTGAACATAGACAAAGAAGAATGGACAACATCACTTAAGGTGATGCAGGAAGGCCATGACGAGGCCTCCTCCTCTTTGGAGAGTCTTCAGGCAACAAGTGAAGCGGCTGACATCCGAGCTCAAATGGAGAGTGCCTAACAGATTTTGAGGCACTGGGGATCACTCCCATCTACTTAGTTTTTTTTTAGGTAGGTAATATATTTATGTTTTGTCAACTCGTGAAGTGTAGGAGCTTTATATACTCTTATAGTTTGATTTTTTTTTGTTGTTTTCACTTGCAGTTTCTGCTCATGTGTTTGAGACTTAGTGCTTTCACATAAGCATGTTAGACTTGATTTCAATAAATGCTTTACTTGCACTTGTTTTATTCATCAGACTTGGAATACACGTGCTTATCAGTTTAGGTTTGTGAAGCTTGGAGCTTTGTATGTTATCAGTTTGGGTTCGTGAAGCTTGGAGCAATATGTGTTTAGAACTTATGCTCATGAAGCTTTCAAGTACTTTGCTCTCAGTTTATATTCGTAAAGATTGGAGTATTATTGCTTTCAGTTTAGGCTCGTAAAGCTTGGAGCATTGTAGTGAAATTTGATCTTTTGTGTTTTGCCGACAATTTATACTCGTATGGCTTGGAGTATCATTGCTTTCAGTTTAGGCTCATGAAGCTTAGAGCATTATAGTGTTTAGAACTTAGGTATAATAGTGCTTTAAGAATTTACCGTTCACAGGAGGCGGAGTATACTCGCCATCTGATCGATCGCGAATGTTGTCGTTAAAACATTGCAAACTCAATCAAATATAAATTTATAATCCTTATTCAATCACTACACTACTAGGTAGAAATAGCGGTGAAGTCTGGAGTCGATCCACAGGGAAAACGTTGGAAACTAAAATCAATTCTCAAAACCCTAAAACTAAGGAAAAGAATCAAAGATAGAATAGAGTTATCTAAACTAATAAATAAAAGAGATAAAAGGTTGATCAATTTGAATCAATGGAGTAGTTACTTAGGAATTACTCAATCTGCCCTAGTTTCGCCTTCAATCTTCTCTAGTTATTCTCTTGTTCTCTTCTCTCAACATTATGGATCATATGGCTACAAGCTCACATGAGTCCTTAAAATAAGATTTATGTTTCTAACGGCATAACCTATCTTTGCTTGGCATAGATTGTCTTTGGTCCTACGGTTACCTTAAATTATACTACTCCTAATGACCGTGGCACAACCTATCTTCGCATAGCATAGCTTATCTCAAAGGCAAACCAATAAGGTCATGAAAACCATCTCATAAATCTCTACAATCAATCATAGAAATCATGTAGGACTGAAAGTACATCAAGGGAACTCTGTTCCTTCAACTCTATTAACAATAAAACCATATTCATGAGATCATGTATCGAGAAGTTCACAAGAATCCAACTAAAGAAAAACCAAAACTACACTAGGGTTTCATGAATAATCCTAAGTATAAGAATTAACAACTCATCTTTTGGATGAAAGCCATCGGGTTGGAATAGGAAGCTGTCACCATCCACATCCTCTCCGTCTTCTTCTTCCTTCTTCAAAGATTGTCAAAAATATGAGAAATTTGGCTGGAAAAGGCCTTTTAAATAGGGAAACCCTAAACTTGGACTTAAGAGTCCTATCTAGACTTAAACTTTGACTTTCCTCTTTTCGTATTTCAACTCTTATTCAGGATTCCGACTTTAACTCAATTCGGGCGCTAATTGGATTGGAATCTGAGAACGTCTTCAACAGGAACATTTTAGATCTTCCAATCTTGTGTCATATCCCTAAGAGTTTATAATATTTACGGTTATAGGGAATATTTTATGAATATTCTTCTGAACATCGAAGGACCAATTTCCAGCAGCTGTATATCTTCATAGTCTTCAAAACTGGTATTAATCTGTATGGAATCACGCCAAATATCCAACATGAAAGTTGTCCATCTCTAAGTGTTCTACCACATCTCAAAGTTTCAGAATATTTGGACCTTTGTAAAATATTTGGTAAATATATTACTGACAGTCGACGAAGCAGTTTATTTAGTCATTTTAGCCGAATTTCTTGCATTTCTTCTCAAATCATGATTAAACCTGAAATTAACTAACAAACTATTAAATACAACTACTCTAGGCCTAACAAAGGTAATTTAAGGGGTTTAATTATATATAATCTGTGACTGATCACCATCTGGTGCAACGATCTAATAAGCCCCATTCGAGTAAACCTCTTGGACTATAAAAGGCCCCTCCCATTTAGGATCGAATTTTCCTTGAGTTCTTCTTATGACGCTTCACTTCGAACGAGTAAGGACGAGGTCTCCAACTTTGAACGAGCGATGCTTCACTTTTTTGTCAAACGCTCTGGAGATCCTCGCTTGATATATCTCCAGGTTTTGTTGGGCTTTCAAGCATTTTTCTTCCAAGTTATCGAGTTCTTCGAATTTCAACTTGGCTGCTTGGCTTTCTGTCAGATCTTCTTGTCGAGCTACTCTGAGAGAAGGGATCTGCACTTCAAGGGGAAGGACAACTTCACCTTTGAAGACAAGAGAGTAGGGTGTGGCCCCCGTCGGAGTTCTTACTGTGGTACGATATGCCCATAAGTTCTCCATGAGCTTTTCTTGCCATTCTTTTTTATTTTTGTGCACTACTTTCTTCAAGAGTTTGCAGAGGATTTTGTTGAAGGCCTCTGCTTGTCCATTGGCTGCGGGTTATATGCCGAAGAGAAATTGTGCTTAAGTTTATACTTAGCACAAAATCTCTCCATATTTTTATTTTTAAAGGGTGTACCATTGTCCGAGACGAGCCTCGCTGAAATCCCGAACCGGTATACAATCTGTGTTTTAATGAAATGTACCACGATGTCAGCCTTCATGTCCTTAAGAGGGATGGCTTCTGCCCATTTGGAGAAATAGTCTGTCGTAGCCAAGATGTAATTGTGTCCCTTTGAAGAAGGGGGCTGAACAGGGCCCACTATATCCATTCCCCAGGCTTCAAAGGGCCAAGAGATACTTGTAGGATGAAGCGGCTCTGGAGACATATGTATGAAGTCCGCGTGGATCTGGCACACATGACACTTTTTGGCATAATCGATAGAGTCACGCACCATGGAAGGCGAATAATATCCTAAGTGTTTCAACTGATGATATAACTTTGGCCCGGATTGGTGTGCTCCACAAATAACTGAATGCACTTCTTCGAGGGATGATGCTGCTTCATCACCGAAAAGAAATCGTAGTAAGAGTCCATCAAAGGTCCTTCGGTACAATGTGTCATTGATGCATGTGTATTTTGTCACTCTTCTTCTTAGCTTCAGTTTTTCTTGGGCATCGGAAGGAAGGAATCCAGACATGAGATAGTCTAGGAAAAGAGTCCTCCAGTCTCCTATTTGGACTTCAGATGTCGAGATGGCGTTGATAAGCACCGGTAGTTGTTCACTAGGAATCTCTTTAAGGAGAGGGGGAAGGACTCGTCTTTCGTCTACCCTGACTTCAAGTGCCTCTATAGGTGAGTGACAAATGGCTGCAGTGAGACTAGCCAATGCATTTGCCTTTTGGTTTTGAGACTCTAGAACATGCTGAACTTTTAACTCCTTAAAGGAGCTGATGATGATGCGTAATGTTATATTTTTATCCCTTAATAATTAGTACCCTATGCTTATTTGATACCTAAATACACTCATTACTCTTATATTTTGATTTAGGATTCAATCGAAGTTCTTAAGTTCGAAAAGAAGCTGAAAAGAGTACATGGATCAACTTTAAAGATTAAACTGTACCTGTTGATGAAGAACCAGATGATGTACCATATATGATTCGAAAGCTCTGAAAGTCTAGTTTCCAGAAGATTTTACGGTTCGTTATTTAGGGCTTCCTAGAGAAAGTTACAGTGCTTTTTCTACAACTAGCACATGGCAGAATAGCAGAAGAAATATGCAGAGAATAAAAGATCGATCTTCTTTCCATAAATGATCGATCCCTTATGCACCCAGAGATGAAAAAATCCCACGGTCGACCGTGACATCGACCGTGACATCGACCGTCAGGCTCTGTCAAGAAAAACACTTCGCACGGTCGATGCGAGGATCGATCGCGAGGATAAATCTGAAATCCGGAATAAAGAGACCGATCTTCTTTCCAGAAGAGATCGATCTGAGTCGGGGGGCATCCATAATCTGGGAAGAAAAGATCGATCTTCTTTCTATAAAGATCGATCTTTGTTAACCGACTTTGCAAAATTAAGGGCTCAGATCTAATCCGAGGATGGCAAACTTATGGGCTATAAATAGGGTTCTTTCTAGGGTTTGAGGGGGGTGAATTCTAGAGGATTTTTGCTGCTACTTTCTATTTCTTTGAGATTTCTAGGGTTCTTCTTTCTTCTTGAAAGGATTGTTCTTGATGGCCTTGCGTGGCTAAACCTTAATTCTTGGTCGAGGAGACTGAAACCTCGGAATCAATGAAACTGTGAGATCTAATCTATTTTTATTGTTCAATTTATACATGAGTATTGAATGGTCTTCTGTGATAGGATGTTCATGATTGACTTATCTAATTGCTAGGAGGCCTACTAGTTTATTATTCATTGCAATCTACTACTAGGTTGGATATCAAATCCGTAATTGTTTGATCACTCTAATCTGCGAAGCAACTAGGATCTATTGATTTACTACGTTTCAGAGATTGTTAGATCTTAGGAAGAACGTTCAACTAAGTTAAATGCAACCGTGTGTGCTTGTGTTGTTTAGCTTCATCGATCTCCCTATTCTTAAGGCTGCTACTAGATTAAATTTACAGCGCTTGTCTTAGGTTGTTTAGTAGTTAGGGTTGATTGGATCGCTTGTTTCTAATTAACTTTGATTGAGGAGAGATTCAAATTTAATTCGAACGGTGAATATTCAAGGTGTGAATTAATATATACTTGCATCGATGATCAGTTACAAAGATTCTGATGGTGGATGTTGACTCAGACCAAGGTTTGTTCTCTTGATTAATTTTGTTTCTTCAATTTTAGATTATTTCTCATTTGTTTTCATTATATTCAAAACCCCCATCTTTGTTCACATAACACAAAACTTATACTAGACACTCCTCGTGCGATCGACTCATACTTGCACTACTACATCGACTCAACAACACATCAAATTTTGCCGTCGTTGCCGGGGAGTGATTCTAGTTGATTTTTGTGCTTATTGTATTCTTTATTTCATAAAAAAAAGAGTTTGCTTCATTTATCATTGATTCAGCGTTTGATTTTTATTTATCTTCTTTACTCTAGACCTGTTCTTAATTTGTTTTTCTCGATTCACCGGAATCTTCTTGATTGTTTATGAGTATAGCTCGATCTTTTAATCAAGATGATTTGCAGTACGATCCAGAGATAGAAAGAACTTTGGTCAGGTTAAGGAGGGAAGCTCAGAAAAACTCCGAGGAGAACGATTCGGATCTTGATTTCCCATTTGCTAGGCATTTGGAATTAGAAGAGGAGGAAGTCATGGCCGGAAATCGGACTTTGAAAGAACTTGCAGACCCAGATTTGAATCAACAACTCTTATGCATTACAATCCCTACTTTGGATGTTGCTACTACTTTTGAATTGAAATCTAAACTAATAATATGAGAAATTGTACAGGTTTCTTGTGTAAGAATTATAGAGGAGACTCTGTCAAAATTTTCCGCGCCCATTGATGAATTTACAGGTTTAGGTTGCTCACTCCCGATCTGGATGGGTTTTCTGGGTCGGGGTGTGACAACTGCAAAGGAGTATGATCCCTATTCGAACACGTATAATCCGAGAAGGAGGGATTACCTTAATCTCAACTATGGGAAGCCACAAGTAAATCAGCCCACAACTCAATTCCACCCAACTGGCCAACAATATCAACAATATAGATCACCATACTGATGAATAAATTTTATATCTCGCAAGTATACGAATCGGTGCAATCAGTATAGTAGCAAGACGAGTATCGTACCCACAGAGATTTGTAGAGATTATTAGAGTAAAACGCTAAAGAGCAGAAAAGAAAGAAAATAAGAAACGGAAAATAAGAAATATGAAGTCTCGAAAATAGATGATCTAATAACGAAATAAGAAAATGATAGGAATATGATGGATGAATACTAAGGTTCCGATTTCACCATAACATCCTCATTCTATGCATTGAATCAATCAAGATTTCAGTTTAATTCCAAGGGCTCGTTCTTCCGGTATGATGATCCGTTCGATCGCGGTCTTCACCAAGAACCCCCAATTAACCCTAGCTAATGAACCCATAATTAAGTGTTAACCAAGAATCCATTAAGCTCTGAAGAACAATAATGAACCAAGAAGTGTCTTAGCTTCAACCCGGCTTCGACTAAATCTCATTCATTCATAGATCCTGCAAGATTAGGGAATGAACCCTCGCTCAATCTCACATAACACAATCTATAATACTTCTATTGGCCAGATAAAGGTATTTAAGATCTCAGTTATAATAATGAATGAAACAAGAAAAATAAACTGATTAAATAAATATGATTCAATAACAAGAATGATTCAGTTAGGCTACATTGGTTCCTTAGCAATGAAATTAGCCACTCATGTTCATAAAAACAACCAAGATATTCATAAGAAAGATAAGAAAGAAAAACCCTAAATCTTCCTGCGGTATTCTCCCCTCTTTCCGGCCTTCAAAACTCCTCCAATAGTGCTGGCTAAATTCCCCCATAAGTCTTGGACGACTTCCGTAAATAGGGGTAAGAAACCCTAATTTTGCTTCAACCTTTGGATTAAATCTGGTCCATTCGTTTTCAAGTCGTCCGACAAAGGATCGATTTTCTTAAGGATAAAGATCGATCTTCTTTATTTTCTCAATTTTCGTAATCTGGTTCGCCCCGACTAAGATCGATCTCTTTAAGGAAAGGATCGATCTTCTTTCTCCATAGACTAGCTTCCTTCCTAAACGCCCAAGTTCAGATCGATCTTTTCAAGGAAGAGATCGATCTCTTTCATCAATTGTTGACGACGCCCACAAAGGATCGATCTTTCTAGTAAAGAAGATCGATCTTTTATTCCAACTTTCTTGTTTTCGCTCACGGTCGATCTTCGTATCGACCCTGCGAAGTATTTTTCTTGACAGAAGCTGACGGTCGATGCCACGGTCGACCATGACAATTTTTCCATCTCTGCATACATAAGAGATCGATCTTTTATTTAAGGAAGATCGATCTTTTATTTCCTGCAACTTTCTTCGGCTATTCTGCCCTGCGCACTGGTACGAAAAACATTATAACTTCCTCTATTCAGCTCCAAATCACGAACCGTAAAATTCTCTCGAAACTAGACTTCAAGATCTTTCTACAGGTGTATGGCACATAATCTGGTTTTTCATCAGCAGGTACAGTTTAATATTTCAAGTTGATCCATGTAATCTTTTCAGCTTCTTTGCTCTTTTTTTCTGCATTTTCCACACAACTATGTGAAGCAACATATAGATATAAAAATAGTAATCAAGATGTTGATTAAGGATAATAATCTAGCAATTGAGATGATTATAAGGCTGTTCAGAGTGCACTTTCATGCACTCATCACACCCCCCAACCAGCTTATTGCTAGTCTCTAGCAATTTTAAGTCCATAAAATCTTAAGCACACCAACGGTCTAAGGTAGTAGACATGCATAATAAGAGTTCTACCTTGTTAAGTCAATAGTGTTCTGTATAGTACATAGCATGACACGTCCTATACTCATGTACATGCTACTAACATATGAAATCAATTTCTACACATCAAACATGCTAATCACCATCCAGAAGAACACATTTGACGTGACAAATAAATGTTACGTACAGAAGCAACTTCTACCCATCATTAGTCCAAACACACTACCATCTTCATGACCAATCATCCAACCCTCGCACTTTAAGTACAACATGCTCTTTTTTTTTCTTCTTCTTCTTCTTTTTTTCTTCAACTATCAGACATTATTCCTTTTTACGCGAGCACTCTCCGCTTTTTGAGGCGCAGAGACCCGGTTACTTAGCAAAACACTGAGTAGTTTTTTTTAGCTATTAGTGATTTTACCTTTTTACGCGAGCTGCCAACTTCTTGAGGAAAGAACACCCGGTTACTCAGTAGATCACCTAATAGTCGTTTAGGCACAGCTTATTAAAGCTCCATAACTTTTTCTCTTTTCTGTTTTTTTTTCTGCATGGCAATACTCAATACTAGCTAATGCTGAAATCATGTTATAGATTAACAATAGCATGCTCATTCCTCTGGTAGGTATAATTACCACTGCACATAAAGTGTCCGTGTGTGAGTCACATGATATTCTACCTTCAGGTTATCACGCATGAAATCAATGTATTGTCCCATCCATGTGAAAGCAGCAGGTATAATAAGCATAAAAAATTCAGCTCATGTACAATTTAACACTATTAAACCTACAAGGTAGCATGCAATACTCAATGAATGTCTACACCCCCCAACCTGAAATTAACATTGTCCTCAATGTGTGCCTCGTAAACAATAACATATGTAGGATGTAGCTATCCAACAATTCCATGCAAATGAGATATAGATAATTTAAATCAGAAAGAGGCCACCTGATAGAGTAAGCGAACATCTCCTCAAGGATCCTCAGGGTGGTTGAAAACCTAAAAAAAACAAAAGAGAAAACATAAAACTAAAAATTGAAACTTAAAAACAACATACCTTGGTGGGTTGCCTCCCACCCAGCGCTTTATTTAACGTCTAGGCAAGACGTACTGCCAAGTTTAAGGTTCAACAAAATCAACTGCATCCACCACTTCTGAATGTCCTTCCAAATACAATTTCAAACGGTGCCCATTGACTTTGAATTTTCTCTCATTCCTTTCGTTCTCAATTTCAACAGCACTGTGAGGAGATACTTGTGTCACTTAGAACGGACCCGTCCATCTGGATCTTAATTTACCTGGAAAAAATTTCATTCGTGAGTTATAAAGTAAAACTTTCATACCTGGTTTGAACTCCTTCCGTTCTATTGCTTTGTCATGATAGAGCTTGGTCCTATCTTTGTAGATTTTAGCGTTCTCGTACGCTTCATTCCGCAGTTCATCTAATTCGTTCAATTGCATCTTTCTCATATCCCCCGCTTCTCTGATATCAAAATTCAGCTGCTTGATTGCCCAATATGCCCTATACTCCAACTCCACAGGTAAATGACATGCTTTTTCAAACACAATGCGATAAGGGCTCATACCAATAGGAGTCTTATATGCAGTGCGATACGCCCAAAGAACATCATTCAATTTCACCGCCCAATCCTTCCTTGTAGTGCCAACAACTCGTTCCAGGATCGTCTTTATTTGCCTATTTCTCACCTCCACTTGGCCCGACGTTTGAGGGTGGTAAAGTGTTGCGACCCGATGAGTGATGTTGTACTTCTTCAACAATGCATCAAACGCTCTATTGCAAAAGTGTGATCCCCCATCACTTATAATCACCCGAGGTGTACCAAACCTTGTAAAAATCATATCTTTCAAGAATCCCACCACGGTCTTGCTGTCATTGTTCATGGTTGCAATTGCTTCAATCCACTTAGATACATAATCTACAGCAACAAGAATATACATGTACCCGTATGATGGAGGAAACGGTCCCATAAAGTCTATGCCCTAAACATCGAACAATTCCACCACTAGATTATTTGTAAGAGGCATCTCATTTCTTTTGCTTATGTTCCCTGACCGTTGACATCTGTCACACTTAGCAACAAAATTAAATGCATCTTTGAATAATGTAGGCCAAAAGAAACCAGATTGAAGAACTTTAAAAGTAGTTTTCTTACCTCCAAAGTGTCCTCCACAAGTTAATTCATGACTAAATTTCAATATATCATCATGATCATATTCTGAAACACAATGCCTTATTATTTGATCAGGACAATGCTTAAATAAATAAGGATCATTCCAAAAATAATATCGAACAGTAGACAAAAATCTTTTCTTTTGTTGTAACCTTAATTCAGTACACAGAACACTACTAGCTAAATAGTTAACAATATCCACATACCATGGCTCTTTACCATTCACAGAAAAGAGTTGTTCATCGGGAAAGCACTCTTGGATGGGTTGTACATCCTTAGGGCCGGCTATGTGCTCCAATCGTGACAAGTGATCTGCCACTACTTTGTCGCTCCCTTTCTTATTCCTTATTTCCAAATCAAACTCTTGCAGCAACAGGATCCACCTGATTAACCTTCGCTTGGTATCCTTTTTGGTTAGTAGATATTTCAATGCTGCATGATCTAAATAAATAACAACTTTAGATCCAATCAAATAAGAGCGAAATTTCTCCAATGTAAAAACAACAGCAAGTAATTCTTTCTCAATGGTTGAATAATTGATTTGAGCATCATTGAGGGTACGACTGCATAATAAATAGCATGAGAAACCTTATTCACCCTCTGTCCTAACACAACCCCTATAGCATAATCAGACGCATCACACATTATCTCAAAGGGCAACGACCAATCAGGAGGCATAATAATAGGTGCAGTAATCAATTTCTCTTTTAAAACATTAAAAGCATCAAGACAGGCTTTACTAAACTTAAACTCAGCATCCTTGGCCAATAAATCACACAGAGGTCGTGTAATCCTAGAAAAATCTCTAATGAATCTGCGATAAAATCCTGCATGGTCCAAAAAACTTCGCACACCCTTTACAGAAGTAGAGGGCGGCAATTTCTCAATCAAATCTATTTTTGCCCTGTCAACTTCAATACCTTTACTGGAGATAGCATGTCCTAAAACAATACCTTGCCTTACCATAAAGTGACTCTTCTCCCAGCTCAATGTCAAATTAGTCTCCTCACATCTCTTAAGCACCAATGTTAGATGTTCAAGACAATTATCAAAAGAATTCTCAAAGACAGAAAAATCATCCATAAATACCTCGACAAACCATTCTATCATGTTAGAAAAAAATTGATATCATGCATCTTTGAAAAGTTGCAGGTGCGTTACATAATCCAAATGGCATCCGTCTATACGCAAATGTTCCAAAGGGACATGTGAATGTAGTCTTCTCTTGGTCCTCCGAGGCGATGGCTATTTGATTATAACCTGAAAATCCATCAAGAAAACAATAAAACGCATGGCCAGCTAAACGTTCAAGTATTTGATCGATAAAAGGTAATGGAAAGTGGTCCTTTTTAGTCACTGCATTAAGCTTGCGGTAATCGATGCAAACCTGCCATCCAGTTGTCATCCTTGTTGGTATAAGCTCATTGTTCTCATTCTTCACAACTGTTATTCCTGATTTCTTAGGGACTACATGAACTGGACTTACCCAATTGCTGTCAGAAATAGGATATATAACACCAACATCAAGTAATTTAAGAACCTCTGCCCGAATAACTTCTTTCATGTTTGGATTAAGGTGACGCTGGGCATCCCTTATAGGCTTGGCGTCCTCTTCCAAAATAATGCGATACATGCACATAGTAGGACTTACTCCTTTAATATCTGCAATTGTCCAGCCTATTGCAGTTTTATGCTCTCTAAGAACTCTCAATAATTTTTCCTCTTCCAATGGAGTAATATCAGAAGCAATAATAACAGGAAGGGTTTCTTTATCACCAAGATATGCATACTTTAGATTACTAGGAAGAGGTTTTAACTCAAGCTTTGGTGGAGATACGATTGATGAATTTATTTTAGAATGAGAGGTGTCAAGCATGTCTAACCGAACTCCACCAGGGGGGTATGGATGTACTGCCTCAAGGGCTGCTGTGACTTCCTCTACTCTATCATAGTTGTGCGTGTCATCCTCTTCCATCATCAATGTCGCTTCCAATGCAGTTTTCATTTGCTCCTATCTAAAATTAGAAAACACCATTGAATCTAATAGATCTATTGAGAGACAATCAAAAGAATTTGATGGATATGACATAGATTCGAATACTTTAAATTCAATAGTTTCACCTAAGACTGTCATGCTTAGCTTGCCATCCTGCACATTAATCATAGTCTTTGCTGTAGCCATAAATGGACGTCCAAGCAAAATTGGTAAACAATAACATACATAAACAATAACATACGTAAACAATAACATACGTAGGATATTCCTTTGTTAGGCCTAGAGTGGTACTGAAGAATTGATGGTTCTAATTATGCCTATTGGAAAGCCCGTATGACCATCTTTCTAAAATCCCTTGATGATAAAGTTTGGATGTCTGTTATGTCAGGTTGGACTCACCCTACTATTACTATAGATAATGTGACTGGACCTAAACCTTTTACTCCCTAGGATAAAAAGGAATTGGAAGAGAGTGGATGGAACAATAAAGCAATAAATGCTATTCATAGTGCTTTAACAATTGAAGAGTTTAGGAGAGTTTCCACCTGTACGGTTGCTAGGGATGCCTGGCGCATACTTGAAGTTACCCATGAGGGTACCTCTTCTGTTAAAATTGCTTAGCTTCAGCGTCTTATGACTTCTTTTGAACTTCTGCGTATGGATGAGCATGAATCTTTTGATCAATTTTATGCTAAGTTGAGTGATATTGTTAAATCTTGTCATAATCTTGGTGAACCTATGTCAAAATCCAAAATTGTTAGGAAGATTTTGAGGTTTCTGCCTGAAAGATTTAGGCCTAAAGTTACTGTTATTGAGGTAAGTAGGGATATTGACAATACTGATGTTGATGATCTAGTTGGTGCATTACAGACTTATGAAACTACTTTTGAGCGTCCAAGGAAACAGAAAAATCTCGTTTTAAAGGTTAATAGAGATTCTGACAGTGTCTCTAGTGATTCTGAGGAGATGGCTTTGTTAACCGAACGCCTTAAGAAGATTATGAGGAAGAAAAATATAAAAACCTTGGTGTTACATAAAGACAAGGACACAAGTGACAATCCCAAAAACCATAATGATAGGAAACCTCAAGTAAAGAAAGTAAAGTGCTATGAGTGTCATGGAATGGGGCATATTGCTAAGAACTATCCTAGTAAAAATAATACTAGAAACAAAGACAAAAGAGGTAATGCTTTGAAAGTAACATGGGATGACACTGATTCTTCGAATTCTAGTGAGTATGAGTATGAGCATGATGATTCGAATAATTTTACAGCCTTTCTTGCTATTATTCATAATGCTTATTGTTCTGTTGATGACATTGATTCTAAGTCTGATGATGATTTAGCTGATAAAGATGTTGAGACTGTTTGTGCACTATATAGAAAAGTCAATAATGCTTACAATGACTTGGCTGACAAATACGATGAGTTGAAGAAATCTAGATCTGAATTGAAAAGGATGCTTAAAGTTTCTGACAAAGAACGAGTTGTTATTGAACTTGAGTTGACTAAAGCAAAATCTGAAAATGACTCTCTTCAAGTTGAACTTGAAAAATGCCGAAAAGACTTGCATGATTCTGAAGTGTCAATAACTGAACTAGTTGATAAAGTTAAATCTTCTGAAGAAAAACTCAATGCTTCTAATCAATTGGTCGAGAAGATGAATGCAGGTACACAAAAACTAGATGAAATATTGGGAGCTCAAAGGACCATCCCTGCAAAATCCAGATTGGGCTATGTTGGTGAATCCTCTAATTCTAGAGGCAAAGGTATATTAAACTCCTCCACAGTTTAGTTTATTAGAGCTGAAAATACTTTACCTACTATGAGTGTTTCTTCTAATGCTATGCCTAAAAGAAAATTTCCTACTTGTCATTTTTGTGGTAAAGTAGGACACATTAGGCCTTTGTGCTATAAGATTATTGGGTTTCCTACTTCTATGAATTTCACCAAGCATGTGTCTGTGAGGCAAACTCAGTACTTTCATAACATGTTTTCTACTACTTCTAATTCAAATTCTTTCTGCATGCCTGTTATGCGTAACTATATTAGTTATGTGAAACCTATGAAAACGAGGTCAATTTGGGTCAGGAAGAGTGATTTGAGAGCTTCAATATCTAATTCTATCATACATACCCCTGATGTCTATCGCACCGCTCAGGAGGTGTCTCTCATTGATTGATGTCCTGATCTGGCCATAGACTAGGCTGTATTAATGTATATATTTGCCCGGTCTATGCTATTTTTTCGTTTTTTTTGTGTTTCGTGTGTAGTTTAATTTACGAGTGTATATATATATATATAAAATAAAAAAATAAATATTTTGGGTCCGTGATTGCATAAATGATAAACATACCTTATATCTAGAAACTATTTGTCATCTTTAGGATAGATGTGTGTAGCATTGATGATCTTGTGGCGGTACTCAAATTTTGATACTTATTTTCTGGACATTCAATTTACGATATTTAATCCAGTGCACAACTTTTGTATGTGGTGCCTTGCTCACAACCTTAAGGATTGAAAATCGGGTTACCCCCCTTTTATCATTTTAAATCATCCACCCTATTATGTTCATATTTTATGGGGACTGAAACTCTTAGGGGTGATAATCTCAAGACAAGCCCTAACGCTATGTGCTAAAGCTAACCCTATATGTAGTGGAAAAGGCTGCCGGGAAATGAGTGATGAGTGCATGAAAGAGTACTCTGAACAACCTTATAACCATCTCAATTGCTAGATTATTATCCTTAAACAATATTTTTACTACTATTTTTATATCTATATGTTGCTTCACATAGTTGTTTGAAAAATGCAGAAAATTGGAGCTAAAAGAAGCTGAAAAGAGTATATGGATCAACTTCAAAAATTAAACTGTACCTGTTCATGAAAAGAGTAGATGGGCCACATATGGTTGGAAAGCTCTTGAAGTCTAGATTCTGGAAAATTTTACGGTTCGTGATTCCGAGTATTCTAGAGGAAGTTATGGCAATTTTAGTACCAATGGCGCAGTCTGGATGGCAAAACAGTAAATACGCTGGAAAGTCCGATCGATCTGACGCCCATAGTCCGATCGATCCGACTATGCAGAAACCTGACAGAACGCATATTTTTCAGCTGTACACAGTCTGATCGATCCCTCCGTCCATCCTACTGAGTCCGATCGATCCGACACTCATAGTCCGATTGATCCGACTATGCAGGAACCTGACAGAACGTATATTTTTCAGCTGTACACAGTCCGATCGATCCCTCCATCCATCCTACTGAGTCCGATCGATCCGACTCGGGTGTAGCCAGAAATTGAAGATTTTGATGAGTCGGATCGATCCTACACCTAGAGAGGGATCGATCCTACTTTCCCAGTGAAGAAAATCAACGGTTTAGATTTAATCCGAGGATGGAGAGACTTTGGAGCTATAAATAGAAAAATTAGGGTTAATCCAAGGGGACTTCTTGGACGTTTTTGGGGGCTCTTTCTGGACGTTTTCTAAAGGAAGAAGATGAAGACATCTCCATCGATGGCCGAGTAATCCGCAGGCATGGCGGACGGATGATCTAGCGAGGACTAGGACTTCTTCTCCAACAATGGTTCATAGTTTTAATCTTTATTGTTAAACTCTTTTCTATATATTGGATCTTCAAAGACTATTTTCAGATTATAAATTTCTATGTGGATGATTAATATTATGAATCCAGTCATGCTTCTTTCATGATCTTATAATCCAATAGTTATCTCTTTTGATTCTCCTACCGAGTCTCACGAGACCTTTTCTATGCATTGCCCGTAGTGACAGCTGGTATTGTGTATTCTTAGGGAACTGGTAAGACAAGGTTGGGGCTCTATCCCGTGAGATCTTTGCTATGCATTGCCGATTGTGAGAGTTGGTATTGTGTATTCTTAGAGATCTTGTTAGATAGAGTTAGGGCTTTGTCCCGATGAACTTTTGCAGCGCGTTGCCTGTAGTGACAGCCGGTATCGTGTATTCTTAGGTTTGGGTTGGATGAGGTAAGAACTATAATAAGGAAGAATCAATCGTAGGAAGAGACATTTTTATATTTTGTTAGGTTTATAGTTCCATATCTTCCGGTTAAGGTGATTGGGATGTGAATCCCTTAACAGAGTATTATATGAACCATTGAGAAGAAAAGAACCTAAATCCGAGTGAAGTGATTCCTGAAGCCTAGCCTCATTCAAATCTTGGTTTCTTTCGTTAACTTTATCTTACCATTACATCTTCGATCTATTTTCTTAACTTTTACGCTCTTGATTGTTTTCGATATATTGTTATCTGTGTTTCTGGATCTTTCCTGCTTGTCTCTCTGTGGGTTCGACCTCTCTTATGCTGTACTGCACCGCGACCGCTATGTGTGATACATTTGAGCGACATAAAAAAGTGCTTGAATAGATGCGAATAAAGTTTATTCTTTGAATAAGGCTCACTTTGGTATTGGTAAAGAGAAAGACAAGTGCTTGAGGCGTAGTCTTAATACTGAGTGCATGTGTGAGGACCCGTCCCTCTACTCCTGGATCGACTGGCTGGGTCAGACCCGTGGCTCGTTGGTTTGCTTCGCGTCGAGCGCGCGATCCGGTGGATCGCATTGTTTCTTGGACCACAAGGGCAATTTGGTAAATTGCGCCTTGTTGGTTTGTTTCACACCCGCGTGTGCACACACTGACCTTGTATGTGTTAGTGCTTGTTTAGAATGGTTAGGTGGACCCGGGATCGGAAGATCCCAGCTCGGGTGCGCTGAAGCTTGCTTTTGGGCAGCTTACGGCCCTTGAGCGATCGATTGCTCGTAGGAGCGATCGATCGGACTCGTGAGCAATCAGTCGGTGGCTTTTTTTTTTCTCCTTCACGAGGACGGCAGCCAGCCGTCTCTCTCTCTTGTCAGAAGGGGAGGACTTTCCCTCCCCTCCTTCCCCTTTCCTCCGGCTTTCCCGGCTTTCCCCCGGGCTTTCCTTCCTCTTCTTCCCTTCTCTTCTTCTTCCTCCTTTCTCTTCTTTCCCGCGGCTCTGCTTTCTTCCTCTGTTTCCGGCTGAAAGTTCTTCATCGTCGTTCTCCCTCCTCCGACCACCTTTTTTGGAGCTTGAAAGCTTGTTGGATTCATGACGACGAGAGGAAGATCGCTGAGGTGGTTTGGAGCCTTGTTGGTGACGGGTTTGCGAGGGATTAATCGAGGAATGCGCAGTTCGGTAGGTTCTTCTACCTACATGTGTTGTTTAATGGGTTTCTCTAGATCTAGCCGTTGATCTTGTTGATCTTGGTGTTGTTAGCTTCCTCTTGCTTAGTAGAATTACTGATATAAGTTTCATGATATTTGGTTGAGATTTGAGTAGGATTTATGCATGATTAATCTCGGATTTTCCGGTTTTCAGCTGTTCTTGAAGAACAGCCGGCGTTCGGCGAGTTTTCCGGCTTGTACATGTATGATCTTGGGTTTTGATAAACATAAGAGTTGTAGATCTCTTCGTTAGCTTTCCATTCCAGTTTATTTCGTCTTTTTACGGTTTTGATTAGTGTTTTCCCGTTAATCCAACCGTTGGATGATTCTGAATTTTGGATATGTTGATCCATACATGTAGCTCTACTGGTGGCTAAGTTGGATCTTAAATCCGACGTCGTTTGGACGTCGGATTGACGGGTCAAATAGCCTCGTTTGGACGTCGGATCGACGGGGTCAAATAGCCTCTAGTAGAGAACTTTTGGTGTTTTAAATATAATATTATATGTCGAATTATAATATTATATTTCTACTGCTCATTAGCGGTTTTCGGGGTTTCTTTCCGTTGCAGGAGTCTGCGGTCGACAGTCGGGGTACCGTCGTAATGCCGGGACCCGCTGCGGATCGGCTGGCAGCGGTTAGTAGTACCGCTGCAGCGATCCGGTTGATTTGTTCGATGCCTTGTCATACTGCTGCATGACTATCCCGAGGCTGGAAGCTCGGACTTAGCTCTAGGACCGGGGTTGGGTAGTTTGGACCCGGTTTGAATTGTGGTGTCCAGTCGATTCGATGATAGGCTTAGATGACTGGTACACTTGCTGCATGATGATTGTAGAGGTTGTGTCGGCCTCGAGTCGGATGCTGAGATGTAGCCGGTGTTCCACTGTGTTGACTCTTGAGTGGTGGAGAGGCCCCCTCAGCGTTGCCATTTCCCGCCTACAGTGTTGGTACCCTGCATGCGAGTCAGCAGTGTTTGTTAAGTTTACTATGTGCTGCTCCTGGGCACCAGGGACACGCGGTGGGGTCATGGGACCCTTGTATACACCCAGATCCTACTTGAGGGCGACACTATTGCGTTTACCATTTCCTTCTGTGTGTCGTAGTGTAGATCCCAACTGAGCTTAGTGGTCACACCTACCCGGGCTGCGTTTTGCAAGTGCAGGCGTCAGTTCTTCTTCTGTAGCCCCTACCGGGCAGTTGGTCGGCGGTGCAGCGGCGCCTGGTGAACTTTGAGAGGTGGCGATCTTTACAGCTTTTTACCCTTTTGTTAGTTAGTCTCCTACGGGAGTAATGTTGTATTTGAATCTTCCCCTTTCTGAGGTTATGTATATTAAACATTTTGAGTTTTAAATCTGTGGTTCGATGTTGTTATATTAATTGTTGTTTTAATTGAGGGTGCTTTTGGTGAACTGTTAGGGAGACCAACAGGTTAGAGGGAACCCTCGCCGTTCTTTTTCCGCGTTTTGTAGGTTCCGGTTTGCGTCGCCCGGCCCGGTTGGGCTTTCGCGGGTCGGGGCGCGACAACATGTGAACTAAATTTTCATGACACAAGCTTTCGGATTAGCTTACTTGACCCAAGTGTTCTTATATGCATATTTGGTGTGCTTGATGATTACTATTGCTTGTCTTTAACTTATGATGAAGTGTGGGGTGTATGATGGTTTGGCTACTCTTCATATACTTTGAAGCTTGATTGTATATCTTGTGTGTTGTTGTTGTTTCATTACTGGGGAGTTGCTATTGCTAGAGACTAGCAATGCTTTAGTTGGAGGGTGTGATGAGCACAATATAGAGCGTGTATTTGTACTCATCTAACCCCTATTTTATACCCATTTGTGCATGAAAGTGACCCTTTATAGCTTTTATTGTGCACTTTCGCCACTTGTGGCCTTATAGCACCCTCTTGGCCTAAGCAAGGCTTTTATGATGATTTTATTGTGTTTGAGTACATACATACTCAAACTCTTGCTTTATGTCTGTTACTACATGTGCGTGGGATATTGTGTACTCTATAAACTTGTATTGGAAAAGTCTCGAACTCGAAAACGAGATTTAATTCGAAACTGCGATTTGAGCTTTTATGCGTTTTTGAGTACGGGTGTTCCGTACGTTGGTTTTTATGCCCACGCATGTGTAACATGGTGTTTCGGATTGGTTGGTAGAGTTTTCGGTGTGTTTCGGGTCATAGGTCAAAATTACGCTTCGGACCTCCTTTTCAAATTTCGTATTTTTAGTTAGTCAATATGGTTTTTGATGATTTTTTTTATGTATTACCGATTACTCCAAAAGTCCATTTTATCGCTTTACCCTATATATTACATGTTGTACTAAATGCTCACATACTTTGTTTTGATTTAAGGGTGTTCGGAACGTTAAAGAATTTCCGGAACGCTAAGCTACTTGATGCTGAATTTCTGCTGTTGCTGAATGCTCTGTTTTGTATTATTTCGGAGCTGTAGTAATTGGGTCATAACTTTCTCATAGCTTATCCGAAATTGATGATCTTGGTATTGTTAGAAAGCTTTTAAAAAGTTCTACAACTTCTATTTCACGGACATTTCTCATTTGATATCATATTCATATGGAAATTCAAGCTTGAAGATTGCTTGTGGTTGTTGTAGCAGAAAGTACTGTAGCTGCGGGCTGAATTGGTCTAACTTGCATTGTGAGTCGATTTTGACTCGTTCATTAAACCAACCTGGCCAAGTCAATCCATCAGTGGCTGGGGCTATCGTGGGGCAAAAAAAACCTAGCTTTAGAGGGCTTTTAAAGAGGGGGAAGAAAGGAAGGCTGAAGAACGTTTCTTTTCTAGAACTTTTGTTCTTGAGTGTTCTTGAGCTTGAAGGAGGATTAAGAAGAGAGAAGAAGTGAGGATCAAGGCTACTACATTTTGGTGAACCTGTTCTAAACCTTTCTATTGGATTAGATGTTTGTAATCCTTGATTGCTTCCTTCTATTTCTTCTTATGATGAACTAAACCCTATCTCTAAGGGTTTAGGTTGTAGCCTTCACTCTATTATGGTATACATGTAGTTATCTTGGATGTAAATCTTGTTGTTGATGTGATTCATGTTGTGTGTAATGCTTGTAGATGCTAGGAGTAGATCTACTTGATTAGGGTTTGAATTTGAGGCCGAGTGGCAATGATTCATTCAGCCAATACATGTTTCATCATGAGCTACTCTTATGCTAGGGATAGATGAGATGCTTGTGTGATCTAATGGATCTCCGACACTTTCAAACCTAGCTTGATTTAGCTTGAGACCGGGAGGTGATAGCTTGCATGATTAGGACCTTCACCTATGCTTGGAAGAGATAGGAGAGGCTTGAGAGATTTGATCGATCATCTTTAAGAAGTCATTGTCTTTGAGAGCTACTTGTATTACCATGTATAGGAGTGTTGGTGAAGCCGAACCCCTTAGAGTATTTACTCTCTTCATCCTTCGAGCACTAGTTTAATTTCTTTTGTCACCTTGTTAGTGATCCATCACACCAACTATAATCGTAGGTCAAATAGGTGGAAAGCTTAGATTTGTTGGTAATTGTTAGTACCAGTCTCCGTAGGAACGATCGGACACACCATCCTTTACTACTTGTTAGCAGCTCGTGCACTTGCGAATTGCGAGGCGTGTTGAACGCCTAACAGTCACCCGTAAGGATCATTTTCCATTGCCTTTTCTAGACCAGATTTCAGAGAGAGTAGCTAAACATCCTTTTTATTGTTTTCTTGATGGTTATTTTGGATATTATTAGATTGAGATTGCTTTAGAGGATCAGGAAAAAACTACTTTTACATGTCCTTTTGGTACTTATGCTTTCCGTAGAATGCCATTTGGATTGTCTAATTCTCCTGCTACTTTTCAGCATTGTATGATGAGTATGTTTGCTGATATGATTGAGAAATATATGGAAGTATATATGGATGACTTGACTGTATTTGGTAATACTTTTGATGCATGCTTGCAAAACTTAAAGAGAGTCTTGGTCAGGTGTGAAGAGAAGCACCTTGTGCTTAATTGGGAAAAGTTTCACTTCATGGTGCCCTCAGGCATTGTGTTGGGCCATATTGTCTCTTCTAGAGGCATTGAGGTGGATCGATCAAAAATAGATCTCATCTCAAAGCTTCCTGTGCCAAAGACTGTTAAAGATGTTAGATCCTTTCTAGGGCATGCTGGTTTTTACAGGAGATTCATTCAGAATTTTTCTGCTATTGCTCGTCCTTTGTGTATTCTTTTGATAAAGGATATCCCTTTTGAGTGGACTATTGCTTGTCAAGAGGCTTTCCAAGCCTTGATTGATAAATTGACTTCCGCACCTATTGTGCAACCACCCGATTGGAGCCTTCCATTTGAATTGATGTGTGATGCAAGTGATTTTGTTGTAGGAGCTGTTTTAGGGCAGCGAAAAGATGGTAAACCTCATGTTATTCATTATGCTAGCCGAACCTTAAATAATGCACAGATGAATTATTCTACCACTGAGAAAGAACTATTGGCTATAGTCTTTGCCTTAGACAAGTTTCGTGCTTATTTGATTGGTTCTCCTATCACTATTTTCACTGATCATGCCGCACTTAAGTATCTTCTCACCAAGAAGGATGCTAAAGCACCCCTAATTCGTTGGATAATAATCATACAGGAATTTGATATATCCATCAAAGATAAAAAGGGCGTGGAGAACGTTGTCGCTGATCACCTATCAAGGTTGATGGTGGAAGTAATGAAAAATGAGCCATCAATTATGGATGACTTTCCTGATGAGCAACTCTTTTCAGTTGCACGGCTGCCCTGGTATGCGCACATTGTTAATTACTTAGCGACAGGTGAGATCCCTTCCTTTTGGAGTGTGCAGGATAAGCGTAGATTTTTTGTTGAGGTAAAGAAATTTTATTGGGATGACCCTTGTCTGTTTAAGGATTATCCTGACCAGATTATGCGTTGTTGTGTCCCAGATTATGAAATAGAAAGCATCATTACATTCTGTCACTCTCATGCATGTGGAGGCCATTTTTCGATGAAAAAGACTGCTGCTAAAATTCTTTAATGTGGTTTTTACTGGGCTACTATGTTTCGTGATGTTAATATCTTCTGCAGATCTTGTGATAGATGCCTAAAGTTAGCAGCTTTATCTAGAAGACATATGATGCCTTTGAACCCCATTCAAGCTGTAGAGATTTTTGATTATTGGGGTATAGACTTTATGGGACCCTTTCCTTCTTCTTTTGGCTATTTATATATATTGTTGGTTGTGGAATACGTGTCTAAGTGGGTGGAGGCTATTGCATATAGGAATAATGATCATTCCACTGTCATCAAGTTTCTTAAAGAGCATATTTTATCCCGGTTTGGTACTCCTAGAGTTATTATTAGTGACCAGGGACCACACTTTTGTAATCGCTCCTTTGAGGCTATGATGCGCAGGTATGGAGTTACACATAAGATTTCCACTGCTTATCATCCACAGACGAATGGACAAGCTGAACTAGCCAACAGGGAGATCAACCAAATCTTAGAGAAGACAGTAAGCCCCCAACCGAAAGGACTAGTCCTTGAGGCTATTAGACGCGTTGTGGGCCTATCGTACTGCCTACAAGACTACCCTGGGGATGTCGCCGTTTCGCCTTGTTTATGGGAAATCATGCCATCTTCCAGTCGAATTATAACATAAGGCATATTGGGCTATTAAGTCACTAAATTTTACTTTGGATACTACAGGTCAGGAACGGAAACTCCAGCTGTCTGAGTTGGAGAAACTCAGGAATGATGCTTATGAGAGTTCCAGGATCTTCAAGGAAAAGACAAAGGCCTACCATGATAAGAAGATCCTGCGGAAGACGCTTAAAGTCGGACATCAAGCTTACCTATATGATGCACTACTGCATCTCCATCCTAGGAAGCTGAGATCACGCTGGACAGGCCCCTTCACCGTTAGTAGAATATTTGAGAATCGGGTTGGGGAAGCTGAAGACCCAAAGGATGGGAGGCTGTTTACGGTTAATGGACAACGCTTGAAACAGATTCCAGAGAAAGCGGACCCTGAGGAGCACACCGTTTCTCTCGTAGACTCTGTCTACGAGGGATGATCTCTCTACTATCTACCATTTCTATTTTATTTAGGTTAAATTGTTTTAGTTTGTTTGCTTTCATTCTCATTTGCTTGTATTTGCTATTTTATATTTTTAGGATGCTTGGACTTCCGTCTTCCTTGCTTGTGAAATTCGGCCACAATGGAGAGCCTTGTGCAAGATTTTGGATATTCTCTCAGGTGGCCTCGCTCTTATTTCGATTTTCTATTCTTATTTATGCTATATATGAAAATTCAGCCAACACCATTATACTTATTTACATGATTAGCACACATTGGGGACAATGTGAATTTTAGGTTGGGGGGTGTAGGCATACATGTTTTCATGTATGCTACCTTATTGAGTTTAATAGTGTTGAATTGAGTATGTTGTTAGAAATGAGTCTGTTGTTAGAAATTGTACATGAGCTGAAATTTTTATGCTTATTATACATGTTGCTTTCATATGGATTGACCAATACATTGATTGCATGCGTGATAACCTGAAAGTATAACATCATGTGATCCACACACGAATACTTTATGTGCAGTGGTAATTATACACACTAGAGGAATGAGCATGCTATTGTCAATCGAGACCATGATTTCAACATTAGCTAGTGTTGAGTATTGCATGCAGAAAAAAAAAGAGCGAAAAAGTTATGGAGCTTGATAAAACTGTGCCTAAACAACTATTAAGTGATCTACTGAGTAACCGGGTATTCTTGCCTCAGGAAACGGGGAGCTCGCGTAAAAAGGTAGAACCACTTATAGCTATAAAAAAAAGTATTAAGTGTTTTGCTAAGTAACCGGGTCTCTGCGCCTCAAGAAGCGGAGAGTGCTCGCGTAAAAAGGCAAAGTGTCTGATATTTGAAAAGAAAAAAAGAAAGAAAGAGCATGCTGTACTTAAAGTGTGAGGGTTGGATGATTGGTCATGAAGATAGTAGTGTGTTTGGACTAATGGTGGGTAGAAGTTGCTTCTATACGTAACATTTATTTGTCACGTCACATGTGTTCTTCTGGATGGTGATTAGCATGTTTGATGTGTAGAAGTTGATTTCATATGTTGGTAGTATGTGTATGAGTATAAGAAGTTTTCATGCTCTGTACTGTATGAAACACTATTGACTTGATAAGGTAGAATTTTTATCATGCATGTCTACATCGTTGAACTGTTGGTGTGCTTAATTATAGTTTATGCGCTTTGAATTGCTAGAGACTAGCAATAAGCTGATTGGGGGGTGTGATGAGTGCATGAAAGTGCACTCTGAACAACCTTATAACCATCTCAATTGCTAAATTATTATCCTTAATCAATATTTTTACTACTATTTTTATATCTATATGTTGCTTCACATAGTTGTTTGGAAAATGCAGGAAATTGGAGCTAAAAGAAGCTGAAAAGAGTATATGGATCAACTTCAAAAATTAAACTGTACCTGCTCATGAAGAACCAGATGATGTGCCATATATGGTTGGAAAGTTCTTGAAGTCTAGATTCTGGAGAATTTTACCGTTCGTGATTCCGAGTATCCTACAGGTAGTTACGGCAATTTTAGTACCAATGGCGCAGTCTGGATGACAAAAGAGTAAATACGCTGGAAAGTCCGATCGATCCGACGCCCATAGTCCGATTGATCCGACTATACAGAAACCTGACAGAACACATATTTTTCAGCTGTACACAGTCTGATCGATCCCTCCATCCATCCTACTGAGTCCGATCGATCCGACACCCATAGTCCGATCGATCCGACTATGCAGAAACCTGACAGAACGTATATTTTTCAACTGTACATAGTCCGATCGATCCCTCCATCCATCCTACTGAGTCTGATCAATCCGACACCCATAGTACAATCGATCCGACTCGGGCGTAGCCAGAAATTGAAGATTTTGATGAGTCGGATCGATCCTACACCTAGAGAGGGATCGATCCTACTTTCCTAGTGAACAAAATCAACAGTTTAGATCTAATCCGAGGACGAAGAGACTTTGTGGCTATAAATAGGAAACTTAGGGTTAATCAAAGGGGACTTCTTGGACGTTTTTGGGGGCTCTTTCTGGACGTTTTCTAAGGGAAGAAGATGAAGACATCTCCATCGATTGCCGAGTAATTCGCGGGCATGGCGGACGGATGATCTAGCCAGGACTAGGACTTCTTCTCCAACAATGGTTCATAGTTTTAATCTTTATTGTTAAACTCTTTTCTATATATTGGATCTTCAAAGACTATTTTCAGATTATAGATTTCTATGTGGATGATTAATATTATGAATCCAGTCATGCTTCTTTCATGATCTTATAATCCAATAGTTATCTCTTTTGTTTCTCGTACCGAGTCTCACGAGACCTTTTCTATGCATTGCCCGTAGTGACAGCTGGTATTGTGTATTCTTAGGGAACTGGTAAGACAAGGTTGGGGCTCTATCCCGTGAGATCTTTGCTATGCATTGCCGATTGTGAGAGTTGGTATTGTGTATTCTTAGAGATCTTGTTAGATAGAGTTAGTGCTTTGTCCCGATGAACTTTTGCAGCGCGTTGCCTGTAGTGACAGCCGGTATCGTGTATTCTTAGGTTTGGGTTGGATGAAGTAAGAACTATAATAAGGAAGAATCAATCGTAGGAAGAGACATTTTTATATTTTGTTAGGTTTATAGTTCCATATCTTCCGGTTAAGGTGATTGGGATGTGAATCCCTTAACAGAGTATTATATGAACCATTGAGAAGAAAAGAACCTAAATCTGAGTGAAGTGATTCCTAAAGCCTAGCCTCATTCAAATCTTGGTTTCTTTCGTTAACTTTATCTTACCATTACATCTTCGATCTATTTTCTTAACTTTTACGCTCTTGATTGTTTTCGATATATTGTTATCTGTGTTTCTGGATCTTTCCTGCTTGTCTCTCTGTGGGTTCGACCTCTCTTATGTTGTACTGCACCGCGACCGCTGTGCGTGACACATTTGAGCGACATCAATGAGAGCAAAGCTTCCCATTGTTTGAATGTGCAATGATCACTTCACTTGTTATTCAAAAAAAAAAAAGGCAAAAAAAAGGCAAAAAAAAAAAGAAATAAGGAAAAAAGGGAGAAGGTTGTCTCCCCATGAGTGAAGCCATGACAATGCTATTGGGGCTTTTTACACTGATCATGAAGGGTTCTGGCATGAGTTTAGAGTCCTATTAGTCGAGGTCTCCATAATCTACGTACAATCCCCTGGTCGATAACCCGAGTTTTTATTTTTCAAGTAGTTGTGGACAGTCCATTGTGTATTTGAAAGTCACACGCACTCACACATGTTTGGCTGTCCACTATTTGTATCAATTTTCTGAGTATTTTGTCTTATGGCGATTCATTCTTATGCATACTATGTCTATGTGATGATTGAAAAGTGGTTCAGTATTTGGTTAAGGCAATGTTTATTTTTCCTGCATACAAAGCTTGTGCTTGAGAGAATTCTGTTTTCCTTTGATCACTACTTTCCCTTCATGTTTTTTGTTTAGTGCTCCTTTGGTCAATCTGTGACAAAAAGGGGGAGTGGTATATCGTATGCAATGTTGAACATATGTTGCTGAATATGTTGCTGACTTGAGGGGTTACTGACTTGAGGGGGAGCTAAATATATATATGCTAAACTTAAGGGGGAGCTAAATATATATATTACTTAATTGAATTTATCTTCACAATGCATTTCACGGGTATTCTTGTGTGATGCATATGCAGGTGACAGGTTCATATTAGTTCTTGTATTGAACCATATTAGGATTATTTTTAGTTTGCGATGTGTATCTAGCTTTATGGTTTTGTCACAAAATTACCGAAGGGGGAGATTGTAAGGAATCTTGTTAAGATTTTATATAAGTTGGCAAATTTTGTTGATTTAATATTTAAATTAGCTAGATTGGGTATATGGTTCATACAAGACTAATTCAAGTGAATTGGATCAAGTGGGATCAAATTGGCTCAAGTCACATCAAATTTCATCAAGTTTATACCAAGAATTAATCGCTATCTTTGGATTGGAGGGAAGCGAAATTAGACGGCTTGGATAGATAACCTAACTGCTCTTACATATATTTAAGTATATATGTTGCTAAGAGAGATTGGTGGGCTAGGCCGCGACAAGAAAAAGAGATGATGCCCTGGCCTTTGGAAGAAGAAGAAACGGATATGGGCTTTGAGGGGGTTGTGTCCAAGGAACAGAGGAGAAAGGTACGGCTGATGGCAGTGATGTCATATAGGTTGACTTTGTTGTGGGTTGTGAGAAGAAAACAGAGAGAAGATTGAGTGCGGCTGTGAGGGAGAGATAAAGAAGGGAGAGAGAAGAAGCCTGAGAACAGGCTGGCTGTGAGGGAGAAATAAAAAAGAATAGAGAATAAGTGGACAGATCTGGGCGGAAGAAAAAGAAACAGAGAAGAAAGAGAGAGGTGATTGCGGGAGACGAAATAGAGAGCGGAGAGAGAGAGCCACAGATTTTGAGGAGAGAAGAAATAAAGAAGAAAAAGAGAGAAGAAAGAGAAGCCCGGCTGAGGAAGAAAAGAGAGTGTTGTGAAGAGCTTGATGGCTGCCGTCTAAGGAAAAAGACGTGTTGGAGAACAGTTGAAGATCGTGTGGAGGCGATCCATCAAGAAAATAAGAGTTGCGGACCGTGCTTCGAGGAGTCGAGCAAGTTCCAGGATGACATGTGTACGCGAATACATTTATACCTATAAGATAGCATGAATACAGTCATGAATGTCTACACCCCTCAACCTGAAATTAACATTGTGCTCAATGTGTGCATCGTAAACAATAACATATGTAGGAGGTGGCTATCCAAATTGGGTTTTTTACATATATATCCTCAAAAAACTTTCAAATTACGTATTTACCCTTACATTCTTCATATTTTCATATATACCACTGAAAAGTCCAAATAATCTCAAAAATACCCTTCGGGTTAGTTACCGTGGAATCAAATGGGAATATTCCATAACGCCGTTAACGGCGTGGTGTCAAATTACCTTTTTTCCCCTGATACTGTTCATCGTCCCTGCCGTCATCTCCGGCGACCTTCGCTGGAGAAGATCCAAAAACCTCGAAAAATGCCACGAAAAATGCCCAAAAATACATGGAAAAACCCAGAATCAACAAGGAAGCTTATCTACACCAAGAAGAAGAAAAAAATCGATGATTACCCAACTCTACAGTCGTTGGAAAAAGAGGGGGCGTCATCTCCGGCGACCTTCGCCGGAGAAGATCCAAAAACCTTGAAAAATGTCACGAAAAATGCCCAAAAATACATGAAAAAATCCGGAATCAATAAGGAAGCTTATCTACACCAAGAAGAAGAAGAAAAATCAACGATTACCACTCAAATCTCGAAAAAATCCAGCAAAAACCCCTTTTTTTCTTCTATGTTTTTGTCCGTTTCTTTCTCTCTCAAACTCCTCCTACTAGCTTCTAGTGAGAAATAGTGGGGAGAAGAAGGGGATAAGAAGGGGAAGGAGATCAGTAAACTTGGCCGACTTTTGGCCGCAAAATGGTGTCGGCGGTGAAAACTGAGAATTTGCAAAAAAAAACCCTAAAAAAACCCATAGTTACACGAAAATCCCCCATAAATTTACAAAAAACCCCCTAAAATATGATTTAACCATGGTTAAGTTACTTAACCTCACGGGAGTTGACGGAAGGGTATATATGTGATCACTTAAACTTTTGAGGGATATATATGAAAATATGAAGAATATAGGGGTAAACACGTAATTTGAAAGTTTTTTGAGGATATATATGTAAAAAACCCATCCAAATTTCCATAGAAAGAAGAGACAAAATAATGTAAATAGGAAAGAGGCCACCTGATAGAGTAAGCGAACATCTCCTCAAGGATTCTCAGGGTGACTGAAAACCTAAAAGAAAACAAAAGAGAAAACATAAAACTAAAAATTGAAACTTAAAACAGGTTACCTTGGTGGGTTGCCTCTCACCCAGCGCTTTATTTAACGTTTAGGCAAGACGTACTGCCAAGCCTTAATGTTCAGCCAGGTTTGTATGGCTGTAATGCTTCAATGGGTGCAAAGACCTCCTTTGCTCTCTTATAACTGTGCAAGTCATCCTTCACCATCATCAAATCCACTTCCAATTTAGTCTTCATTTGCTCCTACTTGAAATTAGAGAACACCAATGAATCTGCAACATCTATTGAGAAGCAATCAAAAGAGTTTGAAGGACATGACATAGACTCAAACACTTTAAATTCAACAGTTTCACCTAAAACTGTCATGCTGAGCTTACCATCCTTCACATTAATCATAGTATCAGCTGTAGTCATAAATGGACGACCCAACAAAATAGGTAAATTTCTATCATTCAACGGTTCATCATCCATATCCAATATCACAAAATCAGCACGGATAATTAACTTATCAACTTGTACTAAGATGTCTTCTACAATGCCTAATGGATATTCAATTGAACGATCTGCAAGTTGTAGAGACATAGTAGTAGGTTTTAATTTACCAACACCTAGCAGAAGGAAAACAAAGTAAGGCATCAAATTAACACTAGCTCCTAAGTCAAGCATTGCCTCCCCTATTTTTGTATCACCAACAGTAATATTAATATTAAAACTCCCTGGATCCTTAAGCTTGGGTGGAAGCTTCCTTTGTAGAACCGCGCTTGCCGTCTCTGAAACCATCACCTTTTCATGGGGTTCATACTTACGTTTAGAAGTACATAGTTCCTTGAAGAACTTTCGAAAAGCAGGCATTTTCCTAATCACATCAAGCAATGGTAAGTTCACATTAACCTTAGATAGAATATCATAAATTTCAGAATATGACTTATCCATTTGGGCTTTCTTCAGGCGGCCTGGAAAAGGAATTGGCGGCACATATGGTGGAGGAGTGTTGTGACGAACCTCCGGTGATGGCCTTTTCGAGCGTTCCTCCTTTTCAACTTCCTCAATTTTATCAACACTACACATATCAGAAACTTCAGCATTAATATTATTATCAATTATCTTACCTAAACGAAGAACAGTAACTGCGTTGGTTTGCTCAGGTTGGCTTGCAAATCTGCCTGGAACATGGGCTCGTACAGCATCTGCAAGCTGTCCCACTTGAACTTTCAACTTTCCAATGGATGCTGCAACATTCTTCATTGCGGCATCATGTCGAGCAATGGCCGAATCTTGTTGTTCCATCCTTAAGTCTACTTTCTGCATAAAAGCTAACATAGTCGCTTCCAAAGACGACTTAATAGGTAGGTTGGACTGATTAGCTATAGTCATACTAGCATTAGCATTATTTTTCCATGAAAAATTCGGATGCTCCATCCAACCAGGATTGTAAGTATTGCATAAGGATCAAATTTAAGTCGCGGGTTATAAGCATTCATCAAATTAGCTTGTTCTTGCACATATTCAGGAAATTCATTACCAGAAGGACATGAATCAAACCTATGACCAACAATCTTGCAAATTGAACAAACCTCAACCGGTTTTGCTAGTGTGGACATCATCGTGTCCATCTTCTTGTTGAGGGCTGCGATTTGCCTTGCCAAATCGTTGTTCTGGTTAACCTCATACATGCCTCTCGCCTTATTCCTCGTGTCTCTCTGCTGCGAGTTTGATCCTAGCATCTCATAAATTTCATATGCCTCTGGTGGTGTCCTTTTGAACATCGCTCTACCTGCAGCATTATCTGCCATAGTCTGACAAGAAAGATTTAGTCCATCATAGAAATATTGCATCTGATTTTCTAAAAAATAATTATCATGTGGACATTGCATCAAAAGCATCTTAAATCTATCCCATGCTTCATGGAATAGTTCTCCATCAGATTGCAGAAAATTTGGAATTTGCCTTCTCAAGTTAGTAGTCATAGCATGAGAGTAAAATTTGCTAACAAACTTGTTATAAATTGCATCCCAAGTAGTGAGTGATCCAGGAGGCAACGACATCAACCATCTCTTTGCTTTATCTTTAAGAGTATAGGGAAAACATCGCATCCTCAGTTGATCTTTAAAAATGCCACCTAGAGGAAGAGTCTGAATAGTAGCATAATAATCTTTCTCAAACGTTAGTGCATCTTCAGAAGGTAAACCATGAAATTCAGGAAGCATAGAAAAATATAAATTTTTAAGTTCAAAATTCCTAGCCTCTGCAGGTAACGCAATGCACGAAGGTGAGGTAGAAATAGTAGGCCTCGCGTAATCATCCAAAGGACATAAATTGTTATTAAGCTCCATCTCCTCTTGTTCCTTTTCTTGAACTCCTAGATCTGATGTGGACAGGCTATCTTTGTTAGATCACTTCTTCCAACCAATTTTGTCTATTTTATTGTTCAAGGGCAACAACTTTTTTTTCCGTGATCGGCGACCTTGCATTCACTACTAAAAAAATCTAATCAAATCCCCAGCAACGGCGCCAAAAACATGATTAATAAATTTTATATCTCGCAAGTATACGAATCGGTGTAATCAGTATAGTAGGAAGACGAGTATCGTACCCACAGAGATTTGTAGAGATTATTAGAGTGAAACGCTAAAGAGTAGAAAAGAAAGAAAATAAGAAACGGAAAATAAGAAATATGAAGTCTCGAAAATAGATGATCTAATAACGAAATAAGAAAACGATAGGAATATGATGGATGAATACTAAGGTTCCGATTTCACCATAACATCCTCATTCTATGAATTGAATCAATCAAGATTTCAGTTTAATTCCAAGGGCTCGTTCTTCCGGTATGATGATCCGTTCGATCGCGGTCTTCATCAAGTACCCCCAATTAACCCTAGCTAATGAAACCATAACTAAGTGTTAATCAAGAATCCATTAAGCTCTGAAGAACAATTATGAACCAAGAAGTGTCTTAGCTTCAACCCGGCTTCGACTAAATCTCATTCATTCATAGATCCTACAAGATTAGGGAATGAACCCTCGCCCAATCTCACATAACACAATCTATAATACTTCTATTGGCCAGATAAAGGTATTTAAGATCTCAGTTATAATAATGAATGAAACAAGAAAAATAAACTGATTAAATAAATATGATCCAATAACATAGAATGATTCAGTTATACTACATCGGTTCCTTAGCAAAGGAATTAGCCACTCATGTTCATAAAAACAACCAAGATATTCATAAAAAAGATAAAAAAGAAAAACCCTAAATCTTCGTGCGGTCTTCTCCCCTCTTTCCGGCCTTCAAAACTCCTCTAATAGTGCTGGCTAACCTCCCCCATAAGTCTTGGACGTCTTCCTTAAATAGGGGTAAGAAACCCTAATTTTGCTTCAGCCTTTGGATTAAATCTAGTCCGTTCTTTTGCAAGTCGTCCGACAAAGGATCGATCTTCTTAAGGATAAAGATCGATCTTCTTTCTTTTCTCAATTTTCGTAACCTGGTTCGCCCCGACTAAGATCGATCTCTTTAAGGAAAGGATCGATCTTCTTTCTCCGTAGACTAGGTTCCTTACAAAACACCCAGGTTGAAATCGATCTTTTCAAGGAAGAGATTGATCTCTTTCATCAATTGTTGACGACGCCCACAAAGGATCGATCTTTCAAGTAAAGAAGATCGATATTTTATTCCAACTTTCTTGTTTTCGCTCACGGTCGATCTTCGTATCGACCCTACGAAGTATTTTTCTTGACAGAAGCTGACGGTCGATGCCACGGTCAACCGTGAGAATTTTTCCATCTCTGCATACATAAGAGATCGATCTTTTATTTAAGGAAGATCGATCTTTTATTTCCTGCATCTTTCTTCTGCTATTCTGCCATGCGCACTGGTACGAAAAACACTATAACTTCCTCTATGCAGCTCCAAATCACAAACCGTAAAATTCTCCCGAAACTAAACTTCAAGATCTTTCTACAGGTGTATGGCACATCGTCTGGTTCTTCATGAGCAGGTACAGTTTAATATTTCAAGTTGATCCATGTAATCTTTTCAGCTTCTTTTCTCTTTTTTTCTTTATTTTTCACACAACTATGTGAAACAACATATAGATATAAAAATAGTAATAAAGATGTTGATTAAGGATAATAATCTAGCAATTGAGATGGTTATAAAGCTGTTCAGAGTGCACTTTCATGCACTCATCACATACCCCCCGAGACCACAACCAAACCCAACTTCTAATTCTGATATGTCTTTAGAAGATATTGTTAAATCCCTTGCTACTAATACTTTGCAATTTCAACATGAGACAAAGGCTAGTATTCAAGGTTTGGAACATCAGGTGGGCCACATGACGGCAACAATTAGTAAGCTGGAGGCGCAAAATTCGGGAAAATTACCCTCTCTTACGGTAATAAATCCAACAGAAAATGCAAGTGCAATTATTTTGAGAAGTGGTAAAGAAGTTGAGATTCCAGCAAAGGAAGCCACTGCATCGTCACCGCAAGGAAAAGAGCACAACATTGTCGTGAACAAAGACTTTCCCGATGACGACGACGTACCTAAACGTAAGTTTTCATCTCTTTCTGATTATAAACCAGTACCTCCTTTTCCTCAGGCTTTAGCAGAATCTAGAAGATATGAGAAGAATTCAGATCTATATGAGACTTTTCGGCGATGCGAGGTAAATATTCCACTCTTAGATGCTATTAATCAAGTACCTCGTTATGCTAAATTCTTGAAAGAATTGTGTACAATTAAGAGGAAACAGAAACTTAAAGTATGTGAGAAGGTGAGACTAGGTGAAAATGTTTCTGCAATTCTTCAAAGAAAAATTCTTGCAAAGTGTAAAGATTCAGGTATGTTTACTATCCTATGTACAATTGGTAACACCAAATTTGATAAGGCTATGTTAGATTTAGGAGCTTCTATCATTCTCATGCCATATTCTATATATACTTCTTTAAAACATGGACCTTTGAATGAAACTGGTGTTGTGATTCAATTGGCTGACAGATCTAACACCTATCCTAAGGGTGTAGTTGAAGATATTCTTATGCAAGTCAATGATTTAGTTTTCCCTGCTGATTTTTATGTGCTTGATATGGACAATGGTGATCAAACTACTCCTATTTTGTTGGGAAGACCTTTTTTAAAGACATCCAAGACTAAGATAGATGTTCATAGTGGCACACTTACCATGGAATTTGATGGTGAGACTATTAAGTTTAATATTTATGATGCTATGAAATATCCTGCTGATGATGGTCTCGTGTATTCAATTGATGTGATTGATTATTTATCACAAGAAGTTTTTGAACTTAGTGACAAAGATGAATTGGAAGTTGCTATTAGTAAATCTCTTGAGGAAGAAAATGAGGAGCTGTCTTTGAGTACTAATTTGCAGGAAACTGCTACAACAATTAATGATTTTTCAACACTTCAGCAATCAGGTATCGCCTCTTATAATCTATTACCTGTTTCTAATGAGAAATCATTACCTTCTGTATCGCAAGCACCCATTCCAGACCTGAAACCTCTTCCTAATCATCTTAAATACGCTTTTTTTGGAGACGAAGGAGTGTTACCAGTGATTATTTCCAATAACCTTAGTGCACCACAGGAAGAAAAGCTTGTGCAGGTTCTTAAGAAGCATAAGACAACTATTGGTTGGACAATTGCAGACATCAAGGGAATCAGTCCGAGTACATGTATGCATCGTATCTTGCTTGAAGAGGGAGCGAAACCTTCCCGCCAACCTCAAAGAAGGTTGAACCCGCCCATGATGGATGTAGTAAAGACGGAGATCCTCAAACTTCTTGAAGTTGGAGTGATCTATTCTATTTCGGATAGCACTTGGGTTAGTCCGGTTCAAGTGGTACCTAAAAAGACAGGAATAACCGTGGTGAGAAATCAAAAAGATGAGTTAGTTCCTACCCGTATTCAGAATGGGTGGAGGGTTTGTATAGATTATAGAAAATTAAATGCTATAGCCCGCAAGGACCATTTCCCTTTACCTTTTATTGATCAGATGCTTGAAAGGTTATCTGGTCACTCTTACTATTGTTTTCTTGACGGTTTCTCAGGATATTTTCAGATTGCAATTGCCCCTGAAGATAAGGAATAGACGACGTTCACGTGCCCATTTGGAAATTTTGCATATCGACGCATGCCTTTTGACCTTTGCAACGCCCCAGCTACTTTCCAAAGGTGTATGGTTAGTATATTTTCATATTATATTGAACATATCATAGAGGTTTTTATGGATGATTTCATAGTTTATGGAAACTTCTTTGATAATTGTTTACATACCTTACACTTGTTTTTCAAAAATGTATAGAAACTACCATTGTGTTAAATTCTGAGAAATGTCATTTCATGGTTGAACAAGGTATAGTTTTGGGTCATGTTGTTTCATCTAAAGGAATTGAGGTTGATAAAGCTAACGTTGATGTTATTCAATCTTTACCTTATCCCACTAGTGTGCGGGAAGTTCGTTCTTTTCTTGGGCATGTAGGTTTTTACCGAAGATTCATCAAGGACTTTTCCAAAATAGCATTACCGCTATGCACGTTGTTACAAAAGGACAATGTTTTTGAGTTCGATGAAGCATGCAAGAAGGCATTTGATAAACTAAAAGAATTGTTGACTTCTACCCCAGTTATTCACCCCCAGACTGGAGTGTTCCCTTCGAAATAATGTGTGACACAAGTGATTATACAGTAGGCGCGGTATTGGATCAAAAGATTGGAAAAGCTTCTCATGCAGTTTACTATGCTTCCAAGACTTTGGATGATGCCCAGAGAAATTATTCTACAACTGAAAAAGAACTTTTAGCCGTTGTGTTTGCTTTAGAAAAATTTCGGTCTTATTTAGTTGGTACTAAAGTCATTGTTTACTCTGATCATGCATCCCTTCATTATTTAATGATGAAGAAGGAGGCAAAGCCGAGATTAATACGATGGATACTTCTCTTGAGTGAATTTGATTTGGAGATAAAAGACAAAAGAGGAACAGAAAATCGGGTCGCAGATCATCTGAGTCGATTAGTTCATGTGGAAGAGAAACTATCTACAGGAAACATTCCCTGATGAGCAACTCTTCTCCGCAAATACGACATTACCTTGGTATGCGAATATTGTGAATTATTTGGTTACTAATATGTTAACTTTTGATTTGTCTAAGGCTCAAAAGGATTAGATCAAAAGTGATGCCAAATACTATGTGTGGGATGACCCATATTTATGGAAGCATTGTGCAGATAAAGTAATAAGAAGGTGCGTTCTTGAAAATGAAATTATTTCTATACTCACTTTTTGTCATTTTTATACTTGTGGAGGTCAATTTGGAGTTAAGAGAACGACAAGAAAAGTGTTAGAATGTGGTTTCTATTGGCCTTCTTTATTTCGAGATTCATACTCTCTTTGTAAGTCATGCGAGAATTGTCAAAAGACAGGTAATATATCCCAAAGGAATGAGATGCCACAAACCCCCATATTATTTTGCGAAATTTTCGATGTTTGGGGCATCGATTTCATGGGTACATTCCCTCTATCTTTTGGTTATGCTTATATTCTACTTGATGTTGATTGTGTTTCAAAATGGGTAGAAGCTAAAGCTACCAGGACTGACGATTCTAAAGTTGTGTCAGATTTTATCAAGTCTAACATATTATCTAGGTTTTGAGTTACAAGAGCTTTCATAAGTGATCGAGGCACACACTTTTCCAATCGGACTGTGGAGGCATTGCTAAGGAAGTACCATGTGACCCATAAGGTGTCAACCGCATATCATCCGCAAACCAGTGGGAAAGCGGAAGTGTCAAATCGAGAGATCAAGTCCGTCATTCAAAAGACGGTCAATCCAAATAGAAAAGATTGGAGTTTGCGTTTGGATGATGCTTTGTGGGCGTATAGGACTGCATATAAGACTCCCATCGGTATGTCACCTTATCGTTTGGTGTTTGGGAAACCATGTCACCTTCCAGTTGAGTTAGAACATAAGGCTTATTGGGCTATCAAGAGCTTTAACATGGAGATGGATGAGAGTGGAGAACACAGGAAGTTGCAACGACAAGAATTAGAGGAAATTCGCAACAATGGCTATGAGAGCGCCAGGATTTACAAGGAAAAGACAAAAGCTTTTCATGACAAGATGATCTCTAGAAAGGAGTTCAAAGTTGGTCAAAAAGTCCTCCTTTACCAATCCCGCCTACGTTTGTTTCCAGGTAAGTTGCGTTCTCATTGGATTAGAGCTTTTGTTGTTACTAATGTTTTTTCTCATAGTGCCGTTGAAATTCAAAGTTTAGCCACTTCCAAAAGGTTTATGGTGAATGGCCATCGACTTAAACCTTTTAATGAAGGCGTTCAAATAGAAAATGTGGAAAAATTGAACCTTGAGGAGGCGACTTATACTGATTGAAGAAGAAAGCATGAAGTCGAGCCAATGACAATAAACAAAGGCGCAGTTTGGGAGGCAACCCAAGGGGAGTTCGTTGCTTTCTCTTTTATTTTTGCATTTCCATTTTAGTTATATTTACCTTTTCTTTGCATTCCACCTTACATTGGGGACAATGTCAGTTTCAAGTGTGGGGGAGGAGATTTAGGTTGCATATGCCATGAGCAAGAATTAATTAAGCTTAACATATTCATAACATGATTGAACGAGTGATCTTGCGACTTAGAATTAAATAGTTGAGTTATTTTCCTTGAGATGGTAGTGACTAAATGAGTAGACAACAGTTGGTGAGATTTTGAGCCTTTAGACTGACACATTCATATCAGTCTCATTATTTTCTTTCATGAGAGATATTCTTCCATGGATTTGTTTCTCTAGAACTTGCTTTGATTCTATTCAAGGTCATATTGACACATGCAGACAGGAACATGATTAAGGCCCTCTTTGTTATAAGTTACATAAGCCAAATAGCCTACCTTGCAATTACTTTTTCCTTTTGCTAAACACCTTTGAGCTTTATTAACTTCATTGTTAACCCACATTACAAGCTTTAAACCTGAAAAACAATGCCAGTACCCAAGCCATAGAACTAGTGGAGCATTGTGCATCATTATGATATGTATGGGTGTGCAAGTTTCAAGTGTGGGGGTGTTTGGATTTGTGGTATGACTGTGATTGGAAAATTGGAACATGGATCATGATTTCATTCGCAATTCATGAGTTCTACTGTCTAATAAAAAAAAATCAGAAAAGGAAAAGAAAGAAAAGAAAAAAAAAGAAAAAAAAAATGAAGGAGGAAACTGTTTCTCATGGTACAAAATGTGGTTTTGAATCCTCCTAATACTCCAAGAAAGGGGTATGTTTATGTATGATTTCTACAAAGAAATGTTACATGGTGTGAGTGCTTTAAAGTCATATTGAAGAAATTCTTGAATGGACTGATTGGTTATACATGTATTATTGATGCATTTTTGCTCCATTAGTTCTATTGGTTTTTGAGCTACATTCCCAAATATTTCTCACCTTGACCCTAAACCCCATTACAACCCTTGAAAGTCCTTATAATCCGTGCTATGCATGTGATTCTAGTGGTGGAGAATGAGAAGATATGCAAGTTGATGGTAGATCATTTTTATTGGAATGAATTTGAGTGACACACATACCCTTCAAACACATGAGAGTCGAGTGTTTATTTCGGTGAGGGTCTATTTATTTGGTTTGCTTCATCTTTAAGTGAAAATGCTTACCAATTGATTTCAAGCTATTCAGAAATGTTTGTTCATCATGTGTTATGAGTTTTGAAGAGTTTGATTGTTCTATGGTAATGGTGTTGCAACCTTGATCTTTGTGGAAAAGTGAATTTGAATTTTGCCTGATGACGAGCAAAGATTAAGTATGGGGGAATTTGATGAGAATGTTAAATGTCATAATTTTATTCCTTAATGTTTAGTCTTCTGTACTTAATTTCTGTCTAAATATACTCATTATTCTTATATTTTGATTTAGAATGGAATTGAAGACCTAAAATGCAAAACGAGGCCAAATGAACAATTCTGGACAGTTTTGACAACAGTTAGTAATCAGGGCATATCATTTTCATACGTGCTCCGATTGGAAAGATCTAGTATGTTATGGAAATGTCACACCCCGACCCAGAAAACCCATCCAGATCGAGACATGAAACACCTAAACCTGTTTACATCATCAATTGGCGCACAAGTGTATAACCGCTATGAATTTAAACAATTTAATCCTCAAATTTATACAATGAAATTTCGGCAGAATCCCCTTTATAATTATAGCACAAGGAATCTGTACAATTTTACAATTTCAATAGAAGCAATGGTACCAATGTAAATAACCAATTAATACATTTCTCAAATGTCTACATCAAAAATATGGCAACCTTTCTCAAATACAATTGAATTAAAGATCATACAATCATGCCCTCGAATACATCAATTTGTACATCATTGATTAAAACTGTAAATTATATGTAGAAGAACTCCTCGACGCTCCAAGTCCTCGATCGCCTCGAAATGCCACGCCATCTTCTAAAGGAACACCTAAAAGAAGGAACTGCATCGACCTGCATCGCCGATGCAGCCCAGGTAGGGTGAGCAACAATGCCCAGTAGGGTTCTACTCTATGTCGCACAGAAAGGAAGGGAAAACTGCAACTGTGTCGTTCTCCGCCTAAGCCTAAGGTATGCCAAGGGTCCCATAACCCTATCGATGTCCCAAGGGCTCCCATCATGAACCTCTCTCTTGAACATGTTACCAAGATCACCCTAAGCACCAACAGGGGAACGGTACCATGCGGGATCATCCTTACCCAAGAACAAACGAGAGGAAACAAAGACTGCGGGCTCCTGTCCAGGTACCACCCTGCCCAGTCAAACCATCTCTCGCGGGGACACACATGTCAGGGAACGCATCGACAACCATCCTTAGCACTTGGCCTTGGAGACCGACACGACCTCTACACCTCAAATATAAATATATAATCCATAGTCAACTATAGCAATAACCTCAAATGATATCCAACATAATCATTGATGACAATCACGCCCTAATCCTCGACTACCCAAACCCCAGTCCTAGGGCTAGATCCGGGCTACCCGAGAACCCCGGATCGGCGATCGAACCCATCGCCTACCACCTAGCCTGAATGCCTCTAATGCAATCATCATGCATGAGCCTATTCAAACAACTAGGCCTAGGTATCTCTAAATGACATCTCATCAAGCATGTCCAATTTAGCATATAAGATATAAAAGAGAGCTAAGCTATTTCAGTTTTATCACGTTCAATTCAAATTCCGGCATTACGACGACATGCACCGCCGTCAGACAGAAATTGTACAATAGGCACACCCCCAGCTAATCAATTAACAGGGCACCACTGGCCCGCACAATATAAGCATTTCCACAAAATAAATAAAAACAGGCACACCGCCGGCCCTAGGCTTACAAGACATTAAGATCATATCAAATGGCAATCTACAGTAAACATGAGGATGACAACAAGATTTAGCATAGAATGAAATAGAGGGGTTATTAACCGCTATACCAATTAAGGCGTGCAATCACAGATTCCCACAGAGCAATCGAGGAAACAAGAAGTTCTCAGATGTCTAATTGGAAAACTTTCCTATTGGCATTTAATCAAATATGAAGAACCAAAATCCGAGAGCCAGAAAAACAGGGGAAGTCAAAAACTCTGTCGCGGCATTCCAAAAGAAATCTTAACCATAACCAATGCATCCAAAAGGAATCCAACATCCGAGAAAGCTCAACCATCACCAGTTGATCCCAAAGAAATCCAAACAACGAAGAACTTTTTACCCGAAGAGCTATGCCCAGTCTCTGTCATGAACATTATGAACGATGGAGACAGAGTTAGCATAGTTCTAAACCCGAGAACAGGGGAGGACATGGAAGCCCAAACACCTCAAGCAACCCATGCAATACAGGGGATAAACAGGAGCAATGCATACTGGAGAGAGAGGAAGACACCAACGAACCCACGGGAAACATAGCAGCTGCAACAATGCAAATCCGACAGCCTCAAAGCCCATGACATAGCATTAACAACCATCAAAACCAGAGGAAGGGGGGGAAAAATCTCAATTCAGTAAGCCATCAAAAATTTCTCCCTCTCCCGTCCTCTCTCTCTCTCATCTATTCTCTGCTATAGAGACCTCTCTCTCTCTCTCGTGGTCGGATTCTCTCCCCTCTCCCTTTCATACGTGAATCTTCTTCTCCTTCACCTTTTCTTTTCACTTTTATTCATGGCCCTGTGTGGCTAAAACCTTAATTCTTGGTCGAGAAGACTGAAACCTCGGAATAAATGAAACTGTGAGATCTAATCTATTTTTATTGTTTGGTTTATACTTGAGTATTGCATGTTATTTTGTGCTTATATTCATGATTGTCTTGTCTAATTGCTAGGAGGCCTACTAGTTTATTATTCATCGCAATTACTGCTAGGTTGGATATCAAATCCGTAATTGTTTGATCCCTCTAATCTGCGAAGCAACTACGATCTATTGATTTACTGCGTTTCAGAGATTGTTAGATCTTAGGAAGAACGTTCGACTAAATTAAATGCAACCGCGTGTGCTTGTGTTGTTTAGCTTCATCGATCTCCCTATTCTTAAGGCTGCTACTAGATTAAATCTACAACGCTTGTCTTAGGTTGTTTAGTAGTTAGGGTTGATTGGATCGTTTGTTTCTAATTAACTATGATTGAGGAGAGATTCGAATTTAATTCGAACGGTGAATATTCAAGGTGTGAATTGATATATACTTGCATCGATGATCAGTTACAAAGATTCCGATGGTGGATGTTGACTCAGACCAAGGTTTGTTCTCTTAATTAATTTCGTTTCTTCAATTTTAGATTACTCCTCATTTGTTTTCGTTATATTCAAAACCTCCATCTTTGTTCACATAACACAAAACTTATATTAGACACTCCTCGTGGAATCCACTTGTACTCGCACTACTATATTTATTTTAAAGAGTATTGATTTTATTTTTGGTTGCTTACGACAACACATTAGAATCCCACCTGTGCAAGCCAGAACTCGTACTTGGAAGCCTTGGCATATAGCCGATGCTCCTGAAGTAACTGCAACACTATCACCAAGTGTTGTCGTGCTCTTCCTCTGACTGAGAGTAGATCAGAATGTCGTCGACGAACACCCCTCTGAACTGGTCTAGAAACAGCCGGAAGATCCTCTGCATCAGATCCATGAACGTTGTTGGTTTGTTCGTCAGCCCAAATAGCATCACCACGAACTCGTCCAGGCCGTACCGAGTCCGGAAAGCCGTCTTTGGGATGTCGCAATCCCGAGCCCTCAACTGGTGGTAGCCTGTGCGGAGGTCGATCTTCGAGAAGAGTGAAGGTCCTCGCAACTAGTCGAACAAGTCATCGATCCACGGCAATGGATACCTATTCTTTGGATTGATCCCAAAATTATGGATCGATCCAGAACCCTGTTCAAGAGAGCCATGACTCTCTGTTACATATTGGATCGATCCAAGCTGTTAGAAACTGAAATGTTTACATCTTGGATCGATCCAAACCTATTTTGGATCAATCCAAGACCGGCTGACGGTTAGAAATGGACGATTCAGATCTAATCTGATGGTCCACGACCTAAGGCCTATAAATAGGGGTTTTGGCTCTTATTTTAGGATCTTTTCTTCTCCTTTCTCCAGCTTTTTCTTAATCCTTCTCCCCTCCTTTAGCTCTTGAGATTTCTCCTCAAATCCTTAAGGATTTAGGGCTCTAAGGGTGGATTTTGATGCAGAAGATGGGTAAAGCCTCCTCTTCCATGGATCTCCTACCCAAGATGAGTAGCTAAATCCCTTCTCCTTGGGAAATCCTTGATGTCTTAGGTCTTTCTCTTAGATTTCTCTTTTGATTCTTGATGTAATGACTCTTGTGAAATTGTTTTTGTATGAATTCACATGTAACTCCATATTTCTTTAATGAATTCTTTTATTGAATAGTTTGAATACCTATGTTTGCATATAATTGCTTGAGAATTAGATGCTTGATAGGTGTTTGACTTAATTCCCCAAAGAATAGGTCATGCTAGAACCATGGCCAACTCTATTTGAGGAACCCTTGATCTAGGGATAGGACCTTGAGGTGCTAAAACCACCCCAAGTCAAAGCTATCCTACCTACCATTCTTGATTTAGATGGAGGATTGGATTGAGGTATTAAACTCACCTCAATCCAAGACCTTATTCATACAAAGCCTTGATTAATTGCCAACAATAGGACCTTAACTCGATGATTGTTGAACTATGATCGAATTAAAGCCTTGATCATGGATCTTTACCTTGTGATCCACGCGATGAGATGATCCTAACCCGACGTCTCAATAGCGGCGAGCGATACTAACCCTATGCTCGTCGATCTCCTATTACCATCTCATTTTGGTGCCATTCATCTTGATTCATAGAGAAGACATTTAGACCCTAATTCAGATTGGAATTCCCTAAGAATTCTTTCTTGATAAATTTCCACCTTAATTGCTTTTAGAGTACTTTAGTTAGAATAACTATAGAATCAACTCAATTGTTTACAACTTTTGTAGAGACTAGATCGTATTTGTTAATTCGACCATCCAATTCTCCGAAGACTTGACCCGTAATTCCACTAACTACATTGTAGTTAACTAGTGGTTCGGTAATTTGTTTTGTCCACCTTTGATATACTTAACGACATATTTCAAGGCGCGTCATTCGCCGCCACGCCTTCCCACACCACAAGCAAAGGAATCGGCTGAGAACCGATCCCCCGACAACACAAACTGTGTCCCGTATCACATCAAAGCCCGTCATGTCTAGCATCTACAGGTCTAGATAGACACGGAGGCCTCCAACCTCCAAGGAATAAGATTGGCAGACCCGGTCTACCCTGGCTGTCCCGCCGGTCGGTGAGTCTACTGATTGTGCCACCCCTAGCCAACTCGTCTCTAATCCTAGCGATGCCACACACATGCTAGCAATATAGGAATGAAACGCCCCATAATCTACCAGCACATCTACTAAAGAACTAGAAAGCTGAAAGATACCTCGGAGTACAGATGGCTCTGATGTTGCTTGCTAGTACTACGGTGGTGGCTGGTACAGCTGAACGGTGTCCGACTGCTCACACGCTGGGAGGGCAAACATACGCCCTCGCTGGCCGCCTCCACCTCTGGAGCGACTCGGTCCAGCCCCTTATCTACGCCCACCACTGCTCCTCTGGCAAGCATTGGACCCTCCACCTCTACTGCCCTGCAGCATAGCGCCCACGCTCCTCGCAGGTGACAGTCTCTATGGAAGTGCCCCAGCTGCCCGCACTGGAAGCACGTAACTGACGCGCCATCAGGCTGCTGACCCTGCCCACCCTTTGACGGAGCCTGCCCAGACGGCCCGGCCGTCCGGAGAAACTGGCCCGCTGGACTAGCAAACTGCGGTTGAAACTGCTGTGGGCGCCGCACGACTGCTGTTGGAAGAGTTGCATACGCCGTTGCTGCCCTCTGCCGAATCCCCCTCTGACTTGGGGTCTCTGTAGTGTGCTGATAGAGAATGCCGGTGGGATTGCCCAGTACCTCTCGTCCTACAATTGCGCCTCCATTACTAAGGTGCAGTTCAGAACTGCTGGGTACGTCTGGAAGCGTTGAGAACATGTCTGTCGTATGATCTCTGGCCGAAGTCCCCACTCGAACTGTCGTGCCTTGGCTGTCGGATCTGCTGCCACTACCCCCGTAAAATAGACCAAATGTGTGAATCGGGTGGCATACTGCTGAACAAAGTGAGTACCCTGCAGAAGGGACTGGTACTCACGAGACAGGGTGTCACATGTACTCTCTGGGAAGTACGCATCCAAGAACAACTCCCTCAGCTCCTCCCACAGCGGCTCCTCTCCGCCACTGGTGTGCTGGACGGCGCACCACCAGTCAAGAGTGTCTCCATTGAACTGAAACACCGTGAGAGTGACCCGGATCCGGTCTTCCTCGACCAAGAGAGCATCCAGGATGCGCATGACTCCCCTGAGCCAGCCGTCCGCAGTAGTCAGATCTCCAGTCTCACGACTAAACCTAAGCAGGTTCAGCCGCTGGAAATCTATCATGACTGCCGCAGCGGCCCGCCCGTGGACAGGAGCGAGGACCTCCTCCTCGGCGAGAAAGGCCTCCTTCAATGCGATCGAAACCGTTGCTGGTGATTTCTCAGCCAGCCTACCTCGGACCACCCTGATAGGAACCTCCCTGCTCGGTCGGGCGGGTCGACTAGGTCGAACCCCACCCCAACCCACAACCGAAGGTCGGCCTTGAGCTCCCGACATCTACGCAATCACCAACGACAAACGAGCGTCCACTCGTTAGAAATTGCAAAATAAACAACACAACGAAAAAAAAGCGTAAAGCATAACACGTCATAGAAGCGCATGCATGGATGTTCTAGACATAGAACTATCACATCCCACGCTCAATCTCAACCGAATCCTCATCCTAACCCTGGGACCTATAGCCTAAGCATTGATACCAAGTTGTCACGCCCCTACCCGCGAAGGCCCAATCGGGCCGGGGGACGTGAACCGGAACGTAACTAATTGCGGAATAATTTGGCGAGGGTTCCCTCTAGTTTACTGGTTTCCCTAAACAATTCAAAAGCACCCTTATTTAACAATAATTCCAAACCTCAAAAGATATAATAAGATAAATTTAAATCCTTAAAAGGATTTACATTAATATACATCACACTCCCGTAGGAGGCTAACTATAACAAAAGATAGACGACGATCACCGCTCCTCCAGCACCGCCAGACGCCGCCGCGCTACCAAACACCTGCCCAGTATGGGCCACTAAAGAAGAGCTAACGTATGCACCTACAAAACGCAGCCTCGGTAGGATTGAGCACTAAGCTCAGTAGGGTTCTACACTAGGACATACAGAAAGAAGGGAACTCAACAGTGTCGCCCCCAAGCTAGGCCTAGGTGTGCTACAGGGTCCCATAACCCCACCAGTGTCTCTAGGTATCGAACCATGGTCACCCTAATGAACTGGGCCCATCCCGGAAACACCTAGTACAACAGGACGAAGACACTGCTGGGCAGGACAAGTCTTTGCCAGGAAGGCACACCCTCTGCCCAAGGATAAAACGACGTCACTGGCTGCACCCTCAGCACCTGGCTCGAGGCAGACACGACCTCTAAAATCATCAAATAGTACGTATTCAAGTCATCTAAGCCTATCATCGTTATCGACTGAATACTACCATCCAACCTGGACCACGTTACCCGCCACGGTCCTAGCGCTAAATCCGAGCCACCCGAAAGCCTCGGATCGGGGATCAACCCATCGCCCACACCCTATCTTTATGCATCTAATGCACAAACAGAATGCATGTTATGATCATGCGTAGGTAAGGAGTAAGCATACAACAGTATGATAAAATAACACACAAGTCTAACTGGATCGTTGCAGCGATACTACCGACCGCTATCAGCCAATCTGCAACGGGTCCCGGTATTACGATGGTACCGCGACCGTCAACCGCGAACCCCTGCAACGGGAAGTAACCCCAAAAACTCGGATGAACATATAATATTATAATATATGTTTTGAACATATAATATTATTTAAATCATCAAGATCCTCTAATTAGACGCTAAGCGACCTTATCGATCCGATGTCCAAATGACGTCAGATTCAAGATCCAACTAAGGAAACGCAGAAAAACAAATTGGGATCAACATCCAAAACCGGGAAACATCCGATGGCTCGATTACCCAGAAAACACTAATCAAAACCATTAATCTCACTAATTACCTCTAATTGCTGCAACGCAGCCCATCCGTAGGAACATCATAACAATTCATAAGAAAATCAGAAAATAATGAAACTAGTTGTGTCTAAGAGTAGAGTCAAAGATCTACAACTCGTATGTTCATCATAAATCAAGATCATGCATGTATAGACCAGAAAACAATTCATAAACCGGCTGTTCTTCAAGAACAGAGAAATCAGAAAAATCTGAGTTTAAACATGCTAAAAACCTACTAAAATCTCAATCAAATCTTATGAAATTTAAAACCGTGATTAAGCTGACGAAGAGGCACACAACAACACAAAGAACACCTAGATCTACTGGCTAGATTTAGAAAAGACCCAAAATAAACTCATGGACGTACAATCCTACTAGACTAAGCAAACCGCGGGAAAGAGAAGGGAGAAGAAGAAGAGAAGAAGGAGAAAGAAGAAGGAGGAAGGAGAAGCCAGGGAAGAGAGGAAGAGGAAAAGGATAAGGGAGAGGAGAGTAGAATTTTCTTCTCACCCTCTGACAACGGAGAATGACGGCCAACGGCGGCCGTCCACTCAGAAATCCACCGCCTCAACTTTATGGTTCAAGAAGGTCGATCTCCTTAGCAAGGGAAGATCAATCTCCTTAGCAAAGGAAGATCGATCTCATTCGCCCAGAAAGTCAAACTTGGGCTAAAACACAAGCCCAAGCTCGGATCTTCCGATTCCGGGTCCACCTAACCGTTTCAAACAAACACTACACAAACACGGTTGGTGTGTATACACACGGGTGCGAAATAAACCAACAAGGCGCAATTTACCAAATTGCCCTTGCGGTCCACAACGAGCCATAGGCCCGACCCAGACGGTCGACCCAGGAGTAGAGGGACAGGTCCTTACATCTTTACCTTCAACAGTTTTCATAGGGACATAGGGTCCATCCTCTATTACCAACCAAGTTTCATAATCCATTGATTGAATGAATATTTCCATCTTGGTCTTCCAATATATATAGTTCGATCCATTGAAGTATGGTGGATTATTGGTAGCTTGTCCCTCTACGTTTTCCATCTCTAGATAGGATCCTCTACGGGTTGTCACACCACTAAAATAGAGACCTAGCTCTGATACCAACTGAAGGTCCAAGAGGGGGGTGAATTGGACTATTTTTGAAAAGCTAGATTAATGGAAAAATCAGGTAGGAGAGATCTAATACCTTAAAAATCAGCATACAAGAATTATATGAAAGAAGGGTTAGAGAGATAGCACCGATTTTATAGTGGTTCAACCCAACTCTTGATGTACGTCTACTTCTCTCAAAGTCCTCCTTGAGATTCCACGACTTGCAAATCTTTACTAGCTTTTTCTCCAAGCTTTCTCGTGCTTGGTGACCTTACAATCACATCCAATAGCTGTTGGATTACTCTCAATATACTTCTTCACACTCGAAGAAGATTTACAAAGGTTGTAGCTCAAAACAAATGAGTAGTAAACTCTTGCTTAGACTTGCTCAAATGATCTCAAAAATATCAATAATTGTTCTAGCAAGTTTACAAAAAAGAACTACTTATATTTGGCCTTCAACCAGCTCAAAAAGCACCTCCAACGGCTCCCTGAAACACTCCAACGGCTAGTTTTTTTACTCTGCGCGTTGTTGGCGGTCGATCCATGCGTTGTCCGTCACATCGACCGTCATGTACAAAAACTCAGCCTTCTTGAGCCGCGGTAGATCCAACCATCGACCGTCGTATCGACCGTCAGCCTCTGTTGTGAAAAATACTTCCCAGGGTCGATGCTTCAATCGATCGTCGCTTGTTCACTTTGCATCATCATACTCCATGGTCGATCGCCACATCGTTCGTCGGATTGTCTGTGAGCCTATAACATTTAAAAACACAAAATCCAAACGCCACCGACCGTGAGGCTCTGTCAAGAAAATGGCTTTCCAGGGTCGATGCTTCGATCGACCGTGAGCCAACATTTCATTATGCCAAGTTTGGTGCATCCACCGTGCAACCCCGCGGTCGATCCATGGATCGACCGTTGCATTCCCACGGTCGATCCATGCATCGACCATTCGTACAATAAATCCTCAAATGTTTAAAAAAAGGCTTCCAATTAAAATGGTAATAAATATTAAACATATATTTTATCATTTAATGTATATTGGCATCATTAAAACAAGGTTAGGATCAACAATATTATATTTTATTATAATATAGTTTTACTCTATTTTACGTAATCATATAATAGTATAAATTTTATACGATTCAACGTACAAATACCGAAAACTTAACTTAATAGTTGAATAGAGAAAGATGGGTTAGCCGGTTCTTTGGGGATTGATTACAACCAAAATTGGTGTGGGAGTGGTGCGCATGTCGATTATCAGCCTGCGCTGACTCAAAAATAGGGTCATTGGAGAGTTGCAATATTATATATTTTATACACTTTATGTACAAACAATTCAAATATTATAATCTTAACCCACTAGCTTACCCACAATTATAATATTATATAGTTTATACACTTTACGTAGATACATTTGAGTTAATTTAATAGTTAAGTCAAATATTATATTATTAACCCACTGGCTTACCCAATATTATAAAATTATATATTTTATACACTTTACAATTCTTATCCATATCCCAAGCTTAACCCACTAATGTACCCCTGTTTCTGACCCAAACGCCATAAGTGGGTTAAGTTTACCATCATTTCTTATCCCCACATTGTTACCCCTAACCCCTTTAACCTTAGGATCATCCCCACCAAAAATCAAATCAATTGGAAAACAAATTTTCTCTTAATTTCATAGATTAAAGTAATTGCTCTGTTCTACACCTCAGAAACCAGAAAAATGTGAAAGCAATTGGAATTGAAAGCTAACTCAGAGATAGACAACGTTAATGTTGAGGATCAACTGAGATCATGCACGTACAGCTCAGAAACCACGTTAGAACATCGCTGTTCTGATTAAACAAGAAAATTTGAAAATATTTCAATGAAAGGTTGCTTCAATCCATATCAAACCAAACCAAAATCCATCCAAGCTTACCTGATGTTAAACAACCCCAAACAAATCATCTAGAATAGTTTAATTGAAAAAACAAGCATTTAATCAACAAAGAACAGCAAAACTAAGCTAAATGGATAATCCTACCGTACCAAGCTTAATCCATGTTTAATTCTCAATTAAACTATGTAGAGGAGATCTAGAGCAGTTCCCCTACCTCCTGGAAACCTTACCAAGCATCTATAACAAGCTTTCCTACCGGATCAAAGGCGAGAAGAAGACGGAGGACCGAAAAAAGAAAACAGAGCGGTTCATGGATCTCTTATAGAACCGAGTCCATCCAAGCTTTAACCAGATGTTAAACAACCCTAAGCACATCATCTAGCGTAGTTTAATTGAAAAAACAAGCATTTAATCAACAAAGAACAACAAAACTAAGCTAAATGAAGAATCCTACCTTACCAAGCTTAATCCACGTTTAATTCTCAATTAAACCATGTAGAGGAGATCTAGAGCAGCTCCCCTACCTCCTGGAAACCTTACCAAGCGTCTACAGCAAGCCTTCCTAGCGGATCAAAGGAGAGAAGAAGAGGAAGGAACAAAAAAAGAAAACAGAGCGGTTCGCGGATCTCTTATATACCCGAGTCCGATCGGTCGCTCCCTGAGTGATCGATCGTACTAGGTCAGTTCCCGTCCTTATCCGAACACGTCAAAGGCAGTGTCGACATCGATCCAACCGATCACTCCCAAGAGCGATCGATCAGTTTGGGCTGATAGTTGTCCTAAAGACGGCTTCTGGGCGCCCGAACTCAGATCTTTCGATCCCAAGCTCGCCTAAGGTTCTAACAAGCACATATGTCAATCATACAGTTGAGTATGCACTGCGCAAATGTGAAACCAACCGCCAAGGTGCAATTAACCAAATTTCCCTTGGGTTCTAAAATCAACAATGTGATCAAACTGATCCCGCTCGACGCGGAAACAAGCCAACAGGGTACGGCCCCGACCTACACGGTCGAGCCAGGTTAGAGAAACAGGTCCTCATAGCCAACCTCTTCTCATAGTTAGGCCTTAGGGGCAGACATCCATGGGAGAAGGGCAAAGCTAGCAGCAAGCGCTTGGACCTCTTCTCAAAGCTCGACGTGTAGCATGTAGAGGTTGGCAGAGACCATGTGAGGATCCGTACCTCCAACTCGGTTCGACCGCGTAGGTCGAGGGTCTGGTTCGGTTGGTTTGGCTCGGTGGTCCTTGTTTCGCGATCTCCTTTGATCATTACGGCTCCGGGGGTAATTTGGTAAATTACCCTTGACGGAGTTGGTTTCAGACACACGTCGTGTACACACGGCCTTGTAATGATGTATGTACTTGATTAGACCATTAGGAGTACCCCAGATCGGAGGATCTGAGTTCAATCGCAAGGATCAAAATTTGAGCAGTTAGGATCAGATCTGGCTGATCGAACGGCCATGATCTAATCTTAACCCCACCATATATAAGAACCCCTTTAGTTGCTCTGTTCTCTCGTTAGGGCACCTCGGATCATGACGAGAGAGAGAGAGTGAGAGAGAGAGAGAGGGCGGCGTCGACGGCGAGCTCGGAGGTCTTGGCTACGGCGGCGACCACGGCGTAGAGCTTGGCGACAGCGACTGGAGAGGAACAAGGCAACGGGGAGATCGAAGATGACGACCACGGCCAAAGAAGACAAGGGAGGAAGTGATCTCGGTCTAGAAAGGTAGGGGATCTACCCTAATCTCAAATTAGGCCTCTAGGATTTGGATTGATGCCTGCTAGCGTGGGATTGTGATGCTCTATTCTTTGTTTCGTGATTCCTGTCATTGTTTTCCCGTTCATTGCATGCCGCTACTTAAATTTGAGTTAATGGTGATTTTTGTTGAGATTTGAGTCCTCTTTTGTTGGTTTGTTGGATTTCAAAGAGATCTTCACCTATGAGCTTCTTGTCTTTTCCCTGCTCTTGATCTGCCGGGCGTTTGAGATCCTCTTCCAACCCCTCTCTCGATTTCCATGGAGTTTTTATTGGTTTGGTTTGGTTTGGATTTGTGGATATAGTTGCATTTCAATGCTATGTGACAATTTCCGATGCTAGGCGGTAATCCGGTTCCTCCCCTGTTTTCCTCATCATGCCTGCTCCTACTGCTATGGATTTGCTTGAGGTGTGTGATGGACTAAATTATTGGAGGTGTTTGGGTTTTCCCTTGCTTCGGATTGGGTTCTCTGTTCCCTTCTCCATGCTCTTGGTTTGCCTTGCGATCATGGCTTGTGTCTGGTGCTCCTTCCTTCTCTTCCTTGCCATGGTGTATCATGATGCATAGTTTCTTTTACTGGTTGGGATGTATCCATGCTAAGCCAGTGATCATTGTCAGATTTTGTGCACTAGTCCCTGCGGCCATAGATTGTTCGAGATGTATGAGTTTGCTTGGATTTCTTTGGGATTTGCTGGTTACTGTTTAGACTTCTTTTGGATTGCTATACCCGTCGGATTTCTTAGTTTTTGGATTGGATGATCGTAGGGCATTTGGCCCTTCCTGGCATCTGTCTTTCATGTCTTTCAGTTTTCATTGAGATCAGATGTAATCTCTCAAATTAGTTTTACGTTGATTTTCGATTTTGTCCCTAAGCTGAATACCATTGCCACTCTTTAGAACCATCTGTTTATCCTCTATTCAATTCTTATAATTTCTAGCGATTTTATTTAATTATTTATCGTTATATCATGTTCATTCCTAGGGCCGGCTGTGTGCCCGTTGCTATTTCTTTTGTGGGATTAACCAAGGGAGTGATGCCCCTTGGAAATGTTTAGATTTAATTGGGCCGAGGGTGTACCCTTTGTATGTGTTGAATGATTATGCATGATTGGGATATGTGCATGTTGTGCTTGGTTTTTGTTTATTCTTCAATGCTAAACCTACCCTATAGCTATGCTATACCTTGTTGGACATGTGATTGATGAATTGACATGTAGAGACACCTAGGCCTAGTTGCTTGATTAGGCTCATGCATGTTGTATGCATTAGAAGTATTAAGGTTAGGTGATATGTAATGGATTCGATTGCCGATCCGGAATTTGGTTAGGTGAGGATGAGGACGTGATTGTCATCGAATGATTATGTTTGCTAACATTTGAGGTTATTGTTATAGTCGACTATGTATTATTCTTGTATTTGAGGAATAGAGGTAGTATTGTCTCTTTGTCCCAAGCGCCTAAGTGTGGATGTCAATGTCCATGACTTGTATCCCCGTACAAGGGGTGGTGTACGGTGAGAGCTCCGGCGGTGAGTGCAGCGGCGATGCATCGACCCTGGGTTCGGGCTCATGTCGGATGTCCTTCTTGTTTCGCTGCTTGGGTAAGGGTCACCCTATCTAGGGGCCCATTCTGGATCGACGAGGTGTGATGCCTACAGTGGCACCTTAGACTTGGGATAAAGCACAATACAGTTGCAGTTTACCCTTTCTTTAAGAGTGTCGTAGAGTAGAACCCTACTGGGCATTTGATAAGTCACTAAATGTTCATGATTCAACCCCTTAACTTAGCTTTGTTATGCCTAGAGTAGTTGTATTTGATAGCTTGTTAGTTGATTTCAGGTTTAATCATGCTTTGAGAAGAAATGCAAGAAATTCAGCTAAAATGACTAAAGAAACTGCTTCGTCGACCGTCAGTAATATATTCGTCAAATATTTTACAAAGGTTCAAATATTTTGGAAATTTAGTACGTGATAGAAGACTTCAAAATCTACAATGTTCATGTTGGACACTTTGCGAGATTCCTGATGGATCGATTCCAGTTTGGAAGAAGATCAAGATATAGAGCTGCTCGAAAACTAGTCCATCGACGTTCAGAAGAATATTCGTCAAATATTCCCTATAAGTCTAAATATTATAAAATCTTCGGGATATGACAGAAGACTTGAAGATCTAAAACTTTCCTGTTGAAGACATTCTCAGATTCCAAGCTAATTAGCGCCCGAATTGAGTTAAACTCGGAATCCTGAATAGGAGTTGAAATACGAAAAGAGGAAAGTCAAAGTTTAAGTCTTGATAGGACTCTTACGTCCAAGTTTAGGGTTTCTCTATTTAAAAGGCCTTTTCCAGCCGAATTTCTGATCTTTTTGTCAATCTTTGGAGGAGGAAGAAGAAGAAGGAGAGGGTGTGGATGGTGACAGCTTCCTACTCCAACCCGATGGCTTTCATCCAAAAGATGAGTTGCTAATTATTATACTTAGGATTATTCATGAAACCCTAGTGTAGTTTTGGTTTTTCTTTAGTTAGATTCTTGTGAACTTCTCGATACATGATCTCATGAATATGGTTTTATTGTTAATAGAGTTGAGGGAACAGAGTTCCTTGACGTATTTTCAGTCCTACATGATTTCTGTGATTGATTGTAGAGATTTATGAGATGATTTTCATGAAGTTATTAGTTTGCCTTTGAGATAAGCTATGCTACGCGAAGATAGGTTGTGCCACGGTCATTAGGAGTAGTATAATTTAATGTAATCGTAGGACCAAAGACAATATATGCCAAGCAAAGATAGGTTATGCCGTTGGGAACATTAACTTTCTTTTAGGGATTCATGTGAGCTTGTAGCCATATGATCCATAATGTTGAGAGTAGGGAACAAGATGATAACTAGAGAAGACTAATAACGAAACTAGGGTGGATTGAGTAATTCCTAAGTCACTTATCCATTGATTCAAATTGATCAACCTTTTATTTTTTTTCTTCATTAGTTTAATCTATTCTATCTTTGATTCTTTTCCTTAGTTTTAGGGTTTTGAGAATTGATTTCAGTTTCCAACGTTTTCTCTGTGGATCAACTCCCGACTTCACCGCTATTTCTACCTAGTAGTTTAGTGATTGAATAAGGATTATAAATTTATATTTGATTGAGTTTGCAACGTTTTAACGACAACGTTTGTGAGCGATCAGCATTGTTGCTCACCCTACCTAAGCTGCATCGGTAATGCAGGTCGATGCAGTTCCTTCTTTCATGTGTTCTTCTAGAAGATGGCGCGGCAAGTCGAGGTGATCGAGCACTTGGCGCTTTGAGGAGTCTTTTACAGCTTCCTTGCAGTTTTACATTATGATGTATAAATTGATGTAGAATCTGATGTATTTGAGGATAGAATTAGATGATTCTTAATCCAGTTGTATTCGAGAAAATTTGTATTCTTTAATGTAGATATTTGAGAAATCTAATAACTAGTTATTTACAATTGTGCCATTGTTCAAGTTGAAATTGTAAAATATACAGGTTTCTTGTGCTATAATTATAAACGAGACTCTGTCGATTTTTTTATGAACTAGATGATCAGATTGCTCAAATTAACTGTGAAAATCTTTATATAAATGTGCCAGAGATGATTGAATAGGCTTAGGTCCCTCACGTCTTGGCCCGGATGGGTTTTCTGTGTCAGGGTGTTATAGACCGGGAGCTGGGTGAGGCCGGCAAAGGTCTCAGAAGTACCTTCCAGCTTTTCAGTTCATTTGTAGATATTCTGATAGATTTTGGGGCGTTGCATTCCTTTGTAGCTAGCAAGTGTTTGGCATCGCTAGGGCTAGAGACAGAACCACTTGGGATCACAATATCATAACAAAAGCATGACTGAAGTTATAATAATGTTCAATCACATAACCATTTATGAAGATCCAATATATATATAGAGTTTAAACATTAAAGATTAAAACATGAACCAATGATAGAGAAAGAAACACTAGTCCTTGCTTAGTCATCTATCTCCATACCCGAAGATTAATCATCTATGGATGGTGGATTGGTCTCCTTCCTCCTCCAGAAAAGTCCCCAAAAAGCTCTCTTTGAAAAACCCTAAGTTGCCTATTTATAACCTCCAAAAGATTCCCACTCGGATTAGATCTAGACCCTTGATTTTGCTCAGCCGCCATATAATGATCGATCATCATAGGGAATATGATCGATCACTTCATCCTGTTGAAGTGTCACGCCCCAAGGATGATCGAGCAAATGATCGATCATTTGCATCGTCGATTTTCTCAATTTTCTTAGTTGCAAAGATGATCAATCATTTCAAGGGAAAAGATCGATCCAAGTAAACATAGCTCTTTGTCATCTCTTGGTGAATAAATAATCGATCATTATAGAGGAAGAAGATCGATCATCTTTCCTACGTATTTTCTCTTTTGCCATTCAGATCCAGCAGCTACAAATCAAGCTCCAGAATCGCTTCTTTTTTTTCTCTCTGTACATGCAATACTCACATACTAGCTAAAGTTGAAATCATGGTCTAGGTTAACAATAGCATGGACATTCCTCTGGTGAGTATAATTCCCACTACACATAAAATGTTCATGTGTGAATCACATGATATGTTGGTCGTGGGTGCTGCAGGCCTTGGTTGCAAGCCTGCCGAGTGGGATGTAGAGGCCCAGGGCATGGTTGCAGACCAGGTTGCAGGCCCAAGCAGCAGCCCCATGTGTTTGGTCCTGTCGTGTGGGATGTAGAGGCCCAGGATGGGGTGGGTTGTAGGCCCGACCCGGGCAGCGTGTTTGCGCTACCAGTGGTGCTGGCGGTCGACCGCGGCTCTATGGTAAAGGCAATATGATCCCCCTACTATCACTCCGGAGTTTTGGTATAAGTGGTTAGCTCGTGGATCCTGAACCGACACGTGGTATCAGAGCGAGGTTGCGGGTTCGAACCCCAGTGGTGCTGCTGGGGGGGAGATTATTGGCCATGGGCACTGCAGGCCTTGGTTGCGGGCCTGCCGAGTGGGATGTAGAGGCTCAGGGCATGGTTGCGGACCAGGTTGCAGGCCCAGGCAGCAGCCCCCTGTGTTCGGCCCTGTCGTGTGGGATGTAGAGGCCCAGGACAGGGTGGGTTGTAGGCCCGACCCAGGCAGCGTGTCTGTGCTGCCAGTAGTGGTGGTGGTCGATTCGTCGGGTCGACCGTGACTCTATGGTAAAGGCAATATGGGCCCCCATACTATCACTCCGGAGTTTTGGTACGAGTGATTAGCTAGTGGATCCTGAACCGACATGAAATTTTACCTTCAGGTTATCACGCATGCAATCCATCCATAAGTCAATCCCTGTGAAAGCAGCATGTATAATAAACATAAAAATTTCTGAGTTATGCACAATTTTCAGTAACATGCTCAATTCAATACTATTAAACCCACAAAGTAACACGCATATGGTCATGTATGCCTACACTCCCAACCTGAAATTCACATCGTCCGCAATGTGTGCTAAGCATGGTAAGAGAATAAAATGGGGTGCATGTTTAAATTTTAAATAGAATAGATAAGAATTATAAATCAATATAGGAGCGAGGGCACCTGATAAAATAGTTGTAATCATGCCCAAGGTTCCTCAGGGTAGCCGAATTTCTCATCTTCAGAATAGTGGTTGAAGCTCTCAAGAAACGTAGATGGTGGTCCAAAGATACTAAGAAAAAACAAAACAAAAAAGAAACCATATAACTGAAAGCTAAAACTTAAAATATGTTACTTTTGCGGGTTGCCTCCCACCCATCGCTTTATTTAACGTCTAGGCAAGACGGACTGCAAAACCTAAAATTCAACCATGAGGATATGGCTGCAATGCTTCATGGGCTGCCTTGAGATGATCATTTCCAATAGAGCTACGAGTGCTATCAAAATCAATAAAATTAGGGTAAAGATAGTTGAAATCATTGTGTGCAAACTCCTTTTCCATGCATGTGTCGATCATGTAGGTCTGTGGGCACTCATCATCATCTGCAGGCTGCTTGGCAACATTAAAAACATTAATTTCTAAGGCCATATTCCCAAAAGTCAAGTTCATTAAGCCATTCCTGCAATTAATTATAGCGTTAGCAGTAGCAGGAAATGGTCTACCTAAGATAATTGGATTTCTAGAGTCAGCAGTTACTACAGCCTGTGTATCCAAGACTAAGAAATAAACTGGATAATAACATTTATCTATTTGCACAAGCACATCCTCTACTACTCCCAGTGGACTTTTCGTGGATCTATTTTCCAGTTGCAGGACCACGGATGTCGACTTAATCTGTCCTAAACCAACTTGCAAGTAAACAGAATATGGCATTAAATTGATATTTGCACCAAGATCTAATAAAGCTTGTCCTCCTTCTTGTTCTCCAATCAAACAAGACATAGTAGGACAGCCAGGATCCTTATATTTCATAGGAATCCTATGCTGAAGCAGTGCACTAACCTGCTGTGTTAAGAATGCTGTTTTTTTTACATGATGTTGTCTCTTCATAGTACATAAATCAATAATCACTTTGGCATAATTAGGCACTTGCTTAATAACATGCAGAAGAGGGAGGTTTACCTTAACTTGCCGAAGTTGTTCCAAGATCTCGTTGTTGGCCTCCATAGTTAGTTTAGTAAATTTCAATGCTTGAGGAAAAGGGATACGTACCTTAAACTCGTCTGGCATGGGGCCTGCTGGATAATCGGCCTCTGTAGGGTTCTCCTAAATTCGGTCCTCTCCGTCAACAGCAATCGGAGGTCTGGCTGGTTCCCTTGGAGGACTTATTGTTGTTTTTCCGCTTCTTGTAGTGACGGCGTTCATCTCCTTCACGTTGGTTTCATCAGCACTGGATGCCTACGTCTGTTGGGGTTGAGCTAGGAACTTCCCTCGTTCGTGCACGCTCAATGAGTTGATCACCTTCATGATCTGGCTCTTAATCTCTTGAATATCCTTATTTCTTTCCTTGGATTCCTGCACAATTATAGATTTTAGTTCCTACAAACTATCAGTAAATGTAGGCCTAGGAAAACCAATAGCATTATAAGGAGGATTAGAAAAAGGCTTATTGGGTGTTGGTTGATGATGCTTATTGCTTTGAGGAGCGTTCGACTTATCAGCTGAAGTTAAGATGCTCTCGCCACCCTGGATTATACGTATCTGAATAGGGAGTGTACGACCTCCTGAATGCGCCCACGGCGTTGCAATGTTCATCGTACACACCTCTCATTTCAGCATAGGTAGGGCAATCGTCAATCTGGTGATCCATGCCCTAACAAATCACACTAGGCCCAACTAGCTTTGGAGGTTCGCTGTATGGAGAAGTCCAGGCAGCCATCATATCTTTGGTCTTTAGTAGCTTCAGCTCCCTTGTCATGCTCTCCACTTTAGCCTTGAGTGCATATTGCTCGCACAGCTGATATATTCCTCCACCTTGTTGCTGCGATGATGGTTTGGCTCTGCCGATACGATCTGTTGTGCTCGGCCTAGTCCATGTATGAGCTTTCTCAGCAAGCTCTGTCAGAAACTAAATAGCTGCATCAGGATCGTTTTGCAAAAATTCATCATTGCACATCATTTCAACAAATTGGCGTTCTCTAATAGTTAATCCATCGTAAAAATAACTAACAAGTCGCCAACTCTCATACCGGTGGTGAGGACACAAGTTTAGTATGTCTTTAAATCGCTCACACCCTTGATACAGAGTCTCACTATCCTTCTTTGCGAAGGTCAAGATCTATCTCTTAAGTGCATTGGTCTTGTGCTGTGGAAAGTACTTGTTGAAAAACATCTGTGTCATTTCAGCCCAAGATCCTACCGATCATGGTCTCAAAGAATATAACCAACTCTTCGCTCTATCTTTTGGTGAGAACGAGATGAACATAAGTTGGATCATGTCTAGTGCGCCTCGTTGGCCATGAAAGGTCGCTACTATTTCTTCAAACTCCCTAATATACACATATGGATTTTCATTTTCCAACCCGTGAAAGGTAGGAAGCAACTAAATCATGCCAGATTTAAAGTCTACATGTGCTGCATTAGGTGGAAACATGATCCATGAAAGCGTAGCAGTGCGTGTAGGATGCAGATAATCTTGCAAACTCCTAGGAGCCTGTTGTTCCTCATGGTCAACCATAGTTAAAGAATGTTGTGAAGTATGTGACTGTGCGTCAATAAGATCAGCAATGTATGTGTCTCTATCAGAGGTTTCAGAATCACTCTTAGGATGTCTAGCAAATCTATCTAATTTGTCTCTATACTGAGGCATAAACCGGCAATCACACTATCCCAAAAGGTGCAAACTAAAGAAAGTAGGAAAAATAAAAGAAAAAAACAAAAAATAAAGAAGAGAACGAAGTTACCGCCTTGATGTTGTCAATCGTGCCACTAATGATTCTGGCGCTTTTCTGAACCGACTCCCTGGCAACAGCGCCAATTTTTTATGTCGCTCAAATATGTCTCGCACAGCAGTCGCGGTGTAGTACAACATAAGAGAGGGTGATCCCATAGGGAAACAAGTAAAAAGGATCTAGAAACACAAATAATAATATATCGAAAACAATCAAGAGCGTAAGAGTTAAGAAAGTTAGATCGAAGATGTAATGGTAATGTGAAGTTAATAAAGGAAATCAGGATTTAGATGAGGCTAGGCTTCAGGAATCCTTCACTCGGACTTGGGTTCTTCTCTTACCAATGGTTCATGTAAAACACAGTTGAGGGATTCACATCCCAATCACCTTGACTAGAAGATATGGATTTATAAATCTTATAGAATATAAATGTCTCTTCTATGTTTGGTTCTTCTCATTTTAGCCCTGACTCCGTCCTACCAGAACCTAAGAATACATGATATTGGTTGTTACTATAGGCAACGCATAACAAAAGTTTCACGGGACAAAGCCCTAACCTTGTCTCACCATATCCATAAGAATACACAATACCAGTTGTCACTACGGGTAATGCATAGCAAAGATTTCATGAGACTAGGTAGGAGAATGAAGAGATCGCTATGGGATCATAATATCATAACAAAAGCATGACTGAAGTTATAATAATGTTCAATCACATAACCATCTATGAAGATCCAATACATATATAGAGTTTAAAAATGAAAAACTTAAAACATGAACCAATGATAGAGAAAGAAACCCTAGTCCTTGCTTAGTCATCCATCCGCCATGCCCGAAAATTACTCGTCCATGGATGGTGGATTGGTCTCTTTCCTCATCCAGAAAACACCCCAAAAAGCTCTCTTTGAATAACCCTAAGTTGCTTATTTATAGCCTCCAAAAGATTCCTACTCGAATTAGATCTAGACCCTTGATTTTGCTCAGCCACCGTATAATGATCGATCATCATAGGGGAAGATGATCGATCATCATAGGGGAAGATGATCGATCATCATAGGGGAAGATGATCGATCATCATAGGGGAAGATGATCGATCATTTCATCCGAGGATGATCGATCATTTGAAATCAAATGATCGATCATTTGCATCGTCGATTTTCTCAATTTTCTTACCTACAAAGATGATCGATCATTTCAAGGGAAAAGATCGATCCGAGAAAACATAGCTCTATGTCATCTCCTGGTGAATAAATGATCGATCATTATAGGGGAAGAAGATCGATCATCTTTTCTGCGTATTTTTTTTTTGTCATTTAGACTGCGCCATTGGTACTAAAAATGTCGTAACTTCCTCTAGGAAACTCAGAATCACAAACAGTAAAATTCTCCATAAACTAAACTTCAAGAGATTGAGCAGGTACAGTTTAATCTTCCAAGTTGACACATGTAATCGTTTGAGCTTCTTTTAGCTCCAATTTCCTGCATTATTCAAACAACTATGTGAAGCAACATATAAATATAAAAATAGTAATAAAGATGTTGATTAAGGATAATAATCGAGCAATTAAAATAATTATAAGATTGTTCAGAGTGCACTTTCATGCACTCATCACCGTTCGGTCTGACGATCTCACCGGCAACATTGATCGATCTGATGGAGAGGGTTTCCCAGCCGTATCTGGATCAGTTCGTTGTAGTGTTCATCGACGATACCCTGATCTACTCATGCACAGAAGAGGGGCATGAGCAGCATCTGAGGGCAGTGTTGCAGCTACTGAGAGAACATAGGTTGTACGCCAAGGCCTCCAAGTGTGAGTTTTGGCTCACAGAAGTGACTTTTTTGGGGCATGCAGTGTCAGCGGTAGGCATTTCGGTTGATCTAGCCAAGATCGAGGCAGTGCTACAGTGGCAATTTCCTCGGCATGGCGGGATACTACAGGAGGTTTGTTAGGGACTTCTCCATAGTTGTAGGGCCATTGACAAGACTTACATAGAAAGCGGTTCCATTCGTTTGGGACGATGCTTGAGAGCAGGCCTTTGTGCAATTGAGGACCAGGTTGACCAGTGCAGCCATCCTGATAGTTCCAGAGAGAGGTGTCGGCTACGGCGTGTACTACGACGCTAGTGGAGAGGGCCTAGGCTGTGTGCTGATACAGGAGGGTCTAGGCGTCGGCTTCATGTCTCGATCTGGATGGGTCTTCTAGGTCGGGGCGCAAAATAAGAGGATCATACAAGATTATTATAATCTTCCTATTGTAGTCTCTCCATTAAAGAAACCTTTTTTTATGTCCGCATACTTTCCTTGTTAGCATAAATGTTATCATTGTACAACTTTCTATATAATAGATTTCTTTCTAAGACTCTCACTTATTGAGAGTTCTAGCAATACAAGCATTGAGCATCTCTTTCTTTATATGCAGCCAAATATGGAAGGAACCCTACATTTGAATCTTATGGCCTATTTGATTCATTATATAAGATAAGGATGTATAACTTACACAATACATGTATAAGTTAAGTAGTTTATAGTTCAAGAATAATTTTTAATACTATGTGCTTTTTGGTGTAAAATGAGATAAAACTTTATGAGACTAAATTAAAAGCATATTATGTCTTCTAGACAAAACAACTAATACAATGAGATTTGACTCAGAGGAGGTAGGTATTAATCATATGCGTCAAAATTCAAACCATCAAAAACCGAGCTTGACGCACCGGACCAAACCCAACTTGGGCTCAACCCAATTTGGAACTGGCCACAAAGGTGATGGTTTCCCCCTTGAAGCCGGCCACCTCCTTGGCCGGCCTCACTTGCCTCCCCAATTAGAGTACAAGCCCATCTATCCTAATTAGTCTCCAGCTGCTTTCCTATCTTAGTTTCCTAGTTTAGTTATTTGCATTATAACATGACTCTTTCTTTTTTTTCTTTCTTAGTTAGGGTTATTTCTTGAGTAGGAAGTCATTGAGTAGGAGTTCTACTCCATCTAGGTCTCTTCTATTTTGCCTATATAAAGGCCCCCATGCTTATGTAGAACATCATTAAGAAATAATTAAATCAAAGGTTTCGGCTTTCTAGGCTCGGTCCCCTTGACGAAGGGGTTGTTCGAGGGTGTTTGCTCCCAAGTCACCACCCCCCTCCGGAGCTCCTGACAGAGTTCCAACCATGACGAACGCAGGCGCCCTCGCCGATGATCCCTCTTCTCCCGGGTACTCTTCTCCATTCCCCTCTTGGTCTAGACTAGCTCTCCCCCGTCCCTCTCTCCTCTCTTCTCCGAGCTTGCTTTGGCCAAGCCAAGGCCCACCCGGGCTCTTCTTCTCTCTTCCCTTCTCTTTCTCTCTCTCGGCTCTCCCCTCCTCTTGCCCTCCTCTTCCGTCCTGGCGCTCACCGACCCCGGCCACTACGCCCGCGGCCCAACCATCGCGCCTCCTCCCTTCCTCTCTTCTTCTTTCTTTCTTCTTCTTTTCTTCTTCTTCTCTTTCCTTCTCTTTTTCCTTCTTCTCTCCCAGTTAGCCACCCCTCCTGCACTTATGGAAGGAACTGCGGCCAAGCCACAGTCTCTTGCGGCTTACCGCAACCATCCGCTAGGTCGCCGCACGCCGGCTGCGGCTCAACGCCGCCGTCTCACTGGCCGCCCCTCTCTCCACGCTCTCTTTCCTCCCCTACCCGGACTCCTAACCTTCACCTAATTCTACCCAAACTCCATCACTTCCTTCTTTTCCTTCTTCTTCCTCTTCTACTCCAACCCAAACTCCACTTCAACTCAAACTCCTCCTCCCCCTCTATAAAATCACAGCACTCTTCCCTTTTCTCCTTCTACAACCTCTTTATCTCTCTCAATGCCCCTTCTCTCCCTTGCAGCTGACATCGTCGTGCTCTCCGTGCCGCCCGAGCACCACCACCGTTGTGCCCCTCACCACTGGCCCCCGTTCACACCTCGCTCTCTCTCTCTCCCTCCTTCATCGTCCGCCTCAGCCACACCCCACGGTCTGTCACACCCCGACCCAGAAAACCCATCTGGTATGGGGCGTGAGGGTTCCTACTACTATTCACATCATCCCTGGTGCATTTATATAATAAGTTCACAACTAATTTGAACAATTCTATCAGAGGGGTAGCATAGTAATTTCTAAAAAACTATTATCTAAAACAGTTCCAGATTAACATCAGAGTAAACATGATTATAGAATTTATACAAACCTTTCAATTATATAATTTACTCCTCGAATACAGATTCATAAACGTCTAATTCTTGAAGGGGGAAACTATACATTTAATACATCTATCAAAAGTAATCTATAATAAAAGGAACTGTTAAAGCTGCCAACACCTCAAGCTTCTCGAGCACCTCCTTAAGTCACTGCACCACCAAAGATTGTCCAGCTGGTACTGTGGAAGAAGAGCTGACGCCTGCACCTGCAAACGCAACCCGGGTAGGAGTGAGCAATAAGCTCAGTAGGGTTCTACTCTACTCTACAAGTCCCATGACTCCATCTTATCTCTAGGGGGAATTCATGTCACTTCCACCGCCTACCTCAAGGTACGCGCTCTGTGACCTTCACTGTCAACAACCATCCCTCTCTCTACAACCAAGCACTCCAGTGTTGAAACAACAGGGCGTAGGATACATGGTGGCACGTAACTTCCCCTAACACAGATACTAAGACTAGAATCCTGGGCTACCTCTACACCTCAATTAGAGTAATCATAGCCAGCTAGACACCATCCTCAAGAATACAATATTCCAACCTAATACAATCACGCCCTAGACCTTGCTACCCGACCACGATCCTAGAGCTAGATCCAAGCTACCCGAGAGCCTCGGATCGGCGAAGACCCTATTCACCCACGCCCTAACCTTATGCTCTAATGCAAACAAGATGCATTCAATGCTCAGGCAAAAATACAGAGACAAGCATGCAATGGGAAGACACCAATTATACAGGGCTGGGCATAGCCTACAGCTAGCTAACGGGGTGAGCATAGAAAGGGTCTCAAATACAGATAAGCTATACTAACAATACAACAATTAGAGCAAAGCGATAATGATAACACAGATATACAATAGTTTTCAGTGCTCTCTAGCACTTGACAGACGAACGTTCCACAGTTACCCCGCAAGTAACTAGCCAACAGCTAAGCAACAACAATAATCGAGCCAATTTTGGCATAACAACGACGTCCACAGCCGTCAACCGAAATTTGCTACAAGGGGATACAACCCCGACCAAACCACACAATAAGATATATAATCTACCAGTACATCGGGTTATTCCCCCGACGCACGACGGTAATCAGCATGGCTATTAATCAAAGCAGTAAATCTATACTAAGCATGCTGGGTACACCTTCGGCCCATTTACTCTACACATTCCACAAAGCAGTAAATGGCTATGTACGAAGGTTAGGAAAGCTATTAAAGCAATCACAAACTATCAATACATATATGTAGCATGTTTATCGGGGAACTGCTTGAAAACGGTAGAAACCGGCAAACCGATCCGGAATCCAATTCATGGCGTAATCCACAGATAAACCCGTGAAAATCCCTATTAAAATATTATAATAATTCTTACCTATCATCGGGAAAGCCACACGAGAAATTCGGGTCGAAAAGAAATCGAAAACAACAAATTCGGATCAATTATAACAAATCAGCATATAAAAGATCGATCATCTTACCCAAGATGATCGATCATTCATATGGGTGCTCACTGTCAATGAGAAATGATCGATCTTCACTCCCAAGGAAGATTGATCTTCCTTAAGAGTGTTCCCTGCCTAGAAGAAAAATGATCGATCATGATACCCATGATCGATACCCTCAAGTGCTCCCTATGTCAAGGAGAAATGATCGATCTTTCTTCACAAGGAAGATCGAAGATCGATCATCCTTCACACGAGACATAACATTTCAACCAAAATGATCGATCATTTCACCCAAATGATCGATCCTTCATAAGTCGGAAGGAAAAGTGAATAGTGGCTGAAATCCAATTTCTTGGATTTCGACAATCAAAACTCGTCGGAATCAAACCAAACTTGGTATGCATGTGCAATTGGATGTGAGGAATCTAATGACACTAAGAAATCCACCTTTTGATGATCAAATCCTCCGAATTAAATCACATTATCCAAAAACCGATGAAATCGACGAAAAACTGAATTTGTTAGATTTGATCTATCAAACGGCGATGGAATCCATTCAAAATTTAAAGGAAGGTCTATTTGATGGTGGAGAATTCATTCATTCAACCAAACTCAGATCATGAAATATCATATATGAGTCCGACCCCGTCGAAAAACTGACAAAAATACCAATACATAAACAACACAGTATGTCGCGCCCCGACCCGCGAAAGGCCAACAGGGCCGGGCGACGCGAACCGGAACCTACAAAACGCAGAAAAAGACGGCGAGGGTTCCCTCTAACCTATTGGTCTCCGTAGCAATTCATCAAAAACCCCCAAATTAAAACAACAATTTATATAGCAGAACCTCGAACCACCGATTCAAAACCCAAAGTGTTTAATATACATATCCTCGGAGAGGGGAAGATTCGAATACAACATCACTCCCGTAGGAGACTAACTAACATAATGTAAAAGCAGTAAATATCGCAACCTCTCAAAGTCCACCAGGCGCCGCCGCATCACCGACCAACTGCCCGGTAGGGGCCACAGAGAAAGAACTGACGCCTGCACCTGCAAAACGCAGCCCGGGTAGGTGTGAGCACTAAGCTCAGTAGGGTTCTACACTACGACACACAGAAGGAAGAGGAAAACACAACAGTGCCGCCCTCAAGTAGAACCTGGGTGTATACAGGGGTTCCATAACCCCACCGCGTGTCCCTGAGGCCCATGATCATGGTCTCCCAGCCGGACTAGTCACATGTCAGATCACACTCAGTAGCAGGAAACAACACTGCTGGCTCTCAACAGGACACTGAACACTGTTTGGTGGGAAGAGACACCACTGAGTAGGCAACTCCTCTACTCAAGAGTTTTAAGAATACCGGACACCGGCTACACCTCAGATCCGACTCGAGGCCGACACGACCTCTACAATCATCAAGCAACAAGTGCACCAGTCATCTAGGCCTATCATCGAATCGACTGGACACCAGAATTCGAACCGGGTCCAAACTACCCAACCCCGGTCCTAGGGTTAAGTCCGAGCTTCCAGCCACGGGACGGCGACCCAAAGATCACCCACGCCATAAACAATGCAACCACAAATCAACAATGCATGCTATGACATACACAGACAGGAGATAGGCATGCAACAGTATGTCATGGGTAGCATACAAGTCAACTTGATCGCTGCAGCGGTACTACCGACCGCTGCCAGCCGATCCGCAGCGGGTCCCGGCATTACAATGGTACCGCGACCGTCACCCGCGGACTCCTGCAACGGGAAGCAACCCCGAAAACGATGATGAACAGTAAATAATATAATATTATATCCCGAAATATAATATTATATTCAAAACACTCAAAGCCTCTACTTAGGGGCTAGTTGATCTCGTCGATCCGACGTCCAAACGACGTCGGATTCAAGATCCAACTTAGCCAACAGTAGGTGTACATACCAGGATCAACATATCCAAAATCCATAAACATCCAACGGTTGGATTAACGAAAAAACACTAATCAAAACCGCTAATCAAAACTAACTCACCAAGTATAGCCCGATCGATCGGACTCGCAGGTCCGATCGATCCAACTCTAACTTACCAAGTATTTGCTGCAACGCAGCCCCTCCAGTAAACAATTCATACTAAATCGTAGGAAAATCGGAAAATTATGAAATCAATTTGGTTTGAGAGTAGATTCAAAGATCTACAACTCTCATGTTCATCACAACCCAAGATCATCTACGTACCGGCCGGAAAACTCGCAGCAAGCCGATAGTTCTTCAAGAACAGCAGAAACCGGAAAATCCGATATTAATCATGCATAAAACCTACTCAGATCTCAACGAAAGCTTATGAAATTTATACCACAAATTCTACTAAGCGTGAGGAATCCAACAAGACAAAGATCAACAAGATCCAACGGCTAGATCTAGAGAAAACCCGAAAACAACACAGTAGGTAGAAGAACCTACCCGAAACGCACTCCTCGGCTGATTCCCTGCGAATTGGTCACCAACGCAGCTCCAAACCACTTCAAGGATCTTTCTCTCGTTGCCACGGTTCCAACGAGCCTTGGAACACTCAAAACAGTGGGCGGAGGAGGGAGAACGGTGAAGAAGAAGGAGCTGTCGGAGAAGCAGGGGAAGAAAACAGAGCCGCGGGAGGAGAAGAAAGGAGAAGAAGAGGAAGAGAAGAGGAAGAAAAGAAGGGGAAAGGGGAAGGGGAAAGCCGGGGGAAGGGGGGAAAAGGTGAAGGAGGGGAGGGAAAGTCCTCCCCTTCTGACAAGAGAGAGCGACGACCAACGGCGGCCGTCCTCTCGAAGCAGAAAAGCCACCGACGCCGAGTCCGATCGATCGCTCGCGAAAGAGAAGCCAGTCCGGATCGATCCCACTCCAAGTCGGATCGATCCGACGCAGGCTGGATCGATTCAACACCATGTCGGATCGATCCGATGGGTCAAAACCAACCGACTCACTCACGAGTCCGATCGATCGCTCCAAGGAGCGATCGATCGCTCAAGGGTCGTCAGCTGCCCAAAGGCAAGCTTCCGTGCGCCCGAGCTGGGATCTTCCGATCCCGGGTCCACCTAGCCATTCTAGACAAGCAATGACACAACAAGGTCAGTGTGTGCACACGCGGGTGTGAAACAAATCAACAAGGTGTAATTTACCAAATTGCCCTTGTGGTCCAAGAAAGTCGACGCGAAGCAAACCAACGAGCCACGGGCCTGACCCAGCCGGTCGACCCAGGAGTAGAGGGACGGGCCCTCACACAGTAATTATCTTCTAAGCATGTAGTTATCTTCTAAGCATGCTAAGGAATAAGAATACAGAAAATCAAAGCATTCCAATACACACAGCAGCCACAAACGCAAGAAAAGCGATCCTAGGGTTACCAATTCACCAGAATCGGGTAGAAACACCTACATGTACATACGTGCAGGCGATCTACAAGATTCTCAACTCCGATCGCCGCGGATCCATGCCGAAAAGCCGTAGCGGGAGCTCCACGCCGGCAGTTAAAGAGGGAGAGAGGAAGAGAGAAAGAGAAAAGAAAGAGAAGAGAGAGAAAAGAGAGCGATATTTATAGAAAGCTTGAATCGATCACAGCCGTCCATTTCGATCTTTCCCGATCGAGCTTCGATCTTCAGATCAGAAGCGTCTTTAAGGTTCTAATCAATCACATACATCAGTTCAATGCCATGTGTGCACTATGCTGGTGTGAAACCGACCGTCAAGATGTAATTTTACCAAATTGCCCTGGGGTCCAAAAACAGCGATGCGATCAACCGATCGCATCCCACTGCCAACCGAGCCAAACCACAAAACCATACCCTCAACCTAACGCGGTTGGACCGGGTTGGAAGTACGCGTCCTCACAACAGCGGTCCGTGCCATGCTGCACACCGTGCCCTCCCGTGCCCCAGCGCCACCAGTCTCACGCCCTGTGTCGTGCCACTCGACGCACCACATCTCAAGTACCCTAGACTACCGCCGTCGCACCGTTCGCACGCCCGCACACCGTGACACTCGCACGCACTCAACACCGCTTTGCTCGCCATCCTCCGCTAGCATGCGCACCAACGCGTTGTGCCCGCGCTACGTTACCCGCTTGCGCCACACCATTCCCCGTGCGACGTCGGCGCCATGCCCCGGCACCGCGCTCGTGCCACGTCCCTCTAACCACTCCGCATCAACTTCCCTTCCGCCGCACCGGCCTTCAACTTTCCCAAGTCAACCGTGCTAGGAGGATTTGGGCTCGCGCCGGTGACTCTTCTCCCTCTCTGTCACTATTGGGAAGGAGAATACCAAGTTTAAGGGAACCCCCGCAACGACCTTGCATGCGACGTTGAAAGGCTTATGAGTAAAACACTCGTAACAATTTAGCATATTAAAGTCGATCCTCACCGTATTAGCAGAGTATTAGCAGACTTAATGTTTATAACGATACTATGTAATGTTTATACTATTTAATCATGTCCACTTAAAAGAAGGTTAGGAGATGGAAGCTTCTTCTGCCTACCTAACACTATCAAGATAAACAATATGATGCTCAATTTTCAAACGATTCTCTTCTTCCAAAAATAGAGTTTCGTCAGCCTAGAGATCATCCCTAAAGTGTGTCAAATACCTAAGTCAAAAAAAAAACTTCGATTATTTTTAGCCGTATTGATGAAGAATTAACTTCGTTATAGATATATCTGACAGTCCCAATCATGAGATTGCAATTGTATTTTGAATGTCTAGTAATGATAAGTCTATTTGTGTTATTGTAATGCAAGAGAAGAGGGGAAAAGGGATCATCAGAAGTTAGCCTCCGAACGCAAATTATTTGACGAAAAGGTTTTGGTGTTCCAAGAACTTAGGTCTCAATGCAAGAGCACACACATAAGGGTGTAACCTCCTGTGTCAGGGGTAGGGGTGTGTGAGGGGTAGGGGTGTAAACGAACATGTACGCTTGATAAACAGCTCGTGAACAAGCTCGATAAGAGCTCGTTCATGTTCGTTCGGTAAGGTAAATGAACGAACTTGGACAATAAATTTAAGCTCGTTTAATAAACGAACCGAGCTTGAACAGAGGTGAGCTTGGCTCGTTAATGTTCGCGAACAGGCTCGATTACCTGTTCGTGAACAAGCTCGATTACCTGTTCGTGAACCCGTTCGCGAATATGATCAATTACACTTCAAGATTATATATGCTAAGTGTACATTCAAATAGTTGTATATATGCTCATCAATATAATAATCGTTTGCAACCTCTTGTTCACGAATCCTTTTATGATACGTTTTTTGTGTGATTTATATGATTTTGTATAGAAAGAATTATGATCTACACTTATACTGTTCAGCCTATTCTGGATTAATCTTATATACTCTAATCCCTAGCTTAGTTTGATTTGAATAGGAACTGAATGGGATTCATATCTGAATCGAATCATTATATTTCAAATAATATGATTAGAACTCAAATTGAGTTTTAAATTCAAATTTAAGCATTTAATTTCCTATTTGCATCCAATGAGACTATGATAAACTAAATATCAGTTCTCTGTCCTATATGTTTATGTCGCAATGGCATCTTACTCCAATTAGAATTCATATGGATTCAGATGAATACTCTATCAAGTTTTTATTTTTAAGTTAAATATATGCTATATTGCATTTGTTCAGTTGTTGTCTGCTTCATTATGTGTTCACGAACAGGCTCGGTTACCTATTCGCGAATAATTTTGATTAACTGTTCGCGAATAAGGTTCATTAGCCGTTCGCGAGCAAGCTCATGAACTTCACGAGCTGAACTTGAACAGCTTTTAGATAGCTCGTTTAAAGCTCGGCTCAAGCTCGAGTTCGATAAAATGCTTAACGAACGAACTTGAACATGGCAAAGCTCGGCTCGGCTTGTTTACAGTGAGGGTGATCATGAGCTCAAATCCAACTCAGGACTTTATGTTGGTTGTAAGTTTGTATGTTTTAAGCTAGAGTTAAAGACTTGATTGTTTTTCGAAAAGGGATAATTACTTTTGAATCCTCCAAAACTTCTTAAATTACAAATGTACCCCTACATTCTTTCATATTACATATATACCCTTACAAACATAAAAAAAATCCAAACCATACCCCTCCGTCCTCACACCGTTAAAAACGTCCTATAAAATGACCATTTTGCCCTTATCATACCCTTGTGAGTTGAATCCTAATAAACATGAATAAAGGGCAAAATGGTCATTTTATAAGGCATTTTTAATGGTGTGAGGACGGAGGGGTATGGTTTGGATTTTTTTTATGTTTGTAAGGGTATATATGTAATATGAAAGAATGTAGGGGTATATATGTTATTTAGCAAGTTTTTAGGGGTACATATGTAAATAACCCTTTCGAAAAAGCAATTCGGGTCTGCCGATAACAATGGATTATTTTTTTATTTTTTGAAGCGAAGAGTTGTTGACATTCCTAATTCTTTTCTAGAATGTAAGCTGTGCAACATTAATACTTTGTATAAATGGGCTTGTTATGCTTATTCAAATCTTGACACTGCATATGGGAAAGCAAAGACAAATAAGTACTGCTCGATTAAGATAAGAAAATGGCATCTAGTTAGCTTTACAAAACGTGGGATGAAAGATGAGGATAGTATACGTTTTGCTTCCAAATACCAAATTAATTAACCAACGTGCCGTTTTGACTAATCTAAGATAATTATGAAGTAAAATGACATTAGCTTCAAGTGATGCATAGACACAGACATATTCTATAACGAACGCAGGATGAAGCTGTTGAAATGATATATCCAACTGTAAGCCAAGATAATGGCTAATTTGTAGTAACCAATCAAAGATCGACACATAGACATAGTGTATATGACCCATGACTTATTGATCTATGCTTTAATTGCTTAATTTAGTTGGTCGATCAAATATTTGATGTGCAGATAAGAATCATCGGCTAAGTACGATCGTGATGTTCTTATCGACCAAATATTTTATGTGCAGCGAAGAATCATCGGGCAAGTGCAATTGTGATGTTCTTATCGACCAAATCATGACGTGGAGAAACGGTTAGAGCACGATCTCCTTTAACTGTACCATGATCAATCAAGGCGGTTACAAAATGGTCAATGGTGCTAATAGAATATAAATAGACATTCTATCATTGTAAAGCTCTCTCTCAAACCTTGTATCGAGCCTGTGCGCTTGAAGTTTTCCTTTGTGTTTCCTGTTGCTATCCTACTATGTTGTTATAAGTTTTAATAAATTAATGGAAATCTTTTAGTTTAAGTTATTTGTTAGTTCTTTATAATAGGCTTATAGTCGTTTTCCCCATAATTTAGTTGTTTTTAGGATGATCGTTATTCTTTTCTAGGTTTAATTATTTGTTTTAGATAGATTTATCATTTCTAGTAGATTAACTTAGGATTAATTTAGGTTTATCCTGAAAGAACTTCACAATTATCCTTTTAATATACCATAAATTAAGTTTGATCATATTTCTGATTAATTTGACACATCTATTCGAGCTGAGTTCGAAAGAGCTGAACCTTTACACGTCCTTGATTTAGATTTGTTTAATCTATTTTGACTGTTACAGGTCAACCATAAGATTTCCACACTAACACGGACACATGAAAGAGGTAGTTATAAGCTAGCTAGCTACCACGTCATTAATTATAGAAGCTCTTTGCCTTGTTAGATGAATTCTATTGTCTAATTCTTAGCATATAATTGATACTCATGAAGATGTTAAATTATTTATTTCTTTCATCATCAGTCGCTTGACAAATTTATTGATACGTGATCGTGGTATATGTTGCTAACTTTTTTCCTTGAAAAAGGACACATTGACTCTCAAAAACCCTTCAAAAGAATTGCTATCGTTCCACGGATCATTCTTCCATCCTTCATCCGTGTCTCTCGCCAGGCTAATTAGTGGACCTTTTCATGCCAGCCTTATTATGCTACTAATCATAGTTTAACAAAAGAGATGTAAGCTCTATTAACTTTCTTGGCTCTTTGCAAGTGACTTCCAGGATTCATTATCTCAACACCTATTGAAAATGGAAAATGGCGAGTTGTCAATACTGTATATCATCATCAGAACAACCAATAACTAAGTGCTCAACAACTCGTTTAAGAAACAACCATGTTTTCATCATACAAAATAAATAAACAACAAATCTCTGATTTCTATCTTGTTGGCCGGATTGTTTAATCGATGTGTGCGTACATTTATATAGATGATCGACGTGGCCGGATGAAGTTACTATAGTATTAAAACAATATATTCATTGAAAGTGATATTTATAAGGGACACTCACATATATCCTACTCAAAAGATCATGATTTACATTTATGCCTAGATATATTGAAAAATTGACTGACCTGTACCTAACTCATGACCAAGACCAATGTTACCAAAGGGCGAATTTTTGTCCTCCCCCCTGTATACAAAACATATAGGGGGCGTTTGGCGCGATTCGAGTGGGTGGAATCGGGTGAATGAGGAATCGACTGAATGGGAGGAAAAGCCCGTTCCTCATTCACCCGATTCCACCGTTTGGTGACAACGATAGATATGGAATGGATGGAACCATCGATTCCATCGACTCCAGTTTTTGGGTTATGGCAGCGTCCGGCTCAAAATATGCGGACAAGCGTCCGCTTATGAAAAACGGACTTTATTCAAATGGGATATGATATGCATGACTAAACTTGTGTTTGAGTTAATCCTACGAAACACTACTCTACCGACTAAGTTGTGTTTATTTGAGTTGATCCTAATGGAGTACGAGAGAGAGATCTTATTTTAAATTTTTATATTTATGTTAGAAATATTTTTACAGTAACTTTTTAGAAATATTTTCTTAATTTTCATTACTATCATGTCTAAAGAAAACGATGTTAGTTTAGAATACCCTTTAACACATAATTAAAGTTTGGAAATTTTTATTTTCATACCTAAAATGTGTAAACTCAAATAATTCCCAATTACCTTGTGAAGAAATCTTTTAATTATAAAAAATTAATTCCCAATAGAGAACTATGCAAACCCAAATTGATTTTAATAGATAAATGTCATCATTTATTAAAATATCAAAATTAACATATTCAATATTATTCAATACAGACCAGTCAAACACAAGAATGGACAAATACGAAAATCATCAGATTCCACATTCAGCTCATTTTATCGATTTCTCATTTAGCTCGTTCGTGTGATTCAGACTTGCCAGATGGACCCTATATGAATATGGTATCATGCTTACCTAATTGTTTGGTCACTTTGTTGTTAATTATTCGTTTCCTTTAGTAGTTGGGTGCTTTGGGGCTTCTCGATAAATATAAGCAGCCAACGGTAGGAGAATATAAGAGTGTCGTATACGTCGAGTATGTATTTTTAATTGTTAGAACACTCCATGACTTCTTCCGTGAGAGTTTCTTAAGACATTTTCCCATTTAAAGAAACATGTAACAAGAAAGTTGGTAGAGAAAATACAACTTCGTCTCGTGAGAACAGAAAATTATATATGATTGTATTTAGAAAACAGAAGTTAGAAAATGATATGTACTTCTATTCTTTTTAATTGACCCATTTATTAAAACATAGGTGTATAAAATACTCAGATGATCACAAATCTCTGGAACCAAAACCTTACGTAGGAGATTGCAAGTCTTAACTTCACCACACATACTGATGGCAATAATTTATGCTTCTCATTTAAATACTGGCTTTCATTTTAAATTTAGTATGGTAGGTCACCTACCCTCACTCTACCTTCCATCCTCCCCTCCTGTAAAATCCTATCCAAATACTCAAACACATTGAATATGATGGGTCCACAGAGGAGAATCCTCAATCAACCACTACATGAATATTATTAATCAATTAATGATGACCATGGTTCTAGCCATTCTTTAAGATTGGCATTAGATAAACTATTCTCATTTTACCAACTTATTTGAATGCCAGTGGAAAGATCTAATTGACCTCCAAAGGGGTATTGGGAAGGCACTTTAAAGTTCAAACCACAAGAGATCTCGGAATATTGGCACTTTTTTTACACCAATATAGTGATATTCCCATCACTAATAAACATTGGAAACAAGAAAGCTAAAGATGTCTTTAACATGCAATATCCAACTCCAAGAGAACAAAACAAAGTATATATTTTTTTCTCATCTCATTTTAGCTCCAGCCTTCTGTAGTCTAATACACCAGCATTCAATCCTAAAAAAGCATCACACTTGCAGTCTTTGCTCTTCTGTAATCCCAAGCTGCAGCTGAAGCAAGGGGCCCCCTCCTCGATTGCCTTTTGAGAGTACTGCTCGTGGAATGGGGGGCTTATGCATAGCTCCAAGTTGAGATCCGGGCACCGGATCGGCCGCCGCTGGTCAGGGCTACTACTCCTTTCATCGCTGCTGCTGCTCGGAAAGCCGACGAAGGTTTTCTCCTCTTCCCTGACGAAAGATATGGTGACATTAGACTGCGGCTGGTTGATCGGCCGGTGGTTCGCCGGGTCTATTCCTCTGCTCAACAACTTCCTCCTTATGTGCGTGTTCCAATAATTTTTTATCTCGTTGTCTGTCCTTCCTGGCAGCCGTCCTGCTATCAGGGACCATCTGTAAGCACGCAAGTAACTTATCAGGTCACCGAGGAGTTGTTGAAACTAAAATACAAGAATTAAGGAACGATTTTGAAAGAATTACTTATTGCCAAGGAGGCTGTGGAGCTTGATGATCATCTCATCTTCTTCCTCCGTGAAGTTGCCGCGTTTCAGGTCAGGTCGCAAGTAATTGATCCATCGGAGACGACAGCTCTTACCGCACCGGAGCAGGCCCGCGGCCTTGGGAAGGGACCGCCAGCACCCCTCGCCGTGTGCCCGGATGTAGGCGATGAGACGGTCATCCTCCTCTTTGGTCCAGGCCCCCTTGTTGGTGTGTGCTTTCTCACAGCATGGAGACCTCCCCATGGCTAGCTGCCTTTGCTAGCTGATCAGATCCTCTGCTTCTCTTGATTGCTTTCTTCTCAACAGACTAGCACTATTAGCAACTTGTTGAATGGTGGAGGTTGAGGCTTTATAGGCTTTTGACTTGGATATGGATGCAAGCAAGAGAGAGAGAGAGAGAGAGAGAGAGAAGCGCTTCTAGATGACCAGGTTGGTAAGAGAAATTACGAGTTGGGAAAGAGTGGATGGTAGGCCTTTCTTTGTCTCAACCTCCTCCATGTCATGACATCACTAGCAAGGAGTTAAACAGTTCAAAAAGGCAAAGCTATCAAGGGTCCACCCTCCCCTAGGTAGGTGAAAAGTGTGGTTCTCAAATTATGGTTGACATGGGCATTGTTAAGCTTTCCTATGTGTCCTCACCTTTCTTTCACCATATCCTCATCAACTCTTACCAAGATCATCATTAGTTGTAACCTATTTTTTCATCATACATACACCTTATCATATACATAAACCTATTAATTAATACAAGACTAATATGTTTGTCAATGGGAATTAATTGAATGATGATTCGAATGAGAAGAGAGACTTGCTAATGCCTGTTGGATTCTGATCCGGATCAACTCGATCTATAGGTTATTATTGTTCTTGACTGCTCTTTGATCCAACATTTAGTAACCTGAGGAACAAATATATATGTATTAACTCCCTCATAATCCACACAAGTATTTTCTAATCTACAACGTCACACTTTTTATGGGAATTAAAAAAATCATTTTAATTGCAAAGTCCGATTAGACGGCACAATCATAGCTGACACGGCAAACTTTAACTATCAACTTGGACAACTTAGTCCAAAAATATGGTTTTTGGTGCAGATAAATTCTTTTAAATAATTATTCCGACTTTCTCGGGAAGAGTCTATTCTATCATATGGTGGATAATCGTTCAGAGAGTTTAATTCTTGTATATCTAAATGATGGAGGGGGAAGGAGTACTTAGTGAGGAGGGCAGTTAGTGACGAGAGAGAAATATATAAAGATAGAAAGAGAAAGGTAGTGGTCCGTGCCAGGTGATAGGGGGTCCACTAGTTCTTTATATGTATGTGACGAGCAATATCAAACATTGATATTTAATTTTTTATGATTCCATGAAGGGTTTTTCAAGGAAATTTCAAAATAGGGTTAAAACATTCATAATGAGCATGAGGAGTGATCATACCTAATAATATTTTTTCATCGAGAGCCAAAATCTCAACAACTTGAAGAAACAAAAAAAGATTGATGCTTTTAGATGTGTTTGATGTTAATAAACTTGAAATTACTCTAGATTTTCCTTTAATGATGTTAATTAAGATTGAATTATATGCATAAACTAAGCAAGAACAACAATTTCAACTATATTAAGTAGCCATGATGATTTCAAAACTAATTTGAGGACTGAGGCGAGGGAATTATATATAATAATTGCCAAAGGATGCCACTTTGCATGTCTCCAAATCTTCTAATTGATATTTGCAAGGATCTCTTTCGCGTCCTGACCCGTGAAGGCCCAACCGGGCCAGATGATACGAACCGAAACCTAACTAAATGCGGAAAAATTTTTGGCGAGTGGTTCCCTCTAATCTACTGGTCTCCCTAAACAGTTCATAAGCACCCTTATTTAACATTAATTAACAACCTCAAAAGATATAATATAATATTCAAAATCCTCAAAAGGGTTTATATTAATATACATCACACTCCCGTAGGACGCTAACTAACAAAAAGGGGTAAACAGATGATCACCGCTCCTCAAACACCGCCAGACGTCGCCGCGCCACCAAACACCTACCCTGTAGGGGCCACTGAAGAAGAGCTGACGCCTGCACCTGCAAAACTTATCCCGAGTAGGAGTGAGCATAAAGCTCAGTAGGGTTCTACATTACGACACACAGAAAGGAGGGAACTCAACAGTGTCGCTCCCAAGTAAGGTCTGGGTGTACACAGGGGTCCCATAACCCCACCGCGTGTCCCTGAGGTCCACGATCATGATCTTCTAGAAGAACTGGTCACATGATGGGTCACGCTCAGTAAGCAGGAAACCAACACTGCTAACATACAAGGAGAAAATCGGCACTACTGGCAGAAAATGACACCGCTGATTAGGCACACCCTCTACTCAAGAGTCATTATAACAGGACACCGGCTACACCTCAGAACCCGACTCGAGACCGACACGACCTCTAAATCATCGATCAATATGTATTCAAGTCATCTAAGCCTATCATCGATATCGACTGAATACTACAATCCAACATGGACCTTGCTACCCGCCATGGTCTTAGAGCTAAATCCGAGCTACCCGAAAGCCTCGGATCGGTGACCAGCCCATCGCCCACGCCCTAACCTTATGCATCTAATGCACAACAAAATGCATGCTATGATCATACACATGTAAGAGGTAAGCATGCAACAATATGATAAAGATAACATGTGAGGACCTGTACCTCCAACCCGGTCCGACCGCGTTAGGTCGAGGGTCTGGATTTGTGGCTTGGCTCGGTTGGCCCTGGGATGCGATCGGTTGATCGCATCGCTGTTTTTGACCCCAGGGGCATTTTGGTAAATATGCTCCATGGTGGTCAGTTTCACACCCGCGTTGCACACACTGACCTTGTTTGTGTTAGTGTTTGTTTAGAATGGCTAGGTGGGCCCGGATCGGAAGATCCCAGCTCGGGCACGCAGAAGCCTACTTTTGGACAGCTGGCGGCCCGTGAGCGGTCACCGCTATCGATCGCTCGATAACTATCGATCGCTCGACCGCTATCGATCGCTCGACCTCTATCGATCGCTCGACGGCTATCGATCGCTCAACCGCTATCGATCGCTCGATAACTATCGATCGCTCGACCGCTATCGATCGCTCGACCGCTATCGATCGCTCGATAACTATCGATCGCTCGACAGCCTACTTGGATCGATCCAGGTACTGTGCAGGGCAGTTGAACCTGCGCAGGGCAGGTGAGCGTCTTCGTCCTCCCTTGTCAAGAGAGCAGGAGAGGAGAGGTCTTCTCCTTCTTCCCTTTTTTTCCCCACCTTCCACGACCTGCTCCTTTCTCTTCTCCTTCTCCTCTTTCTTCTCTTCTTCTCTTTCCCTGCTTCTTCTTCCCGCAAGCAGAGCTTGCTCTGTTTTTCCTCCATCAGCCTCCTCCTTCTTCTTCGTCGTTCTCCCTCCTCCGACCACCTTTTTGGGAGCTTGAAAGCTTGTTGGATTCGTGGCAACGAGAGGAAGACTGCTGGTGTGGTTTGGAACCTTGTTGGTGATCAACTCGCGGGGAATCAACTGAGGAATGCGCAGTCCGGTAGGTGTTCTACCTACATGCGTTAATTAATGGGTTTAGATAAATCTAGCCGTTAGATTGTGATGAAATTATGTTGTTGAATGCATGTTGCTTAATTTAGTCTCTGATTTAAGTTTCATGAACTTTGGTTAAGATTTAAGTAGGATTTTAGCATGATAAATCTCGGATTTCCGGTTTTCTGCTGTTCTTGAAGAACAGCCGGCTTGCGGCGAGTTTTCCGGCTTGTACATGCATGATCTTGGATTTTTATGAGAGATAAGAGTTGTAGATCTGTGAGTCTACTTTCAAACCCAATTGATTTCATATTTTTTCGATTTTTCTACGAGTTTTGGTGATTTTTATACGAAACTGTGTCGGAGCAGATTTGCTGATGAATAGTGCCACGGATGATCCGTGGATCAACCGTCGCGGTCTCCACGGTCGACCGTGAGGTCTCCAAGGTCGACCGTGAGCCCCGAAAATAGCGAAATCAGCCTTCACGGTCGATCCGTTGATCGACCGTCAACCTTAGATTTTGCACGGTCGATCCGTTGATCGACCGCCAGCCTTGAATAGTGTTTTTAACGGATTTTTGATGTTTTATCATGTTTGATTCTTGGGATTCATGTGATTGGTATTCATAGAGATTTCGATGGCTAGCATGTTCTAATTGGTTGTTTTTAGATGATTAATTGTTTGATTTTCGGCATGTCTAATTAGGTATAAATCATCCTTGTTTAATTAGCAATTAATCACATGTCGTGCTTATTTATATGTATATTTAGCTTGTGGTTGAACCAAGGGGGTTGTGCCCCTTGGGATGTTTAGCTAATTAAATGGCAGAGGGTGTGTCTTAAATGTGGTTGATTATTATCTGTGTGGCCGGGGTTGTGCCCCCGTTGTAGAAACTGCTTGTTAACGGTCCGTAGGCGCCGTTATAATATTGTATAATTGTAGTTTAACCTTTATCTGCTTTATGCATGTTTACCCTCCGGCAAGCTTGACGCTTCGCCTAGCCCGTGTATGTTGTCTTGACATATTGTTGCATGCTGCTATTCCTGTATCTCTGTGCTTGAGCATTGCATGCATCTGTTTGCATTAGAAGCATCAGGCTAGGTGGTAGACGATGGTTTCGATCGTTGATCCGGGGTTCTCGGGTAGCCCGGATCTAGCCCTAGAGCCGGGGCTGGGTAGTCAGGATTAGGGTGTGATTGTCGATCTGAATCTCTGATGATTGAGGATTGCGATAGTCGGCTTGAATCTTTGTTTGAGGTTTAGAGGTCGTGTTGTCTTCCAAGGCCAAGTTCTAAGGATGCAACCGAGGAGTTCCCGACGTGGTCCCCAGGCAGTGGTATCCCTGCTGGGTAAGGGTTAGAGCCTGCATGTTACTGTTTCCGTGGTCCTCCTGGTAACATGTTCAGGAGAGAGGTTTCATGACAGGAACCCTTGGGACATCGGTGGGTTATGGGACCCGTGGCATCCTTTAGACTTAGGCTGGAGGACAACACTGTTGTTGTTTCCCTTCCTTTGTGAGTGACGTAGAGTAGAACCCTAGTGAGCAAGCTTTGTTGCTCACTCCTACCTGGGCTGCATCGGCGATGCAGGTCGATGCAGTCCCTTCTCTTTCAGGTTGTTGCGGTGTTGGAGGCGGCACTCCCCTTGGTGGTGCGTGAGATCGAGGATATCATCAGTTTGTTCTATTCATTTGATGTACAGCTTTAAATGTATAAATTGTAATTTGAAGGATATATATATTTGTATTTCAATTTGATGTAAATTGATCAGAGATTGCTGTACTAGATGACTTGAATCATTACTATATCTTTTAAAAGTTAAATTGTATTATGATCTGATGATAGGATAGTTTAAATTAATTGTGAATATTGTAATCATGCACCAGGTTTAAAATTGATGTTTATAAGGGGAGGCTTTCGCCGTTTGATTTAGAGTTTAGGACCCTCACGTCCCGGCCTGGATGGGTTTTCTGGGTCAGGGCGTGACATAACATACAAGTCCAACTCGATCGCTGCAGCGGTATCACCAACCGCTGCCAGTCAATCCGCAGTGGGTCCCGGCATTACGACGGTACCGCGACCATCAACCGCGGACTCCTGCCACGGTAAGCAACCCCGAAAACTCAGATGATCATATAATATAATATTATATGTTCAGAACATATAATATTATTAAAAACACCAAGAACCTCTAATTAGGGGCTAAGTGACCTCGTCGATCCGACGTCTAAATGATGTCGGATTCGAGATCCAACTTAGACACCATCAGATAAACATGCTGGGATCAACATATCCAAAACTGGGAAACATCCAACGGCTTGATTATCGAGAAAACACTAATCAAAAACAATTAATCTCACTAATTACCTTTAATTGCTGTAACGCATCCCATCCGTAGGAATATCATAACAAATCATAGGAAAATCAGAAAATTATGAAATCGGTTGTGTCCGAGATTGGATTCAAATATCTACAACTCTCATGTTCATCATAAGTCCAAATAATGCACGTACACACCGGACAACACGCCGTAAACCGTCTGTTCTTCAAGAACAGAGAAACCGACAAATCCGAGTTTAAACAAGTTAAAATCATACTAAAAACTCAATCAAATCTTATGAAAGTTACAACAGAAATTAAACTAAGCAAGATGCATCCAACAACACCAAGAATACCTAGATCTACAGACTAGATCAAGAGAAAACCCCCTATTAACCCACGTAGGTAGAACCCTATCGCAAACGCAAACCTCGGCTGTTTTCCCGCGGTACGACCACCAAACCGGCTTCCAATCAAGCCAAGGATCTTCCTCTCGCTGCCACGAATCCAACGAGCCTTCAAGCACCAAAAAGATAGCCGGAGGAGGGAGAACGAAGGTGAAGAAGGAGAAGGGAAGCAAACCGAAAAAACAGGGGAGGTCTCGGGCTACTTATAGGCTCGAGTCCGAGCGATCGGTCTAGGGACCGATCGGTCGGACTGGGCTAGGTTTAGTCGGTTCACGTCCTTATCCAGACACGTCGGCCGCAGCGACCACCGACACAAGTCCGATCGGTGAGCGACCGATCGTACATAGGTCTGATCCGTCGTTCCAAGGAGCAACCGATCGCACACGGGCCGCCAGCTGCCCCAAAAACAGGTTTCTGCGCGCCCGAACTTGGATCTTTCGATCCCAAGCTCGCCTAGGGTTCTAGCAAGCACATAAATCAAACATAGGGGATGTGTGTGCACCACGCGAGTGTGAAACAAACCGACAAGACATAATATACCAAATTGCCCTTAACGAGCGGTCGAACTAGGAGTGGAGGGACATGTCCTCACACTTTCGCCTCTATCTCTCATACTTGCTCACTTAGGTCCATAGGCACACGTTGGGAGATGCACAAAGAGTGAGAGGAACTGCTAGCATAGCTATGATTTGGTAGATGAGTCCCCCCCCCCCCCCCCCCCCCCCCCCCCACAAACCCAATAGGGACCATAGAATAGTCTCAATCATTGTTGGAGAAGTTGATTAGTAGATTTTTTATGAGCATCCACACCTAACTGGTCCATTGTTTGGCAACTACCCTATAAGGAAGGCAGTTCACTGCCAACTTTCTTTGTACCATTTGCATTTAAAAGGATCCCCACAACATGGGTTGTTTGGTGGTCTCATACCAACACATGAACCAATCCAGAGAGAGAGAGAGAGAGATTCTAGAAGGCAAAGAAAAAGAGAAGAGGTTGGTGTGACTCGTGAGGTTGTGCACTTCCAAGCTTCCAAGTTCCAACCATTCCATGCCCTTGTGCAAGTGTGATGGTGTTGCTGGCAAACTTGAGAGGATGAGGTTGTGTACTTGGTTGGTCTTTTTGTTGTTGTCTCCTTCCTCATGACCAGACTCCACATAGGAGTCCCTACCTCACATGCTTAGGCTGTGGGCCTTTACATATTGACATATGTTCACACCTCCTTTAACTTGAAGATACCGTTCAAATTAAAGCACTGATATGGCTCCAAATCTAATGTCTTACAGGTAGAAAATCCTACTATAGTCAAATACTGCACTAGAACATGGTTCTTTATATTAGACTCAGTTTTCCTCCTCTTTCTGGAAAAGGGTTTAATACATGACCAGAGTGATTGCTCACCAACCACGCTTATCTAACCAAGCAGCTGTGATTGAACAATGATATATACCACAGTACTAAATCTAGTACTATAGAGTATGCATTAGATCTCCTTACGATAGTGTCAGTCGGAGATTTTTGGACTGTGTTCTGGCGGCTATAGATTTTTATCAAAGATGGCGAATGTGAATATCTCAATGACTTTCCTCCACTTCTCTCGCCCTTATCGTCAACGGCAATGTTTTTCGAGTATTTCCATGCATCCCGACGTTTGCGACAAGTAGACCCCATATCCTCTTTTCTTTTCATCCTTGTTCAGGATGTTCTCTCCCTCATGCTCAAAAGCGAAGATGTTGGCCTCAGGGGTGTAAGTTTCTTTCAGGACCGGTCTTCTTTTATCACCTGTTATACACTGACGATTGCCTTCTCGTCACCAAAACAACAGTAGCTCAAGCACATAAGATCATGTCTATCTTTGTCGAGTTCAGAGCTATGTATGAATTGGATATCAATCATGTGAGGACCCGTTCCTCCGACCCGGCTCGATAGCGTCTGTCAAGGGTTGATCCCTTCTTGGCCTGTTTCCACGTCGAGCACGATCGGCTGATCGCATTGCCTCTTTGCGACCCCAGGGGCAATTTGGTCAAATTGCGCCCTGTCGTTTAGTTTCACACACGCATAGCACACACACAGCCTTGTAATGATGTATGTGCTTGATTAAATCCATAAAGAGTGCTCTGGATCTGAAGATCGGAGTTCGATCAAGTAGATCTAGATCTAAATGGTTGTGATCAACTTAGGCCGATCGAACAGCCGTGGACTTAAGTAACCCGAGTATATAAAACCCAACCCTACTATTCACTCTCCCTTTCGCGAGACCTTTGCCTAGGTCACGACGCAATGGCTGAGGAGAGGGAGAGATCGCGACGGCTGGGAAGAGAGCGACGGCTGTGATCGCGACTGGAGGCGGGCTGCGGGATCCTTTTCTCTTACGGCGGGGAACATTACTACAGCGACTGCAGCGGAAGAAGAGGAGAGGGGAGTGGATTTCTTCATCAAACGAAGCCCTTAGAGGTAGGGATTCCTACCCTAATCCTCGATTAGGCTTCTAGGGTTGGTTTGATGCATGCTAGTCTAGGATTTGGTTGGATTCCCTTGCTAGTTTCGTGACCTCTGATGGGTTTTTCTTCTTCTCTCTGTGTTGTTCCGCTGGGATGCATGCTAGCTTAGGACTCGTGTCATGTTTCTTCCCTTTTGTGTTGCAATGACCAGATCTTTGGGTTCCCGCGGATTTCTTTCTCCCCTATCCTTGGTTTGCCGGGTACTTGTTTAGGTTGTTTGCTCTGGAATTGTTGGGTATGCATGCAAGGTGCTGGTTGATTGTTTCCTTTTTGCAATAGTGTGAATCTTTGGGTTTCTGTGGATTTCTTCTCCTCTATTCTTAGTTGGCCGGATACTTGAGCTTCCCGATTTCCATTGAATCTTCTGGTGTTTGGTGTAGATTCCTTTCCCTTTCTCCGGTTTGGTGGATTGCAATGCAGTTGGCCTGAGATTTATGCATCGGCTTTGTTTCCCGGGGCTCTGTTGGTGTTCTTCCTCTTTTTTGTGTTTAGCTGCTCTGTTTCTCCCCTGGCTGCCATGAACCAATTGCAGTGACTCTCAGTCCTCCTTCCCAGTTGATGCTTCACCCTTAGAGATGAGAACTATGTTTCATACTTGTGGATCCTTGTTGAAGGTTGGCTTGGTTGGTGGCTGAGTCCCCCCACCCTCCCTTCCTTCTTCTTCCCATTGAGTGTTCTTAAATCATCATGGAAGTGGTCTACGGTTGCTACCAAATGTTAGGCTGCCGATTGATTATTGCTCTAATTCCCTATGATTCTGGTATACATATTTCAATCATGTCAATTGTATAATAGAGTAGCATGCTCCTTTCTCTGTACAAATCCGATGACTTAGTGTTATTGTCGAAATTCTTATGATCTCCTGCTGATTATCCAATTACGTATTCTTATAGCATATTTATGCCTAGGGGCGGCTGTGTGCCTGTTTCTATTTTATTTGTGGGATTAACCAAGGGAGTGATACCCTTGGGAATGTCTAGATCTGATTGGGTCGAAGGTGTGTCCTTTGTATTTGTTGAATGAGATTATATATGATTGGGATATGTGAATGTTGTGCTTGGCTTTTGTTTATTCTTTAATGCTAAACTTACCCTATAGCTATCCTATACCTTATTGGACATATGATTGATGAATTAACATGTATAGACACCTAGGCCTAGTTGCTGGATTAGGGTCATGCATGTTGTATGCATTAGAAGCATTAAGGCTAGGTGCGGGCGATGGGTTCGATCGCCGATCCGAGGGCTCGGGTAGCTCGGATCTAGCTCTAGGACCGAGGTATAGGTAGGAGAACTAGGGCGAGATTATGTGGTTATGATCTTGTGTTGATCGAGGTTGCAACCTAGATATCCTCCTTTGAATTATGATATTAAGGAATAGAGGTCGTATTGTCTCTTGTCCCAAGGGACTAAGTGTGGATGTTGATGTCCATGACATATGTCCCCATACAAGGGGTGGTGTACGGTGAGAGTTTCGACGATGAGTGCAGTGGCGATGCACCGACCCTGGGTCCAGGCTCGTGTTGGTCGTCCTCCTTGGATTAGGTTTAGGTTGCTCACTCTTCGATCTGGATGGATTTTCTGGGTCGTGGTGTGACAATTCATGCCAAATCAAAGGTTAGGTTCTCTCCTTGCGCTGATGAGGCCAGATAGTTGTACATTTGTACGTCAAGCTCTAAGGATCGTCGAAGAGCATGGAGGGTTCAAATACCTTGGAGTACCGGTAGACGGAGTGTGAGGCCTGCTGGGTCTACCCTGGGACAAGATGCCTGCGCCTGGAGGGCGGGGCTGAGTCGGGTAGCCGGGTAAGCAATCCCACAACGCCTGGGTATGGTCCGGGGTTCGATATAAGTATATAGTAAGCCCTTATTAGACACAACGCGTTTTAAAGCCGTGCTGGCAATGAACCACAGAAAAACTCCAGTGTTAAGCGTGCTTGGGCTGGAGTAGGTTTGGGAGGGGTGACCTCCCGGGAAGTCCGATTGATCGGTGGGTTTATCGATCGATCGGCTGCGGTGAGCCAAAAGCGGACAATATTGTGTCGGATGAGGCCCTCGGGTGGATCTTGGTCGGACCAGAAGCCCGCGGGCCGGGGCCCAGTGGAGGGTCGGGGCGTTACAGTATGGTATCAGAGCCGGTTCCCAGCCGGAAATTGTGCCAGCGAGGACGCTGGGCCTCCAAGGGGGGTGGATTGTGAGGCCCGCTGGGTCTACCCTGGGACAAGATGCCTGCGCCTGGAGGGCGGGGCTGAGTCGGGTAGCCGGGTAAACAATCTCATAACGCGTGGGTATGGTCCGGAGTTCGATATAAGTATATAGTAAGCTCTTATTAGACACAACGCGTTTTAATGCCGTGCTGGCAATGAACCGCAGAAAAACTCCAGTGTTAAGCGTGCTTGGGCTGGAGTAGGTTTGGGAGGGGTGACCTCCCGGGAAGTCCGATCGATCGGCTGCGGTGAGCCAAAAGCGGACAATATTGTGTCGGATGAGGCCCTCGGGTGGATCTTTGTCGGACCAGGAGCCCGCGGGCCGGGGCCCAGTGGAGGGTCGGGGCGTTACACGGAGGAAGACTCAGAGCAGATGCCTTCAATGATCTTATTGAATCCTTCTTCAGCATACTGTCACAGTGAAGTGCTCTCAAATTTGTTGGTGCGGGTTGCGTCACCCTCATCAAATCAGTTCTTCAAGCATTACTAACCCACACATTGTTGGCGACCCACGTTCCTGCTACCGTCATCAAGAAGCTCGAGTTCTTTGCTAGGAAGTTTCTTTGGGATGGTAAAAAAGGAGGGTGTGTAGCTTGGAGCACTGTTCGCAGTCCTTGGGAGGCCGACGGCTTGGGTATTCAGTGTTTTTCTACATGGCAGACTGCTCTACGGTTGCAGAGAGCTGCATACCTCTTCATGCAGCCAAACTTGATATGGAATAGAGTCACCAGAGCCAAATATAAATGGATCGGAAATCTCCCTTCTGGAAGCGTCCATTACAAATCATCAAGCCATTGGCGCCGCATCTCCTCGGCAGCTAAGGAATTGCAGGCCGACATTCGTTGGGTTTCAGGAGCGAGCAACAAAATCAATGTGCTCATGGGTTTCTGATGAACTGCTCCTACCCTCCCCTTCCTTTTTCTCTCTTCTTCTTTATGCTGAGTGGGTTGTGGGGGATCTTATGCTGGACTCGGGAGGTTGGAACGCTGATTTAGTCTCCTCCTTGTTTCACCCGGATCTCTATTCTAAGATCTTGGGTTTCCAGTAGCAAAGGGAGATCTCAGACCGCGCAGTGTGGAAATTTGACTGCTTCGGTGTTATCTCTAGCACGGCCCTGTACCGATGGTTATCAAGTAAGAAGAATTCAGAATGGCTTGGTGAATAGATATGTGCTGGCAGGTAAAATTTGTGAAAAAATCTCGCCTGTCCGAGGATCAACTTTTTTCTTTGGAAATTTTTTCATGGCAAGCTGATCTCTGCTGAGGCTCTCTTGTGATGGGGATGTATCACTGATCCTATCTGTATGAGATGTCATGTGGAGAGGGAGGACTCTTCGCATATCTTTTCTTGTTCTGGTTTTGCCCAAGTAATTTGGAATCATATATGTTCTGAATTGAAGCAACCTCTATCCGTTAAAGCTTGCTAAAATCTTCTCTCAAAATCTTCTCAATCGCATCTTGATGATCGCAAGACGTTGTTTGCCTACACTTTGTGGTGGTTGTGGAAGGAAAGAAACGTCATGGTTTTCAATAATTTGAAGAATCATCCGGCGCAGCTTCTCTGGCTGATCCTTTGTCACGTCAGAGAGTTTCAATCCTCCCGCCCCCATCTTGTTCCTCCTGGTATTCCTCCTCCATCCTCATCCCTTTGTTTTGCGGTCGGATGTTGTTGTCCGATCTAATCTTGCAGGCTTAGCTGTCATCCTCTTCTCTTGCTCCCCTATCATTTGGCGCTGGTCATCCTGTTTGCTGGCTTCCTCTGTAGTTGAAGGAGAACTCCTGGCTATTTTGGGAGGCCTTGATTATGTTCATTCAGTTGCTTTTCCAAAGATTATGGTCGAATAAAATTCAAAGATCGCCATCAAATTGATCACATGGAGAATGGATTGGCCTGGTGAGTTGCTTCAACTTCTCCATAAGATTTGGAACCTCTTTTCTTCCTTTCCCAGTGTTTTGTTTTCTTTCATCCCTCACGAGTTCAACGCGGATGCGGATTGCTTAGCAGGTTTAACGTGGTCCACTTGTTGCCTTGGAATTTTTCTGCCCCCAGCCCTATGGTTTATCTTCAAAAAATAAAAATAAAAATCATATTACTGATACGGTCATATTTAATACTAGAAACAGAAAGGAGAGGGCCATACAGGCCAATTCGACGATATAACATGATATTTCATCTGGTGGTGCAATGCAGCTGCTGATGTATATAGACAACCAAAAATTCGCCAACGGCAACTCTGATTGAAACCATGCACGTAGAAGAATAATATAGGTTGGATAATACTTCGCCATCAGAGGTCCTGCGAATCTTTGTCGTAGTGCATGTCACTGGGGCAGGTAGAGAGTGTATTTTAGCTTGGGTAGCTGCCGACTTTCTTGGTGCATAGTTGGCTATGAAGGAGAAGTGGGTGGCAAGTGGAAGAAGGATGGGACTTGTGGGCTCCTCAGCTAGATATATATAGGTGCTAAACCATTTGTCAACATTGCATGTGAGGGAGCTATGGCAGTGATCGATAGCTGTGGGACTTGGATAATGACAACTTAACTTCACACTATTTGAGAGAGGAACAGGAGTTCAGCATAGTAGTGGTTGTTGAGGCATCACATTAATGGCGTCCCATGCAGTATACTGATCTCAAAGGCTGATGTATACTGGGGTATGTGGAAGAAGAACACCATGCATCATCCAATGTGACCATGTGCAATTAGGCCACCCACTGCCAATTGGCTTCACCAATTGGAGTTGGTGTGGAGATCGAATCGTGGAGTGATTTTGATGTGCAACTATGATAAGAGTGGGCATTGTAGCGAGGCATCACATTGATGCTGCCCAATTTGATCAAGATTAAGTAGCTGATGATGGTAGATCAATAATTCATAAATTCAAAATAACCTTCTTATTTCTTTTTGTTTTTGTAATTCTGTAAATTGACCATCTGGGCGACACCGTGATAGCGCTGCCATCTTTAATGAGGATTGCCCAGAGAAGATGAACAGGTACAATGCATGCATGTCGGTGTGACCGTGTGGAAGTGGCGATCCATCGGAGTTGGTGTGGAGATCAAGTTAATCTGGCCTGACCATTCTTTGTCTGAGTTTATTGCCCTGATAGTTGCGTTGGATTGGACGTTGATAATTCCTTCAAGTACTGCAATATCAACGCTACTTGATTCTTTTTGTCGGATAAGCACACAGCAGTAGCGTAACAAAGTCTCGAATTGTCAACCTCTATCTGGTTTCATACGTTATACAAAGACTAGAAGAAATGTATTCCACCTCTAATTAATGAGAGTGTAACAATTAAATTATGTCAGGGTGAGCTGAATCAAGTCCCTGTTCAGATGTGGGGAGAATCCTTGAAAGCTATGCATCATTCGATCATTTTTTTCAGAATGGCAAGTGGCGCTTGGACATGGCACAATCACAATCTAGGAGAATATGTGATCAATGGAGAAAGAGATGAGGAAAGGAGTAAATGGGTCATTGTAATCCTCTTGAGGAAAGATTGAAGTTGACAGGATCATTGACTTTGTGGTTGCAATGAGAGATCTTGGGATGATTTTCTAGGCTCCTGATTTTGATAGGGGTGAGTTACCAAATAGGATATCATCTCAACATCCATTCCTATGCTTTCTTCATCAAAAAATGTGTGATTTGTGATGTTAAACAAGTTGGTCTTCACACCCTAATTCAATCCAATTCTTCAACATGAAGATAACACATCATTGTTGGTGACAAACACCCCGGTACCGATGGCAATCACTCACAGAAAGCACACTAGAGAAAACGACACAAAGACACAAGATTTACATGATTCAGTAAAATTAACTACATTCACGGGCGGAGAGATATTCTTCTTTTACTATGAAAAAATAGAGGAACAAACCCCCGTACGGCTATGCGTAGTGTGTTATAGTCGAGTCGGCGACAGAATCCAAGGCATCTCAACGCACAACAATCATTAAACGCAACTCTATCATCCAGTCTAAAGTTCCCATCCCAAAGCATATCCGATGGAAGTGCAGACCTTGTTCTAGAACTTTTGACGAGTTCAATGCTTTATGATGCTCATCCCTGAAATCACTGACTAGAACTTGACTGCTAGGAATATAGACCTTCCAACACCTAAGTTAGCCACAATAAGAGAATTCACAAGCAAATAGACCAAGCTATCTAGAAAATTATAGCAATAGCAAACCAAAAAAAGAAGACCAAGATTTACATGGAAAAGCCACTCTCAACTTGACAGGGAAAAAACCACGGGGCATCAACTGGAATCTGCTGTAATCAATGAGAGAGTACAAGAAAGCTACAACACCAAGAACACAAGAATTGACTCACTTGTGTCTTGAACTCCACCAAGAAAAACCTCCTTGGAACCTTGTTGTTCTCCTCTCTTCTCTAACTCTTTTTCTCCCCCGACCCTCAAGTAGAGAACATAACACTCTACTTAAGTCTCTTTCATTAAATATGAGACTATTACACACTACTACCATACATCATCATGTGTATAAAAGCCTAATAAGAACGGCCCATGTCCAACACCCACTAAAAAGGTATGAACACTTTTCATGGGACTAGCCCATTAGTGGTAGTAAGCCCAATAATCTCCCCATCTAGACCCATGAGGACTCCCATACATAGTGAATTCCATACCCAAACCATTGTTTACCAAGCATCCATGCCCACCGAGTCTCTACAAAGATTGTGTTTCTCCTTTGTAAGAGCCTTGTTCATCACATCCGAAGGATTGTCATCGGTGGAAATATTCACAAGCTTCAACCATTGCTTCTCTAAGATATCCCGAATCCAATGATATCTTACATCAATGTGCTTGATTCTTGAATAGTATGTTGCATTCTTGCTAAGATCAAGAGCACTTTGACTATAACAATAGAGCACATACCTCTATTGCTTTCAAGTTCAACTCTTGCAAGAAACCCATCAACAATAGCATTTCCTTGCAAGCTTCGGTGGCCGCTATGTATTCCGCTTCAGTACTTGAAAGAGCAACACATTTTTGAAGTTTAGATTGCCATGACACGGCTCCCCCTCCAAATGTAAATACATAATCCGAAGTAGATCGCCTAGTATCAACATCCCCGGCCATATCGGAATCCGTATAGCCAGCCAAAAGTGTTTTTCCACCTCCAAAGCATAAGCATTGATCATATGAGCCCTTCAAGTATCTCATAATCCATATCGGCGCCGCCCAATGCTCTTTTCCCGGATTTGCAAGAAACCTACTAACCATTCCCATCACATATGTTATATTCGGCCTTGTACAAACTATAGCATACATCAAACTCCCTATCAAAGAGGAATAGAGAACATTCTTCATATCATTCTTTTCAAGCTCATTTGAGGGACTTTGTTTTGGGCTTAGCTTGAAATGGCCGGCAAGTGGTGTTCCTCCGGTTTGGCATTCTTCATATTGAACTTTTCAAGCACTCGTTCAATATACTTCTTTTGTGATAGCCACAACTTCTTTGCTTTTCTATCACGCTTGATCTCCATGCCCAATATCTTCTTTGCTGGCCCCAAATCCTTCATGTCAAAGGATTTGCTCAAGTCCTTTCTCAACTTGCATATCTTGTCAACATCCTTGTCAATTAGAAGTGTATCATCCACATAGAGCAATAGAAATAAGAAAATCCTCATCCCCAAAAGTTTTGATATAAACACAATGATCCACATATGTTCTCTTGAACTCATGACTCATCATGAAACTATAAAACTTCTTATACCATTGCCGAGGGGCTTGCTTCAAGCCATATCTTGAACTCATTTGTTCTCTTGAACTCTTCTTGAGTTTACAAACCAAGTGCTCCTTCCCCTTGATAACAAAACCTTGAGGTTGCACCATGTATATTTCCTCTTTCAAATCACCATGAAGGAAAGTGGTCTTGACATCTAATTGCTCCATCTCTAGGTCTAAATATGCAACAAGACCTAGAACAATATGAATAGAAGACATTTTCACAACCGGTGAGAAAATTTCATCGAAGTCAATAACTTTTTGTTGTTCAAAGCCCTTCACAACTAGTTGAGCCTTATACTTGACTTTCATCTCACCATCTTGCTTCAAACGGAATACCCATTTGTTCTTCAAAGATCTACGGCCCTTTGGTAGCTCCACCAAATCATATGTGTCATTCTTGTGCAAAGAATTCATTTCCTTAAGCTTGGGTGGAAGCTTCCTTTGTAGAACCGCGCTTGCCGTCTCTGAAACCATCACCTTTTCATGAGGTTCATACTTACGTTTAGAAGTACGTAGTTCCTTGAAAAACTTTGGAAAGGCTGGCATTTTCCTAATCACATCAAGCAATGGTAAGTTCACATTAACCTTAGATAGAATATCATAAATTTCAGAATAAGACTTATCCATTTGGGCTTTCTTCAGGCGGCCTGGAAACGGAATCGGCGGCACATATGGTGGAGGAGAGTTGTGATGAACCTCCGGAACTGAATTTGCTCTCTTTTCATGATCAAAAGCAGATGTGGCCGATGGTGGCCTTTTCGAGCGTTCCTCCTTTTCAACTTCCTCACTTGCATCATCATTTAACTCATCAATAACTTCAGCATTAATCTTATTATCAATAATCTTACCTGAACGAAGAATAGTAACTGCGTTGGCTTGCTCTGGTTGGCTTGGAAATCTGCCTGGAACATGGGCTCGTACAGCATCTGCAAGCTGTCCCACTTGAACTTCCAACTTCCCAATGGATGCTGCAACATTCTTTAGTACCGCATCATGCTGAGCAATGGCTGCACCTTGTCGAGCAATGGTTGAATCTTGTTGTTCCATCCTTGAGTCTATTTTCTGCATAAAAGCTAACATAGTCGCTTCCAAAGACGACTTAACAGGTGAGTTAGACTGATTAGCAGAAGGCATACTAGGATTAGCATTATTTTTCCATGAAAAATTCGGATGTTCCCTCCAACCAGGATTGTAAGTATTTGCATAAGGGTCAAATCTAGGTCTCGGGTTATAAGCATTCATCAAATTAGCTTGCTCTTGCACATATTCAGGAAATTCACTACCAGAAGGACATGAATCAAACCTATGACCAACAATATTGCAAATTGAACAAACCTCAACCGGTTTTGCTTGTGTGGACATCATAGCGTCTATCTTTTTGTTAAGGGTTGCAATCTGCCTTGCCATGTCATCATTCTGGTTCAGCTCATAGATGCCTCTCGCCTTATTCCTCGTGTCCCTCTGCTGCGAGTTTGATCCTAGCATCTCATAGATTTCATATGCCTCCGGTGGTGTCCTTTTGAACATCGCTCCACCTGCAGCATTATCTGCCATAGTCTGACAAGAAAGATTTAGTCCATCATAAAAATATTGCATCTGATTTTCTAAGGAATAGTTATGATGTGGACATTGCATCAAAAGCATCTTAAATCTATCCCATGCTTCATGGAATGGTTCTCCATCAGATTGCTGAAAATTTGGAATTTGCCTTCTCAAGTTAGTAGTCATGGCATGAGAATAAAATTTACTAACAAACTTGTTATAAATTGCATCCAAAGTAGTGAGTGATCCAGGAGGCAACGACATCAACCATCTCTTCGCTTTATCCTTCAAGGTGTAAGGAAAACAACGCATCCTCAATTGATCTTCAGTAATGCCACCTAGAGGAAAAGTCTGAATAGTAGCATAATAATCTTTCACAAAAGTTAGTGCATCCTCAGAAGGTAAACCATGAAATTCAGGAAGCATAGAAAAATGTAGATTTTTAAGTTCATAATTTCTAGCCTCTGCAGGTAACGCAATGCACGAAGGTGAGGTAGAAATAGTAGGCCTCGCGTACTCCTCCAAAGGATGTAAATTGTTATTAAGCGCCATCTCCTCTTGTTCCTCCTCTTGAACTCCTAGATCTGATGTGGACAGGCTGTCTTTGTTAGATCTTTTCTTCCAACCAATTTGATCTACTTTATCGTTCAAGGGCAACAACTTTTCTTTCCGTGATCGGCGACCTTGCATTCACTACAAATAAACTCTAATCAAATCCCCGGCAACGGTGCCAAAAACTTGATGAATAAATTTTATATCTCGCAAGTATACGAATCGGTGCAATCAGTATAGTAGCAAGACGAGTATCGTACCCACAGAGATTTGTAGAGATTATTAGCGTAAAATACTAAAGAACAGAAAAGAAAGAAAATAAGAAAGGGAAAATAAGAGATATGAAGTATGGAGAATAGAAGATCTAATAACGAAATAAGAAAATGATAGAAATATGATGGATGAATACTAAGGTTCCGATTTCACCAAAACATCCTCATTCTGTGCATTGAATCAATAAAGTTTCAGTTTAATTCCAAGGGCTCGTTCTTCCGGTATGATGATCCGTTCGGCCGCGGTCTTCACCAAGTACCCCCAATTAACCCTAGTTAATGAACCCATAACTAAGTGTTAACCAAGAATCCATTAAGCTCTGAAGAACAATCATGAACCAAGAATACTCTTAGCTTGAACCCGGCCTCGACATAAACTCATTCATTCATAGATCCTGCAAGATTATGGAATGAACCCTCGCCCAATCTCACATAACACAATCTAAATACTCCTATTGGCTAGATAAAGGTATTTAAGATCTCAGTTATAATAATGAATGAAACAAGGAAAATAAACTGATTAAATAAATATGATCCAATAACATAGAATGATTCAGTTAGGGCTACATCGGTACCTTAGAGAAGAAACTAGCCACTCATGTTCACCATGAGGGCAACAAAACTAATGGAGAAATAAAGAAGAAATAAGAAAACAAAACCAAGCCTGGAACCCTTCTCCTCGCCTCCAAACGCTGCCAAAAAGTCCTCCAAAGTCCCCTTTTGATAACCCTAAGTATCCTATTTATAGGCCTAAACTCGGGTTAAATCAAAACCGTTGATTTAATTCACTGGAAACGTCCGATCGATCCTCCTCGGGATGTTGGATCGATCGGTCTCATTGAAATCTCCAACTTCTATTTACGCCCGAGCCCGATCGATCGGACTAAGGGAGTTGGATCGATCGACTTCGTAAAAATTCTTCATCTCTGGCTCTTCCCGAGTTCGATCGATGGTCCGATCGATCGAATTGTATTCCTCTAAAAAGCATACGTTCTGTCACCCTTTAATTCCCAAGTCCGATCGATCGAATTATGAGTGTTGGATCGATCGGTTGAGTAAAAATCCGCTGTTTTTGACTTTTTCCGAGTCCGATCGATCGGACCATTGGTGTCGGATCGATCGGACTTCTTTCAGCCAAAAAAAATAGGTTCTGTCACGTTTTTGCGTAGTCCGATCGATCGGAGGATCGCTCGGACTTCCAGCTTATTTACTGTGCTGCCATTCAGACTGCGCCATCAGTACTAAAATTGCCGTAACTTCCTCTAGGAAACTCGGAATCACGAACCGTAAAATTCTCCAGAATCTAGACTTCAAGAGCTTTCCAACCATGTATGGCACATCCTCTGGTTCTTCATGAGCAGGTACAGATAAATCTTTAAAGTTGATCCATGCACTCTTTTCAGCTTCTTTTCTCCTTTTTTCCTGCATTTTCCAAACAACTATGTGAAGCAACATATAGATATAAAAATAGAAATAAAGATGTTGATTAAGGATAATAATCTAGCAATTTAGATGGTTATAAGGCTATTTAGAGTGCACTTTCATGCCCTCATCAAGGAACCCTTGTTGATTTTCTTGTTTCCGATATTAATGGAAGTTGTTCTTGAGGAGTTTGCTCGTCTTGGTTATCACCAACTCCAAGAGGGGGATCTTTACCAATCCCTTCATCTTGGCCTTCTTGCACATCTCCCCCTACATCATGAATCACCGGAGAAGAAGTAGGCCTCGAATCAACAACTTCATCACCACTAGCTTGTGGTTGCTCCACCTCTTCAAGATATTCAATTGTTTGATTTTCAAGAAAAACAACATCACGTCTTCTAATCAACTTCTTTTCTTTCGGATCCCAAAGCCTATAGCCAAACTCTTCACCTCCATAGCCTAAGAAAAAAATATAACTTTGACTTGTCTTCAAGCTTGGATATTAGCACTTTTCGTACATGAACAAAAGCTTTGCAACCAAACACTCTCAAGTGCTTGAAAGAGGCTTCTTTTCCGGTCCAAACCTTTTCCACATAATTCCCATGCAAAGGCTTTGAAGGAAACCGGTTGATCAAGTAGCAAGCCGTCCGCATAGCTTCACCCTAAAAAGATTTCGACAACTTGGCATGTGACAACATACATCGGACCTTCTCACAAATGGTGCGATTCATTCTGTCTGCCACACCATTATGTCGAGGAATATAGGCTTTGGCTTTCTCACAATGAATACCATGACTTTTGCAATATTCTTCAAAGCCACCTCTATATTCTCCACCATTGTCATTGTGGATGCATTTCAACTTCTTTCCGTTTTCCCTTTCAACTTTAGCATGAAAGCTTTTGAAAATACCCAAAACCTCACTTTCGTGTTTCATGGCATAAGCCCATACTTTTCTAGAAGCATCATCTACAAAAGTAACAAAGTAAGTAACACCGTCCATGGATTTTACTCCCATGTGACAAACATCAAAATGAACCAATTCCAATAAATTTTTCTTTCTAGTAGAAGTATGACGAAATGACATTCTACTTTGCTTGCCAAGAATACAATGAGTGCACCGGTTCAAAGACATACCTTAAACACCCGAAATGAGAGCTTTCTTTGCAAGAACTTGAAGCCCTTTCTCACTCATGTGACCAGCCTATTGTGCCATAGATCCATACTTGCTTCTTTCACCAAAGCATTGATTTGATCATTGCACAACTTAGCTTGAGTTCTATAGAGGGTGCAACATTTCCTCCCCCTGCTAAAGTGAGAGCTTCTTTGATGAGCTTCCAACTCCCATTTATAAATCGGCTTTCATAGTCTTCATCATCAAGTTTGCCGGTGGACATCAAGTTCATACGAAGCTACCGAATGTGCCTTACACCTTTGAGTACTAACTTGTTGCCCAAATTGGTCTCAAGACAAACATCACCAATCCCCATGATTTTTCCAACGCCACTATTGCCCATCTTCACAAACCCAAAGTCTCATACTTTGTATGAAGAAAAGAAATCCAATCTTTAGGTGGCATGACAAGAGGCACCACCACTATCAATAACTTAATCCAAGTTTTCATTTGATGCCGCAAGACAAGTTTCATGACAAGTAGATAGAATCATCAATTCTTCCTCCGAAGATACCGCGGTGGTTTCTCTATCCTCTTGCTTGTCTTCACATTTTCCTCCCTTCTTCTTTTTGGGAAACTTGCATTCTTTCTTCATGTGGCCAAGATTACCACAATTGTAACGACGAATGCGAGTTCTAGACTTGGATTGTCACGATAATAAGAGCTTCTATTTGTGTTTTTTGATCTATTCTCCGAAACACAAATTTGTGATTGTGAAGGAGTCCACATCCTTTATTCTTATCTCATTCTCAAGCAAACTTGATTGGCTGAAGTAGTAATGCCACGTTTGGTTGCCATGGGAATTGGAATGGGAACCGAAACTGGAAAGGAATTGTGGTTGTTTGGTATGTCAAGGAACTGGAATGGCAATGTAACTTGCAAGTGTTTGGTATAAATAATAAACATGAGAACTGGAATGAAAATATAAATTAAAGACCAAAATACCCCTTACTCTAATAGCATAGATTTACGAATATATTTATGTATGTATATGTATTTACATTACCTTAGCTTATTTGGATGAAAGATTATTAATAATGAGAGAAAAATAAGATTATTATTTGAAATGAATGGCAGAGACAAATAATGAGAGAAAGAAATAAAATTATTAAAATTGATCCTAGCCGTTTGATCAGTTTAATCAAAGAAAGATGAAGGGTATTCATGTACATTCTATGAATATAAGAGTTCCTACGTTTGAGGGAGCTCTGGATTCCCATATCAAATTCGTGAATCCAGAGTTCCCTCAAACGCAGGAACTTCAATTCTGATTCCTGAGGCTGCAACCAAACACCTTGAATTCTTTATTTTAAGGAATTATCATTCTGGTTCCTGGATGAATAGTGCAATCAAACGTGGCCTAAGAGTCACTACCAAAGTTTCATAACATTCTAGAAGCGAACTTAGGAGTAGAAATGCTTGGAACTGATCATTAAACACCATCTTCATACTTGATAGTTGATTCACCAAGCTTTGCATCTCATTCAAGTGGTCCGCCATTGGTGTGCCCTCCATGTATTTCAAGTTCTCAAGCTTTCTAAAACAATAAAGCTTGTTGTTGGTGATTTTCCTCTCATACAAATCTTCAAACTTCTTCCAAAGAGAACTTGCCGAAGTCTCATTCTCCACATGGTAGTAGACATTCTCATCTAACGATTGTGGAATGAAGCCAACACATTGACGATTCAACAGCTTCCACTTCTCGTTGGTCATTTCTTTAGGCTTGGTGTTGTCTCCCTCCAAGGTAGCATGCAACTCCTTACAATAGAGAAGATCTTGCATCTTCCCCTTCCATGTTCTCTAATTGCTTCCATTGAAACTCATCATGTGAGGACCCGTCCCTCTATTCCTGTGGCTCATTGTTGACCACAAGGGCAATTTCGTAAATTGCACCTTGTTGGTTAGTTTCACACCCGCGTGTGCACACACAGGCCTTGTTTTGGTGTATGTGTTTGATTAGAATGGCTAGGTGGACCCGGGATCGGAAGATCCCAGCTCGGGCGCGCAGAAGCTTGCTTTTGGGCAGCTGGCGGCCATTGAGCGATCGATCCCTCCTAGGAGCGATCGATCGGACTCATGAGTGAGTCGGTCCTGTTTTCCTCCGCGAGGACGGCCGTCGTGGCCGTCACTCCCTCTGTCAGCGAGGGGATGGTCTCTTCCCCTTTTCCCCGGCATTCTCGGCTTTTCCCCGGGACTTCCCTTCCCTTCCCTTCCCTTCCCTTTTCTTCTCTTCTCTTCTCTTCTTCTCCTTGGCTGCTTCTTCTTCCCGCAAGCAGAGCTTGCTCTATTTTTCTTCCGGCAGCTATCTCCTTCGTCGTCGTTCTCCCTCCTCCGGCCACCATTTTGGGAGCTTGAAGGCTCGTTGGAATCATGGCTTCGTGAGGACGATCTTTGACGTGGTTTAGTAGCTTGGTTAGCAGCTGTTTAGCGGGGATCATTCAAGGATCAGCGGCTTCGGTAGGTGTTCTACCTACTTGCACTCTTTAATGGGATTCTTTTAATCCAACCGTTAGATCTGTTGATCTTCTTGTATTTAGATGTATCTTGTCCAGTGGAATTACTGATACAAGTTTCATGATCTTTGGATGAGTTTTGAGTAGGATTTATGCATGATTAATCGCGGATTTTCCGGTTTTCTGCTGTTCATGAAGAACAGCCGGCTTGCGGCGAGATTTTCGGCTTGTACGAGCATGATCTTGGGTTTTGTTGAATACAAGAGTTGTAGATCTATGGGTTAGCTCTCCATTCCATCTTATTTCACATTTTTCCGATTTTCCTACGAATTGTTATGAATTGATTGCTGGACGGCTGCGTTGCAGTAATTAATTGGTAAGTTAGTTTAATTAGTGGTTTTGATTAGCGTTTTCCAGTTAATCTAACCGTTGGATGAATCTGGATTTTGGATATGTTGATCCATGCATATAGATCTACTGGAGGCTATCTTAGATCCCAAATCCGACGTCGGTTGGATGTCGGATCGACAGATCAAACAGCTGCTAGGTAGAGAATGTTGTTCTTGTTCTTGGACCTTTTGAGTTGGGATCGATCCATGCAAGTTGGATCGATCCGACTTCAGGAAGGATCGATCCATGTGTATGTTGGATCGATCCAGGTTGCACCAAGATGGTCTGTTCATTGAGGGCTGTCGGATCGATCCATGGGTATGTTTGGATTGATCCAGGGTTTCCCAGGAACAGTATCTGAGGGCAGCAGAGAATGGCATGTTAGTGATATAGTTATAACTGTTATTTGTTACTGCTTTATTTATATCTGTCCTGTTGGTTGCCTGCTTTACTGCTATATATATTTGTCTGTTTTACTACTTTATATATATTTGTCTGTTTTACTGCTTTATATATTTGTCTGTTTATATTGTTAATTATCTGCATGTTTATTCTATTGTTTTATTATTGTCTTGCTTTCCTGTGCATTAGAAGTCGTGTCGGCCTCGAGCCAGATGTTGTGGGTGCAACCGGTGTCGGTTCTTGTCCTTTAGGGGCCGTCGGAGTAAGCCCAGCCCAGGGGCCGACGGAGTAAGCCTAGCCCAAGGGCCGTCGGAGTAAGCCCAGCCCAAGGGCCGTCGGAGTAAGCCTAGCCCAGGGGCCGTCGGAGTAAGTCCAGCCCAGGCAGTGTCTGTTCCTGCCCGCAGTGGCGACCAGTGTGGGCTCTCTGGTATTGTCATTGTCCACCCTGTGTCAGGAAATGTCATAGGAGGACCACCCCTGAACAGTGGCCATCGGAGGGACATACCATATACAGGAACCCTAGGGGTATCAAAGGGATTTATGATTTGGAGTTTAGGGGTTGTATTGGCACAGAGTTAGTACGGTTGGAGTCACCCTTCCTTGTGTGTGTCGTAGATTAGAACCCTACTGAGCCTTTGCTCATTCCTACCTGGACCGCGGTGTTTGTAGGTACAGGTACTAGCGCTTCCCCTGTGAGCCTCCGGTGTTCATCCTGCGGCAGCGCGTCGCCAGCTGACCATGTTTGAGGGCCAGGACGGCTTTGTCTGTGTTTTTGCGGAAACCTCAGATGATGTAATGTTTTTTGTATAACTCTGTTATATATAAATATTGTTGTAAATGCAGTTTTGGTTTAATAATGGTTAGATTACTTTTGTCTTTTGTTTATTCTTGCATCTGTTTCCGCTGGTTGGTTGTAGTAGATGTAGGTTCCCCCTCGTGTCCCGATCCGGGATGGGTTTTCTGAGCCGGGGCGCGACACATCACCTCCATGGCTCATTTAGAACTTTTATCTTGATACCACTTGTCGGGAATATAGGCCTTCCCATACCTAAGTGAGCCACAATAAGGGTCTGTTTGGCTCCGGCGGATCCTAAAACGGCGTCCGCTCTTAGGCGGATCCCAATTTCCGGGATCCGCGTGGAATCCGCGCCCGCGCGAAACGCGCGGATCTGACGGGACGGGATCCGCGCATTCCCCCATCCCACAGATCCACCGGGATGGGGCTGCGCCAAACGCCCCCTAAGTGAGCCACAATAAGGGTCTGTTTGGCTCCGACGAATCCGCGGGATGGGATCCGCGGAATCCGCTCCCGCGGATCCTGAATCGGCGTCCGCTCTTAGGCGGATCCTGATTTCCGAGATCCGTGTGGAATCCGCGCCGGTGTGAAACGCGCGGATCCGATGGGGCGGGATCCACGCCTTCCCCCATCCCGCAGATCCACCGGGATGGGGCTGCGCCAAACACCCCCTAAGAGAATCCACAAGCACATAGACCAAGCAATCTAGAAAATGAGAGCAATAGCAAACCAACAAAAGAAGACCAAGATTTACGTGAAAAACCACTCTCAACTTGAGAGGGAAAAAACCACGGGGCACCAACCGAAATCCACTATAATCAATGAGAGAGTACATACAAGAGAGCTACAACACCAAGAACACAAGAATTGACTTACTTGTGTCTTGAACTCCACCAAAAAAACCCTCCTTGGAACCTTGTTGTTCTCCTCTCTTCTCTAATTCTTTTTCCCCTCCGACCCGCAAGTAGAGAACATAGCACTCTACTTAAGTCTCTCTCATTACATATGAGGCTATTACACATTACCACCATACATCAACATTTTTTTTTTGTTTTTTTCTTGCTTAGTTGAGCCAAAACTGGTTAGGCATTACATCATACGCTTACCGCACTGTTACATTACACCAACTATCTGCTCATTAGCAGCTCCCATACGAGCCCTACGAGCAAGATCATCAACAATATCATTAGAGGTACGGGGGATATGCACAAAGATAGGCCCCCCAAGATTCGCACTCAAACTCCAAATGTTTCAGAGGATCGGTTGTAGCGCCACATCCCAAACCTCTCTTCCATTCAGGAAGTTGATTGCATTCCTTGAATCAGACTCCGCCATCACCCTACCAATGCCTCTCCCCACTGCTTGCTCCAACCCTTCCAGATCGCCATTAACTCAGCTTTGTCACTGCTTTTGGCAAGCACTTTCTGCATAATTGTCCACTCCGAAGTCCCATCACCCCTCCAACTGACCACGCCAATGACTGCCTTTGTTGATCCATGCACCCAAGAACTATCAGTTTGTATCACTGCGCATCCGACCTCTCTTCTCTGATTAACTACATAGCCAGGGTCACAGCTCCACCCCTTCCCACGTCAAAATTCCTCAGCTAACCTCCGAGTTCGCCATATGAGTGACTCCGTTGGGACACCTTCACCTCGCCATAAGACATCGTTTCCATCCTTCCACAGTAGCCACAAGCCGTACCCCGCCAGTGTCTTCACCCATTTATTAGTCACATTGGCAGAGGAGGATTCAGTAACCAAGTGAAGTATACAATCAAGGTTCCAGCCCTGTAATGACCTCTCATACGATGGGAGGAGGAGACTCCAGAACTTATTTTCATAAGAACAACCCCCTAGAATATGGCGGATCGATTCAACAGTCCCACACCCTCTCGGGCACTATCGTTCCTGGATCACACCCCTTCTCCATAAGCAATCGCGCGACGGCACACACCCACAGAGTAGTTTCCAAATGAAATGGTGAACCCTTGGCCTTACTGGCAAACTCCAGACATTAGCCCACACGACTTGTGGAAAGATAGCAGAGTCCCCGCATTCATTCGTCACAAGCCATAGATAGAGGGATGCAGCATCCGGCTTCCCTGTTCTATTAAACACCCACCTCGCTTGGTCTCTGCTTAGCCCCGGGTCAATACGTATCTCCAAGACCTCCCGTGCTAACCCTTCATGGAATTCTTGATCCACAAGATTCCTAAACCATCATCCATTAGCCATCATACCCCCAAGCTGGAGACCTCCAGAGTACCGCCAACTCTAACCATGGCTGGGCATAGCAACAGAGGTCCCTCCCCCACCCACCATTCTCTCAGTGGATCAATGGTGCTACCAGGAGTCGGGGTAAATCTTAAACCTGTTCTAAGCTCTTCTGCTGCGCGACAAATTGACTTCCAGAAAATAGATGCAGGTCTGGATCGAGGGTGTGAAGGGATGAGACCCCTCCATTCATACTTATCTCTAGTAATTGTCTCCCAAGCTGAGCTTTGCCCCTCCAAGAATCTCGCTGCCCTTCTCATATGTAGAGCCCTTTGCCACCGGACCAGGTTACGGATGCCTAACCCACCCAGTTCAGTTGGCCTGCAAACCTCCACCCACTGCACACGAGACATAGATCCCGCTTCCCTCCAAAGGAACGCTCGGCATAATGTCTCCATCTTGTGCAACACAGAGACCGGAACAAACAAAGACATCATGACATGCACTAGAACTGCCTGAAGGACCGATCTCACCAGAGTAACCCTCCCTGCCTCTGATAACATCGCAGCCTTCCACGAGGAAATCTTCATAACTAACTTGTCAATAAGCTCCCCAAAGTCCGGTGCTCTAAGTCTCATGCCACTGACCGGAGTACCCAGATATTTCCATACGCCTGCTGCCTCTCCAATGCCAAGGATTCTACAGATGATCTGGCGCCTCTCAAGAGGGACCACTGATGAGATCCTCACGCTAGATTTTGCTGGATTGATGCCAAGCCCAGAGATAGTCTTGAATCTAGCCAAGATCAGCTTGAGTTTCCGAGCCTCCATAGGATCTGCGTCCGAAGCAAATAGGCAGTCGTCCGTGTAGAATAGGTGTGAGAATCTCCCACCACCTCGTCTCAGTTGCATACCCCGTATGCCCACCCCCGGCCTTGAAACTAGTCCGGCTAGAACCTCTTGCATCAACAAAAATAAATAAGGTGAGAGTGGATCGCCCTGCCACAACCCGCGATGTGGTCTTGCTCTGCCTGAGATCCTCTCATTCACAATAAAGCGAAGCTTGGCGAGGTCACGCACGCCATGACCCATGACACCCACGGCATGGGGAAACCCATGTAGCACATAACCTCCTTCAATGCCGCCCACCACACCATGTCATAGGCCGAGCTGAAATCTACTTTGACAACCATGGCCGCTCTTGACAATGGTGCAACCTCCATGGAGTGTAGCAGTTCTTGGGCTGCACAAATTTTATCATGTGAGGACCCGTATAAAAACCGAGGACCTATATGTAAATGTCGCTCTTTCGTAAGGGGTTTTTAGCAAAATCCTCATTAATAAGCTATAAGACCTAATACTCAAAACTGTGCGTACAGAGGTTTCTGGCGGCAGTAGCAGCAGACAGTTGATTGTGCTCCAGAGATCGAGTAGCAGTTTCAAAACTGTGCGAATGTATCGCGCGTGAGAGCGACTCGTTCCTTATTGTTGTTCATCCAGGGGGCACGAAGATATGTCATAGACTTCGCCATCAACTTAGTTGGCACCAAATGTAGAGGTCAGACGCAGAGTTCGTTCCTTATAACCTCACTTGTCAGGAGTTGGAGGCGGAATGTAGACAGGTAACAGACTTGTTACGAACCTTTCTAGTGTCAGAGTGGATATCATAACATGACGGACTTCATCATTATCGTACAGAGGATGCCGAGAGGACTTTATATGATTTGGGTCATTATAGCCTGATTGGCCAAATCAACATATATATTGTCTATGAGTACGGATACTGCAGAGCAGTTTAGCAGGTCTCATGTCAGAGAGGTGAACATGTTGCATGATGTTTTAGCTTCCATCGTGTCAGGTCGTGATCCAGATTCACGAGCAGGCTTTAGTGCAGTTCTCAAGAGCCCATGATCACTTTGTTAAATTTCTACACAATGTCTCACCTACTGATAGAGAGACGGTCAGAGAGGACGACGCTGATCTCGGATGTATCATGTATTGTTGATGTAGATGTCAGTTGGCAAGATCACATTTCAGGGTGGAATTCGATTGCTACAGCAGTGGACAGTTCAGCATTGGCATCGCACCGTTTGAGGCATAGTACGACATCCCATATTGATTTCCAGCTTATTGGCCATAGCTTGCAGAGGCTTCATCCACCGACTCAGACATCATCACCCAATCTTCAGAAGATCAGCAAAGATCAGGTCAGAGTTGACAAAGATTTGCACAAATCAAATGTGATCACCGTTTGAGTTTGCAATTGATGACAGAGTGCTCTTGAGGATGGCCCATGTGGAGATCCAGGTAGGTTGGTCAAGGAAGAATCAATGCCGGGGTGTTTGCTATTTGAGATTTTAGTTCATGGTGGCGAGAATGTTTCAGGTTTACCTCATCCCATACCTACCAATTTTGCTTCCTACCGTTACGTGTTCGAGCTGAAGAGGCACTGCCCAGATTCAATGCGTGTCAGCAACTTCGACAGAGTAGAGCTTGAGGTAGACAGATTACACATAGGCGTTTGGGGGTGACTTGGGAGCGCTGGAGGCGTATGTGCAGTTTGTCCCAAGTGGTTCTCACCCGAGGCGTTTCTCTATGTTGGGTGGTCGTTGCTGGCGTGGTGCTCTGGGGTGTGTTGCGGGTGTTGATACCCGGTGCCTTGTGTGGTTGCTCGGGTTGCGAGTTTGCTAACCTTTCTTGTCTTGTGCAGGTGTGCTTGTTTCTGCTTATTGTTTCCGACCCTACTCTTATCGAATTTCAGGACGAAATTCCTTTAAAGGTGATAGGTTGTGAGGACCCGTACCTCCAACCTGGTCCGACCGCGTCGGTTGAGGGTCTGGTTCGGTTGGGTTAGCTCAGTTGGCCTTGCTTCACAATCCCCTTTGATCGTTGCAGCTCCGGGGGTAATTTGGTAAATTACCCTTGGCGGAATTGGTTTCACACACGCGTTGTGCACACACGGCCATGTGGTGATGTATGTGCTTGATTAGATCATCAGGGGAATCCTATATCGGAAGATCTGGATTAGATCAAGGTTTGAGCTCATGGGATCAGATCTGGCCGATCGGACGGCCGAGATCTAATCTTAAGTCATTAGTACTTAAGCTCCACTTAACTCTCCCGTTAGGGATTAAACCGCGATTGAGAGAGCGAGATCGAGGGAGAGCGGCGGCCCGATCTCGCGGAGAGAGAGAGGAGGAGAGGAACCAGCGGGGTTCCTCTCGTCGGAGGCGAGGGTGCGGCCGGAGAGGAGTCTGGCGACGGTGACCGCGGCAAGGAGGACGACATCAACGGCAACAGTGCTCGACGGCTGAGGAGTGGAACCAGCGGAGGTGCTCAAACCGTGACTGGATGAGTCTGAGGCGCACACCGGCGGTGCTTGCGGCCGGAGAAGGATATAGAGAAGCGATCCAGAGGTAGGGTTTCTAGCCTAAACTTGGTTTAGACTCTACTAGCATAGATTAGGCCATAGGATTGCATCGGGGTTGGATTTGTTGTGCTTGCCCTGTTTTTCGGCGACATTTACTCTGTTCTTTTTCGGTGATGTTTTAGTACTATCTATCTCTGCTCTGTTTCCTGCTCCATTCTTCTGCTATGCCTTGCGTTCGTGGTTTGTGGTTGGTGGTGTTCTCTTCTTTCCCCGCCATGGTTTATCTAGATGTTTAGTTCTTCCTTGCTGGTTTGAATGTATAGTTTCTAAGCTATGGGTTATTGCCGGACTCTGTTAACTATCCTTGCTGGTTCATCGGATGTAAGTTAGCCTAGATGTGGCAGAGCTATCTTCTTCTCTTTTGACTGAAATAATTTGGATCTTTGGGCTTCTTGGATTTTTCCTCTGGTATGGGTTGGCCGGATGCTTGAGGTCCTCCTCAGGCCGTGTCCGGTGTGTTCTTCGAATCTGTGGGTGTTTGATATGGAATTGTTGTTGTGCACACAAGGTGCTTATTGATTGCTTACTTGCTGCCGTAGTTTGAATTCTTGGGTTTTCCCCTCCTCCAGTTTGCTGGACATGTGAAGTCCCTCCCCCAGTTACCTCCCAAGCTTGGGTTGGCTCCTTGGTGGCTGCGACTCATCCCCTCCCCTTGTCTCCTTAGCTCAAGGCATGAAGACATAATCCCATAGATGTTCGATGAAACGCCATAGAGGGTGTTGAACCGCTGCTAGGCTAGACCTCCCCTGTCGCGCCCCGACCCGCGAAAGCCCAACCGGGCCGGGCGACGCGAACCGGAACCTAACAAACGCGGAAAAAGACGGCGATGGTTCCCTCTAACCTATTGGTCTCCCTAGCAATTCACCAAAAGCACCCTCAATTTAAAACAACAATTAGCAGAACCTCAAACCACAGATTTAAAACTCAAAGTGTTTAATATACATAACCTCGGAGAGGGGAAAATTTGAGTACAAAATTACTCCCGTAGGAGACTAACTAACCAAAGGTAAAAGCAGTAAATATCGGCACCTCTCAAAGTCCACCAGGCGCCGCCGCACCGTCGACCAACTGCCCGGTAGGGGCCACAGAGAAAGAAATGACGCCTGCACCTGCAAAACGCAGCCCGGGTAGGTGTGAGCACTAAGCTCAGTAGGGATCTACACTACGCCACACAGAAGGAAGAGGGAAACGCAACAGTATCGCCCTCAAGCCAGACTCAAGTGAGCTACAAGGGTCCCATTACCCTTCACCGGTGATCTCTAGGCATATCCAACCATGGTCACCCCAACGGACTGGGCCCATCCTGGATACACCTAGTGTCGCAGGGTGCCAGCTGTGGTCACCCATCACGGACTGGGCCCACACTGATCCCCTACTGGCAGGAACGGACACTGCCCAAAGAACAAAACCCGCCACCAGTGGCATCCTCAACACCTGACTTGAGGCCGACGCGACCTCTAATCATCATCAAGCAACAGGTGTACCAGTCCTCTAGGCCTATCATCAAATTCGACTGGACATCACAATTCAAACCGGGTCCAAACTACCCAACCCCGGTCCTAGGGCTAAGTCCGAGCTTCCAGCCTCGGGACGGCGACCAAAGGATCACCCACGCCCTAACCAATGCAACTAATGCACAAATCAACAATGCATGCTATGATATACACAAACAGGAGATAGGCATGCAACAGTATGATAAGGCATTGAACAAGTCAACCGGATCGCTGTAGCGGTACTACTAACCGTTGCCAGCCGATCCGCAGCGGGTCCCGGCATTACGACGGTACCACGACCGTCGACCGCAGACTCCTGCAACGGGAAGCAACCCCGAAAACGATGATGAACAGTAAACAATATAATATTATAAATATAATATTATATTCAAAACACCCAAAAGTTCTCTACTAGGGGCTATTTGATCCCGTCGATTCGATGTCTAAACGACGTCGGATTCAAGATCCAACTTAGCCATCAGTAGGTGTATATACCAGGATCAACATATCCAAAATTCATAATCATCCAACGGTTGGAATAACGGGAAAACACTAATCAAAACCGTTAATCAAACTAACTTTCTAATTAATTGCTGCAACGCAGCCCTCCAGTGCGAAAATCATAACAATTCGTAGACAAATCGGAAAAATATGAAATCAGTTGCAATGGAAAGCTAACGAAGAGATCTACAACTCTTATGTTTATCAAAACCCAAGATCATACACGTACAAGCCGGAAAACTCGCCGCATGCCGGCTGTTCTTCAAGAACAGCAGAAAACCGGAAAATCTGAGATTAATCATGCATGAATCCTACTCAAATCTCAACCAAATATCATGAAACTTATATCAGTAATTCTACTAAGCAAGAAAAAGCTAACAACACCAAGATCAATAAAATCAAACAGCTAGATCACGAGAAACCCATTAAAGAACACATGTAGGTAGAAGAACCTACCGAACTGCGCATTCCTCGGTTGATCCCTCGCAAGCCCGTCACCAACAAGGCTCCAAACCACCTCAGCGACCTTCCTCTCGTCGCCACGAATCCAACAAGCTTTGGAACGCCAAAAACGGTGGCCGAAGGAGGGAGAACGGAAGAGAAGAAGCTCGCCGGCGGAAGAAGAGAAGAAACATAGCACTGCGGAAAGAAGAGAAAGAGGGAAGAAGAAGAGAAGAGAAGAGAAGGGAAGAAGGGGAAGGAAAGCCCGGGGGAAAGCCGGGAAAGCCGGAGGAAAGGGGAAGGAGGGGAGGGAAAGTCCTCCCCTTCTGACAAGAGAGAGCGACGGCCGGCTGTCGTCCTCGTGAAGGAGAAAAAGCCACCGACTCGAGTCCGATCGATCGCTCCAAGGAGCGATCGATCGCTCTCGAGCCACAAACAGCCCAAAGACCTTCTGCACTAAGCGATCGATCTCCAAAGCATGTCAGATCGATCTGGCTAGCAAGGCCAGATCGATCTCATTAGCAATCCAAATCGATCTCCTTCGCCCAGAAAGGCAAACTTGGGCTAAAACACAAGCCCAAGCTCAGATCTTCCGATCTCGAGTTCACCTAGCCATTCTAAACAAACACTAACACATGCAAGGTCAGTGTGTGCACACGCGGGTGTGCAACAAACCAATAAGGCGCAATTTACCAAATTGCCCTTACGGTCCAAGAAACAATGCGATCCACCGAATCGCGCACTCGACGCGAAGCAAACAAACGAGCCACGGGCCTGACCCAGCCGGTCGACCCAGGAGTAGAGTGACGGGTCCTCACATCCCTCATGCTAGGCTTGTCCCTTGGCTGCCTCGGTCTAGCTTCTATATTAAGCCCTATAGCTGTTTGATGAAATGCCAAAAAGGGGGTTGCTGAGCTACTGCTAGGTTTAATTCCTTTCCCCTGTTATTCATGCTGCTATACTTCATCCCCATGTCTTGCTATGCTGTACTGCCACTAGGATACGCTGGTCTTCCCCTCTTAGCCAATATTATGCCAATGCCATGTAGTATGATGCTCTCTTTCGGTCGATAATGCGGTTGCTATCGTTAAGTTTGGATATTCCTCTACCATGCTCATTTGGCTTTAGATGCTCCATTTAAGTGGATGCTCTAGTTCGATCATGTTTCTGTTGATTGAATATCCTAGTAGCTAAAGTTTTCTTTATGTGTCAGTCATGCTGGTTTTCGTTGATTAATCGTTAACTATAAGTATGATCAAATCCCGGAGTTGGATAGCTCTAAGTTGGCTTACTGCATGGTGGTCAGTTCTTGCAGCTTCATAGAAATGGCCTCAATTGTGCATCTTAATATCATGTAAGCCTAGGGCCGGCAGTGAGCCCGTTTTTATTTATTTTGTGGAAATGCTTATATTGTGCGGGCCAGTGGTGCCCTGTTAGTTGATTAGCTGAGGATGTGCCATTGTACAATTTCGGATTGACGGCGGTGCATGTCGTTGTAATGCCAAAATTTGGATTAAAACGTGATAATACTAAAATAGCTTAGCTCTCTTTTACGTCTTATATGCTAAATTGGACATGCTTGATGAGATGTCATGCAGAGACACCTAGCCTAGTTGATTGTGTAGGCTCATGTATGTTGTAATGCATTAGAAGCATTAAGGCTAGGTGGTAGGCGATGGTTTCGATCGCCGATCCGGGGTTCTCGGGTAGCCCGGATCTAGCCCTAGGACCGGGGTTTGGGTCATCGAGGATTAGGACGTGATTGTCATCAATGATTATGTTAGATATCATTTGAGGTTATTGCTATAGTCGACTATGGATTATATATTTATATTTGAGGTGTAGAGGTCGTGTCGGTCTCTAAGGCCAAGTGCTAAGGATGGTTGTCGATGCATTCCCTGACATGTGTGTCCCCGCGAGAGATGGTATGTCTGGGCAGGGTGGTACCTGGACAGGAGCCCGCAGTCTTTGTTTCCTCTCGTTTGTTCTTGGGTAAGGGTGATCCCGCATGGTACCGTTCCCCTGTTGGTGCTTAGGGTGATCTTGGTAACATGTTCAAGAGAGAGGTTCATGACGGGAGCCCTTGGGACATCGATAGGGTTATGGGACCCTTGGCATACCTTAGGCTTAGGCGGAGAACGACACAGTTGCAGTTTCCCTTCCTTTCTGTGCAACGTAGAGTAGAACCCTACTGGGCATTGTTGCTCACCCTACCTGAGCTGCATCGGCGATGCAGGTCGATGCAGTTCCTTCTTTCAGGTGATCTTCTAGAAGATGGCACGATATTTCGAGATGATCGAGGACTTGGAGCTTTGAGAAGTTCATCTACAGTTAATTTACAGTTTTAATCAGTGATGTATAAATTGATGTATAATCTGAAATATTCGAAAACAGAATTGTATGATTATTAATTAAATTGTATTGGAGAAATGTTGTAACGTTCTTTAATGTAGATATTTGAGGAATGTATTGATTGATCATTTTGTCCTCATTGTATTTTGTCAAATATCGAAGTTGTAAAGTTGTAAAATTATCCAATGTACAGGTTTCCTGTGTTATAATTATAAAGGGGATTCTTTCAAAATTTTTATGAATTTGAGGATTAAATTGTTTAAATTAATAGCAGTTATATACTTGTGCGTCAATTGATGATGTAAACAGGTTTAGGTGGTTCACGCCTCGATCTGGATGGGTTTTCTGGGTCGGGGCGTGACACAACACATGGGATTAGTTGATAATTCTCCCTTACCTGGTAGCTAATTGTTCAATGTTCTACTGCGATGTCTAGGGGATGGAATTGTTATTGATTCTTGGGTTAATCTATAGTAAATTAGGTAGAGTTTTCTGGAGTTCTTAGCTTCCTCCTGGTTATTTGGATTAGTGCTTTTATGGATGGTTATGTTGGATTGGATTGAGGCTGGCTCAGTTTTCTTTCTGTTGCTGGTTATGTTCCCTGAAGAGTATGGGATGATAATGGTTCAGCTAGGTAATTGAATTGGATGTATTCTTTGATGGCAACAGAGGAAGTTGAGGTGTAATTGCTTGGAGCTTGTGGTTGTGGGAGTTGCTTTAGCTTATTTCTCTGCTATTTGAGGTAGGTGGACTATCCCGATGCATACCTAAAACTAACTATGATAACTGCCATAAATCATGGATGATGTGTAGATATGTGAGGGCCCATCCCTCAGACCTGGCTCGACCGCGTGGGTCGAGAGCCGGTTTCCTGTTGGTTTGGTTCTGCGTCGGGCACGATCGGGCGATCATGTGGCGGTTTTGGACCTCGGGGGCATTTTGGTAAATATGCCCTCTGGTGGTCGGTTTCACACCCACGTTCCACACACTGACCTTGATTGATGTATGTGTTTGATTAGAGTCCCTAGGGTGCGTCCGATTGGAGGATCAGAGCTCGATCGGGAAAGATCGAATCGGACGGCTGAGATAAATCTGGATTGTCTATATAAGCTAAGTCCCTTTCTCTCTTTCCTTCTCTCCTTCACCTGTCGTTCTCTCCCCTTCTCTCTCTCCTTCGGCTGAGCTAGGGTTGGAGACTTCGGCTTTCGGAGCTTGGATCTTGGCGGCTCGGCTGGTGTCACGCGTGGAGCTACCCTACTTGCTCAAGTAGGTGTTTCTACCTCGATCCTTGGATCGAGTTCTCCTAGGATAGGTTTTATGTGCTTTCGCTGTAGGAATACATGTTAGAATGCTATGTAACTCTTTTGTACATGTAGTATGAAGGGTTTGAAGTATTCATACCTTGTTTTTTTCCGTATTCTAACGGTTGGTTTCCGTATTATCGCCGTTTTGTTGGTTTTTGTCCATTTGGACATAGATAGGAGATTTAACCGTCAAAAGTTGGATTTCTTCATTCCATTAGCTTCCTCATTGCTAAATACACTTGCTTGCAAAATCTCATCTTATTCCAACTTGATTTGATACTTGAAATCCAAAGAAATGGATTTCCGGCACTGTTCTGATGAACTGTGCCAAGAGCTCGACGGTCGATCGGTGCATCGACCGTCACATGTTGTTTAACGCTTTCTGGGCCTGGCGGTCGATCGTCGGATCGACCGTCGCATCGACCGTCAGGCTCTGTCGGGATTTTGGCCTCCCTCGGTCGATGGGTCGATCGACCGTGGGTCCTCTCTCTTTTTCATCCCGCCTCACGGTCGACCGTCGGAGCGACCGTCGCATCGTCCGTGAGGCTCTGTCTCGTTTTGGGCTCTCGACGGTCGATGGGCCGATCGACCGTCGCCCATGTGGTTTTCCTTGTTTTGGCGTCACGGTCGACCGTGGCATCGACCGTGACATTGTCCGTGGTCTCACGATCGATCCCCGGATCGACCGTGACATCGTCCGTGACCCCTTGGACTTGGTTTTGTGGCTTTTCTTGGATGGATTTGATTGGGGATTAGTATCTAAACATGTTGGGAAGCATGTAAGGGGATTTGATGAGGTTTTCAAGGGATTTTCATCGGGTTTGAGAATCGATTCGAGTAACTCTCTTTTTGGGTAAATCTATGGCTTTACTTGCATTTAATACATGTGTGATCGTAGTTAAATACTTAGCTGTTTGCCTAGCCATTAACTAGCTATGAGTGCTAGTTAATGAGAAATTGTGGAACCTTAGCCTCTTGCCGGCGAGTGCCGAGGGCTATTGTATATCTGTTGGACTTGTAACTGTTGATGTGGCATATAGAGACATCTAGGATAGATGTTTGCCTAAGCTCATGCATTGTGTGCATTAGAAGCATTTGAGGTTAGGCAGGCGATGGTTTGGGTCGCCGATCCGAGGCTCTCGGGTAGCTCGGATCTAGCCTTAGGGCCGTGGTTGGGTAGTCAGGAATAGGGTGTGATCTTGTATCATTTGAATCTCTTGTGATTGAGGATTGCGATAGTTGGCTTGAATCAGTGTTTGAGGTTTAGAGGTCGTGTTGTCTTCCAAGGCCAAGTGCTAAGGATGCAATCGATGTGTTCCCGACGTGGTCCCCAGGCAGTGGCATCCCTGCTGGGTAAGGGTGATCCTGCATGGTACTGTTCCCCTGTCAGTGCTTAGGGTGATCTTGGTAGAGTGACCAAGAGAGAGGTTCATGACAGGAGCCCTTGGGACATCGATGGGTTATGGGACCCGTGGCATCCATTAGACTTAGGCTGGGAGACAACACTGTTGTTGTTTTCCTCGTTTCAGTGTGCCGTAGAGTAGAACCCTACTGAGCTTATCGCTCACTCCTACCCGGGCTGCGTTTGCAGGTGCAGGCGGCAGTTCTTCGTCCGTGGAGCAGGCGGGATCGGCCTTTAGCGGCGCGAGCACATCCAGAGGCGCTTGAGGTTGCTGGAGGATTACCTGTTGTACATTTTGATATCATCCTTATATAGCAGAACGGCAGTTATTATCTTTGTGCTGTTGTCACTCTTAGTCCTACTGGAGTCCTACCTGGCACCCCGCTGGCACCCATTGTCCTGCCAGGATGCCTGATTGGCCAGCTATCCGTTCCCCACTACCCGTGATCCCTTCCCCCGTTCACTCCCCACTCCTCACTCTCCAACCGCCTCTCTCTCTCTCTCCGTCTCTTCTCTTCCCCGATCCACCCGCCAACCGCCGCCTAACCCCATCGTTCTCACCACCTCTCACGCCTCCATGACCTCCCCCTCTTCGAAACCCATCTCACGTCGGCGCCGCCTCCATCTAAACCACCGGTTCCTCCCAACCCCGGATCCATACCCCTCTCGCCACCCCCGACCTCTCCTTGACCATCCCCCGTTCACTCCCCACTCCTCACTCTCCAACCGCTTCTCTCTCTCTCCGTCTCTTCTCTTCCCCGATCCACCCGCCAACCGCCGCCTAACCCCATCGTCCTCACCACCTCTCACGCCTCCATAACCTCCCCCTCCTCGGAACCCATCTCACGCCGGCGCCGCCTCCATCTAAACCACCGGTTCCTCCCAACCCCGGATCCATACCCCTCTCGCCACCCCCGACCTCTCCTCGACCATCCCCCGACCGTGCGAGCACGCCGTCTCCGAGCCCCCCAAGCCCTGACCCCGTGCGGCCGTTCTCTCTCTCTCGTTCTCGAGCTCCCACTCCGCTACCTCTCCATTCTCATCTCCAGCGACCCCCAAATACAGGGTAGAGGTCGTGGGAACCCCATGCCTCCGTCGATCTGCAGACGACCATGTGGGGGCAGACGGGGGTCGACGGGGGTCGTGGCTTCCATGGTTTCGGGAGAAAGAAACCATCTTGTGATGCCGAGCCAGAGATGGGGTCGTAGGCGTGGGCGAGGTGTCAATGTGTGACTGAGCGAGCGAGATGGTGACGAGGGCGTGCGGCGCTCCAGCGGATGTGACCATATATCTTCCCCGGGCTATCTGAGCGCCTGATTAATTAGAACCCACCACCGGCCACTCGACGTCGGTGACCGGCCAAGATGATCTCCTCACCAGCGGCCACGCCATGCGCAGGGCTCCATGCCTTCTGCAGCTGAAGGTTATGCAGAAGTGCAAAGGATCAAGCAGCCCGACGAGTCCAGGATCCCTGTCAGCTATCGTTGAGGTATTTAAAACAACATCAAGATCTTTATATTGATTGCTTAGATTATGAATCTCTTCAAGATCTTCACTTTGGTGCAAATTCTGTTCATATTTTGTTTCTTGCATACCTTTGGTTCACATTTCCAACATCATCCACTTTATATGTATGATTGGGACTGCGGTTTAGCCGAAAATTTTAATTTTTACTGGTGCACTAAAGATGGTTTAATATTCAGAAGTGCAGGAAAATATAAATGTTGATGACCAACCTGTTTTGGTCCTTTTACACTCTTTGATTTGATGAGAAGGATGTGATTTTTTTGCAAACTGCAATGGTTGATCTTGGAATTTTTTTTATGTTAGAAGACATGCCCATTTGTGAGTTAGAGCCTATAAATTGTGTTTTTATTTGCATTTGTGATCCTTGCTCCTAGAGTAGTTCCAATGAAGAAGGAAAATCCAAATGCCCTGATCCTAGAGTAATTAATGATTGTAAGCTTTATTCTTTCCTATGTTAATAGATATTGTGTGTGCTGTTGGCAACCACGATTTCAGATTGGAAGGGACTGTTCTTATCGTTTTGTAAATGATTTGATACTCTTCCATTTTGTTGTTTGTGATGAACATATTATATCATTTTGTAAATGATTTGATACTCTTTCCATTGAGTCAGGGCCATCTGATGATGGATCATTGGGTGGTGGAGGGTGGGATTCCACACTGGGGTTTTTACTTTGCGTGGACTCACAGTGGGTCACTGGGCTTCATTTAAGTAATTTTACAAAAACAGAGCACCCCACATGCTGCACTGCTGCTGGGTATACTTCATTAGAAAAGAGGACTTGGGAGCAGAAAAGTGCTTTGTATGATTGTTTTTAAGAGTATGAATGCCCTTATTTTATGGTGGTGCATCTCTTCTTATGGGGTTGGCTAAAGACAAGGGCTCCACCATTTCTTCCTAAATATTCAGTAAGTTGCCTTCTTTTCAGGAGATGTATTATAAGTTTGCAAACCATGAATCAACTGGCTGATTTGATTGACTGTCTTTTTTTACGATCTCTTTTGTGAGGCTACAGATAGATATTAATTCAAGTTTAACTCCTTCCATGAGATTATTGTCCTTTCTAGCTGTTTACAATTGTAGTAAATGGTGTTTGATGAACATTGAGAAATGTAGCATGTATTAAAAAGTCTGATTTACAGCTAATGGTTGTCCTATATGTATATGTTGTAAATTAATGTGAATGACATGTTCTGGGACGGTTTATAATTTACAATGCTACTGTGAAATCTGTGAAGGGCATTCTAATTGAGCTGTTTAAGTTGATTGAGCTGCTGTCTAGGCAAGAAAGAAGTTTTCTTTGGTGTTGGATAAATATGTACAAGAGTTCACAATTTTTTGGAATTAGTAGTTGCTTAAAGCAACTCCTAATTTGCTAGCATTGCTTATATTGTGCTTGATTGCTTCTTTTAGGTTTGCTGCTCCTAATCAATTCAGTTTGAACTGAATTGATTTCAGTTGATTAGAATTCAAACTGAATTCTAATCTTCTTTTATCTTTGCATTATAACCCTTCCATAATTGATTTATGTTGCATCTACCTCTAGCATAATTGATTCATGTTGCATCAATAATGTGAACTTGGGCTGATTATGTGAATTTTATGCTATATTAACTTTGTTTGGCATCTAAGCATCATCTACTTGCTTTGAATATCAAATAACACAAGTTATGTATTATTCATACGGTACTTGAACACAACCATCCAATGGTTGCTGCTCCTTGGACCTAATAACATAAAAGATAGTTTAGATGCAAGCATGCTAGAAAGAGACAGCATAAATGTAAACCTGCTCCAAAGAACGCATTTGTCTTATAAGTGCATTAGTTTTCTTAACTTAACGGATTACGTATTGATGAACACTGATGACTTAACTTTTCTGGGTTGAGTTCATTAATGCGGCTTTCCTGTGCCTTTAACTTTATGTGTATTTAGATCCTAAGTTAATTTCTGATGAGTTCATTTAACTCATTTAATGGCTATGAACAAACATGATGACATGGCATTTAAATTGGCAACTCTATCTAATTTTTTATTTATTCTAATTGTGGAAATAATTAAATCTATGGTGAATTCAGATTGTGATGGACAGCATGAGGGCATTTGAGGAGCGACGATGGCTGCGTAGATGACGAGATGAGGGGGATGTCTGCTCCAAGCTGGGACTTATGTGGTCATTGAAGTCTTTTGTTGAGATTACATGGTTGCCTGGTTGGGCGGTCTAATTAGCAAAGTCTGAATCTCCGGTCATGCGCAAGATTGCCTATGGTGCAGCCTCAAATGGAGAAGCATCAAGATTGGCTATGGTGGCAGCCTCAAATGGAGAAGCATCGTGGAATGGTTAATGAAGGCGACCTTGATTATAACTCACTGCATATCAAGAGAACTCGGCGCCGATTATAGTGCTTTTAAATGTTGTTTTAAATGAGCTTTGCTCTTTCTACAAAGTTGCTCTATAGAGTGTTGAGAATAAGATCTGGTTCAAATAGCTGTCCAAATAAGCTTTTAAAGAGAACTAGCTCATTTGTCTATTTTTGCAATATGTAAATATGAATCAGTCAATCTATGATTATGAATGTGGTCCTATCATGTATGTATTTCTTGCATCATCACTTATCTGATTCCTTTTCATGTAGTTCTTCAATTGTGATGCTTCACCAGCTGAAAACTCAGTAGTTGTTTATGCTTGGATTTTTCATTCACACATTGTTTCCTCTTTCAAACTTTGATTCTATTTCTATTATTATTTCAATCTGTGCAACCTTCGGTGCAGAAACTTTATATGCTCAAAACATGATGTTTTCTTTAAAAGCCAAAGCTTAGTAGGGATGAAATCTCTAGCTTGATTCAATTGGGTCGATGTCGTGTATATTTACGTCAAATAGATCAGTCTTATTAATAGGAATGGGTTAGGGGAGGTGTGAGAGAGAACCATGCCCCTGGCACGGGTTCCATATCTCAACTGAAGTTATCAGTAGATATTGGGAAATGAAAGAGGACGTTCAAAACCGTGCCAGGGGCACGGGTGAGTACTAGTATATATATATGATGTAAACTTCTGAGGATTTTGGAGTATTGTATTAAATCTATCTCTTGGGAGCTTTTGTATTAAATCTGAACTGTACAACTTGATGATATATTATAATTGAATCTGTTCGCCTCTGGGATACAATTGTTTAATTTACCCGTCATTTTCCGCTTTGTATCGCGCCGATTGATGTTGAATAGTGATAGGACCCTCACGCCCCGCTCTGGATGGGTTTTCTGGGTCGGGGTGTGACAAGATAAATATCTCATGTGATGCTCAGGCTGGTAATTCTATGCTGATTACATTATAGTTATTTTGTATACGTGTTCTGTTATTTTGCTTGAATTATAGAATTGTTGTTTGATCCATTCTCGTGGAAGATTATGGTTGTCTGTGATGTGTTAGCTATGGCTAATTGTTGCTGTGCAATTTATGTGATGTGGAATTGCTTATTCGTATGTATGTGAACCGCCTTAATGCTTGGATGAGATGTGGTTAGATACAACCCTGTGATGCTTATGGGCAGTGTATAAATGTTGGTACAATATGGTTGCTAAGACTTAGGCGTCAGATTGCATTGCATATTTATGATGGTTGTTAGCTAGTTTCTTGTATGTCGTTAGTTGGTATCCTACTGGGCTTTTTGCTCACCCCTACTTTTGCAGGTTCTTCAGGTGATGACGCCCGAGTTTGAGATAGTGGGAGGATTCGACATAAAATTTAATTAATTTATTTCATTTCATTCGTTTGAGAGATTGTATTGATGTTGGGATTATTGGGAGTAATTAATAATTTGATTCATGTATTCGGAATGAGGGAATTGTAATTAATCTTTTGAATTATGTATTGTATTAGTTGAAGTCATGTGATTGATCCTGGAAGTCTTGAATAAATTATTAGGTTGTTCATGAACAATTTAATGCATTGTAACTTGATTATCTATCAGAGTGAATATAGTGAATTTATGATAGTTTAGATTGTGATGTTGTGAGCAGGTTGTTTATGTAGTATTAGTGTAGAACAGGTTTTCCTCGCGTCCCGTGGTCGGGGTGGGTATATCCCGGGGCGGGGCGTGACATATCATGTATAGACCTCCCCGCTATGAACGTCGATTGTTCCTTCCCTACTACATCTCCCAGTACCTCTCTCAATCTTCGCACAGGAATTGTAGAGACAATCTTATAACTCACATTGCATAAGCTAATCGGCCGGAAATCTTTAATCACCCTAGGGTTCACACACTTCGGGACAAAAGACACCAAAGTTTCACACCATCCGGATGGAAGGGATCAAGTTCTAAAGAATGCCAAAACTGCAGCAGTAACCTCCACTCCAACCATAGACCAATTCCTCATGTAGAACTCAGCCGACACTCCGTCTGGCCCTGGACATTTAATCTTCCCAAGCAAGAGGACAGCTTCCTTGACCTCCTCCTTAGAAATAGGCCGGCATAGCGACTCCCTGTGCTCTCGTGACACCTGCGGCAGCGTGGGTAGATCGCCCTCTCCATGGCTCCCATTATCTGTCCAGAGCTCAGAAAAGTAGCGTGCGAACTCCATCCCCATCTCCTCATTTGAAGACACCGTAGCACCATCCCCCACTACAAGCTCCTTCACCCTCGATCGATGAATTCTTGAAGCAACAAGCTTATGAAAGAAAGCCGAGTTCCTATCACCCGCGACAACCCACTCTTTCCGCAGACGCTGTGCCACAACCCTTTCCTGTAATGTAATGACAGCAGCATGTTGCTTTTCCAGGGACCGAAGTTCCCCTTCCTCCACCAACGTAAGCCCTTGGTGTTCCTCCTTCGTGTACATCCTTAGAATTGCCTCCTCCAGACGAGTCCCACGCCGGAATGGATCACAATGCTCCCTCGTGTTCCACTCTTTAACTGCTATCTTAATCAGTTTAATTCTGGTCGCCCAGTTGTACTGCAGAGATCCCTGTAGGTCCCTCGCCCAGGTCCTCCTCACTAGAGCCTTGAATCGATCATCATCAAGCCAATGTTGTTGTAGACGAAACAGGCCAGCCCCCCTAGCTGCCATTCCGCTCCCATAATCAAGACTAGTGGGTAGTGATCAGAATCCTGTCTACTGAGATGTCTCACCTCCATCCTGCCAAGAGCTTCCCCCGCTGAGCTACTGCAGAGGACACGATCTAGTCTCTCCGAGATACGACGACAGCCATGCAGTCCATTACACCAAGTAAATGTACTACCCACGAACCCCACATCCACCAGAGCGTTGGCCATAATGAATTCCAAGAATTCCCTCGACGAAGAGGACATAGCAAAAGGTCACCCTCCCCGCTTCTCATACGGCGCCACAATCGCATTAAAGTCCCCCATGAGCACATGAGGTAGCCCAATTCCATTCACCCTACCCAACATCTCCCAAAGAGCCCTTCGTCCGCGAACAGAACGCACTCCATAGACCCCAGAGAATATGACGTGCGGACTACTGTAAATCGTAACAAGCCCGTGGATAGCCTGGGAGATGCCATACACAAAATCCACATGCCCCAAATTCCTCCTCCATACCGCCAAGATTCCACCCCTGCGCCCCTCAGCAGGGATGAGAGAGGTTCCCCAATGCCATCCCAACCGCTTGCTAATAGTCAACAGGCCCCCTCAAAAACACAAACGTCAATAATGAAGACTAGATCCGGCGCTAGCTCTCTAATCCCCCCCCCACATATGTCAATGACCCTCTCCACCTCCACCCCCCTACAATTACAGGCACTGGTCTTCAACATGGATAACTTGTGGGTGGCCTTGCTCTGAGACCTCCATTGACGCCACTAACAACTACACTTCGGGATGGCTCTGCTTCGTGGGAAGATTAGCCTTCCTTTATCCCTCCCGCGGGATCGCCCTCCACCGCCCTTCTCAGGAGCACCAAGGAGGAGCTATGCCTAAGAGAAGAACCACCTAAGCCTTCATGCATGCCGTTCCCCGTTTGCCCCACGCTACTGCCATGCAGCACACGCCTTGTTCCTGTTGCAGGGTCGGGACGCACCTCCGCTACCTGGTCCGCCCAAGCCCCCATAGCTTGCACCTGCATGGGTGGTGTAGCCACATCCTGGGACACCTGATGGTCTGGTAGACCTGATAAAAGCGGTCGAACCACCCCAATTCCAGGCTCTCCTTGGCTAAATGGTCTATTCCCCTCAAAGTCAAGTGGCACTGAGAGGGAACTACATGACCCTTCCTCCGTAGTGGGCGCCAGCTCATCACCAACACCACCTAAGCTCAATAAAGGCCCCTTCCCTCGAGCCTTCCCCTTTTCCAAACCTAGCTTCTCTCTGTCCTCCTCATCACCTCCCCGAGATCCCATCCCCAAAATTGCACCATGCGCCTCCCTTGACATCAATGCTCGTCTATTGTTTGCCAGACCACGCCGACCAGGTAGAGTGACCGCATTCGCCCGACTGCCTCTCCGGTCGTGCTTGACGCTGACAGACCTCCCTCAGACCTCACGCCATACCTTCTTGCCTCGGGACCTGCGCCTTCCCCGTCCCACCTAGATCCATCCATCATCCTCCTTCGCCGACGCCAGAGAATGGTAAGGAAGGTTACGGTCCCTTGGGAGCAGCTGCCGGGCACCACCACCTCCAACCCTTTGAGTTTCCGCCGCCGTTCCGGGTCGCCGGACTACGCCAAGGTCAGTCCTATGCTCATCCCTCCTCACCTCCTTCACTGTTTCACCCTGCTCCCCATGAAATCCACAGCCAGAACCTCAATGGTCTACTCTCCTGCACTTATTGCATATCACCACCCCCTCATAAATGAACTCTTGGAAGAATGTCTGCCCATCATTCAAAACCTCCACTCCTTCCTTAAGGGGTTCCTCTGCCCTGACTTCCACACACCCTCGTGTACTCGCATCGCGCCGCCAGAGTCGTGGGAAGTTCCACCTTTAATGGTGTCCCCGCCGTGGCCGCCATCTTCCTTAAAGCCCCTTCCTCATGCATCTCCATAGGTAGGTCCTTGAGCTTCAATCTCACAAGAATCCTGTTGAAACAAGCCCGAGAGGGTCGGAGATTACTCTCCCACCTAATCAATGAAAGCAATCTTCCCTCTACCGACCAAGGTCCACCAACTTGGACTAGATCCCTATCCTCTACGTTGCTGAACTTGAAGACGAAGATGCCCTGGGTTTCAGCAACCTGATATGTGCCGGTAGTCTTCCACATTCTTGCCAGTCTCTCCCGCATGAGTGAGATAGGGACCTTCTTCCCAGTGAACTTCCCCAGAAGGGTGTTCCTCCACGCACTGTTGAGTCTTTCTGACTCCTCCGGCCCAAAAACCACACAATCTATGCCCAGCACACCCTGGCCTCCTTCCCCTTCCATCCCGTCCGATTGCTTCACTGGTACACCACTAACCACATTCGCCCAAGACCGCTAGCTACCTCCTGCAAAAATGCCTCCAATCATGGTGGTAGGTTCCCCTGTTTTATCCACCGTCGCCGCCCGACAGTTGGAGATGCATAAATTCTCTTTGGCAGGGACATCCGAACTTCCAATGTGCAAGTCTGGGACCTGAGGTGCGGGCAGCGCCCCAGTCCCATTTGCCAACGCTGCACTCCAATCCTCTACCGAATCCGCACTACTCTGCTGTGAAGCAGACTTCCTTTCCTTCCTCTCCAACTTCAGTTCCTTCCTTGCCAACCTTTTGGCCAAGAGCTGCCCGCCAGTAGATGGACAGCAAGCTCTTTTCCTTCGCCTTCTTCATCTCTTCATTGTTTGTATATATGGTGCTAAGACTCTAGAAGACGGCCGGGACTGGCGACGCCCTCAACTCTGTTTAATATTTCCTTATACATGGGAAGCACTTCGGCTGCATGTTTGCAAGTGGTCCTTGTATGACTTGCATTATCTCCTTGTTGGGTGCCCACATAAATCAACATGTGTATAAAAGCCTCATAAAAAAGGCTCATGTCCAACACCCACTAATAAGGTATGAACACTTCTCATGGGACTAGCCCATTAGTAGTAGTAAGTCCAACACATACAAGTTTTTTTATTTGAGCTATACATGAATGTTTTCTTATACAGATGTCCATACCCAACCATCCAACCATCCATATGAAAGAGTTATACATTGTGATTTCTTATCAATAAACAGAGTAACAGTGTTCTCTTGTATCCAGTTTAAGATCGAGCCATAATTGTTCCGATGAGCCAGAATGCCATAATAAAACAAGCACAACTTTTCAATCATCCTTCCTGCTCATTTCGTAGATATAACTCAGCATGACTACTGCAGCAACAATCGCAACTCCTACAATACTTTGGTTAAGCACTGTAGGTTTCTTAGCATCTGATTTGGCAACTGACCTGATATTTGGAGTAAAACCAAGTTCTGAGAGTTTCTTGTGTGATTCAGCATAGGCCTTAAAAAATGCATCCTCATCCTGTTAAAGCAAAGTGTCGTTTAACACACCAACCACCCACCAGCGGATTCAGGTAGACCGCTATTGCCTTTCTAGACAGGAAATTGAAGATAATGTAGTTTTTAACTGATACCTTTGCATATAGCTCGACATAGCGACGGAAATTTGGATCATCCAAAAGAGCTTTATCAGTGGGAAGCTTTAAAAGCCCCTCGCTTTCTCCTTTCAGCAGTTCCCTATTATAGACGGCAGAACCACTTGTTTAGTTCAATTACTACAAATACAAGCAATTATTAAGATATAGTACGTAGACTTTTACACGAAATAGGAGTTGTCAAATTTGAGTGGTTCTCTTGTCCAAGCACCATCGAATCCAGACCTCTCAGGATGGGCCCTTCCCTTTAGAACCAGAAAGAGAATTAAAATGAGAAATACTTTCACTTCACCATGTCAGACAAAATGATATCCAGGAATACAAATGAATGCCCTCTATTGGACCATTACCAGAGTGTGGCCTCCAGAAAGTGCCACAATATCGTTGTCTGATAGACCCATCCGATAAAAGATTTGTCGGAGATGTTGTACACCTATTACCAAGCATACAATTTAAATTAACTGAAGATATGCGACTCAAGAAAATAACTAGATAAAGGTAAGATGTAAACTACGTCAAAAGCATGTTACAGTCAGTATTTCATCCGAAAAACAATAGATATCAGTCAACATCACAACTGAGCATTTTCTAGGATAAAATATGGAACATAATTAACTAACTCTTCTAGCAAGTAAATGGAGTTCATTCATGCCGATGTGATCGACGGTAGTTTAAAATTTTGCAGATGATGCATATAATGGAAGCTAAAAGGAAACAGGCTAATAGACATCTTCCATGACTGCTTTCTATAGTCTTCAAACTTAGAAAGCTAGATAATCTACTCAAGGTCCTTGGCTATCTACTCGAGGTCCTTGGAGACAGACAGTGCTATCTCAATTAATCAATTTACAAACACTTCACTTTTATCATGAGTATAAAAAAATTCAATAGATAAAGACACTGCTCCACCTAAACCTGTCAAAATCATTTTATTCGACATGGACCTACATTCAAAATAGTTCTTGTAAACGTGATATTAAGCCAGAATGCAAAGTACCAAACACGTTCTAACCATTGAAAACTTATGTAAACATTAGACTATAATCTATGAAGCAACATCCTTGGTCGATCAAAACATGAAATGACCGAGCAGGATAGACTTTTCTTACTACATGGTATCAAACCAATACAACTGATTTAGTTTCGGCATTAAACTCCTCTGACGTGCATGAGATTTCCCTGCACATTAACTCAGCATGCAGCTGCTTACACATTGGCAGTGACCAGTCAGGTGACCATGCTGGGCCGGCCAGCTTTTTCTCGGCCTGATTATGATTGTGGGCTACCTCTGATTTTAGGTCCGAAAGTCCAATTTGGCTCTTAAAATCTAGCATCTGATCCCAAGCTTGTACGTTTCTCAAAACTGAGAACGCATGAAGCCAGATCCAGGCAGAAAATTGTACACACATGGTCCACATGTTCAAGGCTACTTGTAGCTTGGGCTGGTAACCCAGAGAAGACTAAGCCAGACCCCAGATCGTGCCTTGCCGTGCCCACTGACGGTCTAAGGATGAAATCTAAAAGATTTTGGAACTGTAAAATATCTGGATGTCTGGTTCAGCTTTCATCTAAAAGGGTCAAAATCACATGCAAGTTCCTGCTATGCAAATTCACACTTATTCACTCAAATCAGATGTCATTTGATCAAACTCCGGGACCATTTTTGTCTATTTCATGTAAAGCGACTTGAAGTTTACGTCGGATCAGGTCACTGGAACAGGGTTTGTCTGGTCCAGCGACAATAAGATGGATATTTTGGATAGTTTTTGGTAGACTACGGGCTCATCTAATAAAATAAAAAATAAAAAGATTGAAGTTTACGTAATTATTTTCACGTGATAGTCAAAGTAATATTGTTTAAGAATCCCATGCTGTCATGTATAGGCTCTGAGTTAAGACTACCTGATAAGAGTTATAATTACCTTGCTTAGCATCGGGAAGCCGTCCTTCCTCTGGGCAAACTGTAGAATCCTGGTATCAGATGACAGTTTTCAACATGCAGTTTAAATGGGAATGATCAGCTAATACTGCATAAATTTCACGCCACCTACCCTTCTACCAGGGACAAAGTCAATAGTAGGCCCTCCAGTAACCTCAACAGCAACAACTCCAGCAAGCTAAGGATGGTAAATTTGAAACAACATTAGCTAATGAAATGCAACACAGAGGAAAACTTAGGAACAAGCCTCATAGAACACACAGTTCATGTTTCAGCAGTCCTTTCGTATTAGGGCAAATTGCGCCATGAGTACACCTTTTAAAAATTCTATGGCACAGTGATAAACATGTTTTCTATTGAAGACTGTCACTGCATCTTAAATCTGTGCGCTCATGTGAATGAAGTCATTCACAACAGTTTGAACCATACTACCTACGATGACATCGCCCACCCCAAACTTTGCCAAAAGGATGAAAAACACAATATCCTATCCACCGGACAGACAGGCTTCATCCACATCAAACATAGATCTAGCACTGCTCGTCACTAGCACTACTATTGAAAACATGAAGCAAAATTATCACTATGAAAGAGTCAATGAAATGGTTCCAGATTTAAGCTGCCTGAACCACAGGTTGCATTCCTGAAGAATAGATATCAACCTAGCACTTGACACCATGGATTATCGTCCCGGTGGTATGCGCCGTTCCGGCCACCTGACGGTACGGTGCGTACTGTACCGGTACGCATCCAAACCGGTCATGAAAGGCGGTTTGGCTTCTTTTATGGCGTTTTCCGCTCGTTTCTTATTTGATTTGAAATATATTGAAGCTAACTAATGTAATTAACAATTAAAGTTGATATTCACTCGTATTCAACATCTCCAATTGGCCAAATATCATTTCTTATATGAAAGTAGAGTGACAAGTTGTCAAAATAGTATAATACAATACATGAAAAATAAACAATAACTTAATACATTTTCCTACATTTATAATAGTTTTATAATTATTTTCAACTTTTCTACATTTCCATTTTTTATTAAGTTTTTTTAGAAATTTTGGGTAGTATAATGGTTTTACAATTATTTTCAATTTTTCTACATTTGTTTATATTTTTATTAAGTTTTTCTATATTTTTTATTAAATTGCAGATATTAATATATGATGAAAGGATAATTAATATATTATATTTTAAAAAAACAGGTCAACAGCTCTCTCACTCTCTCCTGCGGGCCACGTGGCCTCATCTCCACTTCTCTTATTTTTCCGTCTTCTCCTCCCGTTCTCTCTCTCTCCTCCCTCTTCCTCTCCTCCTGTTCTCTCTTTCTCTCCTCCCTCTTCCTCTCCTCCCGCCTTTCTTCCCCCCTCCCTTTCTCTGTTTTTTTTCCCCTTTCTTCTCCCCTCTTTCTCTCTTCGGGACAGCCTATCTTATAGCAGTGAAGGCCTCGAGCTCTCCCACGTGCCGCCGAGCTCTCTTCGCCGCCTCCATTGAGCTCTCTCCTCCTCCGCCGTCGATCTTTCCGCCGTCTCCGAGTAAAGATCTCCCCCCTTCCTCTCCTCTCCTTTCCCTCTCTTCTCCCCTCTCCTTCCCAATTCTCTCCTCCCCCCTTCCTCCTCCACCCATCGTCCTCTACTTTATTTTTTCTCTGCTTCCCCCTCTCCTTCACCTCTCTTCCTCAGGCCGGTACAGGTCGGTTCGTACCGGTCGGTATTCATCCAAACCGGTGTGTACCGACTACACATCCGGTCTCCCCCTAATCCGATCTGGGGGAGAAAACCGTCCCGATTAGCCACCGGTACGGTAAATATCGGCCGGTACGCACAGTACCGGCCGGTATGGAAATCCATGCTTGACACACCATAGATAGGCAATGTTTTCAGTTACTGACCGTGATATGACTAAGTCAATAAATCACTAAGTCAATATCCAGTTGAGCCACAACCCTTGAGTAGCTCAAGTGGTTAGTACCTGATGGTAGTAATAGGTTGGTCTTGGAATCCAATCCCCAAGGCCAAAAATTTCCTGAAAAAGTAGGGCATTTGCCCCAAAAAGCCAGCATAAAAGACTTAAAAAAAAAAAAAATTCCAGTTGAGCCAAAAAATGGCAATCTGCTTTTATCTTACATGTCCTACATGAACTACATATGTCCTTAATTAAATAAGAATACCCATAAAGAAGACAAGGATATACACCACACTCAAAACTCATACGAAAAGTTAGAAGGGCATAATGTGGCTATCACGGACTCATTCAAGTTGAGAGTTTATCCTGCAATGCCATTTGTCTTATCTGAACTTGCATACACAAGATCTGGCTTCACTTAAAAACATGTTTAGTTGCACAAAGTGTGAAAGAGAAAGTGGGGACTTCCTAGAAAATGGGTAGGAATTTGTGCCATTTAGATGTGGCTTGGAAACTAGAAGTTACTCAATTCTGGTGTTTGGTCACCAAGAGTGGCAAAAGCAAATAGCTATAAAGTGCGACTTTTTATATTTCAGACAGAAAGTGGAAGAGGGAAAGCTGGAAAATGGGGTGGATGCAGAGTAGAGGAACCCAATTTGAAACATAGAGGAGAAACTATAGGAGTTTCAGAAACTATCCAGTTTCCCTTCCTACTTTATGTAACCAAACGGGTCTCGAAAATAAAGATTTAAAGCCATATTCTAATCATTGAGCTCGATTTATCTGCCACCTATCTATTATGCTTGGTTACTCGTCATATTTGTCTGGTATAGAATCTCACAAATGAATTCATATTTAATGCTCAAATGATGACACAAGTCGCCAAGATTGATATACATAAGGGGTAAGCGTAGGAAAAACAGTGCGATTGAGCTACTGTGAATGCGATAGATCTGCATGATGATGCAAAAAACCAAAGGAAGAAAGTCAGCAAATATGATGTCCTATGTGAAATACAATCAGCAACTTCAAACAACCACCTACAAGCACGATTAAAAGGTAGTTTCAACAAACAAAATAAAATCGCTGCTATCGCTGTTCGACCTTTCTTCGGTAAAATACTTGGACGACATGTATGCCCACTGGGATGAACCATCCAAATCGACTCAATTGGTATGGCACTGTTTTCTATGATGGGCTTGTCATAGATTAGGCTCGGTAGGCTCACGAGATCTTATTCAAATTTGTGAAAGGCTTTAACATGCCGGAATTTAGATCAGCAAAGTTTCTTAGTGGACTTATAAGCCCTTTTGGTTATATGATTGAGTTTTGGATATGAGTTTACTTGGGTAGTATTGTGCGACATTGGAATGATTAGTATGGTTTTCGAGTATAGTGTTAACTGTGTTACAACGATAGGCAATTAACAGAATAAAGAAACAAGACTACCAAGATGAATAAAAGTAAAATCATGAAAAGCCATGGACAAACAAACTTCCTTTTCTTCTTATTTCTAAAAAGAAATCAACATAGCAAACTATATCGGTCAGTTAAAAGGGATGTAACTTTTATTATACTTAGAATGTCAAGTTTAGCTACCAGAAGAGTCCACTCCCATAGAGGTACCTTCAAAAACCTATCTAACAGCAACAAGTTGGGCTAAAACATATCAATGAAGACCAGATCAAACCCAGCTAATAAATTGATGAAAATAAGCATTGCCGAGACTTCTTTAGGATACATTACTAAATTAACTGAAATAATCTTTTACAAGCATTTATTATTGCCCAATTTGCTAGAAATATCAGCGAGAATCAAACAACCTAATCAGAGACTAGCTGCTTACCACTGACGTCAGTTGTCGATCGGTTTTTTGCTGAGATTGGTTGGCTTGCAATATCAAGTCAAATCCTAATACAACTGAACATATAAAGAACAGAAATGACATGAAAATCACGTGAATTGTCTTCTGTCCTAACTGATCTTGGAAAGATGTTCCTCCACCTTAAATCAAGGAAAAGGAATGTTGAAAATGCTAATTTATTTTAAACTCTGTTTCAAAATAACCATGTGACCATTTTCAATTACGATTTTGGTCCAAACATTCTCTCTGGTCAATGGCCAACATTCACTCTTGTTCTAAAGTGTTGCAGCCACATTGTCAATGACCCAAGCCAAAAGGCATTATATTTTATTGAGTCCATATTTGCACAAGAAATTTTTTTCAGTGTACAACATCACAATCTATTAGAACATTAAGTCAATAGACTAAGTAACCAAGAGACTTACGATGTTCAAGTTCCTCACCCCGAAACCCGAAACTATTAGATAACCACATAATAACAAAAGATGCATCCAAAATAAAGAAACTGTTGCAGTTGAAAATCCTCATTCATTTTTAATGAGAATAAGCAGAAAATATCAGTCAAAAGACAAGAATTTTGAACAACAAACTGCAAGCAAACCAAAAACTAAAAAGAGGCATTTTGGAAACTTAAGTGTAGGAGTTGAAGTGAGGAAAGTTTCCCAAAATTTAAAACTTAACTTAGATAAAAGAAATTCTTCTCAGCATCTTCAAAACCAATACAAAATCGGTACATATAAATGAGAATAAGACGGAACTATGTGTTATAATATGTTCAAATTAGGTCAAACACCACACATAATTGTTTATTCAGTAGACTCTTGTTGGTGGTATATCTATACGGGCATTGTAGTCCATACATATGAAATGTACTTCTCCTCCAAATCATTATTATGTCACTTGCATTAGACAAAAAACACGATATTTTGTAAATTTTGATAAATGCTAAGATTCTACAAAGTTTATTGCTAACACTCAAAAAACATGTAATAGTCCTAAGCAAGATATTTTTTTGCATTTGCCAACATAAAATTAGAGAATTATTTTTTAGCATATCAATTCCATGATAACAAATACAAGTGAAGATAAATTCCAAAGTTTGCAATCACCTGATAAAGGTCTGCGTAAGTAATCTTTGGATGTTTTTGCTTCACTGTCTCTGCAAGTGATTAAGGTAACAGTCATTAAAACTTTCTATAGCTTTGTTGTGCTGAGCATTAATCTCCAAGAGAAGGGTGATATCTTAAACTAGGTAAAACACTCCAATGGTCAATCAAGACATCTAGGGTTATCTTCTATCCCAGTATACATCAAGGCAACTAAACTAAATCCATCCCTGATGAAAAATGCATTCAATATTGCTGATGAAGCAACATTACAGGAATCGGAACATTTGACAGAAAGCCAAACCAACACCAAGAGAACAATAGATATCTTTTCGACAGAGAATTTCTACCTAATGCAAACTTTTGGAACTGATGCTCAAGCACGTCAGTTAACTACAAAAATGCATCTTGAAAGCGTGATTTAACTTGATAGTGGATAAAGGACTAGCAAATTCATCCAAGTAGGTTTGGTAAGTCTTGCGCGGCTACTTCAAAATTATTATGTACTGATGATTATCAAAGTTAAGCAGAGATTATATCAAGCTGCTGATCAGTTATTTATCAAGACAACCTGGCAACATTTAAATTCCAAATTCACATGAAAACATTCAATATGATGTTATACACACGACTTAAATGATGATAGCATATCTTACCGCAAAGATCTATGGCTATTTTTAAGCCAGCATTTGCACTATGACTATACTCTTCCTGGCACCTAATTGAACCATTTGGACCACCTGTTTTTGTTTCTGCATCATAAGTGCCAGCATCATGCCATCTACAAGGACAAAGCAGAGGAATATAAGTCCAAGTGTATACATAACATACACAAGGTCCTTGACATACACTCTGCAAATTTAAGAGAACATATGAAACCTCCGAACATGCAAATTGTGTACCATTACTTTTGTTATTGTTACATAAGTCCCTGGGCTTGTAACTTAAAATAATAAGGCATGAGTGCCTTGCCACTTATTTCTGGCACTAATGGTCCAGACATTGTTAAAGTTAGCCACTATTGTTTGCACAAGAGACATCCACGGTGTATCTCCACTCAGCTAAGAAACGATCACACAACACGGAGTTAAGCCATTTGTTCCTTTCCTTATATATTCCATGTACATGTACTTCCTTCAAACGTATATGTATATGTAGTAAGATATTATAATGCATATAGAGGGGTGTGTTTGTGAAGCATACCAATTCTGGAACACAACGAAAACGAAAGGAGAGAAAAATATAACACAATCCGACCATAGAGAATTTGCAAACCATACTAAGGGACTGAACCTCATCGAGAAATAAAGCAACACTGATAAATTGAACAAATTGAAGTAAAATAATGCTAGAACAACAATTGTCTTCTAAGATAAAAGAAACGCATGATCGCACCTTAGCAACTCAACAAATTATGAGAGTCGACAAGGTGAAAACGAAAAGAAAGCTAAGTATGCACAAAAACAGAGGAATGAGAGTTGGTAGTGCTATCACGGTGGGTGCTACTACACTCACGCGAGACGAAGCATGATGGGTGCGCAGCTCTTGCTGCAGATGATGGCGCGGAGGTCCCTCCGAGCCTTCTCGATCTCCTTAAGGTACTCCTCGTCGATCACTGGCCCTGCCATTATCCTCTATGAAGATAGATAGATAGATAGATAGATAGCTCCTGAATGCTGGAGAGAAGTGGATAAATGAGATCGCGGGGGGGTTCTATATATATTGGTGTGAATGCCATAGTGGAAAAGAAGGGACGAGAAAGGAATCGAAGAATGACGAAGAGTCGAGGAATCGCCGGGAAGGAAGGTATAGAGTTCTAGACCGGACAAAGCAAAGACTGTTCGTCTCTCTTTCTCTGGTTAGTACCATCTAGAGATGCCAAACGGGTTATTATACTGATATCTGATCCTATGTGGTTTGGATCCGATAATATGAATTGCTTGGTGCCCGTTTGGTTTGTGCGTAGAATGGGTGGTTCTAAATACGGGAAACTGGGGTTTATTTAGGGGTGGTAACTCGTGTCATGACCCACGAACCCGATCCGAAATAAACAGGTTTGGATTTGGTGTTATCGGGTTTGGGTCATAAACGGGTCGACCCGTTTACAACCCACGGGTTAGGCGGGTCAACCCGTTTAACCCGTTTAATTTTAATGTCACTTAGACTTTCAGGGCTAATTTGAATGTGATCTCATCTCATGAAGGAAAATTAAAATAAGTTGTAAGTTTATTGTTTAAGTTGGATGGTTTGGATGTAATTGAAACAAGTTGTAATTTTATTACTTAGGGGTTGTTTGGTTGCCAAAAGTGGGGGGAGGAGTGGCTAGACTAGCAGCACTCCCTCCACTTGAAACTGTTTGGTTGGACACCAAGTGGAGGGAGTGGGTGGACTAAAAGCTTCTATTCAGCCATTTGACTCTGGCCAAAAAAAGGCCAGAGTTGGCTGAGTGGAGTGGGAGTTGATTCAAATAATTCCGAACCAGTCCCCCACTCGCCCCCCACTCAAGATACTAGTCCCGAGAGTCCAAAAACATCGGGCTAGGGTTACTCCTTACCCCCCTCATCTCCTCTTCGTCGGCACTCTCCGGCATTTCTCTTCACCATCTCCTCTCCGTCGGCTCTCTCCGGTGAGCAGGCCATCTCCTCTCCGTCGGCTCTCTCCGGTGTTTCTCCTCTCCATTGGCGGCGATCTCCGAGGTTTCTGCTCACCATCTCCTCTCCGTCAGTGGCTCTCTCCGGCGTCTCTCCTCACCATCTCCTCTCCGTTGGCGGCTCTCTCCGACGTGTTGTTTCCCTCTCAATCACCGGTGATCTACCTGCCGGATCTGCTCAGGTTCTTCACTATTGAAGCTTGGATCTATGGTTTTGTTTCATTTTTTTGGGTGTATGTGCTTGGATCTATGGATTTTCTTCTTTAATTGAGCCTTTTTCATGTAACGAGAGGTTGCATGTGCTTGGATCTATGAATTTGTTTCATTTTTCTTGGATCTATGGATTTTTCTCATTATGGTTTTCTCAGACTCTCTAGTACCTTTGTTTCGTTTTTCTTGGATCCATGGATTTTTCTTGGATCTATGGGTTTTTCTTGGATCTAATAGTTTTCAGTCCTTAGTACCTTTCTTTGGATGAGAACACAAGTTGTCAGTCTTTTGTGATTTTCCCATTCTCCATATTCTTAAGTGTTGTTTTGAATGTCACGATCTCTTTAAGTTTTGTGTTGGAATTTTTGATTGCTTTTTAAAGAATCATGATCAGTTTTTGTTTTGGGTGAGCTTTGTATCATGGATAGACAAACAAAAAGCAAATGGAATTTTGATTGCCTTTTGTTTTGGATTGTTTTCAGCTATCTATGACTGCCTGCTAGACTCTCATTATTTCTTCATCTAATATAAGTTGACAATAAATCTAACAGACCACATGAATCTTTCATGCTACAGCTATTTCGTGGATTTATTTTCCTTGTTCACTTTGTGTTTTCCTGCTAAATTTCTTTGTATCTTTCCTTTGATAGACCACTTAATTTGCAGATGCTACAATACTAGTGTGCAAAATATGTGTACGATACATGCTTTATCATTTGCAAATCCTTTCCCAGTGGTAGTTAAAGTATCTACAAGAAACTGTCATAACATTCCCTCTTGAATGTGGACTGAATTATAGTTCTTACAGAAGCCTTACACTTCAATCTTCTTGCAGAACATACAATTTAGTATCTCTCTTCTGATACTAAACTAGTCATCAATATATTATACTTTTGGATTTTTTTTAAACTGTTCGAAATCTTAGTTGTTGGTTACTATAATATGTTTCATCTTTTGAGTATTTGTCTATTTGGATCTTCCCCTTGTGTCTTGTTTATAGAAGCTTTTATCTGTAGATATGAATTCTCCAATATTAAATATGGTAGTTGGTTATGTTTACTATTATGTCATGCTTCAAATGCTACTAAAAGCATCCCCTTCCCTCTCCTCTTTAGATGGATGGTTACGATGAAGAATTCGAGAGGATGCGGGTACTCACCGTGGTATACGCTGTCATAGTTGTTTTAATTAAAAAGTACTACGTACCATGCGATCGCATTAGCGATATGCCCCGGGAGCATAGAGAGGAGACTAGAAAAAGACACATGGATAGGATTATGATGGCCGGTAGTGATTATTGTGTCAGTTACATCCGTATGGATGTGGATGCATTGAGAGAACTGGCCAAGCAAATAAGACTACGTCATTTGCTAGAGGACACAGATCATGTAACCGTCGAAGAACAGTTGTGTATTTTTTTTACATATTGTTGGTCACAACACGAAAAATCGAGTGATGCGGACAGAGTTTTTATTGTCCGGGGAAACCATCAGTCGATATTTCAATGCTGTTTTGAAGGCAATATGTAAACTTCGAAACCTCTACATACAACAGCTGGGATCAGCCACGCATCCGGAAATCTTGAACAACCCCACATATTATTCGTACTTTAAGGTAATAATTAATACTACCTATTGCAACATCCTTGGTTTGCACCGGTCTTATATGACCAATGGACTTATATCATCCAAACCCTATCTTCCCACTACCAGCAATTCTCCCTATTCCTCTTTGGCAGCCCCCATCACTAACCAAGGCCACCATCTTTCCCCCTAGAAACCCACGTCCCTTCCTTTACCATCCCCATTGTCGATTGTCATCTCCGATGATCTACCCACCATCCACAAAACTGCAGCCACTGACCTCACCTTAGTTCAAGCCCTCCCCACACCATGTAACTGCCACCAAGGTCCTCCTCATTCCTACCCCAATCCCATCACAGCCTTCCCCAACCATACCTTCTTCATCATTGACCCCGGCGAAAACTCAAAACCCACCGACGTTCTTGAAGCTCCTCATAGCCACACAACCTATCCTCCCATAGTCGTTCCATGTACAACCCCGCCGGCTCCCAACTCCATCTTCCCCCACTCCGACGGCAAACCTCAAGGAAGTCACGGCCTACCTCTGACCAATACTACCATAATCTCCTCTCACAACCCACTGAAGGATCTCCAGAGACATCAAAGGTCACCCCCTAAACCTCCTTACCCCTTCCCCGACATTACCAAGCCCAGCTCCAAACCCCAACCAATGGATCACCGTCGGTTCCATCTCCTCACTCTTGACCGACGCAGACCCCCTCTTGATCCGTCACCAGATTTGACACCCATCTGGATTCACTCCGTTGGATCAAAGCCCCATCCTCTCACTACCTCTTCTCCATGGGATTTGAACTCCGACGAGTTTCCCTCACAAGCGATTGAGTTCCGGGCACTTTCAGCTGCCAAATCTTTTTCCATTTCCAAGCTTCATCAAGCACTGGACAGATCTCAACCATCAGATCAAATCAAATCAAATCACCACCATGTAAACCAGATCATACTCCGACTTAATCTTCCACAATTGATCGAGTCAGACTCCAGCTTACAAGCCTTGGATCGATTTAATCCAGGCTCAACCAGATTTGGCTACACCAACCAAATCGGATAAAGCCTAGATTCAGACTAGCTCGAGCTAACTCAGTCTCTAGTGGGTTCAGTCGGATTCAATCTAGTCAGATGTGATCTTAGCCAGTCAAGTCCAGGCAAGCTCAGCCAATCAGACTTGGTCAGGCCAAATTCCAAACTTCAGCAAGATCAGACCAGATTCTAGATGATCTCAGCCTTCCAAACAGATTGTAACGAGATCCAGCCATTTGATCTATCCAACCTCCAATCTAGGATTGTATTAGCCTTATAGATGACACACATATTCATGCGAACGCCCCCGCAAATAGAATCCTACCGTTCCGTGGCCGGAAAGGAGTGACTCAAAATGTTTTGGCTGCATGTACACCATACCTCCGTTTTACATATATATTAGCTGGTTGGGAAGGTTCAGCCAATGACTTTACTATGTTGAAAGACGCACTTTCGAGACCCTCTCCCGGTGGTTTAAAAACTATCGAAGGTACAAGCACAATGCGCAACCTTACCAATTTCTCTTATGAATATATTTGTCATGTGTGCTTTTCCTAATAATGCATTTGGTGATGTGTCCATTGATATTAATTGTAGGCAAATACTACCTAGTTGATGCCGGATATACAACCATACCTGGCTTCATTGCGCCTTACCGAGGTGTAAGGTACCATTTGAAAGAGCACTATGGTAATATACCTCGCAATAAGCAAGAGCTCTTCAACCTAAGGCATTCATCGTTTCAGTCAAAAATTGAACGAGCATTTGGCTTGCTTAAGAATCATTTTAAGATTCTAGCGTCTCATCCTTTTTTCCCTTTCGAAACACAAGTTGATCTTGTGCTCGCTTGTTGTATTTTACACAACTTTATTCTAAAAGAGTCTCCAATTGATCCGTTAATGATGGTCGATGTTGAACCGGACGTCCCAGTAGATGCTAAACCGACAATTACACAACCACGCACCGCGAGGAGGCAGCGAGAAGAGCAAAATGTTTGGTCAGAAATTCGTGAGAGAATTGCTGAACATATGTGGAGAGACTATAACACATGAACGATTTGTGTTTGCTTTTATTATAAAACTCTGTTACATTTACAAGTCAAGTTTGTAACAAACTTTGTTGGTTTTTATCTAGCTTTTATTAGAATGGGCTTTGCTCCTTGTTTGTAAAGATTGTCTGTCTTGTGTGAAAATATTGTTGTTTGTGTGTTATGAATATTGCATGTAGAATATGGATTCCTCTCAACCGATGACCCAGGACGATTGTAATGTGGGTGGGTCACGAGCAGCCGGTAAGGAGGGTACCCCGAATAAAAGATGAAGTGTTGAAGCCGAGGCTGTCTTGCTTGCTTACCTTGGTGGGGTTGCCAAAAACAAGCCTAGAGGGGATAAATGGTTTAAAGGAAGACATTTCACAGCCGCTACTCAAGCGGTCAATAAGAAATGTGGCACAACCTATGATGGCAACAATGTAAGCCATCACATGGCGTGATTGCGAGTTAAGCATGATTTGATCAAGAAATTGCTTGACTTGAGTGGGGCTGGGTGGAACGAGGAGACCAGGCGGATCACTTTGCCACCAGCTGTGGCAGATGAATATCGTGCGGTATGTGTTTTAGGAAACTGGTCTATCTATTAACTTTATGTCTACAATATATATATATATATATGAAAGCCTCGTATTTTGTGCATGTAGGCTCATCCAAAGGCTAAGAACTTAGTCAACAAGCCGATTGAGAATTTCGACTTGCTAATGGTCTGTTGTGGGGAGGAAAGGGCCACTGGGTAGTGTTCTAAGTTTATATATGATGAGTATGTTGTGAATGAATATACCATCAACCTTGAAGATGAAGCTTCTTATCCGTCGATTAATAATGATTCACCGATTGATGAACACCCACCCCCCCCCCCCCCGGGAGTAAGAGGCCTAGAGGAGAGGCGAGGGATGAAGCAATTCTCGGCGTATTGGGAAGGATGTCTGCGGCTATTGAATCTGGTAACTTCAAGGCCAGTGACAAGATACATAAAGCTATAATGGAGGTTGATGGCTTCGAGGAAGAAGATCTTGATAGGGCTTTCAAATATCTACTACATCACGATGTCGAAGGTCGTGCATTTATGTTCCGTAGTTTGAACATGCGGAAGGCATGTTTGAAGCGCTTCTTTGACAGTGAAAGCACCATGTGATGGAAATTTGTTAGTGTTTAGAACATACAACTATATTCCTAACATTAGTCTGTTTTTGTGTTGTCAGATCCTGCATTAGTCACAGGATTTGAATTGTTGGGGTTGATAACAATTAGTCTCTTTTTGCTTCTATGGTTTGCAAAAACTAGATATTCAGAAATTCTGTTGAATGTAGCCACAAGATTTGTACTTTGATAGTTGTTTGGTCATGTGTCTGGTAAATGTTTCAAAAATTGATGTATTTAATGAGAAATTGGATTCTATAATCATCTAACCAGGTTTTGTCATACTTGTAAGTATGATCTTTCTTTACCCCGAGAGAAATAGGAAAGCTGTGAACATTTAAATCAAGTAATGTATTGATGTTGTGCTCCTATGTGAAGCTAGCAGGCACCAATAGGCCAATTGCACTTGCACAAGCGAATGTAATGCCTGGATGTTATGGAAATGCTATGTATAGATTCTATAGCATAACATGTATTGATGTTCTACTCTATTTGGAACCTTAGAACTCTGGATGTTATGGAAATGTTGTTTTTATTCTTGAAAGGATGGACGGATGGGATATCTTTCATTGTGATAGTTCCCTGTAAACTTGGAATGTTTGGGAATCTTTCTTTCATCTGTTTTTAAAATGCTACTTCATTCATTTTTTTTCATCTTTCATTGTGATAGTTCACTCACTACTGATTAAAGCTACATGCTTCTTGCCCCTTATTTTTTGAGTGCAATACTATGAACTGTGGAATTTTGTCAAATGAAGATATGTGCGCTACCTGTAATGGCTTGACTTTGAGTAGCTATCCCGCGGTCTGAAATTCTTACTATAAAAATGTGTCCAAATTGCGTCTTGATGTCCTAATATGTATAGAGTTTATGACATAACATGTATTGATTTTACAGTGTCTTTTAAAGCATTTTCGATTTATGATTTGATCCTCATTTCTCAGGTGGATATCATTAATCTAAATCTGGTGAAAACCATTATTGCATGTGTGTTTTTATGACGATGAAATTTTATGTCATCTACAAAGGAAGACGCCCAGGAGTTTATGACAACTGGCCAGAGTGTCATGCCCAGGTGCATAAATTTAGCGGGGCTTGCTATCGTGGGTTCCGCAATCATAACGATCCATTGGCGTCATTTGGTGATTATACACTTGAGTTTGGAAAGGGGATGTTAGACAAAGATAGGCAGTATCCGGCGGTTCCTTTACTGGTTTTTGTGCTTGTTGTGTTGATTGTGGGTTGCATTATTTATATTGCTTGTTAACATGTTAAGATAGTTGTAATTTGATAACACTGGACGAGATCTATTGAAGCAGACGAATTGTGATACTTTGTACTTTTAGATATACTTGTTGGAATTAAATGGAAGCACTGATGATATTATATTTGAGCTTTTTTCCAATCCCTCCGATAATTTACCGTTGTCTATGTCGAAAAAAAGTACAATAAATTATGATAAAACTAACATATTTGGTAAAAATAGTTAAGGGGAATAAATTAATGATTTCCTCCAACTAAATTTTATTTTTTTTTATTATAAAAACACATTCAATACTTTTAGAATGTATTTAAGATTCATTTTAAAAAAAAATTATACTCACCTCCCCTAGTTGGGGGTGACCATATCCTCACTCTCAGCACCAACCAAACATTAGAAAGTCAAAAAATCTGTTAACTCAGTCTCCACTCCTGCACCAACCAAACAACATAAAGTCCAGAAGTCAGCCAACTCAGTCTCCACTCCAGCACCAACCAAACAACAAAAACTGAAAAGCCACTTTACAGGACTTCACTTTTCAAAAGTCTGCACTCCAGAAAGTGACTCCACTCCACCCAGTCCTGAGCAACCAAACATGCCCTTACTAATTTTATTAATTAGTTGATAATTTGGTGCTTGATGTTGTTAAATGGGTCAGATTGTTGTTAAACGGGTCAACCCAACCCGACCCATTTAATAAATGGGTTAAACGGGTCTGGTTGACCCGTTTATAAATGGGTCGGGTTCGGGGTGATAAACCCGACCCGTTTATAATCATGATTGCAAGTACTTGTTAATTATTTGGAAATATGTTTATTTGGAAATATTTGGTCATGCTTAAAGACCATACACTCACGGATTTTTTAACCCTATAGTAGCAGTTTCAAAATTGATGGCCTAAGCACCCAATGCCAATGACAAATTTACCGCTATACCAGCTTTGTCTTGGTCATATTTGATCATGTGTGAAGACCTTTTACTCACGAATTTTTTAACCCTATAGTAGCAGTTTCAAAATTGCTGGCCTAGACACCCAATGCCAACGACAAATTTACAGCTATACTAGCTTTTTCTTGGTCATATTTGATCATGTGTGAAGACCTTTTACCTGCGGTTTTGTTCTACCTATAGCGGCGGTTAACAGAGCCGCTGGTATAATCACTGCTATAACAGTGGAGGATTTTTGTTACCAGCGGTCATCAAAACCACAGGTAAAGCCTATGCCGACGCCGACTAAGCCAGCGGTTTGGGGCCGTTGGTGTAGCCTATAGCAGCAGTCGTTTTGTGTCTATACCAACGGTTATGGCATTTCTATTGTAGTGTCATATCATCCGTCGACCTAAAATATTTAAACAAATATTCCCTCCAATGCAATATTCAAATCTTAAGAAAATGAACATTTTGAATCGCGGTCGATCCGTGCTTCGACCTCTACACACTCACGGTTGATCCGTGCTTCGACCGTCGCATCGACCGTAAGGCTCGGACAACAAATTGTCCACCCAGGGTCGATGCATGGATCGACCTCTAGCCAAAGTTTAATTTTGGCCAAGTGAGAAATATCGTCCGTGCCACCTCGCGGTCAATCCTTATATCGACCACCAATACAAAAACTTCTTGAAATTGAATTTAAGTGCTTCCAAATTAAGGGGTAATAAATATTAAATCCACATTTTATCATTATATATATATTGGCATCATCAAAATAAGGTTATGATCAATAGTCTTTTCTCTCTTCCTAATTCTCTCCCCTGCCATGTGTCATTAGTTTATTCGTCAATAAAAAATTAAAATTAGTCAAATTAGATTTACCGTTAATGTATATCACGGCCTTGGAGTGTTTTGATATTAAAGTGCGCATATAAGAAACATTATGGTACCAAAAAGTGTATTTTTATTTTATAATGTGACAGATTGGACATTAGCCGAAGTTGAGGGTACTAAAATATACTTTATCCATAATATTATAATATCAAACGATAATTTGTTAAATAGGTATGAAGGTAATGCGGTTATTAATTTGGACCTTGCATAAGTTTCTTGCAATAATCTATGTAGCAATTGTTAAATCTTTCTTTTAAAGCTGTCAAATTGCACTTTTTCAACAGTTTAAACTCACAAAACCCACTTGCATAATTGCACTTTTTAGCCTATGCATTGACCCAGCCACAATTACTAGATCACCTAATTAATTTCCTTAATTAAGCTAGCAATATGCCTCCACCAAGCAGCAAAACGGCCCTGCCAATGCCCATCTAAACACCATGCAATCTTTCCCCTGCGAGCTAATACGGTTACGGATTGTTTAGCAAGTTTAGCTCGGTCTGGTCATGACCACCGACTACTGTCTTGTAATCTCCTCTTCTACCCCCAGCCTTCGGTTTATGTAATAAAAAAAAGGGGTTTTAATAGGGAGCACCATTATATGAACTTATCCTGCTAATAAAACATCATCCATTAGATTTAACTCCTTAACACCATCTTAGAGTTTAAAAGACTCTTATACCTATCACTTTATTATTATCACCATATCGCCCTTAAAACACCTCCCCCTCAAGATCCAGACGGCTCCCACCTCCAGATCCATCGCTGGCCGCTCCCAAATCCAAATCCGTTGCTGGCTGCTCCCAAATCCAGATCCGCCGACGCCCCCACCCCCAGATCCATCGCCGGAAGCTCCCACCTCCAGATCCCACCGGCCGCTCCCACCTCCAGATCCGTCACCGGCCGTTCCCAGATCAAGATCTGCCACCTCCAGATCCGTTGTCGGCAGCTCCCAGATCCAGATCCGCCACCGCCCCCACCCCCATATCCGTCGCCGACCGCTTCCTCTGCCACGTCATCACCATCTTCTTCCCTCTCGTGCCCGAGCCCTAAGCTTCCGCCGACCACCGTCATTCTCTCCTCTCCGGCTACCCCCGCTGCCATCCAACTCCACCACTATCTTCCCTTGAGCCCCACGACTCCGATCAACACCTTCACCGCCTCCGTCGTCTCCTCCGGCGCCTTCCCCGGCCAACCCAACTTCACAGCCGCCGCCATCACCCCTTTCCGACACCGATCTCACCCCCAAACCCCTCAAAAACCCTCGCCAACCCTCCTATACCGACATCCCGACCTTCCCCGACCGTTCCAGGCCCCCACTGAACTCCACCGTCATTCCCGACGCCGGACAACCCAAAACTCACCGCCGTCGACATCTAGATCCCGTCGATCCGGCATTCCTCCAGCCGATCCGCTTCGGTGGATCTCTTCCCCTCGGTCCCACGACCCTTACTCCAAGGTCCCACCCGTCGGAAAGGCCCAATCACTGGCGATCTACTTCCGACCAACCACAACCATCGAATCTCCCTAGACCGGCTTGACCAAATTGGTTCAGCCAACTCTCACCTGATTCAGCTCAGCCACTTAAATCCGCCGGCCACCACCGTCCCCTGCACGCAGCCGTCATCAACCTCAGCGGCGATATTCTCTTTGCATATTTCCCTCTTGTCTTCTTGATTAATATCCACGAATGTATTTCAGTATTCTCTTTTGTAAATAGAGAATACCTATCAAAGAGGATTTAGAGCTCATGTATGGTTTGAATTGTGCTCTTTCCTCTTTGCAATATTCTCTTTCCAATATTCTCTTTGTAAAAAGAGAATACCTATCAGAGAGGATTTAAAGCTAATGTATGGTTTGGATTGTGCTATTCTCTTTGCAATATTCTCTTTGCAGATTTCCCTCTTGTCTTCTTGATTAATATACATGAATGTATTTCAGTATTCTCTTTGTAAAAAGAGAATACCTGTCAAAGAGGATTTAGAGCTCATGTATGGTTTGAATTGTGCTCTTTCCTCTTTGCAGTATTCTCTTTCCAATATTCTCTTTGTAAAAAGAGAATACCTATCAGAGAGGATTTAGAGCTAATGTATGGTTTGGATTGTGCTATTCTCTTTGCAATATTCTCTTTGCAGATTTCCCTCTTGTCTTCTTGGTTAATATACATGAATGTATTTCAGTATTCTCTTTGTAAAAAGAGAATACTTGTCAAAGAGGATTTAGAGCTCATGTATGGTTTGAATTGTGCTCTTTCCTCTTTGCAGTATTCTCTTTCCAATATTCTTTTTGTAAAAAGAGAATACCTATCAAAGAGGATTTAGAGCTAATGTATGGTTTGGATTGTGCTATTTTCTTTGTAATATTCTCTTTGCAGATTTCCCTATTCTATTCTTGATTAATGTACATGAATTGATTTTAGTACCTATCAAAGAGGATTTAGAGCTCATGTATGGTTTGAATTGCGCTCTTTCCTCTTTGCAGTATTCTCTTTCCAATATTCTCTTTGCAGATTTCCCTCTTCTCTTCTTGATTAATATACACGAATGGATTTCAGTATTCTCTTTGTGAAAAAGAGAATACCTATCAAAGAGGATTTGGAGCTGATGTATGATTTGGGTTGTGCTCTTTTCTTTGCAATATTCTCTTTGCAGTATTCTCTTTGTAGATTTCCCTCTTTTCTTCTTGATTAATATACATTAATGGATTTCAGTATTCTCTTTGCAGATTTCCCTCTTCTTTTCTTGATTACAAAGAGAATACCTATCAAAGAGGATTTAGAGCTAATGTATGGTTTGGATTGTGCTCTTCCCTTTGCAATATTCTCTTTGCAGTATTCTCTTTTCAATATTCTCTTTGCAATATTCTCTTTTCTCTTTTCTTTTTTCTCGCTACGGTGTTAACTACTGGAGCTAAGAGTTGGTGGCTGCAAGGAGTTAGAGGATCTTGAATCAATCAATCTGGGCTGGTCGAATCGGATCTGGATCCAATCAGATGCAAGGGGATCTGGATCAACATGGCTGGATCAGGATAGATCTGGTGAGGTAGACAGCTGGATCTCGCCGGAATGGAGGGTTCATCGATGATGGTGACCGCGACCTAGGGGAAAACGACGCCGGTTGCCGGATCTCGCCGGAAGGGAGTCGGGGAAGGACCAGCGGGATCTTGGGTACTCAAATCCGAGGTCGGAAGGGACCCGGAATGTCAGAGAAGCGAATTTGAGAGGGGCAGTGATGTAGCTCGTGGAGATCCTGATCTGCGCATAGGAGGACGGCGCGCGCAGGAGGACGATGGAAAAGAGGATCCGGGCAGACGCGATGGAGAAGAATGATGGCGGAATCGACGGAGAAGAGGATCCGATGCTGCAATGGCGGACATCGAAGAGGATTCAGGCGACGGAGACCCGCGGTAGTGCTGGCTTGTGCGCGCTTGGCTAGGGCGGTGCGCTCTGGCAAGGTCCTTGAAGTACCTGGACAAGATGGACTCGGATGAGAATGAGCGGCCGGAGTCCGATGACGAGGAGGCGGAGGAGGAAGAGGAGGAAGAAGAGCCAGTGAGTGGCGAGATCGACGGGGATGAGTGGACTACCAAGGTAGTGAACAGTGAGGAGGATGAGGATGTGGTCGGGGTGGAGGAGGATGTTGATGATGAAGATGGGGAAGAAGAGGAGGATGTGGAGGACGAAGAGGATGGGGAGCCTGGGACCACGGGTAGGTTGATGAACACAGAGGGGGAGATTGATGGGCAAGATCACGGGGAGGATGGTGACGAGGATGAGCATGGGGAGATCGGGGAGGAGGTCCATCAAAAGGGTAAAAAGGTCATTATAAATACATAAGAAATCCTATTCCCCCATATCTGTCTTAAAATGGTGCTTATACATTAAAACACCAGATGATGGTGTACCAGTTAATAAGTTTGCTTGTTTTGGTGTAAACACTAATTATCTATAAAAAAACACCATGCAATCCACTTACTAATGTTAGAGATCTACATACTCATTATCCTTTCGCACGACTGTATCTAACATCCCTAGCTGGCTACCATTTACACCTGTCAAAATAAACCAGTGGAAACCTCCTCCAGAACCTTCACCATCATAAATACCGCATATATAGAGAGAGAACTGTCAATTGAACAAGCAATAGGCCTAAAGAAAGATCAAAGAAAGCCAAAAGATGAAGAAAATCTCCTTGTCAACTTGTGTCCCCCTCCTTGTGATCCTGTCTTCCCTTCTCCTTGCCGATGCGCATGGCCGGAACCGACCAAGCCTATCATCCTGGCTGTGATAGTTTTCGGTGACTCAATTGTAGATCTAGGCAACAATAACCATATCTATACCATCGTCAAGGCTGACTTCCCGCCTTACGGCCAGGACTTCGTCAGAAAGAAGACCACCGGCAGGTTCTCCAATGGAAAGATCACTACCTATTTCATTGGTACGTTGTGTTAAGCATTATTGTTGCATGCATGCATGCATCCATATATAAAAACATGATAAATCTCTTATATATATATATACTAGTAAATACCCGTGCCTACGACACAGATATTATAATTTTTTTTGTGATTTATAAGTTGGTTAATGTCTGAGCAATTGTTCGAAAGTGAAGATTTACAATATTCATTTATCTAGAGGCGTAGATCTTTTTATTCGAAAATTACGAAACCCAATAGTGTCTTAACCTTGGATCTTTACTCGAATAATGCTAAAAAAAATAGCTCTAGGTTTTGTATTGGCTCATATCTGAGTCGTTGAATCATAAAGATCAACGGCTCACGTAAGGGAAGGCTTAGGGTTACAAATCCAAGCCTAACCTCTTTCATCCCGCCGCCAACACACCCACCCCT